>OW285239.1:46669118-47415118 GCA_935421215.2 Melolontha melolontha
GGACAAGTTTCTTTAAAAATATAACCACGATCGTGAATTTGGACTATCAACTGATATTCTGCGCAAATATTTAAAAACAGAAATACGGTAAATTGTAACGTCAGATAGTTATTTCTTTCTAGAAGATTTAGTTTGTCGGCGATTTATGTCTGTTTTACTTTAATATGTATATATTTAAAATAATTCAACTCTTACATGTTTCGAAAATTACTGCCTTATTCAAAGAATTATTTTAAATATATATACATATATATATATATATATATATATATATATATATATACTTATATATAAAACTTAAAAGGTTTTTAAAAGGTTGACGATAAACCAACATCATATTAATTTGATGTTTTAAATTTGATTAATTTTAACATGTTTAGTGTCGTGGGCTAAATTTTAACTCTCAATTACACTCCTGAGGAAGTAACAAATTCGTTATGAAATATAGAGTGAAATAAAGCAGTTTTTTTTTTACTTGACAGACCGCTCACCCGTTAATTAATTTTTACTTATATATATATATATATATATATATATATATATATATATATATATATATATATGTTACTCTTGATGTTCTCGCGGACGTATGATGAAGGTGTAGTTCCTCGGGTTCTTGGCCGCGTGTGAGTTTTGTCCTGAAAAGGACTATTTACTCTAGGTTTCAACGAGATCGCACTCGTCATCTTCAAGAGCTAATCGGTCTGTCGCTGGTTAGAGCTGGAGATCGTCTAATGTGCGCCTAGCACTACCTCTTGTTATATAAACTGCTTAAATAAACGTGACGACGGCCAGCGCTTGCCGCATACATGGAAACCGCTCCTAGTTCACCGACAGATAAAAAAGACAACCAAATCGTATGAGTCGTTGAATTTTGACTTGTGGTCGAAGTTGCCTCCATATCCACTCCGTTGTTTCGTATATCCCAGGCTTGTGACGTGTTTGAGGCTGATTAAATCGTGCGTTGTTGTGTTTTTGTGCGGTCCTGTGTGTATTGTGTGTAAAGTCTGTGTGTCAGTCGCTTTTTTGCGTTTAAGTCATATGTGTTCGTTTGCTGGTCATCTCATTTTTTTTTTTTTTGCGTTTTAGTTGTGTGTGTTTAATGTTTGTTATTGTAGAGTGTTATTATTGTCTGTGTTTGTTTTACGAAGTATTGTATCTGTTCTTTTGTAGCGTTTGTCGAGTTTAGTGTTATTAGCATATTGCCTAAGGCAAGTGCTAATTCGTCAACTGTGTTCGGTGTTGTTTTGTTTTGTCTTTGAGTCCAGGGATTAGTTATTGGGGGTGGTGCTGGTATGTATTTAGGTTTGGGTGCGGTTTTGTTTGCAGGGTTGTTTGGATTGTTAGGACAGTTGATGAATGTGGATAGGTGAGGACCACCGCAGTTTGCACACTTTGGTGGGGTTGTTTTTGTCTTTGTACATAAGTGTGTCGAGTGTTCGTCGCCGCATTTCATGCATTTGTAGTTAATGTAACAGTTTTTTTGATGATGTCCGAATGTCTGGCATTTGTGGCATTGTATAATGTCTGTCCGTTTATTTAAGGGTTCTATTTTGATTGCAAGTCCGCAGCAGTCGCGTAAGTTGTAAATTGACTTGTACTGTCTCGTCAGTTCGATTAATGCCAGTGGTGCAGGTATGCCGTGTTTGCCGTTCGTCCGTTTAATTTTTAAAGTCGGGTATCCTTGGTCAGTCAAGTCGTCTGTAATGTCAGTGTCTGTTATAAAGGTAGGAATGCCACGCATCACCACCTTTAATGTCTTTTCGCTTCTCAATTGAAAAGTGTAATATTGTATTTGTTCATTGTCTAGTGTGTGTTTGAGTTTTCGGTCTTCGTCAGTTGTCGGTTCGATGTGTATTCCTGGTTTCACCATTTTGTTTTCTACTGTATTAATGTTATTTGATTTAAGTAAGTGTCGTATGTGTGTCCATTTGTCTTTTTCGGTTACTATTATTGGTGCAATTTTGTGTGGTTTTTGTGTTTTAGTGTTTGTGTTATGTGTGATGTTGGTTTTGTCACTTATCCTGGGCGAGCTAGCTGATGTTGAAGGCTGTGGAGTGAATTCAGAAGTTTCTTCTTCCATTTTTTCTTCGGTTTTGTTATCAAGAGCGTCGTATGAATTTTTTATTTCGATTGTTGAAGTTGTTTCGTCTGTTTTCGGTTTCTTCGTAAATTTCGGGTAGATAAAGTCTTCGATTTTCTTTTCCGGATGATTCATTTTCTGTTTTCTGTTATGTTTTTCTTTTTTGGTCGGTTCGGGATCTGTTGTTTCTACTTGTATCGTCGGTTGTTCTGGGTTTATACTAAATAAACTCGGTGAAGTCCGTAGTAGCTCTTGCACGCCGCTTTCGCTGTGCGTTTCGTCGATTATCGCCTGCGTTTGTTGTAGTAATTCAGGAGGCCCGAGTTCAACGAAGTTTGGATTTAGTTGTAGATTTGTTATCGTAATAATTCGACCGGCCATTTCTTCCGGCATCGCTTGACGTTTTATCGTCGTAGATGATCTCAACTGCGATGTTGCGAGAACAGATATCGCAGTGAGAATGACAACCACATCCCAACAGATCGCAACCCCTACACAGACACACGGACCGACCAGGGAACTTACAGGCACTCGGACCAATTACACGAAGCCGCGCACGCATGACGTCAATAGTGGGACGCCCCCCCCCACACAGCAGCATATAACAAGAGGTAGTGCTAGGCGCACATTAGACGATCTCCAGCTCTAACCAGCGACAGACCGACTAGCTCCTGAAGATGACGAGTGCGATCTCGTTGAAACGTAGAGTAAATAGTCCTTTTCAGGATAAAACTCACACGCGGCCAAGAATCCGAGAAACTACACCTTCATATATATATATATATATATATATATATATATATACATATATATATATATATATATATATATATATATATAGTGAATTCAACTAATTGGCAATTTAAGGTCTGTTTTACTTCAACATGTATATATTTAAAATGATCTTACATGTTTCGGCACATAATGCCTTTTTCAAAGAAATTTAAAACTTAAATGACAGTATATTAATGTCATACTTGTATATCTCATGGAAATGAATACATTTAGTCACATTATAAAAAGACAAGACGTGATTTTAAATATGTACTTACAAATATGAACTATATTTATGGATACAATCACTAAATTCATTATTTAGTCTCTAAGAACATCATGTTCAATACCAATACTATGTATAAAACACTGTGACAATAAGCAAAGAGTCCTTCTCCTATTATATATATATATATATATATATATATATATATATATATATATATTGTAATGGGGCAAACTGCACCTTTATTCCAGCAACTGTAATGGGAAACACAGTATTTAACAATAAATAACACACAGTGGAAGGGTTAAATTGGCGGACTTAATTTGTAAAATTAGTATCGAAATGTAAATAAATTAATATGACGATAACTTCGAATATTTCAAATTTTTTTTATTTCAAAACTTACTTTTTATATTTTAATTTTCAATTTCATAATTCAAATCTTTAGCGCGAAATTACAGATATCTAATTTATCTACATTAAAAATTTGTATCGATACTAATTAGACACGCCCACTTTTTAAAATGTAACTAACCCGCGAAAATGTTATTTTCTGCACACGCATATAACATAACCTTATATTGGAAAGCATGTCCTGAATATTTGAAAACTGTTTCATAAATTTTATTATCATGTCAAAATTAATATATTATTTATATTCAACATGTTAACTGATGTAGTAAAAGTAAAACTTCGAGGCTATTTGACGATATTAATTAGGCTTTGAAAATAAATAATCGCTATCGGCGTCAGTACTAAAAATTTAATAACGAATGGCCGTAATATAGAACAACTCCAAAGTAAATTTAAATAAAAATTAAAATACCTGTGATATAATTCCAAATTTACGCTGAGTCGAGACATTAATACTTGGCCCATCTTTTAAAAACAAACCTGAAGACAATCGCTTGGAAACTAATAAGATACGAGCCGAGCATCTCCTGAATTGGAGCACCGACGATGAGGCAAAAACCGAAGCTGTTATACGCCGCAAACGCCGTCATCAGAGATTGGAGGACCCGTACTCTGTATTTTCCTGATCACATCGCTTTCATTCTGGATAATTGCAGAATTCAACGGAAAACAGGTTCACTTCAATCATAATTCTTCAATAAAGCCTAAAAGTTAATTTTTTTTTATTATTCAAGACAAACTTTTAAATACAGCAAACTCCAGAATTTTACTGTTATATACATCATTAACAATCTCATAATTGTAACATACATATATCTTTTAAAAACATAGTACTCACCTGTATTGTTCATTTAACTTATTATATTTCAATATTTGACTATTACATTATTTCGTAACATAACCTTTTTGTTCTAAACAAATGTGCACTATTTGTTAACTCTATTTATTGTCGCTAAGCACGTTTTATTTGTTCACTGTTACAGATTCCTAATTTACTTCAATAAATTTTTTTACTCTTATTTCATAACTCACTCTTTTATATGTTAGTGATTAGTTGTAGAGTTTTAAATATTAAATTAAACTATTAAACACCATACATAGGGATAAACATACATATTATCGACGAAGATCCTTAAGAGTCTAATTTTGCTAAGGTATTTTATTCATGCTCACGACTGCTAGTTGGATTATTATGATAGAACATAGATAGCGTTGATCTAATATTACATTTTCAAATTGAAGGCGCCCAATTTATAATTAAATTCCATTAACTTTAACTTTTATAACCTTTTATTAATTATCACTATTTATTATTATATTATTCACATTTAGATCATCAACGTACTTATTTCATTTGACGCACGAACGTGATGGCGTTTCTTAAGACACCATTAGCGATATTTCAATATATATATATATATATATATATATATATATATAATAACTTCGTGACCTTGGTATGATATGGTAAACCTAATCAGTAGGCGATTAAAGGTCTGTATATTACTTCAAAATATATGTATTTAAAAAACTCTACATGTTTCGGCTGTATACGCCTTTTTCAAGAGAATACAAAATATGAATGACAGGATATAAATGTCAAGTAATTAAGTTGCTATGGTTTAAATTATTCAAAGATACATTCTAGTAATAATAATAAATCATGCCTTAGTATTCCAAAAAATAGATAACAAGGTGTGAAAATATGTGTTGTTCGCTGCTAGCAATTTGTGTCTCCTTCTGGGTATGAACTTGTGTGTTGGTTGCTGCTGGCAGCTTGCGTCTCTCTATGGGTGTGTGGTTTTGTGTGAGAGCGTAAGTGTAGGGTTTTGTATGTCGGTGCGTTCGTGCGTGTGTTTAGTGATCGGTCGCATGAATTTAGAGAGGTCGGATAACCAGCCGTTGCGCAGGGCCGCCAACCCTTTCCCGACAACTTCTTTACAATTCCGTGCAGTACTTCGACGGTCTGACCCCCGCCCCAACGAGGCAAGGCGCAGACAGGCGAAGCGCACCCTGTACGGGGTTGCTCATCGCAACTAAGGGAACACTCTTAGTGGCTACCTCGGTCGACGATGGTCACACTTATGCCATCTTAACGTTTTCCGCCGAAGCGGGGGCATAGCACACACGTCGAACGTGTGTGTGCTGTTAACGGCAGCCTAGCCTAGTTACTACATAGGCCAAACGAAACAATATTTATACAAAAGAATACAAGCCCACAAATACTCTAGAACAGACAAAACTGCATTGTCTACACACAAACTACAACGCGATCACCATTTCGATTTTGAAAACACACAGATAATTGATAAAGAACAACACACAGTGAAAAGACAAATTAAAGAAATGATCAGTATTAAACAGGAAAAAAATTCAATTAACAACAGAAATGATATAAAAAATCTAAGCAGTATATACTATAATTTAATTTTGTAACGATCTACAATTTACCATCATATTATATATTTTTTTTTTTTTTTTATATACCTTATGTTATTTAAATATCATATACTTTTGCTTATCATGATGACTGTTCCGTGTTTTGATTCCTGTCTAGTTGTCTGAGCAGGTTTTCGTGGTTTTCCTTCTCGTTTTGAGCGAATGCCGACAACTTTGTATCTTAAGTCACTCCACGGGCGCATACGTAATAATAACTCATGTCTTGCTTTTCCCTGCCTATCCCTGTTTTTTGTTTTTTGCTGATGTGGCCCTCTACTGGGTTGCAGCCTAGCATATGCGCTACAAAACTCTAGGGGGGTCTGCCCGTTGGGCAGTCAAGTGCCATTCCGCCTTTCCAGCAAGAGTGAGGAACCATGCTACGCGGCGCTATCTCGTCGCCGCGCAATGCACACACCACTAGGACCGGTCCTGGGCGACAACCTGGCTAGGCTGCCGTTAACAGCACACACACGTTCGACGTGTGTGCTATGCCCCCGCTTCGGCGGAAAACGTTAAGATGGCATAAGTGTGACCATCGTCGACCGAGGTAGCCACTAAGAGTGTTCCCTTAGTTGCGATGAGCAACCCCGTACAGGGTGCGCTTCGCCTGTCTGCGCCTTGCCTCGTTGGGGCGGGGGTCAGACCGTCGAAGTACTGCACGGAATTGTAAAGAAGTTGTCGAGAAAGGGTTGGCGGCCCTACGCAACGGCTGGTTATCCGACCTCTCTAAATTCATGCGACCGATCACTAAACACACGCACGAACGCACCGACATACAAAACCCTACACTTACGCTCTCACACAAAACCACACACCCATAGAGAGACGCAAGCTGCCAGCAGCAACCAACACACAAGTTCATACCCAGAAGGAGACACAAATTGCTAGCAGCGAACAACACATATTTTCACACCTTGTTATCTATTTTTTGGAATACTAAGGCATGATTTATTATTATTACTAGAATGTATCTTTGAATAATTTAAACCATAGCAACTTAATTACTTGACATTTATATCCTGTCATTCATATTTTGTATTCTCTTGAAAAAGGCGTATACAGCCGAAACATGTAGAGTTTTTTAAATACATATATTTTGAAGTAATATACAGACCTTTAATCGCCTACTGATTAGGTTTACCATATATATATATATATATATATATATATATATATATATATATATATATATATATATATATATAATAATTTAGTAATAGCAGCATTGCCGGGTTCAGCTAGTATTTTATAAAATATGTGGAAAAACATTATTTTCCAATCCATCTAATTAATTTACATGTCCTACTTTATTTCAGAAACAACATGATTCTCGCGAAGTACTATAAATACAAATTAATTTCGTTTGTGTACTGGTTCTGGTGTACTGGTAATTAGTATTCATTTAATAATGTTATTAGAGAAACACGTTCGTAAATAGTAGGTATGTTTGCTAACACTTGCATACTTTACATAATGCGGGTAACAAAGGATTCCATTACTCACTATTATGATATTAATTGCAATCTATTATTCTGAACGTTTTCATGAGGAAACACCGTAAAGTAGTAATAGATATATTTTGAAGATTGAATTAAAAACTTACTTTGTTTCATTTATTTTGTTTCATTGAAAAAAGTTTTAGTTAACATTGGTTGGGAACCCATATTAACTAAGACTTTCTTTTTCACCAATACTATAAGGTTAGGCAGAAAGGAGCGGAGCGTTGTTATTCAAAAAAGGCTGGTTCTCACTACTACGTGTCGAGACAGATGTGCGGCAGATGGCTCGATTCATGAGATCTCAGCATTTTCTGTAAACAACTGTTAGTTGAGGTCATGGCGTTGTGGACGATCAAGCACACCGCGTTTTTGTATACAAAGAATAACGAGTCTATCACGGCAGTTCAGCGTGAGTTTTGGCGACATTTCAGCGTGCACAGCAATCGGAATGTTCCCGTTCGTAACACCATTCTACCGTGGGTTAATGCACTTCGTGAACGAACTTCGTCGGGGGCTTTACGAATGGCATGTACTTCAGAAAATGTGGAAAGAGCCAGGCGAAGCTTGCTGCACAGTCCTCGACGATCTTCTAAAAAGCATTCTTCTGAATATGACCTCAGAAATCGCTCGGTAGGGCGTATTTTGCATTTAGACCTGCATTTACACCCCTACAAATTGGCCATTTGACAAAAGCTCATACCATGAGATTACGCACAGCGAATGAACTTCGCACGTGAGATGGAAAGAATTCTTGGGGTAAAGACAACCTCAATTTGTTCATGAGCGACAAAGCTCATTTTCATATCGATGGTATGGTGAATCAATAGAACTGTCGTTATTGGCCTTCTGAATATTTGAGAGAACTGCACGAAAGACCGCTAACAATCCCAAAGTAACGGTTTGATGCGCTGTGACCAAAACTGTCGTAATCGCCTCCGTAATTTTTCGATGACGGTAATGGAACTGCTATTACTGTAAACTCGAAGCGCTATATCGAGATGATACAGAACTTCTTTTTACCTGAATTACGAAGAAACCGTGTTCATATCCGACGAGCGTGGTTTCAGCAGGATTGGGCGACAGTCCACACAACCAGAACATTAATGGACGTTATTCGTCCTCTTTTTCCCGATTGCCTCATTTAGAAGTTTGGTGACGTCCACTGGCCTCCTTTGTCCATACGTGTTTTTTTTCTTGTAGGGCCACTTCAAGACGCGTACATGCGAACATAAACCCCGCACATTGGAAGAACTGAAGAAGCCTTTCGCGAAGAAGTCGTTGAAATTAACAGAGCGATGTTGGAAAGAGTATTTGCAAAATTCATAGAACGCTTCTAGAAATGCAGCAATGAAAACATACACCACATGAACGATGTGGTTTTCCACACTTGATTTTGTCAAATGCTATGTCATTACGAACTCAAATCTGTCAATAATTTTTTTTAAGCAAAAAGTGTCAATTTTACGCAATTTACTCTACAATTGGATAAAATATCTGACTGACTCATTTCTGACATATCATTATAGTCGATTTTCTGTTTTAAAATAAAAAAATTGTTTTTTCAGTATTGAAAGAGGTCACCTTTGTGAAACAATTTATTGTAGCTTAAAATTAATTCTGTCAATCATCTGTCATGAGGTAACTTATTATTTGCGTCATATGAACAGTAATGTTGCTGAAACAAGGCGTATGCACGAGGGCAGCACTGACAAACTTTAGAAAATCAAATAGGGATTAGTTAAGAAAATGATTTTATTGTTTTTAAAAATATTCGCCTTTAACATCAATACGTTTTGGCATTAGATGAAATCAGGTTCTTATAATGTTTCACTGCTTCATCTGATGACGTAAAAGTAATTCCACGCATTTTATCTTCAATTTTTGTAAACAAAAAAAAACACAAAGTACTAGTTGGCTATATGTTGGAGGGCTCATCATGCTGACGCATAGGATATCCAGATACCCAATTGTTAATTTTGCATTATACGACGATGCATTGTCATGGTGTAATAGTATATTGTGTAACGAGTGACAAAAGTAACATTTTTTAAGCGAGAGAGAGAACAGTGTTAACGCGAGCTTAAAAAAATGATTTCCACGAGTTAAACACTATACTTTTTCTACGTCCTCGCCTATGGCATTATAACAAACTTAAAAAAATTATGTAAACTTTAGTTTCAATTAAAAATTACAAAACTATAAATTATATTTAAATTCGTTATGATTTAAACATTGATACATAGAATATGTAGACCATAAGGTCGATGGCTTCAAATTTTCCCACAATTTTGCAAAATATGCAAGTAGCACAATTTCCGCATATGCATTTACGCTATTATCAGCCCTCTATTCAATGAATTTTACATAGATTTCTTCATACTTTTTCTCGATTTTTCTTGTAATAAGCCCGAATAAGTCGTCTCGGCTTGATTTACTATTTCTGGTGGTGTATTGGGAATGTCTTAATCACTTTCTGAATCAGAAATCATGATAAAGCTAAAAACACCACAAACTGACGTGATTTAAAAAATGACACGATATAGCAACAGCAGACAACTAGACACAGGTGTAAATTAGTAGGTAATTTTCGTCACTAGGAACGAAAGTTAACGATATGGGATTTTCTCTCACTAGTGACGGAAACCAAATTTTTGCATCCGTATTCGGTGACGCAAAATGTTTTTTATAAAGGGTCGTAATCTGAATTGTCGCCTTGGAATTTTTCCAGTATTTTTCTGCACCATTCAATCCGTTGTTGTTTTTGATAGGGAGTCAGTTGATGTGGAATCCGTCGACAACGAACATTTCTCTCGTCTAACTATTGATCTAAAATGCTTTGGGATTTGACTCATACCAATTCCCAATGCCGCCCGAATAATTCATATAATGTCCGTCGTCAAGTATTGTTCGAACAGCGGATTGGACACGATATAAAGGTAATAATAGAATATATTAAACGAATGACACTCAAACTTATGGAAATTAATTAGTAATTTATTTTTTAATAGAAGAAGAAATAAATATAAAACTTGGATTCGCAAAACTATTCCATAAATAGCATTTTATAAAATCGCATTTATGTAATACTATTCATAAACTTACGGAGAAATTATTTGAAAAGGTGACAGATTTTCCTGTTCCAAAAACTGTGTTAATTAGTGTAAATATAGTTGTTGAATTTATTTAGACTTTTGACCTTTAGACCTTTGAACATATTACAACTACATGACACCGAAGGGGCTACATGGAAATATTATAGAAAACATTTAAAAAATATAGAATTTAATGATTAACAAAAAGAAAAGTTTACGTTTTTATATTTTAAAATATGTTTAGATTTGAGGTAAGGTCTGTGTTATCTTTTTAAAGGGTAATAAATTTAGATATTTATAGACAGGAGTAAGAAAGTACAAAAGGGTATATATTACCAATATACAAATTTGTTGATAATAAAAAGTGTGGAGTTGATGATATACTATATTATACAATTCTAAAATTAAACATGTAAACAAACGAACTCTTATTTTTACATGTGAAGTAATGGAAAGGAGATGTTTTACATATATCAGTTATTTTGCAATCATGTGCGTAATTTTTATACAATTAATGGAGAAATTTATTAAAGTAGTTAAATTGATAAAGGTAACAGGCTATTTATATATTATATAGCTTACGAAGTAATGACTTTTTAGCAAAATACGGTAAGATACGGCTTTGCTTTAACAACAATAAATAGCGAAACAATGTTTTTGACAGGTACGAATTTCGATGGGTTTATATCAGGAAAGATCTCTTGATAAACCATTATGTTGACGCGTGTATCCAGGGTTTTTGCTACTTCATTATAAAACTAGTTTTCAAATTATATATATATATATATATATATATATATATATATATATAATTGAAACGAAATTATCGACCGTGATATAATATGATTAGATCATTATTAGATCTAATCATTTTTATATTTTGTACGTCAATTTTATTATTTCTACTTTACATTTTTTACCCCAGAAGAAGCGACAAAGTCTGTTGCGAAATATAGGGTATATTTAATAAAGGAGTTTTTTAATTGACCGCTTACCCGAATTTAAATTAATTTTTGATATACATATATATATATATATATATATATATATATATATAGTATTTTCGTGACCTTGGTATGATAAGGTAAACTTAATTAGTCGGCGATTAAAGGTCTGGTTATTACTTCAAAGTGTAACATTTATATTTTTTATATCCTTGACAAAGGCATCATTGCCGAAACATGTAGGATTATTTTAAATATATACACTTTGAAGTAATAACCAGACCTTTAATCGCCGACTAATTAAGTTTACCTTATATATATATATATATATATATATTCGATGTTAATAAGAAAGGTTTCTTATTTATTTTATTTGGTCGTATAATCATACTAAATAACATTTTTTTTTGGTTTTAGCGACCTTTAATGAAATCAAACAAATTTATTAATGAAAACGGCGTTTCGACTTTTATTAATTATTAGTCTTTGTCAAGTTTGTACATATATTTGTGTTTATAATAATATTTTATATGAAAATTTTTGTATAACTAAACTCACCAATTGTTCTATTCGTTAATTAATGCTTTCCATGAACTAAACTATCTTAAACTATACACGTCACATTTTTTTTTGGTTTTTCTTTTCATAGTTGTTTTTAAAAACGGATGTGTGTTTCAACTGAGATATTTTGTGCTCTTTTCTGTAAGTAAACTTAACGGTCTTATTTTACTGCGTTTTTGTGTGAATTGTTTTTTATTATGCTCTTGACTTATTTTAAAATTTCATTTTGGTTATTAACATTTATTCGGAAATTGTAAACGGGGGTATATTATTTGATAAGTTGGGAATAAACTTTTAAAAGTCCATCTATTTCGTTTAGATCATTAACTGTGTTGTTATTTTTTTTAAATACAGAAATAGAAGAAAATAACTTTATAAATTTCCTAGACTTAACACTAATAAAAGTAAACAACAACATACAAACGAAATGGTACTCAAAACCTATTACTTCGCGCAGATACGTGAACTTTTTTCAAGTCAACCTTTATCCCATAAAGGAAATGTAACAGCTTTAGTTGATAGGGCTATAAACCTCACAAATCCACTTTAAGGTGTATATATTTAACATAATTCAAATCTTTCATGTTTCGGAAATTACTGCCTTTTTCAAAAAATTTTAATTTATAAATAACACTATATTAATGTCATATTTATATATTTGAAATTATGGATAAAATTACATTATTCAATCAATATATTCACGTTTGATAATAATAATTCATGGCTTATATGTTCTCGACGCATGGGGAACACTCCAGAGAATTCCGGATCAATATGACGCGCTACACGTCGTAGGATGAGTCATCACAATATGAACAATAATGGATAACTTTCGCAAAGAGTCATCTTTACTGATGAAGCATGGTTTTATAAAACGGGATACCTAAATTCACAAAATACAAGAATTTGGAGTAGTGAAAATCCACATGTAATTAATGAAGAATCGCTACATCCAGAGAAAATTGTTGTTTGGGCAGCGATAAGCCAAAGGCGAATCATTGGACCAATATTTTTTCAGAGAACGTTAACTGCTCAAAGGTACTGTACGAAAATTTTACAACCATTTGTCAATCAGTTGCATAATGATGAACTTCAAAATGCATATTTCCAACAAGACGGAGCACCTTGTCAGTGTACTGCAGAATCATTGGATTATTTAAGAGAATTTTTTGATGAGGGTATAATTAGTCGAAATACTGAAATTGCCTGGCCTGCACGTTCATGCGATTTAACAACTTGCGACTTCTTTTTGTGGCCTTATCTAAAAAATAACATATTACGAACATCTATATTGAATTTGAATGATATGCTACAGAGAATCGAACAGAAATGCATGGAAATTAATAACAATCCAGTAATGTTGCAGAATATCATCAGAAATTTTGAACGGAGGATTTTAAAGTGCATTGATCTTGAAGGACAACATTTTCAACATTTGTTATAGTTTTCAATAAATTCCTATTATTTATTATTTATTTGTATTTATGAAACTGTCAAAATATACGACTTCGTAGGTTAAGTAGTAAATTTTAATTTACGACATACTTCGAAATGTTCTCAGTAAATCACATGCTACTAGATTGACTTTTCTAATGAACACTTGTTATATACATATATATATATATATATATATATCGAAGCGTAGATTTTGGCGAAATCCGTGAACTATTTTTTTGGCAGTTGCGTCGTGTAGATGTTACTAAGACCTGCAAAGGAGTGACATCTACACGGCTCAACTCCCGAAAAAAAGTGATGCCTTTCTCAAAGAATTTAAAATATAATATTTTAAATTCCTTGACAAAGGCATCACTTGCCGAAACATGTAAGATTGTTTTAAATATATGCATTTTTAAGTAAAATCAGACCCTAAATCGCCAACTAATTAAATCTACCATAACATACATAGGTCACGAAATAATTATTTTTATATATGTATATATATATATATATATATATATATATATATATATATATATTGTTATGGGGCAAATTGCAACATCATCCCAGCTAACTGCAAAGGGAAAGACAGATATTAACATAAAAATAATATACAATAGAATGGTTAAATTGGCGGACATAATTTGTAAAATTAGTATCGAAACGTAAATAAATTAATATTACGATAACTTTGTATATTTCAAATTAATTTATATTTATTTCAAAATTTACTTTTTATATTTTTTTAAATTGTCATTTTCATAATTAAAGTCATTAGCGCGAAATAAACAGATAGCTAATTTATCTACATTAAAATTTTGTATCGATACTAATTAGACACGCCCACTTTTTAAATGTATACAAACCCGCGAATAGGTTATTTTCTTTCCACGCATAAAAATAACCCCACATTCAAAAACCCATAACAACTATTTCTAAAATATTATTTTAATTTTGTTTTCATGTTTTAATCAATATTTCATTTATATTCAAATTATTATTACATATAATTTAAAGTAAAATTCGAGGCTATTTCATTGCATACTAGTGCCAGGGAAAAGTGCTACTCCGAAGTTTTAAATTTAATAAAATCTAAAATACCTGTGTTAGAGTTTTAAAAGTATCCGGAAAAGAAACACTTAAATTTGGAGCTACTTTAAAACCATTTTCGAAGACGATAATCCCGAAGATAGGCCAGCGAAAACACCGTACTTGACCCATGCTTCGAATTTCCTGACCAACGCCGACATCATTCAAGATACCTGCCCTTATTCTTTGAGAAACAGGTTTAATTAAGCTAAATTATTTCGAAAAAGTCTTATCAAAACATTTTACAACTAAACAAACTTTTACTAAATCAAAAACTCTTAATTTTACTTTAAAAATTACATTTTCAACTTACACAAAATTTGTGAAAGAACTTTTATTATTAAGGATTGTAGTACTCACCTGAATTTGTTTGTCGATTAATTTATATTATATTTTACATGAAAATATCATTACCATTATAACATGACCTTTTCAATTCAAACGTGCACTTAATATTAATTCCATAATTTGTCGTTAGGCACGTTTATTTGTTATTGTTCACAGAAATATTATTTTAATAAGCTTTTACACCTATTTCTTTAAACAAACTCTTTTATTTATCGGCGCTTAGCTGGAGATTACTTAGTTATTTTATTAAACAATTTTCTACCATACACATAGGGATAAATAGACCGACGAGGATCCAGTGAGAGTCAACTTTGCAAAATATATTACTTGCTCTCCGACATCTAGCCGCAAACAAAGAAATTACATGAAATAGGCTGGTGATCTAGTGTAATAGTTTTAAAACAACCAAGGCGCCCAACCATTAGTATAATTTCTATACTATTCAATCAATATTAATTATTCATAACTATTAAAACCATTATACCATTACATCTTATTATTCATATTATAATTACATATTATATTTATTATTATTCTCAGATCACCAGCGTTTTAACAATATATATGTATATATTGTACTAGGGCGGAATTGACTCTAAAGGAACCACCAAAAAGGGTAAAAATGTAACAAATAGTAATATCCAACAAGATAACAACAATAGAACATAAGAGAATTTAATGTAACCGAATTGTAAAATCTAATTAGCTCTTTAATTATGATACCAAGGTTAATTGAAGTCTAATTTACATATTTATTTTATTCTGTTAAGCATTCATTACATTTATTTATCGCGTTAATTCTAAAGTAATTGCGATTAAAAATTAATGTTAAAATATTTTGTATACTACTGTATAATAACCCTTGTTCATTGATAATTACAAGTAACACCGAACCACATGACAGGTACATATTGAAAAGTATGTGAATCAAAATAGTATTTCTCATTAAAATACGGACACAAATGAGAAAGAAAAAAATATCCATCCAAGAAAATTATGTAAATTATACCTATTATATTCAGAAAATGAAAAAGAAAAATATATATTTAAATATTCTATGTGATAATATAAAAGGTAAGAGCAAAATTCTATTCTAAATTCCTTCTATAAATGGATTGAAACCATAAGCATTTGAAAGGTGATCTTAAACGGATACAGGTGTAAATTCGGGATATGGTGTTCTAAATGCAAATCGGATTCGCTGGATAGTTATTTTCATTTCCGTGTGCTAATATAAATGTTTCAACACTAACAGTGGCGTTAGGTTATGTTTTTAAAATCGGTAAATACTTTAAACTTGGTTCCGGGTCTCTTAATACTGTTTTTCCGTAGTTATTAATAAATTTATTGAAGTAAACAAGAAACGATGTTATTAAATTTTTATAAGGACGGCTATCTCTTCTTTGTTTTTATTTCTATGGCCTTACCTTCATATTCAGTTTTGTATTTTTTCAAAAGATTGTTTTACGATAAATATAGTTTGTTTAGAGGATATCAATTCATCAACTGACATTATAATTACCTATTCTAATTATTAAATAAATTTATATAATTCTATCTCTTCGACATCCGATGTATACTCAGTATATACTATTATTTAATATTACTTACGATGCACATCAAATTGAATACGTATTGCACATCAACTGGATTTTTGAATATGTATACTCGTTAACCCGAACAGCAAAACTTTGGAGCTCAGGTAGACAGATACACAAAGTCAAGATAAAAGAAGGAAACATATTGATATAGAGCAAATTTTAATGAACATATAAATATTAGAAACGAAATGAAAATACAAAAATGGTGAATATCTATAACGTTGAATTATAAAATAATACAATACAAAAGTATTGTAAAAAGTATGACCAAAAAAATAAATCGGAACTAAAACATAAATTACAAATTCAAAGAACTTAAAGCATGAGTAGAAACCGGACACGACAGGTTGATGACTCATCGCCCACGAGTCTACTATTGAACATTTGTATTTTTAAAGTTTTTAATTTTATTTATATAATTATACTTATAATAATAAAACGGGTATATATACGGCTACAAAATACGAAATACATTTTTATTTCACTTTTCACTTTTCTAAAATTTGTCCTCTTTGAATGAAATACATCCTTGTAAATAGAAAACGTCCTTTCTACAACGCAACTGGTTATAGGTGCATACTGGAAATATTCTTTTATTTCCGCGTATTTTGCAGTTAGATGTTGTGGCATTGTCCCCATACACAATTGCCGCATTGTTATTAAATCTGGATTTCTATTAAACATTGCGTCTAACTTTTACCGAAGTCACTTGGAATACTTTTCAAATTCTTATTAGCCACATCTAATGTCGTTAACCCACAATTTAATTGGAAATTTCGATTTTCAAAATAAGTAATTAGTTTTAGCAAATTTTCAGTGTTCCTGAAGAAAGTACATCTGATTTTTTAAATGTGGAATTTGTGTTAGTTTCTTGAACTCAGAAATACTCCGAGCATCGTCATTTAGACATCCAACGAAATTTTGTAAACTATCGAAATTCTCTGCATAAAAACTAGTAGTTTCCAACCATGCCCCCCATCTAGTTATTACTGGACAGGGAGGCAGTGACAAAGATGGCAGTTGATACCTGTAAAGAGCTATTGTCAATGGTGCTTTTCCGAAAACTTTTTTGAAAGCAGACAAGTCTATTAACTTCTGGAAAGGTGTCTCTGATATATTCACACGATACTGTGGGGAGCATGTGCTACACAAGTAAAATGCACAATATCACGTTATGTTTCCTTTAATAGTCTGCCTGCTTTTAACATATATGCAGCACTGTCGCTTATAAATAAAAGTACTTTTTCTTTGTACCTGTCGTCCGATTGAAATATTTTTTGAATATTATCGTTAGTGATTCAATTTATTCGTATTATATTCCTACATATTTTTTAGTTACAACCTTGACACTTTTTTGTCCGCAAATTAAAATACGCCATATTCCAGTACCATGGATAAGCGAAAAAAAATCGTTTAAATCTATTTCAAAAAGTAGTTAGCATACAAGAAGGCACTAAAAAAATAGAAAAAATTGAAATAAAAATATTCATAGTTAATCAGTATACGAAATAGCACATTAAATTTAGATTTATTTAATAATTTAACTAAAAAAAATGTTTAAAAAATAACTTTTAAAACACTTCACATTGTTTGTTGGAAATACGTAAAAAATGTATTTTAACGAAAACTTTATATATCGATGTTTTACGATGCCGTTCTCGACGTTCTTCCATTTCATATCTGAAAAAGTAAAACAATGCTCTAGATCTAAATAAATGAAAAATAAAAATGTCTGCGTAAGTTATTGAAACTGAACGAAATTAAATGCATACTTACGTCGAAATAATAGGGAGAAATAGATTCAATCAAACGATATCTACGCCCATGAAAATAGAAATTTAATTGTAAATATCCAACAAAAAACGTGGCAATTCTCGATGAAAACAGATGTGTGCGCAAGCCAGATCAATAGTGCATTCAATAACTGCGTGATGTACTTACAGATGTTGTAGACTATTTATATCGTCCGTCGTAACGACGACGTCATTTCACCCGATGTGTCCGGTCTCTGAGCATAAGGTATACATTTTAGGAAATTATATCTTGAGATACTGTTTTATTTAAACTAGGCAACTTTTTCATCGATATATAAAGTTTTCGTTAAAATACATTTTTTACGTATTTCCAACAAGCAATGTGAAGTGTTTCAAAAGTAATTTTTTAAACATTTTTTTTTAGTTAAATTATTAAATAAATCTAAATTTAATGTGCTATTTCGTATACTGATTAACTATGAATATTTTTATTTAAGTCTATGTTTTTCTATTTTTTTAGTGCCTTCTTGTATGCTAACTACTTTTTGAAGTAGATTTAAACAATTTCTTTTCGCTTATCCATGGTACTGGAATATGGCGTATTTTAATTTGCGGACAAAAAAGTGTGAAGGTTGTAACTAAAAAATATGTAGGAATATAATACGTATAAATTGAATATCCTGCATTCTTATTATATGAAAAAGGAAATCGCAAATAATAGTTAAGCCATATTAAATGATCAAATTTACCTGTTTAAGACGCGGACGCTGCTAACAAACCCTAGACTGATAACACCCTTACTTACTTAATTACAATGCATTTTTTTTCGTTTATGCCCTAAACGGCAAAACTAAGAATATTGTTTATCATAAAGCATTGCAGTAAGCGTTGCGCTTAACATCATCAGAAGCACAAACAAAATCAACAATATTCAAGACTGAGAACTTGATTGATCATTTTGACCGGATTGTCATTTGGATTTGGATTAAAGTTAAAGAACTTGGATTTTTATTTGAATTTAGATTGAATTTTATTCAGTTTTCAAATATTTGAAAACACATTTCAGGTTATATGTTGGTATGTGTAAGGTAAACATAAAATTCACCACGAATCGACAAGTAATTCAGCATGGTTGCGCACATAACAGCGTTCCATGAAATGAATGTTAATCTCTTGATCAGATTCGCATTCCAATTGGTGGTGTTTCAGATACATTTTGCAAATTTAATCTTCATTCGCATAATGGAATTGGTTCCGAACAACGACAACAAACTTATTGACATGGGTTGTGTTCTAAAACTCAACTATTCCGTTATGGATATTGTCGACATTAAGACCAATAATACGTATTGGATTGCTCTCAACTATGTATTTCATGACATTGCTACGCAAAATATACCTAATGATGAGTCGAACACAACGATGATTTTGACGATCGAGAACGTGGAATAATTTAACCAAAAAAACTATTGGGAACAGCAAAACAAAACCAAAATTCAGAACCAATATTCGACAAAACTATTAAAACTTATATTTACCTTTAATTTCCATGATTGCAAACAATTATTCCGGAATCAAAACAATCAAGCGATACTTTCGCCAGCTGTCGCCATCAGATTAGTCAAAACAATGATTCAGCACATGTAAAACGAAATCTGTTGGAAACAGACAACAAGCAACGCTATCTATTACCAATCGCGTTTTTTTAACGGACAAAAGTTCAATTTCAAAATATTAAAACAAAAACAATCGAACAAAAAATCGTAACATTTTACTTGGTACAAATTTAGATATACAAAGTATTCCTTTTTCGTTATTTTTTTTCCTAAGACTGATGTGTTAACCATAATGTATTCAATCTACGTATATTATTGTTACAGTTTATATTTAAACTACATACTTATATAAACGTTTTAATATTACACAGAGACGCTATCTGTTACTTTTGTTATTACCCCAGATTACTTCCAGATACTTATTTTACACGAGGCTATGTGTAGGTTTGATTGAAAAAATACCGCCGACATTCGAGGCGATCCGAGATATAAACACGAACTTTTGTAATCTAGTCTTCTACACACTAGATTACTACGACTTTATCTAGGGATGGCAAAGAATGTACATATATCGATATATCAATCATATGATGTATCGAATAAGATATATCGATACATAATATAGGTATATCGATGTATTAAATCAAAACGATTCAAAATATTTTTCGGTAGGCTACATAATACATACAATTTTTTTATTTTAAAGATTAAAAATCAAAACAAATTTAATTTCTCTGGCAACGAGTTTAAAAATTATATTTCAGGCAGTCTGTTTCCCGTGAGATGGTTCCTACTTTTAGTAGCAGTGCCTCCTGCTTTGGAAAATAGTCGCTCACTTGGGACGGACGTTGCCATCACGATGGCCAATTCGCTCTCCTTTCCTGACCAGACTTGTCCACCTTTTTTGGCGTGAGCTTTGTTTTTATCAGCCTAGTCACCGTTTCCTTCTTCGAAAAATTCTGATGAGAAGAAGATATTTTCGAATGTTGCAATTTCGCTTTTGATTTGATTAATTATATTTCCTAGTGCTTGGAGATCTCTGAAATGTATTTGGTTAAATCAGGATCCAGTATTGTGGAAACAGCTGATAGGTAAGATGTCTCGATGACACCGAATCTCTTATCGACTTCTTTCAATAAAGTTTCTTTTAATTGTTTACCTATTTCATATTTCGGTGAATAATTTTTGTACTGCTCTGTTAGACAGATGATCATCGGTATTATTTTACTTATTGTTGGATAGTTTTCACTACTAATCTCGACTGTTATTTTTTTTTAGTGGGCGCAACAATTCGCATATTTCCCTCAAATATTCTATCTCAGCTGCTGTAATCATGAGATCAGGAGATTAAAATATTATTAATTATAGGACACAGAAGTAGAGATCTTTCTATCGTATAATAAGTGAAATTCCAACGGGTTTTGACATCAAGAATAGTTTTTTCTGATGTTAATTTTTTCGGTAGGAATTTTTCATGATTTGGTCACTAGTTTTAACGCTTCTTTTAAACCATACTACTATTGATCGTATCTTTTATAATAGTGTTTACACCCACCCTGTTAATGAATTTTGACACACCAAATTAAGAGTATGTGCGAAGTACGGGATATGCCGATTCGTTCCAAAATTGTCATGTATGACTTTAACAATATTGGCTGCATTGTCCGTCACTACAGCAACAATATTATTTGAATCAATTCTTCAAATTTCAAGAACTTCGCCTAATTGCGAAGAAATATAGTCTGCTGAATGAGACTGCGTTTATTCAACAATGCCAATTGTTGCTGACATTAACTTTGTATCATGGACAAAGTGGACAGTGAAACCCATAAAGTTTTTAGTGTGCATATCTGCAGTCCATCTGTCTGTGGTAATGGTAAAATACTTAGATTTTTTCAAGATATTTTTAAATGTTGTTGAAATCACCTCATATCCACATTGTTTTTTATGATATATCTAGTTGGTACTACGTAGAGAGTGCTACATGTTTCAAAAAGGCCTTGTAACCCTTTCCTTCCACAGTACTGAGTGGGAAATTATCCTGGACAATAAATTCCACTACTGCATCCGTCGGCTTCACATTTTTAGAGCCACCGTCTAAAATAGACACAAATAATTGATTCAATGAAGATTTACTTTCGAGTAAGGAAATGTTTTTAAATGCAGATGAAATTGTAGTCTGCTGGAATCCCGAACTCATGCTTTGATTCTGAATCTGAGACAAATTCCGAAACTGTTATAGTTGAAATCGATGAAGGGTGAGCGCTCTCTTGTACATCACTTAACTTTCCCTGCAAATTTTAAATGTTAAATTACACATTACTGACCCTGGATAGGATACATGAAGTATATGCGCATTAATGGATACATGGGGTATTAAAAAACTCCACCCAGAAAGGAGACTATTATTTTTAAATAAATGTATATTGTAGCACTTTGAACATAATTATAAACTACATCTGGCTAATTGTGGCATACATTGCAGACATATAGACGATGGTCAGGGCTTACAGCTTTGTGACACTTAGCACATGATATTTTTTATTTTCTGTGGCTTGACCTAGGGCACAGATAACGTCTAGCGCTTTTGGCCAATTTAGGCGGTGGTTCTTAGTTATTAGGCTGCTCAATAGACAATATATAAGGTATGTCTTGGCGGAGTTCCCGTGTCAAATTTGTTTGAAGCCTTCTTTCCATGTGTTGTCATGCTAACTGGAATCTATGTTCACACAGAAATTATCTGCGAATAACTTTATCTTGTCTTTTAGCAAGCCTGAAAAGTATCATGGTATTAATATCAGCTTTATCCAACATTACGAAAAAATGTCGCAAAGCCATCTTTGAGTTTTACGCGCTACGGTATAAGAATGTGCCATTTGATCAAAAGTATCTACTACACACTTCGTGGAGTTGTAAAAGTCAATTATTTCTGGCTTCTTTGGTTCCATATTTACGGTTTTTGTATAATGCATAGTTGAAATAAGGATAACAAATTTTGACTTTTTAGCTGTAAAGGATACTAAAGTTTTTTTTGTCATGAAAAGCAAACTGTGAAGATAAAACATCCTTACTTCTGTTTGGTAAAAACGATTGCCGAATTTCTCATTTGTTGTGCCGAACAGTGCCGAACAGTGCCCAAAATGTTTAATTTGTGGTTTTTTAGCATATCATCTGCCAGCTTGATGGACGTAAACCAATTATCCATGATGATGTTACGAAAAGTTCAATATATTGAAGCTGATAATGTTTTGACTAAATAGGAACGAAGAGGTTCTTGATTTTCCCTATTTTCTTTTCCAATGTAAGGAATCGCACTAGTTCTGCTATCATTCATTGAAACAATCTTTATTCCATATTTGTCTGCCTTAGATTGTATATACATACGAAATGCCCTCTAAATCCGAGCAATTGCTCATCAATAGTGCAATATTTATGGGGCGTGTAACTGTCAGTACAATTTGTAATGAACAACTCCCATAATTGCCGTATAGGTGAAAACTTGTCCTCACGATTTCTTTGCATTTTGTCATCAAATCTGTCGCAGATTATCAAAAATTTGAAACGAGATTCACACTCATAATGCAACGATAAATTTTAGTACTTTCTTTAGAAAACATTTCGCAAATTGAAAGATGCGCATCTTTATGAGCACCTGATATGTATAAAAGTTCTATAAATGCCAACAATTCATATTTGTCAGTATAATCAACATACCTAGCATTTTAATCATTCTTCTTTTGCCTGTCTATCTCTGAGTTGGTATGTTTTACAATAATATCTATCATAGCGTCATAAAAAAGAGTTTTCCATGCCCTTTCTTCAGTGGTACAAATTAGATCTGATGGACTAAATCTGACAGTTGTTTTCGATTATACACCTAAAAATTACCTAGAAACAGTTAAAAAAGGGCAGGCACCAAAATGTGTGTTGGGCTGTGTAATGTATTAATATTATTTTAATGGAGTAAATTTGTTTGACAAGTCCAGTGGATCATATTTTTTTAGCACGGTCTGACACATAGGCGTTCTCAATGTCTGTTGATATTTGGCACTGAAGCGCGTTACTTCTTGCTGAATAGTTGGGATTTTAACTGCCTGTGAATTCATTGGAATAATATAATGGCAGCATCCCAAATCTGAATATCATATACCCAGGTAGGCTTCATCACTGTTATGTATAATGGCAATTTTTTTACGGATAATTGCGACCACGATCGCATTACCCAATAAAGCCGGGGATACTTTAACTAGCAGCGTGCATTTGACCAGTATATGAAGCATCCATATTAATCGTTGATTCAAGGGACAACGCGAAAATATGTTATATGATGATTCAACATTATCTTCTTTTAAGACAACGTATTTTGGGAAATAACTGTTGTTCACAAACAACTTTTGCGCAAATCATATTTGAGACTGCCGTATCCGCTCTTGAATTCTGTTTCCCAATAAATAATTTTCAGTCTTGGATCGTATTCGACCATAACTAGGCTTTTTATATAGTGTTGTTTGGTCAAATTAGACCTAAACTCATAAAAATAGCGCGTATTCAAATATGGTCAATTTTGATCCGCTACAGAAATCAAATGAATTGAAATTTTTGTATTCTGATAGTACCATTTAGTTTTAGAAAATAACAAATATTTCGAACAACAAATTTTAAATTCACTCGTACTACATCGTGGACAAAAAATACCGGCCACCGAAGTAAATGTCTGTTAGTACAAGAAAAAATTATTTATTTCTTTTTTCTTAACAAGGCATGAAACGTTATCTAGAAACTAAGAATGAGAAATAAAAAAAGGTACCTAACATTTTTTTCAATATCACGAAAGAGTAAATTATGAAACATCTATTGGTCTTATCGGCTAGGTTCTATATCTACGTTGTCACACAATTTAAGCGATTAATAGTGCGTACTATCTTCACGAACTGTTCTGTGGTAAACTTTGAATGCAGTTGGCGACGCCCTCTTGTGTAATGTTTTCCCATTCCTTACGAAGAGCTATTCGAAGATCCCGAATGGTAACCGGAATGGGTTGTCGGTGTTGAACACGTCACCTTAATGAATCCCAGAGATTTTCGATAGAATTCAAGTTCGGGCTTCGAGCTGGCCATTGCAAACGGCGAAAGCTAACTGCATCCAAATATTGCTCAACCGCCCGTGCGGTGTAAAGTCGCGCGTTATCGTGCATTAGAGTAAAGTTGTTACCTACGAATGGAGCAAATGGTACGACGTGATTAGCTAAACACTCGTTGATGATCATTTTTACTGAGACCATTTTTAATGAGAACAAACTCAATTTCGCGTACAGTGAAATATCAGCTCAAACCATTATACCACCTCTCCAAAATGCCATTATTGGAGATATACAAGATTCTGAAAATCGTTCACCAGGTTTTCTCCACACACGTTCTCATCCATCTGGTGAACGCGGGCAAAAGCGAGACTCATCTGTGAACAATACAGATCTTAATTGTGCCATTGTCCAATGTTTATTTCACGAGCAAATCGTAAACGCAGAACACGATAAGCTGGGAGCAAAAGTGGGCAAGCGGCAGGTGTCCTTGATATCAATCCGTATTCCTTCAATCTTCGGCGAACGGTTCGTACAGAAACTGCAGTACTGTAAACGTCTTCGACTTGGCGAGACACAATTGCTGATGGTAAACCACTATCTCGTAGTGTAGATGACACCATAAAACGGTTTTGTCGCCGGTTTGTGGTGAGAGGTCTGCCTGATTCTGGCCTTCTTGCGTATTCCTTGGTTTGACGATGTTGTTGAACGTGCGCTATCGCGTTTTGGACGGCAGTCCTGGGAATATTGAAGACAGCAGCGATATATCGAATACTCTGTCCATCTTCGTTCAAAGCTACTGCTCGAGCTAAATTTTCTGCTTGTATGTTGTCAACCAATAAGTGTCAGTCCTGACCGTTCAAATGACCTTTCAACACAACAGATAAAAGCTGAATAAAGAGCACATCAAGATTTTTTGGGTTGGGTTAGATTTATTGGGTTCGTCATTATTTTTGGTTTTCCTTTAGCTGTTTTGATAAATTAAATATTTTGTATCTTCTTTAATTTCCAACATTTATTTCGTAGATAATATTTCATATCTTGTGAAAAAGAAACAAAAGAAACTGAATTTTAATTATAATAACAACCATTCATTTACTTCTGTGTCTGGAATTTTTTGTCGACCAGTGTAATACCACAAGAAACATTTTTACAGCAAGCCATATCACTGGAAGCTTAATAAATATTTGTAAATCAAGTTAATACATTAGCTCTATAAATGCTAAATAGTGATTAAATTACATTTTTAATTAAGTTAATGATATGGAAATAATTCAAAAATTAATTATTCGTAATTATTGTGGTTTCAAATACGAAATATTAATTAAACTTTATAACATAGTAAAGCCGTGTGAAGAGACTGGCTGCCGAGATTTAACCAAGGGCTGGCTGTCCGAGAAGGTTTTCTCTCGTTCAAGTTAAATACCAACAGAAAAATTTCTTGAATCCCTCCACGGGTGCGGACGTAATAAATAATTCATCAAAGCCCCTTTTAATTGGCGTTGGTGGATATTATTACTATTATAGTTATTGTGGAAAATTCACTAATCGCTTCTAAATGATAATTTATGCAATTACATGTATAATTATGGATTCTATAACTTTGTTTTAAAGTGGGACGCACACGAATTGCGGTTCAAGTCCGGACAGGTAAAAATGTCATTAAAGGGTTTATTAATCTTCTTCCGAACGGCAGTCAAGTACAATTTAACTAGGTAAGTACGCAAGTGAAGAAAATTCCCGAGTTGATGTATCTAATCAGCTAATGTAATAATAATTGTATTAATATTACTTTCTGTATTATATAAGGGTAAAATGTTGACAAAGAGTTGAGAGTAACATAGGAATCTGATTAAATAAAGCAAGTTTATGCGCATTTCATCTTTAGTTCAAAATATTTTTAGTTATATTAAACATGGATATTACCAAAATGGTTAGTGAACAGGGTCACGCTTTAATAATTTTGGAAAATTATAAGTATCGGCGCTTTCATGAATTAAAATCAAGTGGTGATCAGACTTAATTCTAATTTCGATGTTTTGTAATAATTTGAAGGAACCAGCTTTAATATTCGAATTCGTTCTTCATAAAAATTACTTCTAAATCTTTTATATGATTTGAGCTAATCGTGCCTACGTCGTATATCCTCGACAATAGCAGGAGAAAACTTTTCTTCTTTACAGTTTACAGTTCATTGCTTTCGCACATACTTTTTTTAATCAATGAATGCAACGTTGAATAAAATTGATTACAAATTTCATTCATCTACAGACGTAAGAAATCATTCCAATTAACTTCAATTAGCGACCGAATTAAATTAAATTATTAATGAGTATATACTGAAATCTAGAAGACGTCTAAGGTAGGGGTCATTGTAAAACATTTTGAATATCGATGACGGGTGTCCCTTTGTATTGAATGCAATTATCGTGTCACTATTATCCATTCTTTATTTTATACTTATAAAATTGAGGAAGCTGGGCTATAGTATATCACAGGAGAAACTAACATATGATCTTGGGTGCAAATGTCGAAGTCACGTTAAAAAGCAAAAATTTTTATTTGTAATGATAAACAAGGGATTGACTTTGGCTAATTTTATTATTTATTTCTTTTGACTTGCTTTAGTGACGAGTCGATTGTTAAAGTTATAGTTGATAAACTACAGTTTGTTAGAAAAAAAACAAATGAATAATACAATTTTGACCGGGGCATTACTAAATGTACCATTACCAAAGCATTTTGCTTTAGTAATGTTATGGTCAATAATTGGTTAGGGCGTTTACATATTGTTGACGGCACCATGCATTACGAAAGTTCAAAAAGAAGTCTTGAAAATGAAATGATTCTACAATTTACATTCTACAATTAAACTAATGGTTTGGTAATAATTGAAAAGTATCTATCCAAAATGGTGCTTCATGTCATACTGAAGTAGAAGTATTAGTAAAAAAATTCTTTAAAAAATCGAATGTCCATTATTGCTTTGACCTGGTAATTCACATATATTAAAGACAAAATAAAGACCAAAGGTTCAAGTGATTGCACTGTACTTCTACGAAAACTTCGAAACAAATATCTTTAAATTACATGAACAATACGCTAAGAAGAATAAAAGCATTAATTAAAGCAAACAGTAATTTTAGAAAATACAAATTTTTGAAATTTTCTTTTTAATTTACCTTAAGTTTTTTAAGTGTTGTTTAATTAAGTAAGTGTTTTATAAGAAGAAAATAACAGTTATACTTTTCCGTAAAGTCTGAATGTACATAAAAGCGGATCGAAATGAGTACCTAGGGACCTAGGCGGTCGGTGCGTAACATTACCTGCATTACTACCGTAAAGCTTAAGTCATAAAAACCTAACATGTTATAACCCTATGGGTTATCAAGACTTGTTGCAAGAAATACTATTTCCTATACAATTTTAATGTGTAATAATAATTTTATAAGTGCGAAATTTAACTGAAAATATAAAGTTAATAACCTTATTAATTACGCTTTGACAAAAACAAATTTCAGTTTCATCAGAAAGTATAAGCATATATATACAGTACAAATCTCTTCCCTATAGTCACCTACAAACGTGTATTACGTATGTGTGCGTTCAAGAAGCGAGGAGTGGGACGCACATAGCATGTATGTATGTAGTATGTATGTATCATAATTTATCATACATACATACATATGTACTGTAGATCAGTTTGGATGTAAGCAGTAAGCACATAGATAGTATAAACGTCGATGAATGTGGAACTACCGTCAATAATAGGGACTTTATGTATTATGTAATAATAAACACAAATAGATGTGTACTTTTTGGAAGATTTTAATATTTTTAACGTTTAAAACAATGTCAGATATACCTATAACAATAACAATAAATAAAGCGGTAAATCATAATAACTTCTATATTCTATACATTATAAATAAAACTAGAATTAAAAAATTAAAGTAAGTAAGTAAACTATTTAATGTAGTGTATGCTCAAAACGGTCTCCAAATGCAAACAAGCAATGTCCTAATCTGTCATAAAAGTTTCTCTGAACATTTAAAATCGTTTGCGGTTGAATATTTAGGATAGATTCAACTATTTTCGCCCGTAATTATCGTTTCAAACGCAATGGTACGTTGAAAGTTAATTTGAAATACTCGTGCAATTTCTCTTATGCTGCGACCAAGATGATACTGTTTTACGCTTTTTTTTTTTGTTCAAGGGTAAAAATATCCATCGTGAATACGGACTATTCGCAAAAGTTGAGCAAACCATCCAACTTGGCAAGTAAACTGTAACTAATTGCATGTATCACATGTATGCCTTACTATGCATCGCTTCGTTCTTCCCCACTCCTCGCTTCTTGAACGCACACATACGTAATACACGTTTGTAGGTGACTATAGGGAAGAGATTTGTACTGTATATACCGCCTAATTCTGAGCAAACGCAACGACCCGAATGTATGAATATTTCTCCCGCTTCGAATACAATTCCCCTGAATGCTGCAGGCGCGTCAACATCGATGTCATACATATAGCAAGCGCCAATTAAGTTGGCGCGAGGAGGGGGAGGGGGGGATTGGCTTAACGCGTTCAGGGGAATTGTATTCGAAGCGGGAGAAATATTCATACGTTCGGATCGTTGCGTTTGCTCAGAATCAGGCGGTATATACCTATACTTTGCTTTGAGGTTATAATAAATTGAATGAAAGATAAAGAAAAGAAGAGAGATTAAAGATAAAGAAACTAGAGAAATAAGTATAAAGTATTTTTTTGAAAATTATTAAAGATTTATAGTCAAAACTTATGACTATAAATCTTGAATATATTGTTATACGGAACTTCTAGTGTGTTAACATAACACACGCAGCAATCTCTGGAGTTATTTCTATGCATTAGATAATTTTAGTTCAAATTTAATAATATTTAGGACATGGTTCGATATACGCGACATTTTTTTTCTTAAATTTGTTGTTACAGAAAAAAATTAAATACATCTTATTTTTCTACATAACCTTCACTAATATTACATGTTGTTCTCATTGGAATAGAAGTTTTTAATCCTGTAATTAAAAAACGTTGATCGTGTTTCTAATCAATTGTTTACAAACGATTCCATATCTTGGCCATTATTAAAATGGTGTCCTTCCAATTCTTCCTCGAGGGGTAGTTACACAAAACTGGGCTATAGAATGGCCGTTCAAGTGTTTATCTATATTTCTCGGACCAAAGCCGTGTGACCTAGAACTCTTCTGAGTGGAAACCATACTTTTAATAATTATGTCTAAATCTTTTTGTCGACAGACCAATTTGTTTCATAAGAGAGCTGGCTATATTATGTCGCTAATGAAGGAATTTAATGCGCAGTTCTCCACTTCAGCAAAAAATAGTTGTAAGGGCTTTTTCTGCAGCAAGATGGGTCCTGACTTTCTGAGACGATATTTCTCGAGGTTGCCGCTTCTTCATGTTCGTCTATTTTAATCGCATAAGATTTAACACAAGTGTCTAAATTCACATTTCATCCACTCCACTTTTTTCTCGCTCATATGACCACGCCCACAACACGCGCAAAATTCAAAAGTCGGGAACAGGTGTAAAACCGATCTTCATCAGGTAATGATAACTGAACATATAGTTACCATCACCTGATGAAACCAAAATTTGGAGAAACAATATGGTTGTGTATGGTACTATACAATAAATTATTTGAAACAACTCTTTCAGAAATATTTTCTTTAGCTTTTCTTTTAACATCATCACTGATATTCTGTCTATTTATCACTTTTTCAGTAGTAGCGTCATAATTATGTTCACCACATTTTTTTTCTTTTTTGAAAAATAAGCGTTGGTGCAAAGGTATATAATTTTGCGGTACATGATCGATTTGTACCTCATTAACATACCTCACCTATAGTTTTAAGTTTCCGATAATGATAATATTTAAAACTATCGCAAAGTAATAAAATTTTGCCTTTCTCACTGTACATGTAGACCAGAGATTCCCAACGTCCGTCCCGTGGCCCAAATGCGGTCCCCGAACTGTTGAAATGCGGCCCGTGATGTAAGATCGAATGTCTTAATTTTACAAAGTAATTTGTATTTTTATCAAAAATTCATAAATATTATTTTCATATTACATTTAAAAATTGTTCAGTTCAAGTCTATTCAAGCCAAATACAAACCTACCAACTTTATATTTTTGTCTAAAGAGAATCATACGGAAACAGATTCCAAATAAAAGAAAATATATAATGCATAACATTGTAATTTTTTCTATTATAAGTAACATCATTCAATTGAACACATGCACAACAAATATTATCATTATTTGGAAGTAACTATTGCGGCATTTAAAAATCGGACACTTAATTTGTTTGGTTTGAGTATGGTTTTTTTATATCTATTTTTTTCTGTTTACAGATCTGTCAGTGTCATATTCAGGTTTGTAAAAATATAAAGTTAATGTGCCACATTTGAATATTCAAACGAAAATTCAAATAATTACGTTACTAGAAGAAGAATTGTCAGCTATTAATAGAAAACAAGGCTCCGGTGGTATCCTTGTGTCAACTCCCGAACAGGATAAAAATTTTATTAATTGTATAAGAAATGATGTGTTCGGAACAATAGTAAATGCAGTGACGGCAACACATTCCCACAGCACAGCAAGAAAACGACTGAGCCAAATTTCACACTTGAGAAATCGGGCGTCTGCGAAAAAAACATGATATTTGGAATGATCTGTCACTAGAATTTATACATAATGTCATAACATCTATTCCTAGACGTTTACAAGAGGTGTTAGACAGAAATGGTGCTGAAATAAAGTATTAAAAATTAAAACCAAATAATTGTACTATTGCGGCATTTAAAATCCGGACGATTAGATATTTATTTTCAATATAATTAGGCATTGTAATTAGGTTTTTGTATAATTGAATTGTTGTGTAGATGACAGCATACTGACATTTATCTGTAACCTTTCACCCAAAATGATGTTATACATTTTGTTAAAAAATTATGTTACTGAATGAATAAATTAAAGACAAGAATTTATTAATCAGAATACTACAATTATTTAGTTTTAATTTTTAATACTTTATTTCAGCACCATTTCTGTCTAACACCTCTTGTAAACGTCTAGGAATAGATGATATGACATTATGTATAAATGCTGGTGACAGTTCATTCCAAATATCATGTTTTTTTCGCAGACGCCCGATTTCTCAAGTTTAAAATTTGTCTCAGCCGTTTTCTTGCTGTATGGACACACCCAGGAAAATGTGTTGCGGTCACTGCATTTACTATTGTTTGGAACAGATCATTTCTTATAAAATTAATAAGATTTTCATCCTATTCGGGAGTTGACACACGGATACCACCGGAGCCTCGTTTTCTGTTAATAACTGACAATCCTCCTTCTAGTAACGTAATTATTTGAATTTTAGTTTGAATATTCAAATGTGGCACATTAACTTTATATTTCGACAAACCTGAATATGACACTGACAGATCTGTAAACAGAAATAAATAGATATAAAAAAAAGCCATATTCAAACCAAACAAATTATGTGTCCGATATTTAAATGCCGCAATAGTACATATATTTGCAAAAAAACTTTTTCAATCATGGCAGTTAATAAGTCAAAGTTGACATCGATACTAACGAATGAACATTTCAAATCAATATTAAGAATACATTCTAGAACTGGAAGTCTGGAACCAAACTTCAATGAAGTAATTAAAAATAAACAAGTGCACATCACATTCTACTTAATTCTAATTTTTTTATATATTTTGTTCAAATTATTTATTTATTACGTATGTACTATCGTGAGCAAAAAAAGTGGTACAGTCATATTTTAATCGGATTAAATTAGGCTGCGTGAATGTAGATATATATCTATTAGATGTACGCGTCAAATTTAAATATTCAAATAACATATAAGTATCAAATAACATATACGTTGATATACAGATAGGTGTAAGTGTCAAAAATGACTTTTGCACGTTACTACGATTTTAAGTACCTTAGCAACGTCACAACTACACTACTGTACCACTTTTTTTTTTTATCACGATAGTATAGCAAACGCCAATTAAGTTGGCGCGAGGAGGGGTAAGTTCGCGCAGGATTAGAAGTAGTGGGGAGATTTGTATTTGGTTTTACATCAAATGTCAGATAATTCTAACCTCTGAGCGTGTATCACTTTATTATCCCCTAGCATAGACATTATGTTCCGTCAAACGTCAATGACAAATGTATTCTGACAATTACTTGAGTAGTGGGGGTGGACGTTTTTAAAAACGTCTTCTGCGCACCCCCTCCTCGCGCCAACTTAATTGGCGATTGCTATACCTACTCATCGTTTTTTTGTTTTTTGTATATTTGAATTTTCTTTTACAGTTAATGTAATAAGTAATAATACTCGTATAATATATAAATATTTTTGTAATTAAAAAAAATAATAAATAAATACATATATTATAAATCTATTATTACTTTTTTTTAAACACTTTTGTAATTTGACCCGCAAAATATTTTGGAATTTGCAGTTTGGCCCTCCTAAGCAAAACTTTGAGAACCCCTGATTTAGACTAATGCAGTTAGACGTTCACTCTTTCTGGTTATAATAAAACTAAAATGCTCCACAATATTGCTCCACTTATATATAATTTTTGAATTTATTTCTCTGTACCATCTTAACAATTTTATCATAATTTTTGGTTATATTAGTACTCATTTTGTGGAGACCGAAGTACCGGGATTGCAATTCGTTCGGAGGATTAACCACCCTCATTATCGTTAAGGAAATTTTATTACCGTTGACTGTAATTCAAATAAGACCTTGTGCATAGACCTGAGTATTAACTAGTGAAATATAATACATAGTATGGTTTATGTAAGTACTTACCATGATAATAATACAATATTTCATTTACAAAAAAGGTTTAAGTATATCAATACATTAAGCACTTATTACGCATTTGTTACAAATGAAACAGACATGCAATATACATATCTATAACTGTACACATGGACAATACACCTCATATTTTCAAGCATTTACTTCTGCTTAAGACACGTGTTTCTGCCATCTATAGGCGTCATCATTCAAGCTAGTGAAGCAATGTAATACAAAATAATACAAATCTATTTAAAAAACAGATTTGTATCTGTATATGCATTTAAGCTTAAACCGCCCAGAAGCCATAGCAAATTTCGTCCTATCAGGTAGCACTATATAATAAGTGACATCTGACGGACGAAAGAGACTATGCCGAAAAAGGCAACCCTTCCCTTGACCGGCTAAGCCGGTACATAAGAGAAGAAAATACGTATATAGGTGTAGTCCATTAACACGAGCCAGACACTGCCAGATGGCAGTAAATATACAAAAAAGGTTTAAGTATATCAATACGTTAAGCACGTATTACGCATTTGTTACAAATGAAACAGACATGCAATATACATATCTGTAACTGTACACATGGACAATACACAAATTTGCTATGTCTTGTGGGCGATTTAAGCTTAAATGTATACACAGATACAAATCTGTTTTTTTAAATAGATTTGTATTATTTTGTATTACATTGCTTCACTAGCTTGACTGATGACGAATATAGATGGCAGAAACAGGTGTCTTAAGCAGAAGTAAATGCTGAAAATACGAGGTGTATCGTCCATGTGTACAGTTACAGATATGTATATTGCATGTCTGTTTCATTTGTAACAAATGCGTAATACGTGCTTAACGTATTGATATACTTAAACCTTTTTTGTATATTTACTGCCATCTGGTTCGTGTTAATGGACTACACCTATATACGTATTTTCTTCTCTTATGTACCGGCTTGGCCGGTCAAGGGAAGGCTTGCCTTTTTCGGCATAGTCTCTTTCGTCCGTCAGATGTCACTTATTATATAGTGCTACCTGATAGGACGAAATTTGCTATGGCTTCTGGGCGGTTTAAGCTTAAATGCATATACAGATACAAATCTGTTTTTTAAATAGATTTGTATTATTTTGTATTACATTGCTTCACTAGCTTGAAGATGACGCCTATAGATGGCAGAAACACGTGTCTTAAGCAGAAGTAAATGCTTGAAAATACGAGGTGTATTGTCCATGTGTACAGTTACAGATATGTATATTGCATGTCTGTTTCGTTTGTAGCAATATTTCAATGTTAGAATTCTCTATCTTGTAATTGCAAGTTAGGCCAAATTAAAAGGGCCTAATTTAGATATTGAATGTATTTAAACTTAAAATATAAATCCGGTTTTAGAAACAATTAATAATTTATTCAAACACATTAAATACATCTAAAATAGAACAGATAAAAATAAGATCTGGAGTCTGTACGTTAACGTGTGGATGCGGTAAGGTATATACTCGTATTTACAGTATTTTTCACAATCTAAGAAAATAGCTTTGTTCCGTACTAATACTTTAATAAGGCACCATGCGGCGAGGTTCTAGGCAAATACAAACGCTGATTATAATATCGGCATGGAAGCCAGAAGAGCATTAAGTAATTTTTATTTTGTACGACTAGCAATAAGTGTTCTATACGGTTATTTTCATGAAATTGAAACTGGATAGATTTTATTTTATAAAATAATTTCTTTAATTAATAGTTATAATTAATTAATTAAATAAAAAATTTAGATAAAAAATATATAAGAAATAGAGAAACATTATATAGTCAGTATAGAAATATTGTTTTATTGGTTGGAAATCAAACCCGAAATAATAATTTATATATATATATACATATACCGTGTGCACAACGTCGAGCGATCGATGGATATATAAGTAATGACTGGCCAACTGCAAGTGGGAGGGGCTATATACGTTAAACTCCTACAGGGCGTATTTAATTGTGGTGAACTAAGAAAGCGTTATGGCTGTTTATTAATAAATGATGTATCAAAATAAATATTCCAAATTAATAACTAATTGTTTAACAAACTACAAAATTATTTGTAGTATATTATTTATGGTTAATGTACGAATTTGGATATTTTATCCGACTACACCGTTGCTTTTTTTTTCGCTGCTTTTTTCGCACTATTAGTCATATGCCGGCTGTCAACGTCCCTACAATAACGGATACTTTTGTTTATGTCTCTTCGGCCATAATACTTTAAATTTAACATTTAAATTTAAATAAAATGATATAATATAGTTGAAAGTATCATAAAATACAATTCGCCGTAAAGTGCAGAGTTTTTGTTTACTGCATAATAATAATTCTTACCGGCGAAGCATCAGAAATTTTCATCGCTAAATATTCAATGATAAGTTTCATCATAGCTTCGTGGCTTGAACTTAAAAAATTCTTATTCAAATGAAAACACATAAATAATATAAAATTATGAAACAAAACCGTAACTCTTATTGAAAAAAAATAAAATAAAAAGTATTCTGTAATAGCATAAAATTTCAAAACAATAACGATTCTTGCAAGAATATAAATAAAGTGTTTACCAGTATAAATAAATGGTTTCCTTAAATAAACTACCTATAAAATATTAAATTTAACTAAAATACCTTTATTGGTAATAAATATTAATTATTAAATAAAAGAACATTCTAAAAAGAAAAACTAATTATTTAGTAAATGCTCAAATAAACCACCCTCTTGAGCCGAGCACTAACCCAATCGGTTATAAAAATTACGACGGACATTTGTTAACATTTCTATACGTACTCTACGTACGGATGACAAGGAGCAACTGGATCACCAGTCGATAGCGTTCGATGATTATACAAAATAACCTACATAGTGCGCAAGCTAGCTTGTTTTCCGATTAAATATATCGGACGCCTTGCTTGAACACTTTGAGCGACTGATAGGAATATTCAATGTGTTAGAGAGAGATTATTTGATTCGTACTTAGATCGTATGTAGAATGTGTTGGATAAAGAAAGGGAACGCCCGTACAGTTAGACAGTAGAACAGACTGAATATACTCTCTCAACCCTAACCACATAAACTCGCTATTCGTCTTCGTCTTACTACATTGTGGTAGATCAATCACTCCCGGGCGTTCATACGGTATGTATGCTTAATCTTCTCCGGAATCTTTAACACTCGCTTCATCACTATCACTTAAATGAAATATAAATTTTTGATTAGTACTTAGTTAATACATGTATTTTGGTAGTATTCATTCTCTATACTAGCTGTATGCCGAATATATTGTCTCCAGTCTTCTGGTGTGATATTCTTTCGCTAAATTTTGGATTAACGTTATTGCGACGAACATATATCTTCATTTGACTACAGATTAACTCTATTGGATTAAATATACAATAACATGGCGGTAATCGCAAAACTGTGTGTCCCGCGCTGGCGGCCATGTTATCCACATGATATTGCTTTTCAAATGTCTGTATGTAATACTTCTAACAATTGTGCTTTTGTATTAATAGTTAATATAATTACCAAAACTCTTAGGCATTTCTTATTACAGGAAAAATACTATATATCTATATGAATTATTATTCCGGTTTTGATCTCCAACCAATAAAACAATTTTAATTGAAAAACATCGAGAAAGAACATAAGAAAAAAAATACTAAGCGATATTACAAAAAAAATCAACGAGTATAACAGATCATATAAACATAAAGTGAGCGGCATAAGGGACAGGGAAGGCAAAGTAGTTGAAAGCGAGGAACAATATAAAGAAGTATGGGTAAATCATTTCAAAGACCTTCTTAACGACAACCAATACGATGAAAGACTTGAGGAGGATGACGATGAAATTGTAGTTCAAAAACCAACATTAGAAGAAGTGAAAGAAATTATAAAAGCTAGAAGAAACGGAAAAGCACCCGGAAAGGCGGTATAAATAATGAATTATTGAAATACGGGAAGATGCAGGTATACATATACGGACTGATACGAAAAATATGGACTGAAGAAAAGATGCCAAAGGGCTGGAAATCAGGACAAATAGTGCCACTGCACAAGAAGGGAGACTAGCAAAACTGCAAAAACTATAGAGGAATCACGCTTTTAAGCACTACATACAAGATCCTATCATCCATAATACAGAGAAGATTAGCAAATACATCGGAAAATCGCATTGGACAGTATCAATGTGGTTCCAAAAGCGGAAAATCGGCTACGGACGCGGTGCATAACATAAAGTAAATACTAGAAGGGGCATATGAATATAATATGGAGTTAGAATTCTTATTTGTAGACTTTCAACAAGCATTTGATAATATTAGAAGCGGGAAGCTTATATCAGTAGAGAGAGGACTTGAAGTGCCAACTAAACTACGAAGGCTTGTAGTGATGACCTTAAAATCTACAAAATTTAGTGTGACAACATCGAAAGGCGTAACGAACGAATTTGAAACAAATAAAGGTGTCAGGCAGGGCGACTCCTTATCCGCGACGTTATTCAATCTGGCTCTGGAGCATCTGACAAGGAAAATAAACAAGGGTACGGAAGCCAGGTGGTTGCGTATGCAGATGGTGTAGTGGTCATAACAAAAATGAGAGAGATAATGGTCGAAATAGCATAAGAAATAATTCAAGAAGGGTAGAAATTAGGTCTGAAAATAAAAGAAACAAAAACACGAAATTAATGAGAGTTGGAAAAAAGGACAAAGAAAACAAAAGCATTCAAATAAAAATCTTTACATTTGAAGAGGTCGAAAAATTCAAATATCTGGGTATTGTGATATTAAACGATGGAAATAGAGATGCTAAAATAAAAGAAAAAAATGATGGCAACAAATAGAGCCTTTTATGCCAATAACAAATTGTTAAAGAACGCAAATCTTTCTAAAACGAATAAATTAAAAATATATAACACGATAATAAGACCAGTACTAATGTATTCAGCAGAAACGATGACAATGACTAAGAAATATTAAGAAAATTTAAGAATACTCGAACGGAAAATATTAAGAACCAAAATGGGACCAATAAAGCTAACGGACAATGAGTTTAGAATAAGAACGAATGATGAACAGCAACAAGAAATCAAAGGAGAAGATATTGTAAAAAAATAAAACAGCCAAGAATAAAATAACTGGGGCATGTATGGAGAGCGAAAGAAGAATCCGCTATCAAGCTGCTATTGAACTGGAAGCCGGGAGGAAAAAAGAGAAGAGGTAGACCGAGATCCAAATGGCTAGAGGAGGTAGTAGAAGATTTACGAGGAGCAGCCGTTAACAACGGGCAGGAAAAGACAAAGACTAGAAAACTCTGCAACGAAATAAGCCAGAAGATATGAAGAGCTAGAATGGGGACTGATCCACCCCGAAATTGAGGATTTAGAAAGCTTCCCGAAGTTGCTAAGCCTCGTTATGGGGTGTTTTGGCCATTATATATATATATATATATATATATATATATATATATAATTGAAAAGAAATTATACTATATATATATATATAAGGTGAACTTAATAAGTCGGCGATTAAAGGTCTGGTTCTTTACTTCAAAGTATATATATTTAAAACAACCCTACCTGTTTCGGCAATGATGCCTTTGTCAAGGGAATACAAAATATAAATGACAGAATATAAATGTCAAATAATTAAGTAGCTATGGTTTAAATTATTCAAAGATACATTCCAATAATAATAATAAATCATGCCTTAGTATTCCAAAAAATAGCTAGCAAGGTGTGAACATATGTGTTGTTCGCTGCCAGAAGCTTGTGTCTCTTTCTGGGTATGAACCTGTGTGTTGGTTGCTGCTGGCAGCATGCGTCTCTCTCTGGGTGTGTGATTTTGTATTTGTGTGACCGCGTAAGTGTAGGGTTTTGTATGTTAGTGCGTTCGTGCGTGTGTTTAGTGACCGGTCGCGTAAATTTAGAGAGATCGGATAACCAGCCGTTGCGTAAGGCCGCCAACCCTTTCCCGGCAACTTCTTTACTTGAGCAGTACTTCGACGGCCCGACCCCCGCCCCAACGAGGCAAGGCGCAGACCAGCGAAGCGCACCCTGCACGGGGTTGCTCATCGCCAACCGAGGGAACACTCTTAGTGGCTACCTCAGTCGACGACGGTCACACTTTGTGCCATCTTAACGATTTCCGCAGAAGCGGGGGCAATGCACACACGTCTAACGTGTGTGTGCTGTTAACAGCAGCCTAGCCAGGTTGCCGCCCAGGACCGGACCTAGTGGTGTGTGAAGGGGCCGTCGAAGTACTGCTCGGAAAAGTAAAGAAGTTGCCGGGAAAGGGTTGGCGGCCCTACGCAACGGCTGGTTATCCGATCTCTCTAAATTTACGCGACCGGTCACTAAACACACGCACGAGCGCACTAACATACAAAACCCTACACTTACGCGGTCACACAAATACAAAATCACACACCCAGAGAGAGACGCAAGCTGCCAGCAGCAACCAACACACAGGTTCATACCCAGAAAGAGACACAAGCTTCTGGCAGCGAACAACACATATGTTCACACCTTGCTATCTATTTTTTGGAATACTAAGGCATGATTTATTATTATTATTGGAATGTATCTTTGAATAATTTAAACCATAGCAACTTAATTATTTGACATTTATATTCTGTCATTTATATTTTGTATTCCCTTGACAAAGGCATCATTGCCGAAACATGTAGGGTTGTTTTAAATATATATACTTTGAAGTAAAGAACCAGACCTTTAATAGCCGACTTATTAAGTTCACCTTATCATACCAAGGTCACGAAGATATTATATATATATATATATATATATATATATATATATATATTTCATTAATTGACGTAGCAGACACTTCTTGGTGAAACATTTTGTAATTAACAAATTTATTATAAAAACATACTTGGCTATTGGCTAAAATTGTGAAATAGCCAAGTGTGTTTTTATAATAAATTTGTTAATATATATATATATATATATATATATATATATATATATATATATATATATATATATATATATATAGTAAATTCAATCAGTTGGCGATTTAAGGTCTGGCTTTACTTTAAAGTATATATATTTAAAACAACCCTACATGTTTCGACAATAATGCCTTAATCAAGGATATAAAATATAAATGACAGTATACAAATGTCATATAATTGAGTTGCTATGGATAAAATTATTCAAAGATACATTCCAATTGAATAATAATAAATCATGCCTTAGTATTCCAAAAACAAGGCATGATTTATTATTATTCAATTGGGATGTATCTATGAATAATTTTATCCATAGCAACTCAATTATATGACATTTGTATACTGTCATTTATATTTTATATCCTTGATAAAGGCATCATTGCCGAAACATGTAGGGTTGCTTTAAATATATATACTTTAAAGTAAAGCCAGACCTTAAATCGCCAACTAATTAAATTTACCATATCATACCAAGGTCACGAAATAATTATATATACAGGCTGATTCATTTTCGGCCCTCACCATGGGGGTCTCGCTTATTATTGGAGATAGAGTATAGGTTTAAATTTGGCAAAGTTGTTAAATTTTGTGTTTGTTATAAATCCGTAAAGAAAATAGACCTGTGACAAATGACCTTCCTTATTAAAAAAAAAACGCGAAAACCCCATTTTCTTCTTTTACCTATAGCATCGACATTTGGCCTTGTAGAGAAAATGTAAAAACACATCCTTGTGGCAATTTCTAAACTTCTATCCAGTGGTGTACTCTAAATTTTTATATGACGTTTCGTTTCTTTCTGGTCATCATCAACTATCTAATTTCTTATAGGCGCCATATTGGATTTAGACATCTTCAGAAAGAGTTTTTTTTCTGATTTCAACCGTGTACCACATGCTGACTAAAGTTTTTGATATTAGGTTTTATTTGAAAGAATAAATTACAAGATTAAATAAGGTAGCCATGGAATTTCAATCTGTCAAACATTTCATTTATTGTTCATTAATAATACAAAAATGTCATACACTAACGAAGAGAAACGAGATATGATAAGTATTTTTTATTCTTCGAACCGAAATTCAACAGTAGCGAGTACAAGATATCTACAATTATATCCAGAACGACAACAGCCTCATCGTACCATTTTTCTAGATCTCGACAGAAATTTGGTCGAGAATGGATCGTTTACTAAGCCGCGTAATGGTCAAGACAACAGGAATTTAAATGAAAATCGACAAGATATTTTACAAATGGTAAATTAAAAGCGTGTTTTCAAATTTCATGTTAATCTTGTATTTTTATAGATAAATAATAATCCATCAATTTCTACACACGAAGTAGCGTCAGAATTAAATTTGTGCCAGTCCAGAGTTTGGAGAACTTTACATAAAAGTAGGTTTAAACCATACAGGATCCATGTTAGTCACTCTTTACTGCCTGGAGATAATTTGAGAAGGCTAGAATATTGTAATTGGTTAATGGGAAGGATAGAAAATGACGAAAATTTTTTAAGCAAAATCGTCTGGTCAGATGAAACAAAATTTACAAATTCTGGAATGTTCAACAGAAATACGGAGCACTATTGGGCAGTACAAAATCCCCGACAAAACAGGGCTAGAAGACCACAACATCGTTTTGGAATAAACGTTTGGATGGGTATTTTGGCAAATCGTCTCTTAGGACCAGTTATGTATGAAGAACATTTAAATGGAGAAAGATATTTAAACATTTTACGTACATACATATCTGACTATCTTGACGACAAAATCCCATTAAATCAATTACAATATTTATGGTGGCAACAAGATGGCGCACCAGCACACAATGCAGCTGTTGTTAGAAATTTCTTAAATCAAGAGTTTGCAAACCGTTGGATTGGAAATAGGGGAGTTGTTGAATGGCCTGCAAGATCACCTGATTTAAGTCCGCTAGATTTTTTTTTATGGGGATATGTTAAAAATAATATTTATAAAGTAGATGCGCCACAAAACATTGAAGAATTACGAGACAGACTTCAGAATGCCTTCGATGCAGTTCCTAGAAGAACTATACATAGGAGGGCAGTACAAAATGCCAGAAGGCGTGCCCAATTGTGCATTACCGAAGATGGCCAGATAATTGAACATTTACTGTAATTGTTTATTGTTTACTTTTCTATGTATTTTTATTAATGTTTTTGTTATCTTGTACTCGCTACTGTTGAATTTCGTTTCGAAGAATAAAAAATACTTATCATATCTCGTTTCTCTTCGTTAGTGTATGACATTTTTGTATTATTAATGAACAATAAATGAAATGTTTGACAGATTGAAATTCCATGGCTACCTTATTTAATCTTATAATTTATTCTTTCAAATGAAACCTAATGTCAAAAACTATAGTCAGCATGTGGTACATGGTTGAAATCAGAAAAAAAAACTCTTTCTGAAGATGTCTAAATCCAATATGGCGCCTATAAGAAATTAGATAGTTGATGATGACCAGAAAGAAACGAAACGTCGTATAAAAATTTAGAGTACACCACTGGATAGAGGTTTCGAAATGGCCAAAAAATGTGTTTTTATTTTTTCTCTACAAGGCTAAATGTCGGTGCTACAGGTAAAAGAAGCAAATGGGGTTTTCGCGTTTTTTTTTTTAAATAACGAAGGTCATTTGTCACAGGTATATTTTCTTTACGGATTTATAACAAACACAATATTTAACAACTTTGCCAAATTTAAACCTATACTCTATCTCCAATAATAAGAGAGATCCCCATGGTGAGGGCCGAAAATGAATCAGCCTGTATATATATATATATATATATATATGAAAAAATGTGTGAAAGGCGTATCCACCCTAGAATGTGCAGACGCCAGCGTTTCATGGTTTTACCAATCATCGGTGCACCCACAACCAGAAATAGACACGACTTTCATTTCTATACTGCGTGTATATATACTAATTATGATAAACGTAATGTTAATGAGAATTAATAATCATTAAAAAAAAATCATTTAATGATTATTAATTCTCATTAACATTACGTTTATCATAATTAGTATATATACACGCAGTATAGAAATGAAAGTCGTGTCTATTTCTGGATGTGGGTGCAACGATGATTGGTAAAACCATGAAACGCTGGCGTCTGCACATTCTAGGGTGGATACGACTTTCACACATTTTTCATTTTCCCGAACAACCCGGTCAGTTGGCGCCGCGACGCGTTGCAGCTACATTCTTAGGCAAATGTGATTTCGTCAGGTATAGAAATCAATGCAACGAATTAGAGCGGCATTGGCAGTAATGTGAGAATTTAATGATTATTAATTCTCATTAACATTACGTTTATCATATACATATATATATATATATATATATATATATATATATATATATATATATATATAAATATAATAACTTCGTGACCTTGGTATGATATGGTAAACCTAATCAGTAGGCGATTAAAGGTCTGTATATTACTTCAAAATATATGTATTTAAAAAACTCTACATGTTTCGGCTGTGTACGCCTTTATCAAGAGAATACAAAATATATTTTTATATCCTGTCATTCATATTTTGTATTCTCTTGATAAAGGCGTACACAGCCGAAACATGTAGAGTTTTTTAAATACATATATTTTGAAGTAATATACAGACCTTTAATCGCCTACTGATTAGGTTTACTATATATATATATATATATATATATATATATATATATATATATATTGACAATATAATGCTTCTTTATTTTTTATATACTTTTTATTTAAATTTTTAATTTAATTAATTAATTATAATTATTAATTAAACAAATTTTTATATAAAATAGAATCTTTCGAGTTTCTATTTTATGAAAATAAACATAAAGAGCACTTGTTGTTAGTCGTACAGAATAAAAATTATTTAATACTCCTCTGGCTTCTATGCCGATATTATAATCAGCGTTTGTATTTGTCTAGACGCTCACCGCATAGTGCCTTATTAAAGTATTAGTACAGCACAAAGCTGTTTTCTTAGATTGTGAAAAAAGGGCGCATACGAATTCGGCACCGAGTACACAAACTCTGCACCGATACTAAATAGATTAACGCAGGACATATCGAAGTCGGCACTGTTAATTTATTCCTAAACGGGGCAGTCGACTCCGAATTAGATACATTTTAAATGAATTTATATCAAAAATAAAGACCATAAGTTAATTTGATAAGATTATTCTTAAAAAAAAAACAGTTTTGTACATATACAAAAATATGGAATTTCTTGTCGGAGATTAAAACAAATTTCTGCATATTTACAATTATTAAAATGTTTTTATTAAAAGAATTATCTATACATGTACAACATAAACTTTTCTGAATCTAATGGTTGCAGTACATGAAAACGTGAGATTTCCTGTGCAGCAAGACGCTCTATATTACTTTTGACTATGTCTATTCTTTTCCGCATTACAGGATCGCGTATTCTTACCGTCTCGTTTAAACTTCGAAGTTTTATGTAAGAGTCTGTTTGAAATTGTTTAACAATTTCTATAAAGGAAAATATGTTTGGATGATTGATAGAGAAGTTACCATTGCACTTGAATGAAAAAGACTCGCATGCGTTTGTAGTTCGTTCTATAGTCGCGGTGTGCTCTGCCCAAAATTCGGGTGAAAAAAATGCTTCTTCTCCAATATAATTTTCCACAAGATAGTCAGAAAATGCAGTTATCCTTGCGTCATCAAGTTGGATTTCTACGAAATCGAATGCTAAACAATCTCAGACATTACTTGACTATAAAAATAGCAACCCGACAACATATTTAGGCCATTTACCTATTTCACTCTTCTTGTCTTTGAATTCAGTAGTTAAACCCAGGATTTTGACATTTTCTAAACCATGATTGGGCAAGATGGAACCGACATCCAATTAACTTTAAATTTATCCACACGGAAACAACAGCGTTATGAATGTTTTTTTCGAAGTCTGCTACCACTATTTTTAGATTTAGATTAAAACCCTCACTCTCACACTTAGTTTTTAAAGACACATATACATTTTGGTAAGTATGCTTCTTTTTATCTAGGAGCAAACAAAACACCAAAGGAAATATAATGTCCATTGCTGAGAATGTGTATTGTAAATAGTTGTAAAAAGTACCGCGATATCATAAAGTTTCTGGGTCAACGGTGGCCATGGGGTGGAAAACGTCTGTCTTAATTTATATCATTCTTTTGAGAAAAATCTGATAAAATTTTCAGGTTAAGTGTCATGCTGACGTTAAAATTTGTCAATATATTAATCTTAATGTCAGTATGACACATAACCTGAAAATTTTATCAGATTTTTCTCAAAAGGATGATATAAATTAAGACAGACGTTTTTCACCCCATGGCCATCGTTGACCCAGAAACTTTATGATATCGCGGTACAACTGAATGTACTGCCCAAGTAAATTTTGTCACTGTTACATAAATAGCGGATATTTGTAATATAGGAAAATACTACGATCTTCTTGCTTTCATCGTTGATGAATAATAAGTTTTCCTCCTTGATTGTGCAGATTTCCAAATTTTTCAGTAAATTCATAGTCTCTTCGGTAGAATGGGGTGTGATGGTTGTTTTTTTCAGCGGTTATAATATATGTTCTTTCGAATGTAAGAAATATCCCTTTCAGAGAGTGTGTAGATTATCAGATTATCAGAACGATTATCAGATTATCAAAACGGATTAGTTTAGACGGCTCAGCTGATTTTTCCGTAGCCTTTCTTTTTGCGTAAGTGCTTATAATTTGGCGGTTTAACTTTTTAATATCTTTGTCGTGACAATGCTTCACTTCGCGTAATTAACTTCTCAGCACAAATAATAAAAAACTTTTGCTTTGCACGGTGGTTGTATACATCCCCGAAATGTTTCCCCACTTTTTAACACCTTAGCCTTTTTAAGAGATACCGATTCAACTATTAAAAACTCCTTTCCACACAAACTTTTAATTATACGACCTTCTATTGCAAGTAATTTTCGGCTTATCATCACAAAAGTTGGAATATAACTACACCTTTTCAACTTCAATTTAGGAGTAATCAAGTTCAAATTGAGAATAAACATTTTCAAAATGAGAACAAACAATTTCAAATTGAGAATAATCAATTCCAAATCGAGAATAAACAAATTCAATTGAGATATGTGGCAAACGCAGATTTAAATCTCGTTTAACAGCAGCTTTTAAGCTGGACCTAGTCATTTCAATTGAATTTAACATTGGACTGTAAGGACTAAGTCTTAGCAATTTATGGTTGCTGAATTCGTTTTCAGTAATACAGTTTCCATACCGGCATGGCGCGGAGCATTGTCAATTACCAATACCACATGAGTTTGAAAAATGTAATAGGCTGCACGCAAACACTGACGGACAAATTGATTTACGTCTTTCATTCTGAAGGCACCTCTTCTGACTTCGTTGTGAATCATTCCCATATTACCAATACAGCCTATAACGTATACTTTGGGTTTTCTTCAATATATTGAACAATAAATCGAGGATGCTCCACCGTGATTTTCACAAATTTTGGTCCCCCACATGGCTTTTCCACATTTTCTTGATTTTTTAGCTATCGGTAGGCCTATTTTTTAAAGCCCAATCTAATCACAAGCTGTCTCCAGTCACCTTGACAGTTATATACAGTACAAATTTGCTACTTAACTTTGTCAGCTTCGCGTTTTTTAATGTAAGGCATGGTGAATGTCTTACCACTGACGCTAAATAATACTCAGTAACACTGACGTTAGGTATTGTTTTGTTACATCAACGCGTGGAGAAAATTTATTGATGCTCAATTTTAAGTTAATTATTCTCAATTTGAAGTTGGTTACTCTCAATTTGAAGTTGATTATTCTCAATTTGAAGTTGATTATTCACAATTTGAAAATAGATTATTGTTAATTTGAAGTTGAAAAGTTATAGTAGATACTTTGAAAAATTTCAAAACAGGAAAAAAACACCTGAATCTCATTAATTAACCTATCAATTTGTGACAAATCATATTATACGTATACGTATATATATTGAATAGGTAATTTAAAATGTCATTAGTCCGAATTCGTAGCATGGTGCCGAGATCGAACACGGAATTAAAAAGCCAGGTAGTTTGGTACCGAAACCATGGCCGCCCGAAAATGCTATGCGAACAAGAAGATCGTTTGAAAAATGTATTGCTGAACATTGTTCTTCATTTAAAAGCAAGATCCCTTTTTGCCAATCATCTAATAGAAGGAAGCCACACATGCAATAATGTTTTTAAAATTATACATTTAGAAAATAAAGGCACAAAATTTAATTTACTGGAAAATTTAGAAATTAATAAATTAAAATAATCTTAAATTTTACTTAACGATCACTTGGATTTAGATAACTCACCTTTGTTAAATTTATTCATTTAAAGCCGTTTAGACGATAATATAAATGCACATTTATTTTATTAAAAAAAATTATTTGTAAATATGTTTAGTACCCAATAGTATAACAATAAGGGCTGACCAGAAAGCCCCACAAATTTTTACTAAAATTTTTGTGTGAATTTTTAGATTTTAAAGACACTGTAAAATAGTATTAATCTTTTTGTATTTATGTGTACCGATGTTAGTTTGAATAACGTGCTCTGACGAAGCCACTGTGCTGGCGAAACAATTATTGTTTTACGAAGAAATATTAATAAAGTGAAGATTTTAACTATTAGTTTTATTTCTATTTTAAATTATGGATCTTCGGGAAGTAAAAGCTGAATCAATTCAATTCAAATTGGAATATATTTATGATTTATTCGACTGTACCTCAATAATACGCTTTTGTGTTTACAGAAGGTGAAACATTTGGCTTTTTATCTTTTAGTCTTTCATGTTGTGTTTGTTTACTTTGATCCTTAGTACCCTTATTAGGTGTCGGATATATGTCGTGTATGAGTGTGTATACAGCGAGATATGTGCGTAGGTAGGGCATTATGAGGCCTTATGTATTCTATAGTTTCGCACCCGTATGTTGGAATTACAGTTAATCGTACGCTAATTATGAAAAATTTTCCAGAAAACCCATTGTATTCCTAATTTAATGGATATTTTCTTTCAAAATCCTCGTTTTCAGTAGTGTATAAAATTATTAAGTATAAAAGATATTGTTTGTATCTATGCTAAAGTTCTTATGTTAATGGATTTATGATAATTAGGGAAACCCAAGTATGCAACTGAAAAACCCAAAAATATGCGCATAAATATGCAAATCATTTAGTCAAAATATGTCCAAAAATGTTGAAAATATGCAAATAAAAAAATACTTATAATACATAAATTTATTGATTCACAATAAACAAACATTTTAATTTTTCTACATACAATACCTAAATATGCATTTATTACACAAAGCAGGTTGTCGTTAGTTGTAAAACCAACTAAATGTTTCTCGAAGTTCTCGATTAAAAAATTTTGTCTCCTATCTGAATTAAAAAATTTATAAATGGAAAAACTTTTTTCCACATAGGGGTGTTTTTAAAATCGCTTAATATTACAGGATCCAAATCAATGAATTCAGTAAATTCTCCCCCTAAAATATTAGTTACTTAGCTAAGAAACCGAAACCCACAACTTTTTTGCATCACATTTTTGAATTCTTTAAAAATTTTGACACCAACTTTGCCTGCTACATTTTGAAAAGCTGCTTCCAGTTGCGTTAATAGTTTGACACTTCGGGTTAATGGCAAATTAGATTCTTCCACTTGTGTTATTGTTTTAGAAACAAAAGCTATAATTGATTTTTATAAACGAAGTTGTTCTATTTCTTTGTTTTCGAATAATTTCTAACATCAGTGAGGGATTGGGAAGATTCGTCAGACAATTCTGAAATTAGATCTTTTAGTTGACAGAAATTCTCGCAATAAAAAAGCGGCTTCTAACCAAGTGCCCCCTTGTTGGACAGGTTGAGGTGGAAGAGGAGTGTTTGGTAGTTTTTCTTTATAGAACAGAACCCTTAGAGATGCTTTAAGGAAGATTTTTTTCATGTTGGAAATTAAACTATTTGCGAGAGGAAAATGTTTCCTAATCTCTTCAGGAACCCTATTTAAAGCATAAGCAAGACATGTTACATGTATCAAGGTTGGATAAAAGATTTCAAATTTTGCCAGGCCTTTATCATGTACGGTGCTGCGTCTGACAAAATGAGCAAAAAATTATCTCCAGGAACAGGCGTAGGAAGAAAAAACATTGATAGTTCCTCTTGAACAAATCTGGCCACTGTGAGGGCATTGATAGGTTGAGAATTCACACGGTGTTCTAAATAAGCTAATTAAGAAAATATGAATTTGTTCCTTAAATTTAAGGCACCTAATCTAATATCTTACTAAGTAGTTTCACTAATATAATTAATTTGCTCATCAGTACTATAGAAATGTCCAGGCATTGGTGCTAACATGAAAATTAGAGCGTAGGTTGCCGAAAAACGGAAAGCGATTGAATCGGAGCTCTATCTCATACTTAGGACAGCAGAAGGTTTACTAACCCAGGCACCTCTCAATACCTGGAATAGAATACGTCTGATGCGATACAGCCGTCCCGGAAGCCCGAGTAAAAGTTGGCCAGATTTAGAATCCCACAACCGAACTGCCAGTGGCCGGCTCGGTAAACTGGGCACTCTTAAAAGTTCAGTTCACGTCATCTAACTACCGTCTGTGTGAATGAGAAGATGGGGCCATTCGTTGCTCGACGTGGCAAAAGCCACCTGATATAGGGTTGATCAAAGCCGACTTTAGGGGTACTCAGAAGGAGGTCTATGAACACTCATATGAACGCGAAAGGTGCTGAACGTCTTGGGTCTGCATTCTTCTTTAAAAATAACGAATAAAGTCCATACGATTGTAAAGAGCGACCGCTGAATAAAAGTTGGTGAAATTGCTAATGTCGGAAACATCTCCATCGAATAGATGCACAATATTTTACATGAATATTTAAATATTCTTCTTCTTATTCTTTCTCTTTCCTTAAGACTTAGTCTTGTTTCTTCTACTATTTCAATTTTGTTCAGCTTCTTGGGAAGCAGATGTCCAGCTCTCGCACCATGTCTTAGGAGGTCGGCCTGGAGGTCTCCTTGAGTTCGGTTTTTCGTTCTTTGCCCATTTTGCCCATCGGTCCCCCGTCATTCGGTCGACGTGGTCTCGCCAGTATCTTCGTCTTTTTCTCGTAAATTGCACCACGTCTTGAATTTTAAAGTCTGTTCGTATATCCCTGCTTCTTACATGATCTCTCAAGCTTACTCCTCTGATATTCCTTAAGGTCCTCATCTCCGTTGCTCTCATCATGCTCTTCGTTTTTGTTGTGTCCGCTCGGGTTTCCACTGCGTATGTAATCACCGGTCTCAAGGCTGTTTTATATATGCGGACTTTACTTTCGATGGACATGTACGATATTTATTCTCCATATGAGGTTCCTTAGGTAGCCAGAAATTCTTGAGGCTTTATTTATTTGTGTTCTGACTTCCTGTTGTAGGTTTTTGGAGCTTGTTATCTCGACTCCCAGGTACGTGCATCACATACATTGTCGGATGGGTTGTCATCTACAGCCAGTTTACATCTAGTGGGTTCTTTTGCTATAACCATTGATTCTGTCTTCTCCACTGATATCTGCATTTTAAGGTTCTTTGTTTTTGCTTGGAACCGATATAGCAGTCGCTGAAGGTCGTCCTCGTTATCTGCCATCAGGATTGCATCGTCAGCGTAACACAGTATCCGCATCGATTCCTGTCCCATTCTGTATCCTCCATCCACTTCTTTTACGCCGTTGATTATTTGATCCATGATGAGGTTGAATAGTACTGGGCTCAGGCTATCCCCCTGGCGTACGCCCGTCAGTACTGGTACTTTTTCTGTGAGTCCCTTTGGTGTTTTGATCTTGGTTGTATTACCTTTACGGGGGTCTTTTATTATGTTAATGTACGACACGGGTGTCTTGTTTTGCTGGAGTATATCTATGATGTCGGCTATTTGTACTCTATCAAACGCGTTTTTGAGATCCACAAAGCAGAGAAACAGCGGCTTGTTGTATTCTAGGGATTTTTCGATCATTTGTCTAAGGATGAAGATTGCGTCAATTGTCGATCTATTTTGTCTGAAGCCTTGTTGTTCTTCGTTTATTGCTATTCTCTTCATTATCTTTGTTGCAATGATTTTTGTAAAGAGCTTGCTTATGCTAGGTAGGAGAGATATCATTCTGTAATTTTCCGGGTCGTTCTTATTTCCCTTTTTGTAGATCGGTATTGTGATGTTGTTTTTCCAATCATTAGGCACTTTTTGTGTCGAGATTATTTTTTGGAATAATAATGTGATTGCTGTTTCCAATTCAGCCCCCCCGTACTTGAGCATTTCATTTACGATTTGGTCTGGGCCGGGGGCCTTTCGGTTTTTCGATTTTATTAGTGCCTCATGTACTATCGTGAGCAATTGAAAGTTAACACTTTATTATGTTGGCATGTCGAAATTCCAAAATTTATCTAATGTATACAAGTACTTTTGAAGTGTCAGTGTCAGCATTTAATCATAACATAAATGACATTAGCTTGACAATTTGGTAAAATTTACGCAGCTATAATAGTGCGTTTACTTTCAATTGCTCACGATAGTACATCTTCCCGTGTTATGTTGTCCTCTTCAAGGAGCTGTTCTGTGTAGGTGTTGTCTTCATTCTCTCCATTGTCGTCTGTCCGCGTTTCATACAAGCCTTTTACATACCTTTCCCATTCTCCTGGGGTAATGATGTTTATTTGTACTTCTTCGTTTACCGCTCTTTTCCTGTTCCTCAGTGTGTTCCAGATCCTTCTTTGTCCTCCGTATAGGTCATGTTCCATGTCGGTAGAAAATTTTTCCCAGTATGTCTTCTTTATTTCCTTTATGGCATTATTCACTCTGTTTCTGATCGTTTTGTATCTTTGGTATTCCTCTGCTGTTCTTCTGCTCCTATATCTGACGTAGGCTTCTTTCTTTTGCTCTGCCAGCGTTTTCACTTCGTCTGTAAACCATTGCTTTCAATTTTCTCTACCATTTATGTTTACCTTCCTCACTCCGAGTGCCTCTACGGCACCTCCCGTTATATTGGCTTTTATCTTATACCACATTTGTTCGACATCCTCGTCCTCGGTCATTTGGTTCGTAGTCATTTTTTCCTTCAGTCTACTCTGATACAATGTTTTCGTTGAGGTGTTGTTTAGTAATTCCACGTTGAATTTCTGGATGTACAGTGGTGATTTTTTCTTTTGGAGGTTAGTTTTGAGGCGGTATTTACATAGGACTAAACCGTGCTCTGTCCCGACATTTGCCGACGTGAGTGTCCTTACGTCTAGTACTTGACCCGGGTGTATTGCCCTGCTGGTGATAATGTAATCGATCATTGAGTTTTGGTCTCTTGTGTTGCCGAAGGTATATTTTTGTTGGTTTTTGTGTGCATAGAATGTATTATTAATTCGCAGTTCGTTTTGCGCGCATAGTGTTATTAGCATTTCGCCATTGTTATTGATGACGTTTTCATTAAATCTTTGCATTACACCCGGTAGGGGTGTATTGCCGATCCTGGAGTTGAAGTCTTCCATTATGAAAATCCTGGATTTTTCTGGTAGTTCGTACAGAATTTGCTGAAGTTCCTCGAAAAAAGCGGCTCGTTCCTCTCTAGGCTTGTTTATATCTGGTGTATATATGCTTATGAAGTACGTTTTTGTTGTTTCTGTTTTAAGAGAAATGTACATGATATTACTGTTTATGTATTTCACCTCATCGATGTAGTTCTCAAATATTTCGTGTATCAGAACTCCCACTCCAGCTTGTGCTCTCCGATCCTTTTCCTTCCCACTATAGAATAGTATGTATTTCTGGTATCTTCTATTTCCTTTGCCTTTGCTTTTTAATTCCGATAATGCGCATATATCGATATTGTGTTTTCCCAGTTCCATTATAACTTCTTGGTCCCTGATGTGCCATGATGTTATATTCCAGCTCCCAATTCGTGGTCTCTGCGATTTCCATAGTCGTTTTTTCCATTGTCTCGCCGTGTCGGTGTTCCGTAAAATCTGTTCGGCTTTGTCCGAGGCTGCGCCAGTAGTTCTTTGAGCGGTAGGTGTTTTTTTGCGGTGGGTAGGCTGCTAACCTTGCCCATCAACCCTCCTCCTTTATCCGGGCTTGAGACCGGCAACAGCACCCGTGGAGCTACTCAATCCACCCCAGGGTGCTGCAGGCGGAGTTGTATATTGAATATTTAAATATGAAAAAAGTAACTGCAAGATTGATTTTGACAATATATGAACTCGTGTTACAATTTCAATTCCAATAGAATTTTTTCGTAAATATGTGACAGTATTTGAAACCGGGATACATCAAACAAAAACAGAGTCAAAACAATGAATTGGTACTCATGAGGGTCTCCGTAGAAGGCAAAAACTATTTTTTCGACCAATGAGATTATAGCCACGATTTTTTGTTATTTAGAAGGCGTAATCTTTATTGATCATTTACAGAATGAAGGTTCAGCCACCGGCCAATATTATGCTGATGTACTGACATTTTTAAATATCGAACTAAAGAAAAAACGACCGAATTTATTCATAAAAGAGTTCTGTTCCATTTGGATAATACGCTATAGAAACTTGTAAATTTATCAAATTAAGAAAGGAATTACTGCCTCATCTGCCATATTTACCCGATTTGGGTCCGAGTGATTTTTCTTCGTTTCGAAATCTAAATAAAATGTGGTTTAGTGGAAAGCGATTCGGAGAAGCTTAAAAGAAAGTGGCTGGCCTAACTGTATAGAATTATATTGAAAAATAAAAATATTTTTTGCACCAACGTAGGTGTTTCATTGAAAAGTCACTTTCTCGTCAAGTCATCCTGATAATTGGATTCATTTATTACAAGTCAGCTTAAGAGAATGTGTTATCCGATAAAATAAATTATACAGGCCCTTAAAATAAAGAAAGAATGTATAGAAATGGAAAGATGTAATTATATAGAATATAAATCTAAAATTTCCTTTCATAAGCGAGAAAAAAATGACAAATATATTTAAAAAATATTTGTTACGCCACTGTGCGATCGACTATATCGTAAAGAGTATCAGAGACGATATCTTAAAACTGACCGACAATAACAAAAAGAGTATTTTTGTTATTGTTGGTCTCGGTGGTGTTGGCCGACTTTTCATACCAGGTTATGGAACCCTTAGCATAGAAAGCTGTCTAAACAATGTTATCTTCAAGAGTTTTTACAAACATAAACATCGCAGCGTGTAATTCAATATCTGTCTTCTTCTTCATATCTGTCTTCTTCTTCATAATAATATTTTATATTTGTTACTTCTCTTAACGAAAGAAAACATTAACGTAATTCACATGAAATGAATCATTTATAAATAAATAATTCTCAGATGATATATTTTTACGTAATTATATTGAGATTACTGAACTCTAAGTTAACAAAGCTGCTCTATTGTAGTGTTTTTATAACTTCCACAGCTGTCGCAGCAATGTTATCTTTTAGAGCTTTTATAAACATAAACATCGCACAATATATTTGCGTGTAAATTCAATCGATGTTTTTTTCATAGACATTCTAATCCATAGGCGACACGTAATTTAATTTTCAGGGTGTTTTTAATTTTAGGGTTCTTGTCGTAATTGATTCACTATATTTTGAATTTATATTCTAAAAATTTGCATCTTTCCATTTCTCATACGTCGCCTCTTTATTTCAAAGATAAAGTATAATTTAGTAAATTTATTTTAAATTTTAATTTTATGTTTTAAAGTAGCAATACTGGATTAAAAATTATCAAAACGCGCAATATTATGTAAGTAATTGCCCTGAGACACGGCGAGCTAAGGATATATTAATTAGTTCCTTAAATTTCAGGTAACCTAATATCATATATAGTGACTCCATTAATATGATTAATTTGTTCATTAGTCCTATAGAAATGTCCAGGCATCGAAGCTAACATGAAAAGAAGCAATTAGCATTCTCACTACTGAATAACCGATATAATTGAGAAATATTCAACGAAATTCCCTATTTAATTTTTTTCATTTGTTACTTTTATTTCTTTTTTGCACGAAAACTCGTCACAATATTTCGATCGGAGCAGTGAATCGTGATCATTTGCCCACTTTTATGAACTTGAAACGTAATTAATTATAGATAAAGGGATGTAATTACTCCAGTGACATATGAAAAAGTGATTATTATATCACAAAGCACGACACTATCAGGTAACGATGTGCTTGTACAATTTGCTGTGTGCTTTTATATGCGAATATACATATGAATTGCAGACAAAGAAATAATAATCGGTTTTATAGATTTTGAACTGTAGCATTATCATCTAGCGTAGGAAACTGTGACTAAGTAAACACTTTGATAAGGTATAAAAACCCCTTACTACATGAATATTCGTAGCTTTAATACGTATTTCGACAAGTGAGTTGTTATCTTCTGCAAACAAAAATAACATTAACGAACACACAGTACAGTAAAGCTAGATTTAAATACTATTGTGTTATCATCAACCAAGCGAAACTATTACTAATAAGGAATTTGAAAAAAGCATGAAATCCCTTACCATATTAATATTCATATCTTAAATACGTATTCGGATAATTCAGTTGTTATCTTCAGTAAGCGTAGTAAATAACAGTATTGAACATAGGGCACAGTAATGCTAACACGCACTTAGTTATCGAAGTACAAATTTAGGATACGAATATTAATGTAGGAAGGCGTTTTATACCTTTCTTAGAGTTATTGTCTTATCGCTTATAAAATATAAACTTCGATTGGTAAATTATAAAACATTATAAAATGACTCGAAATTGAGGAAAGATTTTTGCAATACCAAGTAATAATTGTAATGAATTACAATTACATATTTTTTGTTAGCGTAATTGATAATAGCATTATTCTGAAAATATTATGTTGAAATAAGGAACTTACTTCCTTAAAAAGAATAGATTGGAATAAATATAAAAATGTATTTATTTATGTAGCGTATGGCACTAAGCACACTTGTCCATACCAAAAATTTACACAAAAATGAAGAGTATTCAACGCAAATAAATTATTTACAAACATCTAAGGATTTAATATATCTATTGCACTTCTCACATTTAAATTCCGGGTCAGCAACCTTGCATCACCTATGTAAGCTGTCCGCGTACCTTCCAGATCGGATTCTGTTTAAGGTTGACAATGCTTTACGAGATAACTTTTGGTTTGCTGTAAATACAAGTAATTTCGATAATGTGCTTATAGCCAGGAGATCCAGGTAATTCCAGATTATCTGGCTTCCTTTTATGCTAGTTCAGTTAGCCTTACTCAGGGTGCACGTGTAGTATTCTACTACAGACGCGAACTAGCTCTACACACCAAGAAAAAAAATTAATATAATAAAATACAACTATTACAGCTTTATTGTAGTGTTTATATATTCATAATATTCAGAAAATATATACAAAGTATTCTTCGAGCAATTTATTGGGCAAAGGGGTACAATGGTGAACGGCGCAAATGTTGAAGAAGTGAAAGTCAAATCAATATTTTTACCCTCTTACGGCGAAGAGGTGTAGCACCAAACCTATGGTACACTTTACACACACGATATGTATTCTAAGCGGTCCTGGCGTCTTGACAAGCTTTTATTTCATTTCACCATTCTAAATTATATATTTCTGATAATCTGCCACATATATGGGTTTGTCGTTTATTAGATTGATGCCTTCCTCTGTGCAGGTTTCTCCTATGTTAGGGTATACAGCCTGAATCGCACCGCATTCATAAGAATTCTATATATACAAAGTATTCTTCGAGTAATTTAATGGGCAAAGGGGTACAATGGTGAACGGCGCAAATGTTGAGGAAGTAAAAGTCAAATCAATATTTTTACCCTCTTACGGCGAAGAGGTGTAGCAACAAAGCTATGGTACACTTTACACACACGATATATATTCTAAGCGGTCTTGGCGTCTTGACGAGCTTTACTTTCATTTCACCATTTTAAATTATATATTTCTGATAATCTGCCACATATATGGGTTTGTCGTTTATTAGATTGATGCCTTCCTCTGTGCAGGTTTCGCCTATGTTCGGGTACACAGCCTGAATCGCACCGCATTCATAAGAATTCTGTAGCCTCTTGTTGTCAGGATCTTGTTACTCATTAAAACGCCTGTTTATTAAGATTTCTCCACAAGGGAAATGGTAACGAATGCCCACCAGCTCCTCCTCAGTTGGTTCAGAGCGCAAACGGTCACCAGACTCACGCCGTAGTGTTGTTCGATGCGTTTTAAAGCGCAAACGGTCACCAGACTCACGCCGTAGTGTTGTTCGATGCGTTTTAGACGTTGTGCTCAGCTGTCTGGTGGAAAGCATAAAATCTTTCTGAGATTTAAGTCGGCTCGGTTAGATTACGTGATTGGACAATGGATAAATCAATGGATAAATCTCCTCTGTTGAGGTTGGTTTTGGGCAGCCAGTAATAATGCAGATACCCTCATTCAAACCCACATCGACGTGTTTGGTAGGTGCCGAATTAAATGACATTGGTGGAGCATACTTAGCAGCGAAGAAATATAAGGATAGAGCCGATATTCGTAGGAGATGTGGTTGTGCTCCCCACTTACTACTTGTGAGTTTGCAGGTGATATTATTTCTAGCATGTACCTAGCATGTACCATGCATTTCTAGTATGTAAAATTCACACCTTTGACCTCTTGGTAATGTTTCCGAAGTCCAGTCGAGTCATATACTTAAGTATCTTAGTGAGTATCTTAGTGAGAAGTCCAGATTTTGATTCTGCAATGAAACCTTCACTCACATGTTAATAATAGCTTTTATTCTGGGAAAACATGTTCTTGAAATAAAAAGAAAACGTATGAAAAATGAAAGGATGTTATTATATAGAATATATGTCCAAAATATTTTTCCAAAGTTCCCTTATAAGCGAGAAAAAAAAATTTGTCACGCTACTGTGCGACTGTATATATCATAAATACTATCGGACCCGATATCTTAAAGCTGACGGACAATAGCAAAAATAGTTGTTTTGTTATTGTCGATCTCACTTTACATTTTTAACAGCTGACTTTTCTCGAACCTTTTGCATACAAAGCAGTCTAAAGAATGTTATATGCAAGAGTTTTTATAAATATAAATATAGCAGTGTGTATATTCAAAAGCGGCGTTCTGAATCCATATTAATATTTTATATTTATTACTTCTCGTTACAAAAAAAACATAACATAATACACAGGACGCTAAATGCCGGTAGAGCACACATCTGTCCTTTTAATACATCTTCTTTAAATATCACAAGCAAATATAAATTTTTAACAGGTGATTTTCGTACCAGTTTATCGAACCCTTACCATACAAAACTTATACATAATGTTATCTTTCAGCATTTTTATATACATAAACATTGAATCGTTTTTTTTTTGCAATAGCGGTCTTTTTTATATGCATATTAATATTTTATATTTGTACTTCTCCTAACAAAAAAAAACATGTGTGTGTGAAACTTCAATCAAGATGTTTATTATTTATACACGTTCTGAATATTTCTAATTCATAGGCGGAACATGATATAATTTTCAGGGGGTTTTTACGCGTCGTAATTGAGTCACAATATTTTGGATTTATATTCTATGTAACTACATCATAATGCCACTTGAGTTATTACAAGTTCAGAAACAATTACTGAAATGGAAAAATTAAAAAAAAATATGAAAACCCTAGCAGGGAAATGAGTTTAAAACGCAAAACGAAGAAGATTTAATATTTAGAAACATGTCAAACGCAAAATATACACGTCTGAATATTATTAATACATCGGGAACCAACCCACGCTTAATTGCGAGATCTGGCTCTCTTATTGTAACTTACGGTCTAATAAAATTCACTCAGTCTTACCGAAAAGGAAAAAATAATATATAAGGAGATTAAAAGGAAATTGAATTTAAATCGAATTTTTATTTTAACGTTACATTTATGTGTAGTAGGCGCCATCAATTTCCAACTTAAATATCTAAAAGTTGTATTTTTTTGATTGAATACGTTTGCGTAATATCAAGGAAATAATTATTTGTATTTTACAAATTTAATAAAACAATATTTTAATTTTTCTTTCCATTGATAATAAAATTCACATATGAGGCAACGAAGCTTTCGCACAACCATTTCGACAACTACCAGACATCGAGGTGTGATAATTTAATTACCGGAATCCATCTTTACAATGAATACAATGAATATACATATGAAACACCAGAAATTACCGTTGCCATCAAAGTACTTCCCATGCACATCTATTCAATAATTTGTATGGCATTATAATCACTGGAACTGAGTTAGGAACTCATATTCTGAAATACTCTTGACTAGCTATGGTACGTTTGATTAGACATCAGTTATATTTGGAGAGCGTTGTCCTTCAAGCACAGAGCTAGGGCAGGTAAATAGGCACTATTATCTCGTTGGATAATCGCTTTTTTGGCCAGAACTCAATGCTCTCGAACTTGGCTTATTGCTAAAATGAATCAAGTATTCATTAAGTAACCATGCGAATATTTCTTTTCAAATGGAATTTCGGTAACTCTTCAACAACACTCCAAAGAACATTGTTGATTCGCTGTTTGTCTTCGTTCAATAACCTCTTGCTAAACTATTTTCTTCTGATCTGATAAATGTACAAACATAGTCTTAAACTATGAGTGTGACATGGGTGTTTTTTAAAGGTGAAGAATCCGGGAATTTCTGTCATATGCTCACATTTTGCCAAGGAGTATCAAGTTTTGCCATACCTTATTACTTTCAGAAATAAATAATTAATTCTTCTGTTAAAATTACCGTTTCTCGGATTAATATACCCTTCTTTAGTTCTCAATCTCTACCCTTAATCGTTTCTAGGATCGTATTGCATCTGGCACTTTATTAATAATAACCTCCGTCACTAACGCTAAGAAATAAGTAATTAAACTTCTAGTTTCAAAAATTCTTTTATTGTAAATACCACTACAATATTGTTTGGCCATACAATGGCGTCATCAGGTGGATGAAATACTGAATATGTACAATACAAGTTTGAATATTTATGTGAAAATTATTGGGGAAATGGTGGTGGAAAAATTTTACAATCCTAAATTTAGTAGAGGGGAGTTGTTTAAATCTAGTTGGTCATTTTTCTAATAGGTTAAGTTTTTTACTTTTTTCTTGAATGTGTAAAATTTTGAAATCTATATTAAATCTATGATTGATATCTATACAATGACTTGCGAACGTTGAATCTGTTTTCTTTTCTTTATGGCTTCTCTCGTGTTCTTTCATCCTAATTTTGAATGTCCTCCTCGTTTATCCTATGTATACCTTATTACAATCTTCGCATGTTAACTTATATACACCAGAGTTTGATTCTTTGTCTATTTTATCTTTGTTGTTTTTAATAATGTTCTGTATAGTATTGTCTGTTTTAAATGATATATGTTCGTTATTAAGTTTTTTAATGAAAGTACCAATTTTTTCCGAAATTTTTCCTAAGTAAGTGATTGAATTATAGGAATTAATTATCTTGTATTTTAATTTTGGATAAACTAAGGAAAGGGTTTTAGATTTTTGTTGGCTATTTAGGATGTTATTGACAATATTTATAGAGTAACCATTGTTTAATGCTATTGTGTATATTCTATTTAGTTCAAGGTCGAAATTACTTTTACTCATAAGTACATGAATTAATCTATATACCATTGATTGGTATGCTGATAATTTGTGTGTTATAGGATGAAAAGAATTAGCGTGTATTGTGGTATCTGTATGTGTTGGTTTATTGTATATAGCGAACTCGTGTTTATTAGTTTTGTGTGATATGGTTAAATCTAAAAAATTAATGCTTTTATTTATTTCTGTTTCTATAGTAAAATTTATTTTGGGGTGAATAGTGTTGATATAATTATGTAAAGTTTTTAATTGTCTATCTGAACCGTTAAAGCAAATATGTCATCAACATACCTAAACCAATATACACAATTACCAAACAAGGGATGTGTACTAATTATAGTTTCTAAATTATTCATGAAAATTTCTGCTAATATGGGGCTTAGTGGGTTTCCCATTGCTAGACCGTCTGTTTGTTTATAAAATTTCTTTTTAAATTGAAAATAATTTTGTTCCAGGCACGTTTCTAAGAGCTGTAAAATTTCGGTCTTTGTGACAATGTTCGTGTTTCTACGTTCTCCGTCACTGTCATTTTGGGTTGTCTACTTTCGAAGTCTTCCATAGCATCTTCTCGCCCCTCCTTAAAGCTCTTATGATACTCAAGCACACATATGGTGCTTTCGTTACGGTGTTTTTTTTTGTGGATAGCTATAATAAGCCTTTACGTCGAATATGTTCTATGGCTCACTAATTAAAATGTGATTAAAATTGAAGTTTGAAAGTTCTTTTAAATATAATATTATTATGATATAAATGCTTTCTACATATACGACGCTAATTATTCGAATTTTTTACTGAAAAAAATTTGAACAAACAACGGGGGGTGTGAAAGTATTGGTGCTAATCCGTATACGAAACTCCGCACAGGTAAAATGCAGGTATCAAGTAATGATGTGCAATAGGTTATTCTTGTTAATTCTCTTAGTACCATTTCAATAATTCTCATCCGTCGCTATTTGTATTTGTTGATACGTTATTAAAAATTCAGATGCAGGTTTATATTAAAAGAAATAGTGTCAATGCTCCCTACAAGTATCAGAACGCTGTTTCGAAACAATTTTTGAATTACCAGAGTGGCAGTATTAGCACTCTAGAATTTGTTAAACTAGCTTCTCATTGTTATTCTCACAAAATTTAATAAGGTGATAATGAATGTATATCAATGTAAATACCTATTTCTTTATAAATAAAAATTTTTATTTGAATAATTTGCTTTTATTAAAATTAAATTAAGACACTTTGTGTGTCACAAAATTTAATAAGGCGATAATGAATGTATGCCAATGTATAGTTGTTTTCAAATTATAAGAATATAACTTTGAACGGCTCTAATGCTTTTATTGCACCACCTTCTGTGATGATAATGATTATACCTGGTCTCCTTATTGAACGGGTACGGTTTACATATTTGCAACGTATGAATCTAGGGGCCGTATTGACCATAAATTAGGGCCCTATAATAATAATAAAACGCTGTTAATTTCAAGTATATAATAAAAAATATCTGTACATTGGGTTTATATACAAAGAAAAAATTACAAATCGTGTGGCAACATGTGTAGTGAATACATATAGATATATAAAGCTAAATTAGCTTTACATAAAAATTTTATTGTGTATTACAAATAAATTATTTGTAATACACAATAAAATTTTTATGTGTCACCGCATTTCATAAATCATCTGTGATTGAGTCGTCTTGCAAATCGGTGTATGTGTCTGAATCGTATTGCAAATTTATAATCAAAGGTGCTACTATTTTGTACATGCGCATATATTCGTCCTCTTTTGCTATTGCGTGTTTATCAGCATTTTTCCAATTTACAGCAGTTATATGTTCCATAGCATTTTTTATGTGTGTTACACTGCCTTCACTAAATTTCGGTGTTTGATTTGTTCGTCTTATGGTATTTTTCAGTTGGGCCCATATCAATTCAATGGGATTGAAAATGCAATGGTATGGTGATAAACGCAAAATTGTATGTCCTGTTTCTTTGGCTCTGTTATTCACGTAATAATCCTTTAAATATTCTTTTGTCTTCATCACCTCTATTAATTGTTTTTTTGTATAATGATCCTCAAAATATATATCATTTGCTTCTAAAAATGTTTTAATATCTTTCTTATTGTTACATTTTGTAGGAACTTTGGTTTGCTGTCGAGAATGATACGGAGCGTTGTCCATCACTATCACACTATCTTTTGGTAAATTTGGCAGCAAAGTGTCAAAAAAACATTCTTCAAATAAAGATGAGGTCATATCTTCATGGTAATCTAAACTTAAGGATTTAACATTTTTAGCAGCTAATAGCGGCTGTCCGATCCATCCTTTTTCTGACCCAGCATGAAGAATGATTATTCTCTTCCCTCTCGAAACCGGCGCGTCCAACTGACACATACTTGAACTATCCACCCAACCTCTGCAAATTGTGTCATGGGTGTCATACCACGTCTCGTCTAAATAACACATGAATCGTCCTTCCTGTCTATAACTTCTAATTGCCGTTAAGTATTCATATCGAAGTTTCTGTAACCTCGGGCTTTCCATAATTGTGCGACGTTTGTCTATAGTGCCAAACTTAAAACCAGCTTTCTTTAGCGTCCGCCAAAAGGTTGCTTTAGAACACTGAATATTTATAGGCTAATCACCGACTCTTTAATGTAAGCAGTCAAGTGTAGATACAACATTTCCTCTGTAGAAAAAGTATACTTGCTGCATAATAGTATAAATTTCATACTCTTCAATTTTTCTCGGTGCTCTTTGTCACTTCTTTGCTTTCGAGGCCCTGCGTTATTCTTAATTATTTTATATATTGTTCCAAAAGGCACCTTGGTTAATTGCGACGTTCGTTGAATGTTCTGGGTTTGTAGTTCGTTATTTTCTTCCATCAGGGTATGATAGACATTGAAAATGATCTGTTTTGCATCTTCTGATATATGCTTTCTCTGTCGTGCTCCAACAGTATTATCACTATCCATATATAATAACTATATAGTCAAATTAACAACTGTTGGTACTTATATTATTATTAAATTGTATTTCATCTAAATTGTAATTAATGACTATTTAACTATATATAATAACTATACATATATTCAAATTAACAACTGTTGGTACGTATATTATTATTAAATTATATTTTACCTAAATTGCAGTAATTACAATTTACTTAAATTTTGTCATTACGGACCTTAGCAGTTTGTTTGCGTAAAAGATAATCGTATTGAGCGGCCAGGTAGTTATTGCCGCAGGTGGTGCAATAAAAGCATTAGACCCGTTCAAAGTTATATTCTTATAATTTGAAAACAACTATAAATACCTATTTGTGTATAAATAAAGAATTTTATTTGAATAATTTGCTTTTATTAAAATTAAATAAAACACTTATTTTTGGTGAGTCTCGTACATCACTTTCTAAGCAAAATTTTGGGATGTGCGGACATTCATATGCATTTAATCCTTTTACCTGACTCCGTGCGGAGTTTCGAATCGCCCTAGTATTGTAAATAATACATGTGCATTGCGTAACTTTATTCTAATACTGTCCTGGTGGAGGTTATATTCTAATATTTCTAGTCGGTCGTTTGTGTAAATATATCTGCCGCTGTGATCATGTACCTGCCGTAATGCTCGTAGACTTTGCAGTTTTAATCCTTTAGCCGGATCGCTATATCCTGAAGAGAACTATACCTTCAGTTCTAATTATTATATTAAATGCAATTTAAGTTTTTCTAATCTTTTATGGCAATTTCCAATGTAAAAGGGTTTTGTTTGAATCCAGTCCCTTTAAAAATGGCGGTGATGACGCACACTAAATGAGCGTATTACTATCAATATTCCTGTGGCGTCGTGCACTCATCACGTTGAAAATTGCTAAAAAAGAGGAAATGGGGCGATTTGGTTTTCGTAGTTGCCATCATGATAAACGTGTCTTGTCGCACGGTAAACATCATTATTATGGCCAACAGCAGATCCTGGTCAAATATACAGGGAGGTTATATGAAATTTTTGGCAAAAGGTGTTGCTGATTAAAATATTCGAGTATTTTAATAAATATATTGTTGTTACGGGTTAAATATTTTAAACATATTTAAATTAGAGATCAATTCTTCGCTCTTTAGTATCTGCGCAATAATTTATCACATGTTTATTAAAATCTTATTTATAAACGACTTTTCTATATTTAACATTGCCAGTGCATACAGTTTTCTTGACCTACGGGATTTCATAAAAGTGTTTTTTATTCGTTTTAATGTTCAAAAACATCGCTCGCTTTCTACAGTCGTCATTGGCAATGCTTTTTTAAAGGTTTAGTTAAATTTATTATTAAAAAATATTTAAAGCATCGGTATAGCTTCAGAACATTCACAGAAATCATAACGTTCGTAAATAATTCCTAGTTCAGTTTCCAATTTCAGATTATTTATACCCAGAAAGTGTGTTTCAATCAGTGTCTAACTAATTTTTATATTGTTTATTAGAGCATCATCTTCTACCAAATATCTAAATAAAAATTGAAAAGCAATTTATAAGAAACAAAGTCCGAAAAACACACAAATATAATATTAAAATACATCTGTATATAATAGATAACATCATAAAATGGTCACACACAAACACATAGATACGAGGGGGTATTGATATATAGTTAGCCTAGACCGGTTCCGTGGATAAAAAAAATATTGCGATACCATAGCAACGAAATTGTGAAAATCGAAAAATTGGAGTATCGAGCCATCATCAAGTACCTGTATTTGAAGTGGTTAAGAGGTAAGCAGATTTACGAAGATATGCTTAATACCTTTGGCGATCAATGTCCTTCGTATGCGACTGTGAAAAATTGAATTGTAAGCTTTAATAGGGGTAAATTTTCTATTGAAGATGAACACTGATCGGGAAGGCCAGTTTCTGTGTCCGTCCCCGAAAATGCTGATGCAGTTCATGACCTGATTTTGTCAGACCGTCGAATTGGGCTAAAACGAATATCTGAGGCACTGAATATTTCATATGAACGCGTTCATCATATAGTTCACGTCGATTTGGACTTGACAAAAATTTCTGCAAAATGGATCCACAAATATCTGAATGTTGACCAGAAGCGTGCAAGGGTGGAAGCATCGCTTACAATCTATGCTCGCGTTCAAAAATCTGCTGGAGAAGTTCTTGCTTCAATTTTTTGGGATTGTCATGGAGTAATCATGATTGATTTTCTGGATAAGGGTAGAACAATAACTGGGAATTATTATTCGACGTTACTGATGAGAAAAAATGATGGAGAGAAGACGCGGAAAGTTATCCAAAGGTGTTTTGTGTTTTGTTTTTGCAGGACAATGCCCCTGCATACAAATCTCATGTTGCCATGCAAACAATTCGTGATTTAAGGTTCGAATTACTCGAACATCCGCCTTATTCACCAGATCTGGCGCTGTCCGACTATCATGTCTTTCCTCAACTGAAAAAAAGTTTAAAAGGTCGTGAATTTTCTTCCAATGAAGAGGTTACAGAAGCTGAGGTGGCCTGGTTTGCAGAGGAAGATAAAAATATCTTTTTGAAAGGTCTGGAGGCGTTGCAGGATCGCTGTATTAAGTGTATTCATTTAAGAGGAGAGTACGTTGAATAATAAAATATTTTGACTTTCAAATTTTGTGTGCTTCTATAGTAGGCTAAGAATTTTTCAATACATCCTCGTATTTATAAAAAATTACATATTTACATTTAGCTCTTTAAAGTCTTGAAAACTGATATAATACTGAATTTATATAATATATTGAAATAAAATTGTTAGAGAAATCTAATAAAGTTTAGTTAAACAATTCTGGTGTTGTTGTATATACGTTAAGTTCATAAATTCTATGTTTCATCAGGAACCGTCTGCTACATCCATTAACAAAACGAAAATGATACTAAATGGGCTGTTGATTCAGATCAGTCTTTAAATCGTACAGCTATTGTTATACGCGATCTTCGGTCTAATTCGCTAAACGGTCGTATGCACTTAAAACTGGTGAAATCACTCGAGGACACCAGCCAAGTCAAGTATCAGTGCACATTTGTAGATAGATTTGACTACGTACGGAGGACGAACGAAATTATATTCGTGATTAATTGTTCTATTACATTGAAAATAATTACATAATAGTAAATTACTTAAGAAATGATTATGGCAGAATATTTTAAAAATTTATTTATAATATCTAGAGTCCGGATCACATGCAAAATATGATTTTTTTAATTGCATTATTGCGTTCAAAAAACATTAAATAAACCCAGAAAACTGCTAATTTTGTTGATATACCTTTAAACAACAAAATAATGAGTTTTCTGGGTTTATTTAATGTTTTTTGAATGAAATAAGGCAATTAAAGAAGCATATTTTGCATATAATCCGGACTCTAATAATATCCTATGATATCATTTGCAAGAGTTTTATTCAGTTAACTCGTAATAGCGACTTTGTACTTTCCTTGTAATATCATATGTAACATAATCGATGTGCCACGTTCAACATAAGCAAAATAATAATAATAAAAAAAAGAGAGTTGAACCAAAAAGAACGAACAAAAAGAATGAATAAGTAATATGGACATCATACGACTCTGTACCAGGAATAACGAGCGTGCCTTATCTCAATGAAGAGATAGACGAACAGAGAGCATTAGTTTGTAAGATTAATTGTGAAATGTTTTGATATTATTAAGCCAGTCGTATTGTAACTCTTGTTTCGAACTGTAATAAAATTATTGCTTTTTAAAAACAAGCTTGGCCTGTTCAAACCTAAAACTATATTTGTATATTTTTATGGCTAGCAAAGTATTCATAAAAAACATCAATAGATTCTTTTCTGAGAAACAGATATTTAATACGAGTATAGCAAGTGCCAAATGAAATGGCGAGTGGTAAGAGTAAGTCCGCGCAGCATTAGGAATAGTAGGAAACCTTGGTTTTACATAATGTTCCAAGTAAGTGGGTAAGTGGGCGTACGCGTTTTTAAAAACGACTTAAAAATGACTACGGCTCATCCCCACCGCCCGCCATCTTATTTGGCGCTTGCTATACAGGGTGTCCAGAAACTCTCCTGACAAACGAAGACCGGAGATTCCTCTGATAATTTTAAGACAATTAAACCCAAATTCACCTAGTCCGAAAATGCTTCCTAAGGGAGCTAGAGTTCTTTGAAGATGGCGCCTTGTATTTATTTTTTTTTAAATTCCTCCAGAACGCTTCTATTTAGAAAAACAACCACTGGTATGCTTATTTATCCTCCAGAGATGAATCGCTTCCATCAATTGCGAATTTCTAGTACCGGTCATAGGCGTCCGTTTTGGGTAGGTCAACGGTTATTTTAAGGCATAACTTTTTTGTCTTTAACTTTTAAGCATTTGTGACACTAGATTATTAAATTCTCAGGTATTCCAGTACTAAAATGTACTCTTACTTTAAGTCGGTAGGATACACCGTTTTCTAGAAAAATCGATTTGTAAATTTTTTGTTTTTTCTTCATTAAAGTTCAATTTATTATGTACCTACTTATTTTTAGCGACGAAGTTGGCTTGGACTATCAAGGCATGGATGAAAATTAATTTAATAAATTAAAAACAAATTATTTATTACAATGGAACGAAACTAACAAAAAAAGAACAAGTATCAAAGGTAGATTGTTACAAAAGTTGCTCGATGTGATGACCATTAGTCTCTATGCATAAGTTTACCCTTTTGCTTAGAGAACGCCGAATTCTTGCAAAAATTCCAAAGCTATTTCTAAATTCGTCGCAAGCATCTTGTACCCTTAGCCAGAGTTGTGCGCGATTTTGTATCGGAACGGAATAAACAAATGCTTTTATGTATCCCCAAACACAATAATCGCAAGGATTCAAATCCGGCGACCTTGCTGGCCAAGCAACTGGACCGCCTCTTCCAATCCAATGGTCTTCGTAGTTATTATCTAGAAAGTCTCGTACATTCCTGCTAAAGTGGGCCGGACAGCCGTCCTGTAGAAACCATAAGTTTTGCCGAATATTTAAACGCACCTCATCTAACAAATCAGGTAAAATATTTTGCAGGAAATGTAAGTAATCAGCACCATTTAAACGAGCAGGTAATTCCACAGGTCCAAGTAGATAATCGTCAACTACTCCTATCCAGACGTTTATGCTAAACCTATGCTGATGCTTAAATTCTTGAACAACGTGGGGATTGTCACCAACGTACGAATAATAATGTGCATTATGTACATTAAAAATTCCATTTTTTGAGAATGTAGCTTCGTCACCAAACAAAATGTTCCTGAAGAAATCTTCATCTTGATTTTTCTGATTTTGTAACCATCTAGCGAATTCTACGCGAGCAGGAAAATCTCCTTCTAGCAGTGCTTGCACCTTTGTAAAATGAAAAGGGTATAAATTTTCTTTGTGTAAGATATTTCCTACGGAAGATTTTGAAATTGTGGGGTACATGGCAGATAGTCTTCGAACGCTAATTTCTGGATTTTCCTCAACTTCCATTAAAATAACATCTTCATGTTCTGCTGTTACATCATTATGTCTCCCTGTTTCATTATTTTTTGGGACCACTGAACCTGTTTCTCTTAATCGTTGATGAAGAGCTGTAAATGTTGAGTGAGTGGGATGCTGACGATTGGGAAATTTTTCAGCGTATCTACGTTGCGCCGCTCGAGCGTTACACCTCATTTCGCCATAAACTAAATGCATATCGGCGTATTCCTTAAAGTAAGAGTACATTTTAGTACTGGAATACCCGAAAATTTAATAATCTAGTGTCACAAATGCTTAAAAGTTAAAGACAAAAAAGTTATGCCTTAAAATAACCGTTGACTTACCCAATACGGACGCCTATGACCGGTACTAGAAATTCGCAATTAATGGAATCGATTCATCTCTGGAGGATAAATAAGCATACCAGTTTTTGTTTTTCTAAATAGAAGCGTTCTGGAGGAATTTAAAAAAAAATAAATACAAGGCGCCATCTTCAAAGAACTCTAGCTCCCTTAGGAAGCATTTTCGGACTAGGTGAATTTGGGTTTAATTGTCTTAAAATTATCAGAGGAAACTCCGGTCTTCGTTTGTCAGGAGAGTTTCTGGACATGTATATACCTTTTATATGAGAGGGTATTGATATCTAAGTTAAACTAGGTCAGTTTTCTTGAACAAAACTAAATCTTGTTATAATGGCAAGAAAAAATTACATTTTCAGAGAATCACTGTAAAATTTTACGTTAAGATGTTGAAGTATTGCTGCGCAGTAAATTTTGAAAGAAAGCATGTCGAATTTAAATGTGAAAATCGATAAATTGGAGTATCGAGGCAAATATTTGTATTTGAAGAGGTTAAGTGGTAAGGAAATTTATGAAGATATGCTTAAAACACTTGGCGATCATACGCGACTATCAAAAATTGGATTGCGTCATTCAAAAGAGGAAAATTTCCGTTGAAGGTGAGAAGCGACCAGGAAGACCGATTTCGGTGTGCACTCCCACTTGATATTAGGCGGAAATATATAGCTGAGGTACTAAAGATTTCATATGAATGCATCCACTATATAGTTCACATCGATTTAGATATGAAAAAAATTTCTGCAAAATGGATTCCTAAGTGCTTGAACAAGAGTGAAAGCATCACGGTCAATCTGTGCCCGTTTTGAAGGAAATCCAGACTTTTTGAACCATCTCGTGACTATGGATAAAACATGAGTCCATTTTACGACCCAAAAAAAAAACAGCACTCGATGGAGTGGGAGCATCATGGTTCTCCAAGGCCTAAGAAGTTTCGAGTTCAAAAATCCGCCGGAAAAGTTCTTGCTTTAGATTTTTGTGATATCTGTGAAATAATTATGATGGATTACCTAAAAGGACCAGACCATCACTAGAGATTCTTATTATAAATTACTAACCACCCTGAGATAGAAAAAAATTGAGGAAACAAGACAACATATCAGCGAAGGGTGTGTTGTTTTTGCAGGACAATGCCCCTGCACATAAATCGCGCATTACCATGAATACAATTCGGGATCTAGGGTTGGCATTACTGGAACACCCGCCCCGTTCCCCAGACTTATCCCCCTCAGACTAGTATCTGTTCCCTCGTTGAAGAAAGTTTAGAAGGACATCGATTCTTGTGTAAGGAAGACATAATAAAAACTGTGGAGTGCTGGTTTGCAGACCAACTATAATTTTTTTAGAAGGGTTAAAGACGTTGCAGAATCGCTGTATCAATCCCCCCCTCGTATTCAGGGTCGCATCACAGATTATGTGATGTACAGAGAGTGGACTCGAGCAATTGATGATTCATAGCCCATAGGCATCTGCCTTGTATTCACAATAGGTTTGTTTCTGGAAGCGGTGCGTGAGTTTCGAAGAATTTGATACGTGTGGCTACTGCATAAGTGGCACATACCTACATACGCAGTTAATATGTACAGTAGACCGATTTCCATGTGGCCGGTTAGAAGTACCGCCCTCGAGATGCGCACGAAACTCATAGGTAAGGGAACCTCTGGGATTCAGGGTTTTACATCGTTTTAAACGATAAACACAGTAGTGCAGTGCCGTATTAAGGTAGTGAGTAATGGAGTTTAAAAGTAAATTAAATAAATGTGTTTCACACAGCCAAACTCGTGAAGTGATCTCGAATGTATTTAAATATATGCAAGAAGAAAAAACTTCAGGGGTACTAAAAATTCCACTGGATCAGTTATATGAACGCGTTATTGCCGCAACGGGTGTTTCTGAAAGAAGTATTAGACGGATTGTTAAAGAAAAAAGTGAAATAAACGCACGTGCCGGTTCATCTTTTACATCGCCAAAGAAAAATAAAAAAAAACCAAGCCCAAAACCGACTTAGACGATGCAGATAAAGGTGTGCTGCGTAGAACAATTTTAAATACCTTTACTGTTGACAAAATTGTGCCTACAATGCCAAACATTCTAAGAAAATTTAAAGAAACAGGATACACTGGAGGAATAGATTCTCTTCGGAAAGTAGTAAAAGATATGGGCTTTCGTTGGAGAAAAACAAAAACCAACAGAAAGTTGTTAATGGAAAAGCACGACATTCGTCAGTTAAGAGTGTCTTATTTGCGTACCATTCAAAGCTACAGAAATGAAAAAAGACCGATTATATATATATGGATGAAGCTTACATTCACAGTTCTCATACCGTGGCTACTTGTTGGAGTGACGATTTCAATAAAGGATTAGCAAGGCCTATACCAAAAGGTCTAAGACTAATTATTGTTCATGCTGGCTGCGAGACGGGATTCATTCCGAATGCTAAATTGATTTTTAAGTCTAATACCACAACGGGAGATTATTATCACGAGATGAATTATGAAAATTACAAAAAATGGTTGTTAATTCCAAACCTGCCTCCAAAGTCTGTCCTAGTAATTGACAATGCTCCTTATCATAATGTCCAAAAAGATAAATCACCGAATTCTAATAGCAGGAAATCAGTTATGATAGACTGGTTAAGGTCTAAAAATATTTACTTCGACAATAACATGCTCAAGCCCGATTTATATAATATTATTAAAGTACATAAGCTAACATTTAAAACGTTCGAGATAGATGAAATGTTAACACAACGTGGCCATAGTGTTTTGCGATTACCGCCATACCACCTAGATTTAAATCCGATTGAGTTAGTATGGGCATCTCTTAAGCAATATGTGGCACAAAAAAATGTATCATTCACTATTAGATATGTTCAACAGTTATGTGATAACTTTTTTGATGAATTTAGTGCTGCTGAATGGAATAAATGTTGTGACCACGCGATAAAGTGGGAGCAAAAGATTTTGGAAGCGGAACCTCTCATAGACGGAGTTACAGACCAGTTCATTATTAATTTGGGTGAAGACTCTGAATCGGAGAGCGAAGAGGAAGTCAGTGATAGTGATTCTGCATAACTTTTTATATAATTATATGTATAATTTACCGTAATTTTTTTTAAACTTAGTTATTGTTCATTATTGTTTTCTCCTATAATTATTTTTGAGTATTTATGTATTATTTCTTATTGTAATTACTAGTTTCATTGTTATTTCCATTAATATTAGTATTAATAATATTCGTTTCTCCACGACTATTAAATAATGTTATTACAACACTCGCCTACGCTCGTTGAAGAATATACTGTTCTTTTGTACATATAGAAAGTTTACAATGTGATTATAATGAGAAAGAGATTAGCATAAACATTATTTGCCAATAATTCAGTTAATTATCCAAATTAGTTTTACTTAATCCTAAGCCTTTCTACCGTTAAGTGTAGCTAACAATCTTATTCAGTCATCCCCTTAATGTGATGTTGGTACGCTATTAGCTAGTTGGTAAGGTAAGACATTTTAATTAAACATGTTACATGAAATTATGCGATTTATTTTACTTCTATTTGCCTTAATTTAGTGAAATACAAACCATTATAAACATGTTCAATAATGTGATTTTCTGAATTTATCCCTTACTACGTCCCAATGCACGACTCGCACAAAGAGTTTGCATTTCATTTTTCCGAATACTGTCTCTATCTAACACTGACCCTTACTTGACGCACGTACAAATTCTCCCACCGGCCACATGAAAATCGGTCTGCTTGTATCTCTCAATGCACAACAGAGTGAATGTAATAAACGGTTTGGTAACCGGCAGAAACTACTGCTGAAACAAACGTAAGGCTTACAAGCTAATTGCGTATCGAATTTTGAATAAAAATAATTTACAACAAAACTCAAAACTATGTATTTTCTGTGAAACATTTAAAGTGTAAAACATTACTATGAACAACTAAAATTTGTTCAAGGTGTTCCTGTGTTAAATTAGTTCTTTTAGATGTTAAAACGTCTTTAAAAATAGAAAATGTCCGTTGCACATCACAAAATATTTATAAAAAGTTATAGGATAAATATACAATATAACAATATAAAACAGATCAAAGAAACGAAACCAGAAACAATATCTTATAGAAGACAATAGAAAATATACTATCTCAAGAACAACAAATACGTGTACGTTTTATCGGGGCAATTAGTCATTCAATCGCTTCTGTCCGCTCTTTGGTGATGTATCACTTGTAGTACCTTTGATGTTTTTGTACCAGAATTTAATTTTGCGCATATTTTTTCAAATTTCTCCGCGCATTTGAACAGAGCCTAACTAATACATAAATCAGAACCGAATTAGGGCCAAATTCTTAAACTTATATATGTATATTCGATATGTATTTTTATGATATATGTATAAGCTTTTTAGTAGAAGTAATGAAAATAATTAGCTGTTATTGGTTATTCTGCGTACATAAATTTTAAAATAAATTCGCCCTTTTCTATAATTAAAAAATTACATGTCTAGCATATTTGAAATCCATGAATTTAAATTAATTTTGCTTTTTAAATAGTCAGACCTCTGAATATAAATGAAAATAAATGAAATATTGTAAATTTAAAAGGAAACATGGAATTAGCTAATTAAAAGGTAACTTGATAGAAACACAACATAACCAAATATTGGTAATGCTGGTTACATACACGAACACATATTTGTTCCAGGGAGAATATATTTTGAAAAATATATTTAAATAGATTTGTCGTTAATATAAATGAAAATGATATTTGTTTTACATTGTTATATATTCGAAATCGTTATTAATTACCAAAATTTGGTTAATAATGTGTTACAATATGAAACAGACATGTAAAAAATTTACATATCTGTAACTGTACATATGGACAATACATATCGCATTTTCAGCATTTACATCTGCTTAATACATATGTTTCTGCCATCTAGGCGTCATCAGTCAAGCTAGTGAAGCAATGTGATACAAATGAAACAAATCTTTATGAATAAAATTTGTATCTGTATATACATTTCATTGAAATCGCCTAAAAGATAAAGCAAATTTCATCCTATAAGGTGGCACTTATTTCATAAGTGACATCTTACGAACGAAAGAGACTTTGCCGAAAAAGGCGACCTTTCGCTTGAATAGCTAAGCTATTACATAAGCGAAACAATACGTATAGGTGTAGTCCATTAACACGTGCCAGATGGCGGTAAATATACAAAAAGGTTGTGTTTATGTATAACAATACGTTATGCACGTATAAAGCATTTGTTACAATATGAAACAGACATGTAAAAAATTTATATATCTGTAACTGTACACATGGACAATACATATCGTATTTTAAGCATTTACTTCTGCTTAATACATATGTTTCTGCCATCTAGGCGTCATCAGTCAAGCTAGTGAAGCAATGTGATACAAATGAAACAAATCTTTATGAATAGATTTGTATCTGTATATACATTTCATTGAAATCGCCTAAAAGATAAGTGTACAGTTACAGATATGTAAATTTTTTACATGTCTGTTTCATATTGTAACAAATGCTTTATACGTGTATAACGTATTGTTATACATAAACACAACCTTTTTGTATATTTACCGCCGTCTGGCACGTGTTAATGGACTACACCTATACGTATTGTTTCGCTTATGTAATAGCTTAGCTATTCAAGCGAAAGGTCGCCTTTTTCGGCAAAGTCTCTTTCGTCCGTAAGATGTCACTTATGAAATAAGTGCCACCTTATAGGATGAAATTTGCTTTATCTTTTACGCGATTTCAATGAAATGTATATACAGATACAAATCTATTCATAAAGGTTTGTTTCATTTGTATCACATTGCTTCACTAGCTTGACTGATGACGCCTAGATGGCAGAAACATATGTATTAAGCAGAAGTAAATGCTGAAAATACGATATGTATTGTTCATGTGTACAGTTACAGATATGTAAATTCTTTACATGTCTGTTTCATATTGTAACAAATGCTTTATACGTGCATAACGTATTGTTATACATAAACACAACCTTTTTGTATTAATAATGTGTGTTGGTCTCATGGATAATCTAAGAAACATAAGATATTAATTCATTAAAACTAATTTTAATAATTTAGAATTCTGAATACCTAAGAGACATTATGTTAAAGATAAACTTAGCTCTCTAAATAGTTGGGAAATGCAAAAAAGCACATTATATTCCGTATTATTGGGACACAATCGGAAACAACAATATTTCGGATATCTTACTTCTTCTCCAAAACAGCACACGTACTTTGAACTTCTTCTGCGCAATCATTACAAAAAATAAAATATTCATTTGGCCGACTGATAGACTATTATAGACATGAGCTTATAGTTTGAGATTAGAATTTGACAGTAGATAAAAGGAAGGATTTATAACTTCCGTTAAATTTTTTCAGATTGATAAAGCAAGCAAGTGCATAACCTAAAAAGATAAAGTGGTAAATCATTTTTAAGAACGTTCTAAAACTCGATGAAGAAAGTAAGTAAGTAAGTAAAAATATTGAAAGTAGTATTATTACATTGCTATAAATACGGTATGCGCCAAAATAAACAACACTGAAATGCGTGCCATTGTTATGCGCATGTCTGCTTTTTGACGTATGATACTAGCAGCGTTATGTGTTTTTAGTAGTGCAAAGAACGTTGTTATGTGATGTTATAGTTGAGAATGGGTCTCACGACTGAGGAAAAAGTGTTTATCGTCGAGCATTATTTTCGATCGTACGGAAAAGGCAAACAAGGTGGACCGAGTTTGAAGTTAGTGACGGAAACATATCTCGATCAATTTCATAAAGAGGCACCTACCAACAAAGTTATGCTTTCTATTGTTGAGAAATTTCGTCGTTCTGGCAGTGTGTTGTGCCAACGGAAGGGAAGGTCTGGTAGACCAGTAACTGTGAGAACGAATGGGAACCATGGACGTGTCCTCAATCAGGTTTTGCAATCACCGAACCGAAGTCTTCGGCGAACGGCATTTAAGTTGAATATCAGCAGTACGTCGATTCGGCGTTTGTTCAAAGATGTAGGTGGATTTCCGTACCAAATTCAAGTTGGACAACAATTGTCAAACCAAGATATGAATGCCAGGGTTGCGTATTGTGGACAATTTTTGGCTATGTTGTACGAGGATCCAGATTTCTTGAATAATGTTTGGTTCTCAGACGAAAGTCATATTCACTTGGAGGGTTACATCAATAAACAAACAACTCGCTTCTTTGGTTTCGGTAAGCCAGACGTGATTATCCAAAAACCGCTACATAGTGCCCGTGTGACGATATGGTGTGCAGTGTCAGCACACGGTGTGATTGGTCCGTATTTCATTGAGGATGGTGATGGCACACCTCTTACTGTTACCCAGGAACGTTATAGAAACATTGTGGTAACGCCATTTGTCCAAGATCTCAGAGGGTGTTGTCGTGCCAGGGACCTTCGGATGGAAGAGCAGTGGTTTCAACAGGACGGGGCGACCAGTCACACTGCTCGACAATCGATAGCATTGCTGCAGGAAACTTTTGAAGGACGCATCATTTCCCGCAATTCTAATTTCAACTACCCATCACATTCCCCGATCTTACACCACCGGATGCCTACGTATGGGGTATGTTAAAGGAGCAAGTCTTCAGCGGTATAGACCCACCCAGAACCGTTAATCATTTACGTGAGAAGATCGTCTCCTTTTTCAGGAATATGCAGCAACCTGTGTTCTCGAATATGTTTGACAATCTGCGTAACCATTATTAGCAGTGCCTACAACGCCATGGCGCACATTTTGAACATGTATTCTATAGACATAATAATGTATAAGTAATAAATAATATACTTCAGTAATTTCAGTGTTGTTTATTTTGGCGCATACCGTAAAATAAGGAATAAATATTGGACATAAGTTAACCACCAAATCCGATTAGAATTGAAATCAATCCGAAGTGAGACCAGTAAATTATTGCAAAAGCAAGAATTCTGCGAAATATATAGACACGAAGAGTAGTTGTCGAAATAAAAATATCAATCCAAATTTTTAGTAGATCTATAATTAATTTCGTAACGCATTACATACTCTTTACCAGAGTAAACAAAAGTAAAGAATTGATGAATAAATAAAAATAATGTCAACTGACTATAAATACTAACACGCTGCCTAAAGTCTAGAGTAGGTCGAGACCTGTTCAAGCCTATGCTATAACCAGTGGCTCGTAAGCAACCTTCGAAATGTCATCTTGGTCAATAATATTTATTGAATTGGATTGAATATTTATCTCTGCTTCCTAGAAAGTGATTACTCACATCATACGACTGTATTTAGATGGAAGAAGCAATTCCAGAGAAAAAGTTTCGGTTTAGAAGGTGCTTTGAGGTCAGGATACCAGTCACCTCGTCCATTACCGAGGAGAACATTCATCCTGTCATGAAGTTGCTCGAGTCCGATAGCATTTAAGAGATAAAGCGAAATAGAAGAATGTCTGGGCATTGATGCATTGGCAAACCGTACCATTCTGCACAAACATCTTCGAGTGAAGGAGATTTATTCCTTTTGATTATTCCATACGTTTGCCGAAGAATAGATAACGGGACTTATTTGATGGTGTTGCGAAATGCTCGAGAATGAATGGAACAATTCGTTATGTCAATAACATCTAGACAGGTGACCAAACTTGGTATAACTACTATGACGTGCTGTTACCAACGTCGCTTTGGTTCGGTTGTGGCGGCCTGCTAACAATAAAGGAAATTATTTAGGTGCTGGTGATGGACATCAAAGGTCTAGGACGTATGTAATAATGTTGATATAGCTATATTGCAACTTATTAACTAAATAAAACACAACAACGTTGTCCTTAAAGTTTTTATTTAATATTTACAAGAAAGAAATTGAGCATTGATATATTTTAAAGTAATTAAATAAAAGTAATATATACAAGTAACGTAGAATAAGTAATTAAAAATTAATATCCGAAAATTATAATGGAAAATAATTATTAATTAAATTGATGTGGACGAGAGTAAATAAACTAATCTCTACAGAGCAGTATAGAGTTATCTTGAAGACATGTTGGGCTCGGAGAATGTCGTGGAAACAAGCACCGGTTGTATGCTTAAACAGCACGTGGGGTAAGTTGTTTTTCTTACGAAGGTTTGAAAGAGAAGAAGGAATTTGCGTAGACGAGAACACTGGTTTGGAAACGGGAAGGTTTGTTTTACTGCCCAAGGTGGAGAGAGTGGTGAAGCTGACGATGTTTTGAATTAAGAACTAATTAAATCGCAAGATAAAAAATTGTGATATCAATGACATAAATAGCATTAAAATATCCTTTGTGGAGAAAGCTTTAAAATGATATGCCACATGATATAATTATAAGAGATATACGTAATTAAATTAAATAACTCTTAAGTTTAAAAACGAAATGTAAAATATTTGTAAACAAACGACCGTTCAAGTCAGGTAGATGTCTGTGGGTCGGGCGGCTAGTGCAATAACAAAAGTAAGACTTTTTATTTGCAAATACGAATATACATAGAAAATGTCTAAATGAATTAATATTTTAAATTCGAGATATATTTGAAGAAATATAATTTAAAATTAAATTGAAAGATTCTTATTATACACGAAGTATAACAGTGCATACTAAAGCACATGGCAAAGATTGACTCTTCGAAGAAAGAAATCACACCCATCTCAGAACACTAAGTCTCGATCCGTTAGAAAAAAAATGGTGGCGGTCTTTTTATTGTGAAAGTAGTTATCGAGCGAGCGGTGCTGAAAATAAAAAGTAAGTACTACAACGTCGTACACCGAGGAGTACCTACCCAGATTTTTTGAAGAACTCAAAAGCATTCGTAATCGCTCGAGAGACCAGACACTTGGTATTTTCACCACAGTAATGCTCCGGCCTACCGCCTCAATTTCTATACCGAGTATTAAGCAAAAACTGGTATCAAAATGCTGAAACTTCCATCTTACAGACCAGATGTTGCTTCATGTAACATTATTTTTCAATGTGAAGATAAAGCACAATGGAAGGAAATTTTCCAACGATAATGATCTTAGGGTGTGGGAATGACGCGTGTGCCCAGCTTTCGGAAGACTGGAAGTAAATACAATATGGGGCAAATTATTAAGGAATATTCTGATAGTAAAGCAATATTGTAGACCCTGTATTCCGACTTACGTATTTTTATTTTAAAATTTATTAATTTAATATATTGTTCTTGAATGTTATTCAATTAAAATAATTGTATTATTTATGTATGTAAATTGTTATTATTAATTAATAAAAGTATTTTATTTTTAAAGAGAGAATAAGATTATCCTACTTTTCATATAATCTGTATGTATCGTTAGAGAAGAAAACCGATTTAAAAACAGCAAGACAATCATAATGTTTTATAAAGAATCTCATTCTACTGTGGACATATTTCATACGCGGCAAAACATTTTAAATTACATCCTAGTTAGTGTAGAAGGATATATTGTTTTTGTGTGACGTATTACATAACATACATAATTAATTACAAAACCGACATTAATTAGTGTTTGGATTGTTTAATTTAGTTATTTACCCAACAAACTTGTCTGCTGAAAATGTATATGTTACCGTGAAAGACCGAAAGTAGTGGTTGTCGACATACACCGGTTAATGTCGACAAACACATATAAGCTTCGGTCAATGTCAGAAACGACAGGACATTTATTATAATATAAGTTTATTATTCATATTATTCACGTTACTTCAAACCATTCAGTCTGGAATTTCCAGCTATATTTAATTTACCCTTCACAGGTATTTGTAATTTCTTGCATCTACTCAAATTCACAATAGGCTTATTAAGAAACCAATATTTAGTTCTTAGTTTTGTTCCATTTATTACCGTAGTTCATTAAAATAGCTCTTGGATTTCCAAAATTCAGAGGGTTGTAAACTGTTTATATATTCTTTTAAATTCAAATTCATAGATCAGTTCCAAATGATCAATCGGTAAAGACAGTTCTCGCAGAGACTTATCTAATAGACAACCCGTGGCAGGTGTAACATCATCAACAGGTATTATAATTTGTGCTCGATGGTTACTGCAGTAAATAGTGATCAATTTCTTGAAAAGTTAAATACCCTAATAAGATATAAACGAGAAGACAATTGTTTTTATTTTTCTCAAGAAAGGTACTCTAAAATCGTTTCTGAAGTAATTTCTGCTAAAAGTAAGTGCAGTACCCCTTTGGACTACAGATGTTTAAAACGTTTTGACATTTTAAAAGTTAGTGACGAACAAAAGTTAATTGTGCCATTAAAACCAGGAGAAACAAATATCCAGTATTATGTTACAAACGAAGAGTTGTTTAATATACTTTCCGAAACTCACATACGAACAGGCCATGGAGGAAGAACACGAATGCTAAAAGAATTGCAAGTTAAATACAAAAATATTACATATGAAGTCATAATGCTCTATTTAAATTTATGTCAACAATGTCAAATGAAACACAGTGCTCCTAAAAAAGGTATTGTTGTAAAACCAATGGTGAGTTCCGAATTAAACTCTAGATGCCAAGTCGATTTGATAGACTTGCAATCACACAGCGATGGCGATTACAAATTTATAATGGTTTACCAAGATCACTTAACCAAGTTTGTCCAGTTACGAGCGTTAAAAACCAAGAGAGCAGAGGAAGTAGCATATCACCTTCTTCAAATTTTTTTAATATTTGGTGCTCCCGCTATATTGCATTCGGATAATGGCAGAGAGTTCAGTAACCAAGTCATATCTGAACTATGCGCTATGTGGAAAGATGTTAAAATAGTGCACGGAAAGCCTCGTCACAGCCAAACAGAAGGTTCAGTCGAAAGAGCCAATCAAGACATACAGAATATGTTAACTGCGTGGATGCATGATAATGATTCAAATAAATGGTCAGAAGGGTTGTCGTTTGTCCAATTCGCAAAAAACACAACCTACCATGAAGGAATACGCCAGAGTCCATATGAAGCTCTGTTTGGCGTTAAAACAAAAAGGGGCATAGCATCGTCATCTCTCCCCAACGAGCAAATTACAAACATTGAAACCGAGGAACAGCTAGAAGCTTACGTTAATACTTGTGAAGAAAATTTGGTTAGTGACCATATTGATGACCATGTTTTAGACGTAAGTGATATGGATGACCAAAATACCATTGGAGCCAATCCACCTTCATCTGCCACCAACAGGTCTTCATCTGAAGTGCCGACTGATCCACAACCCAGCACGTCTTCAACTCAAACACTGACTGATCTGCAACCGATTACGTCTTCATCTCAAGTGCTGACTAGGCAGCACGAGCTAATCAATTCAAAAAGAGTAGCAGCAAAAGAGAATATACTACTCCAAGCAACAAAAATGTTGCGAACCTCAAAGAAAAAGTTTCCTGCGGCCCAAATTGGTGATACCGTAAGAATTAAAGTCCCTGACGTCGATCGTGGTCGTACAGATCCCCGAAATGTGTTAGCCATTGTTGTTGGGATAGAGAATACAGACTTTTATAAATTAGCGAACAAAAATGGCACCTTCAAGCAGCTTTTCACTCGTAATCAATTCGCAATTGGCAAAGAAAAGTTAATTTCCATGGATGAGATTTCAGGTCAAGAAATTTTGGTAAGAGAAGCAGCTTCTGCTAATTCAAAAAGTGGAGGGCAAGGCTGTACACGCTGTAACTGCAAAAAGAAGTACGAACAAAATACGAGGTGTGACTATAAAATAGCGAGACTAATGCTGTAAAACTTTTTATTTTAAATTAAGTTTTTTGCTTATATCTTGAATACGCAAAATTTTAAAATCTATATTACATCTATGATTCATTTCTAAACAATGATTTGCGAAAGTTGAATCTGTTTTCTTTTCTTTATGATTTCTCTCGTGTTCTTTCATCCTAATTTTATACATAGGATAATCTTTACATGTTAATTTATATACACCAAAATTGTATTCTTTGTCTATTTTATCTTTGTTGTTTTTAATAATGTTCTGTATAGTATTATCTGTTTTAAATGATATATGTTCGTTATTAAGTTTTTTAATGAAAGTACCAAGTTTTTCCGTAATTTTTCCTAAGTGATTGAATTGTAGGAATTAGTTATAGTGTTTTTCTTAAATTTTGGGTAAACTAAAGATAGGGTTTTAGATTTTTGTTGACTATTCAGGATGTTATTGATATTATTTATACAGTAACCATTGTTTAATGCTATTGTATATATCCTGTTTAGTTCGAGATCAAAAATACTTTTACTCATAGGTACGTTAATTAATCTATACACCGTTGATTGGTATGCGGATAATTTTTGTGTTATAGGATGAAATGAACAAGCGTGTATCGCGGTATATGTATGTGTTTGTTTATGGTATATAGCGAACTCGTGTTTATTTGTTTTGTGTGTTATGGTTAAGCCTAGAACACTAATGTTTTTATTTATTTCTGTGGATATTGCAAATGTTTTTGGGTGAATAGTGTTGTTATAATTATGTAAAGTTTTTTAATTGTATATCTGAGCCATTAATGTTGTCAACATTCCTAAACCTAAAGACACAATTACTAAACAAAGGATGTGTACTTATTTTAATTTCTAAATAGTTCATGAAAATTTCAAAAATAATTTTGTTCCAGGCACGTTTCAAGAAGGTGTAAAATTTCGACCTTTGTAACAATGTTCGTGTTATTACGTTCTAATTGTAAAGTAATTAAATCTATTACCTCCTGGAGTGGGCTACTAGTGAACAGATTCGAGACATCAAAAGAAATAATCACACATACTAAATTAAAATCTAAGTTCTCGGTTAAGAATTTCCATGAATGAATTAACAACATTTCAAACTTGGAAATACCAAGCAAATGTAAACTCATTTCCTTTGATGTCAATCAATGGTGTATAGATTAACTAACGTACCTATGAGTAATTTCGACCTCGAATTAAACAGGATATAAAAAAAGCAATATAATAAATTTCTACAATTCAATCATTTACATTAAAAAACTTGATAACGAACATATATCATTTAAAACAGATAATACCATACAGAACATTAAAAACAACAAAGATAAAATATACAAGGAATTAAACTTTAGTGTATATAAGTTAACATGTGAAAATTCTAAGATATACATACGACAAACGCGGACAACGTTTAAAATTAGGATGACAGAACGCGAGAGAAGTCATAAAGAAAAGAAAACAGATTCAATCTTCGCAAATCATTGTTTAGAAATTAATCATAAATTTAATATAGATTTCAAAATTTTACATATTCAAGATAAAAGCAAAAAACTTAACTTGTTAGAAAACTTGGAAATTAATAGATGGCCAATTAAATTTAAACAACTCCCCTCTATTAAATTTAAGATTGTAAAAATGTTTCCAGCATTATTTTGCTCAGTAATTTATACATAAATATTCAAACTTGTATTTTGAATATTCAGTATTTCATCCACCTGATGAAGCCATGTATGGCGAAACAATATTGTAGTGAATTTATAATAAAAAAAATTTGAAACTAGAAGTTTACTATTTATTTCTTATCGTTATATTGCAGTTTCAACAAATATCCCCTTTGGCAATCAACGATGTAAATTTTAATAATACATTTATATAAACTTATGTTAGTTGCATTTACATGGTGTTTCCTGCTCTTTTTGTGACAACTTTTCCTGCTCCTGGATTTACTTTGTCTCGCCGATGTAGTATTAACCTCTCAGCTATTACTTCAATAGCGACCTCTTTCTCGAGATCTCTAGTTGGGCGCTGAAAATTCATTTTTGATGTGGGTTCTCATTTCCTCCTTTAACGTACTTTGGTCTCGCAGATTAAATGTAGTTGCCAACACAAAATTAGTGGTTTCAAGTGAGGTGTCGTCTTAATAACATACGCTCTCTTACAATTTCTTTACTCAAAAGTTTGGAGTTTTATTTTTCGAAGGCAAAAATTTATCAGGTTCATATTTATCATTTCAGCTTTAGAAGTTAGTGTATCGTTACAATAATAACAAGCTATTTTGACGGTTTTCCTTGACACGGGCTAAATTAGTTAGCTAATGACTCCGAACAAATTGTTTTACCATGCAAAATATTTATAAATACAGACAATAAATGAAGACGATGAATATTAAATTGTTTCCTTGATTCTTTCGAACTGTTCTGCTGAGATATATATACTGGGTGTCATTTTGAAAACGTACCACCCTCTATATTTCGGCCCCTATAGAAATTCCAAAAATATGCAAAAACACGTCAAACTTATTTTTAAGGGGGACATTTTCTAGGCTGGTTTTCAATTAAATTACATCAACCTTCTAGCGGGGGTGGACATAACCTCTAAAAATTTAATTGGAAATGGGGGTTGAGTGATACCTCATTTTAAAGGTCGTTTAACCCGCTTTTCAAAAATGCTAAATTCTTGTCCTTTATTTTTAATACTTTTGAAGAAATCAAGTCAAACCATGAACATACAAGTATCAAGTGTTTTGCAATAAAACATTAAAAAACTAATAAAAAGTAACTTATTTTATAAAATTTTCGAAATGTTGTCCATTATTTTCTAAACAGTGATAAAGTCTACTCTCAAACTCCTCTCTAACATTTCGAAACACTTCTGCCTGAAGTTCTCTACATGTAGCTGTTATTCTTCTCTTTAAATCTTGCAAATCTCGAGGCGGTGTTTTATAAACAATCGATTTTAGATGCTCCCATAGGAAGAAATCTAGAGGCGATAAGTCGTGGTGGCCATTCTATTGCTCCTCTTCGACCAATCCATCTGCCAAGAAATCTATCATTTAGCCACTGTCTAACTGGAAGATAGTAGTGTGGTGGAGCTCCATCTTGTTGGAAGTGTAGAAGATCTTCTTGCAAAACCATGTTACCAGCCGCGTCAATTTGATTTTCCAAACTAGTTGTTATTACGGGGTCTATTATTTCTTCAAGCAAATTTAAGTAGAGCTCACCAGTTAGATTTCCTTCAATGAATGAAGGTCCAATAATAGTATTCCCCAGGATACCAGCCCAAACGTTCACTTTTTCTGGATACTGTGTGTGACCCTCCCTAAAAAGTCGCGGATTTTCATCGCTCCAGTAGCGACAATTTTGCTTGTTAACATGCCCATTCAGAAAAAAAGTACACTCATCAGTAAAGAAAATATTGTGCAAGATATTTTGGTTTTCATTTATAAAATCCGTCATTGTTTCACAAAATTCAATCCTTCTGTCGAAATCGTCGTCAAAAAGCTGTTGTAGAATTTGCATTTTGTAAGGGTGAAACTTATTTAACTTTAGTGCTTTCCTTACTGTTTCGTGAGACATTCCTACTTGGCGTGCCATAATAAGAAGTGATGTGGAGGGTTCTGCAGTAAAGGTGCCTAATACTTCTATTTGTGCCGCTTCATCCAAGACACGGCTAATATTTCTTTTTTTGTTAGCAACGGAACCAGTTTCACTAAACTTAGCGACTAATTGTAGAACATACTTATGATTTAAATTGCTATTCGGATACCTTTCATTAAACATTCTTGACGTTCTTCTTGCGCATCTTCCACATTCCCCATAAATAAGAATAATTTCAATTCTTTGTTGAAGTGTAAACACCATTTTTAAAAATAATGTAATAAAATCGCAACTTTTACCTCGCAAAACTAATTTTACAATAAAGTAATTTTAGCTAAAATAAATGGAGTGACAAATAAAGAAAAATTTGACAAGAATGTCAAGAATGCTTAAACCAGGGCTCTTTTTTTTTCTACGTTAAACTACCTGCACGACTATCACAAGTACTAGTTTAGGTAAATCACATTCTTTCCAATAATAATGTTTAACTGAATAGTATGGGTCTTTATTATTTCGTTGGATATTAGAAGTAAAAATAGTTTAAAAATTTACCGTTATGTAATACCTCAATTTCATTTATTTTAATTCATTTAAGCAATATCACAAAGTGTTTTTGATACCTAAACTTCTTTACAGTTTTCACCAAATATCTCGCGAATTGCTAAAAAGAAAAGGCAAGAATTTAGCATTTTTGAAAAGCGGGTTAAACGACCTTTAAAATGAGGTATCACTCAACCCCCATTTCCATTTAAATTTTTAGAGGTTATGTCCACCCCCGCTAGAGGGTTGATGTAATTTAATTAAAAACCAGCCTACAAAATGCCCCCCTTAAAAATAAGTTTGACGTGTTTTTGCATATTTTTGGAATTTCTATAGGGGCCGAAATATAGAGGGTGGTACGTTTTCAAAATGACACCCTGTATACAAACTTGCTTAACCGGATACACATCATCTCTATTTACCTGCACGTATATTTTAGTATACGCCTCAAAAAATATATGCGAATATATTGAGAATTAAGAAATAAATTATAAACAGTGGTTGTTTGTACAAAAAAACACTTTTAAAAAATATGTTTTTTGAAACGATAATAATAAATTTATTTACAGAACAGAATTAGTAAAATATTAGTAAATAAGAAACATAAAAAATATTATTTCATGTTAATGTGTTTACAATACCTTGCTTGAAAAATACCAGCTATGTTTTCTCATTTTTTTATGAATATTGAAATTTTGTAATCTATTTCAGAAAAAACAATAAGTAAAATATGTGACAATATAGGGGTAGCCCAATATAATTGGTTTATGACTTGAAACTTCGGTACTAATTAATTCTAGTTTCTGTGTGGTAGACGCAAAGGATCATATCTTTTTAATCTTTTGACACTGGACCACTTAAGCAAGTCTCTGGTAAGTGTATTACGGTGCTTCTGAAGACTAGTTCTACATTTTACATTAGCGTTTTTAATAACGTCATTGAATATTTTCACTTTGCCATCACACTATATCACTATATTTGGAACGAACTAAAGCGCATTCATAATGAAACGTAACACTTTTGACTGACATCTTTGCAATATTGACATATTTGATCCACTTGCAGTACCCCTTAGTTGAATATACGTCAAAATTGGTTCCAGAATTGCTTTGTATATCAGCACTTTATTTTCGGGGATCATCTGAGACTTACGTCCAATTAGCCAGTATATTTTAGAGAACTGGAGGCCAAGTTGTTTCCATTTGGTTCGTATATGCGTTTTTCAAGTAAGCCGTCGGTCCAAGTACATTCCTATATATTTTACAACCTATTTTTATGGACCAATACAGTTATTTAATTTTATAATTGAGCAAGTAGTATTTATTTTTAATCTAAAAGTAACGTATTCTGAATTTGTTTCACTTTAATGCCCTAATATCTGATCCACTTTTAAATAACATTTAAGTTCGTCTCCAGATTCTGAGAAGCAATTCCGGAATCTTTTGACAAAGCTAGAATTGCTGCATTATCAGCGAAAGTGACAGTTTAAAATCGCTGATCCGTTAGCTAAGAACTTGGATCGCTTGACAACCGAACCCAACCCAACATGCACAGAGTGATTACAGCTAACGAATCATGGGTATTTTAATACGATCTTGAATAAAAATGACAAAGTGCGGAGTGGTAAACACCATCATCACCGCGGCCGAAGAAAGTTCGCATAAGCTAATCCCGAATCAAATCCATGCTTATCATATTTTCTGATTGTCGTGGAGTTGTCCACAAAGAATTAATACCGCAGGGCCAGACAGTGAATCAAATCTTTTATTGCGAGGTTTTTGAACATTTGCAGAAAATGGTTTTGCGTGTGCCAGCCCTTGGATCTTACATCACGATAATACCCCCAGACACACCTCATTGTGGGTTGGAGAATTTTTGGCAGAGAAAAGCATTCCAGTAATTTCACGCCCAGATAAGGCTACATGTGATGATTTTCTCTTTCCAACGTTTAAGCGGAAGTTAACAGTTTACCATTACGGAGGAAGAGACGACATCCAAAGAATCACGATGCTGATTCTAAACAGCTTAAAGGGACAAGACTTCCAGAATTGTTACTAGCTATGGCAAAATCGTTGGAGGCGCTATGCATCTATGTCCATTCCCAAGGAGTATACTTTGAAGGCGACAATGTTGAATTGTAAATACGAGGGGGTATTGATACCTAGTTAGCTTATGCAATTTTCCTTGATCAAATCAAAATCTTATTATAATGGCAAGAAATAATGACATTTTAAAAGTGTCACTGTAAAATCTTAAGTCAAGAAGTTGAAGTATTGCTGTGTAGTAAATTTTGATAGAAAGCATGTCGATAGCAAATTTGAAAATCGATAAATTGTAGTATCGAGGCATCAACAAATACTTGTATTTAAAGAGGTTAAGTGTTGAGGAAATTTATGAGGATATGCTTAACACACTTGGCGATCAATGCCCATCATATACGACTGTCAAAAATTAGATTGCGTTATTCAAAAGAGGATAACTCTCCGTTGAAGCTGAGAAGCGACCAGGAAAACCGATTTTGATATCCACCGCCGAAAATATTGACGCAGTTCATGACATGATATTATCAGACCGTCAAACTAGGCTGAAACATATAGTTGAGGCACTAAAGATTTTATATAAACGCGTCCATATATCGTTCACGTCGATCCAGATATGAAATTTTTTTTTTGCAAAATGGATTCCTAAATGTCTGAACGCCGGACACAAACGAACAAGAGTGAAAGCATCACAGTGAATCTGTGCCCGTTTTGAAGGAGATCCAGATTTTTTTGAATCATTTTGTGACTATGGACGAAACATAAGTTCATTCTTACAACCCAGGAAACAAAACAGCAATTGATGGAGTGGAAGCATCATGGTTCTCCAAGGCCTAAAAAGTTTCGAGTTCAAAAATCCGCTGAAAAAGTTCCTGCTTCAGTTTTTTTGGGATATCCGTGGAATAATTATGATCGATTACCTAAAAAAGGGCCAGACCATTACTGGGGATTCTTATTCCAAATTACTAACCGCCCTGAGAAAAAATTAACGAAAGAAGACATGGCATGTTCGCTAACATGCCATGTCATCTTTCCTTAATTTTTCCCGTAAATTTATCTTGTAAGAACAATACACCTTTCTCTAAAGGTGTATTGTTTTTACAGGACAATGCCCTGCACATAAAGGACTCATTGCCATGAATACAATTCGGGATCTAGGGTTCGAAATACTGGAACACCCGCTATATTTCCCAGACTTAGCCTCCTCAGATTATTATCTGTTCTCTCGATTGAAAAAAATTCAAAAAGACGTCGATTTTTGTGTAACGAAGAGGTAATAATGTAGAGGGCTGGTTTGCAGACCAAGAAGAGTTTTTTTTTTATAAGGGCTAACGGCGTTGCAGAATCGCTGTATTAAGTGTATTAATTTAAGAGGAGACTACTTTGAATAATAAGATATTGTGAGTCACAACTTTAAATTGTTAAAAACTTTAAAATAGATTATTTTCATTATTTATGAGATATATCGTATTATGTCGAGTGTTCGTTCTGTTCTTTAGCTGCCGCAACATGTTGGAGAGAACATAATCTAAAGAATAAATGTTGTTTAATTCTGATCCAATATTGTGTATTTAGTTATGTTATGTATACACGTTACTCCGTACAGAAATATTAGTAAAATTCAAATTAACTTATAGTTTGACTTCATTTATTATCTGCACGTTGGAATCTAAATTATCGAAAACAGAAATGTGGAAATATACTGATTTTTCTTTTTCTTTTTCAGAAATTCGTCAAAATGCCTAAACGAATAAAAAACATAATTAAAGCCAATGAACTAGGATAGAAGATTGCTTTGAAAGTGCCCTCGAGAAATGGAAACGCTATGAAAATGTAACCCAATATTTTAGTGATTAAAAACATTAAAGAAGAGCCGGTAATTTAGGATGAACTTTACAACAGCAACAGAAGATTATTTGTCAAATTCTTCATTTATTACAAGTCCCCCAGGGAAACTTAATCTTGTTTATACCGTTTGCGAAATTTTAGTGGCGATATTGGCGGTTGTAGGAAATGCTATGGTGATTTATGTGTTTCGTAAAGAACGTCGCTTGAGGAGAAGGACGAATTATTATATAGTGTCACTGGCGGCGGCCGATTTCTTGGTTGGATTGCTTGGTATACCTTTCGCAATTATGGCTTCTGTGGGATTACCATCGAACTTGTACGCTTGCTTGTTTACGGTGTCTCTCTTGGTAGTATTGTGCACTATTTCCATTTTTTGTTTGGTGGCCGTATCAGTCGACAGGTATTGGGCCATCTTGCATCCTATGGGGTATTCCAGAAATGTTAGAACAAGAACTGCATTGGGTAAGTAATTTTTATTTTTTCATAAACAAAATAAAAGTTAGGCAATTTATTATAGAAATTTTAATTTTTTGATAACCGAACAGAGATAATATTTGACTTAATCCTTTTAGCCTCTTCCTTACGTTTTAGATGAATGCTACAGTATTTTATAACATTTTGTTCTCAAAAATAAATTATAACTTAAAAATTATTTTAAGAATAGCTTAAAACTGTTGATGTGTACTATGTGGATAAATAATAATAACGAATGATCATTAAACTTCTCACTTGTACGAGGGCACCTTCTACATTTTACAATCGACTACTAGATGGTGCTTTTGAGATATGTAATCACTATATTCTTAAAGTTGGACATTTGTCAATGAGAAATCTGCAATAGCTTAGAAATTGAGTCAGTAGTTTGTTGACAGTGACAGTTTTCAGACAGTGAGTTTGTAAAATAATGGAGATTACTCGTGAAGGTTTTCGTTTCATGATTTTTTACGATTAGAAAAAAGGCCTAACTCGACAAGAATGCATTATATCGCTTCGGTCAACTTTTGGTAATGAAGCACCATCAGAGAAGACAATTTACAATTGGTTTGCAGAATTTCGTCATGGTCGTCCTCAGTGAATGATGAATCACGTAAAGGTCGACCAAAAACTGTTGTGATTCCAAAAAACACGATGCTGTGCGGAAAATGAGAACACGATCGACAGTGAGGTAGAGGCATCCCTTGGCATATCGCAGACTGCAATTCATTCGATTTTACATGAACATTTATTTGTAAAATGAATATGTTCCAGGTGGATTCCACATAACTTGACCGACGCACCGAAAGCAACCCGTGTCAATTGGTGTAAAGAGATGCGCAAAAAATTCGACGTAGGAACCGCAAAATCCGTACACAACATCGTCACAGGTTACAAAAGATGGTTATATGCGTATGAGCCGGAAACCAAGCAACAATCTACTGCATGGATGCTCCAAGACGAACCGAACCCCACAAAAGTTGTTCGTGTAAGGGGCACTTCCAAGAAAATGATTGCTTGTTTCTTCGGCTGTACAAGACACATCGCAACAATTCCTTTAGAGGATCGAAAAATTGTTAACGCTGAATGGTATACAGTAATTTGTTTGTCAAAAGTTATTGACAAAATCAGGAAGAACAACCGAAAACGTCGCATTATTCTTCATCACGACAATGCGAGCATGCTCCCATACAGCACGTCTAACAGTTGACTATTTGAAGGAGAAAAGCATTGAAATAATGTCTCATTGTCCATATTCACCTGACTTGTCGCCGAATGATTTATTTTTGTTCCCAACTGTGAAAAAAAAATGCGTGGACAACGATTTTCAACACCTCAAGAATCAGTCGAAGCCTTTGAAAACCATGTTTCTGAGATACAACCTTCAGAGTGGAAAAAATGTCTTGAGAACTGCTTCGTACGCATGCAAAAGTGTATAGACCATAAAGGCGAATATTTTGAAAAACAATAAAATAGTTTGTTCCCAAAAATTGTGTTTTCTTCCCAGATTTTGTAAAAATATAAGAGGTGACCCTCGTAGCAGGACGTGTATATAAAAAGTATGTCGTAACTTAAGTCAAACGTCTATCAATGTAATTATATATTATATAAAACGTCTTTCTTTGGAGACTGTGGTTAAGTAAAAACTTTAAAAAAGGTATATAACCCCTTACCACAATTATTAATCGTATCCTAAATACGTATTTCGACAACTAAGTTGTCATCATCAGTAGGTAAAACCACTAATCAAAATTTCGCACATGAGGCACAATAGAGCTGGCACAACTGATCACGCAACAACTTTCAAGTCAGCTGGTTATAAAATATACATAAAATGCAACTAATTACCATAACCTATGATCTATTTTATTTGTCACTTATGTGTATTTCAAAGTAAGGACGTAAATAATTCTATAGAGGGTTTTTCACTTCATGGCTATCACGATCTAGACTTTTTGATCATATATTATTATTATGACAAACATAACGTTTGAAAACATATTGACTGATCTCCTCTAGTAACTTAAGTTACGATATACTCTTTCCATACATGGATTACTTGAGTGAAAATTCTAATGATCACTCGTTATATAATAAAGACAATAATAATAAGGTGGTCACTTGATTCCTTCGTCATAAATGTGTATAAGAGAAAGACATCAATGAGAAGTTCAAATATGCGTATTAAAATAATTCTTTTATTATTACGTGCAATATATATTGCGACCAAATAGTATAAATAGATGTGACGGCATAAGCGTTTTCTCCGTACATGGACGCTGCTACTTCTACTTAAACGAATATCAACTGCAATTTCGTCGGAAAACGGATTTAGGTATATTAACTTCTTAAGCACGTAGTACGATGTCGAAAGTGGAGAGTTTGGTGTCAGATTTATTTTGCCTTGTGAATTACAACTTGCTGAAAATCTGCAAGCTAGTCAACAGGTGGTGAAGACTCGCACTAATATATTACACAAACTTGCCAGCAATTCATAGTGAACGAATTGGGGGACCTTGCGAATGGTAGCCACTGCACTGGGTTACTTTTCTGCTAAATACTGTGTTGTTGTCAAGTATCGAAGATCTCATGTCAAGACTGAAATCTAGGGAACTAATTTGGCTGGATACGGTTCAGTATCCCATCAATATGAATGGTTTCTGGATAGCGCTCCTCGAACAACACTCTGAATCGAGCAATAGAGATTTAATTTCTAATCCTTCAGAACCTCTGTCGTGCGTAATCCTCCCACGTAGGTACCAGTGGCGACTGGTACTAAAGGGCACAAGGGCACGTGCCCACTGAGCCACCAAGATAAACACAAAAAGAAATTCGCATGTAATTCAGTGCATTATTGTATTTTATTATTTTTACGTATTTTTATAACGATGGTATCAAAGTTTCCTTCCGCACCACAGATACTGGCGCATAAACGCTCAAAACTATGTTCCGGGGAACGATTTCAGATGTACTTATTCCGAATATGGATCAGACGGTTCCGCTTATCTTCGCCTTATGTTTTTATTCGTAGTTTTGGGATACAAAATCGCTCGACTCCAGTTAACGTCTTGCGTTTATTATGATTGTATAGTTTTCGGCTCGTACTCCACTCGTTTATTATTAATGACGGAAGTTAATAGTGCGTAAAATCTTTAAAAAAAAACCGCTATTATTTGAGGAAAAACTTTTAATTAATAAGAAAGGAAGGCCTATCCCTGAACTTCAAATAAACTACACTTCAACAAGTAAAACTCGAACTTACAATAGAGGATTCAATAAAAATATATATGAAAAATATGAGTGGATAAGCGGATGTTCACTAACAAAACTATTTTGTTTTATCTGCTTAATTTTTAAGAAAGAGGTTAGTACGTGGAATAAACGAGGGTTGAATGATTTAAAGCATATCGCAGAAAGGGCAAAGAAACACGAAAATTCCGTTTCTCACATGCATGCGTGGATTTTAGTGTTCTAGACAAAGTGGACATACGTGAACAGTTAGACAGTGCTTATTTACGACATAAAATTAAGTACAACGAAGATGTGGAAAAAAATAATATTTCATCATATTTTGCGCCGGTTAATTATGTGTATAAAATTTGAATTTTTGAGCTTGTGAATTGGCATTACGAAGCCAATTCAAAAATTAGGAGAATGGATTTTATGTACAAAAATAAGTAAGTTTTTTTTTGTGCCCACCCTCTTTCATAACTCACGAGTTGCCGCTGGTAGGTAATGGTCTCAATTAAATAAGGTCAACGCAGGCCACGGAAGGTGCACCTCAATGCTGTATAAATGAAAACTAGCAGATACTAACCTTTACGACTGCGAAAATGTGGAGCAAACTATGGCCCACATAGTAAACGATTGCCCCAGATGAAGTTCCCTGGTATCATCCATGAGCTGAGCAAGACAACTCCTGCAGCTCTGGGCTGGTTGAAAAATTTAGATATTAGTGAATAAATTAGTTTTATGACACTTTTTGTGGTCATAAATTTATACACGAATATCTAATATTGGATTTCGCTTCTCCTACGAAATAAATAAATAAATGTCGGAATAGATATTCATGCTGACTTATTAATGTTTATTCAATATCGGAAGACAAAATCAAACCTGATAATAATGAGCTAATAATAAATATGTATTAACTAGTTCCTACATCGAATGTTGGCTATTTTCTACACAAGCGTTACATCTACGCATTCAATTTTGCCGAACACGTAGGAATGGACAAAATGTTTAACAATCGACTGTTCTTACGTATCGTAAATTGCACAATGAGCAGTTCTATTCATACGAATATAATGGAAGCCCTTGGCGCAACGAGGTGTTAACTCAATTTTTATATATATTTGTGAGATAAATGGCTTTAAAGTTTATGGAGCGTCATTTTTTGTTTAAACACTTTTACCTACTTTTTTTTAGGTGATGTTACATTGAAATAAGTTCAGAATTTTTATGATCTGAAATATAGCGGCAAAAGATAAATATATATAGCGCTTCTCATACGAAATAAATAAATAAATATAATCTTGGAGGGTCTACATATGCCCTAGATTAAGTAAGAGTCTTTTACCAGTTATTTTGAGATAATTTAACACGAACTATATGAAATCTTTAAAAATATAAGTAGTTTAGCAATATAATAAACAGAGAAAAACGCACCTAAAGTGTTGCCAAGTCAAAATTTATTAGCTTTTTTTTATTTTATTTTAAAAGTCGATAAATCATTTTAAGATGGTACAAGTTCCAATTTCATCAATTATAAATAATATAACCTGGTGTATCATAAGTAGGCACCGGACACGAGAGGCCGATGACTCATCGCCCACGAGCGTACTATTAAAAATTTGTATTTTTAAAGGGTTTTTAATTTTATTTATATAATTGGTAAACAAACGGGTGGTCTATAAAATACGAAATACATTTTTAGTTGTTCATTTTGTAGTTTAAGTTGAGTAAAGGAGTATTAATATTAACTAGCAATACTTTCTCAAGGTTTTCTTCAGTAAAATTTGTTCTCTTTGAATGAAATACATCCCTGTAGATAGAAAACGTCCATTCTACATCGCAATTGGTTATAGGTGCATACTGGAAATATTCTTTTCTTTCGGCGTATTTAGAAATTAGATTTTGAGGCATTGTCCCCCATACACAATTGCCGCAATGTTATTAAATCTGGATTTCTATTAACTGCTTCTAACTTTTGCCGAAGGCCACATCCTAAGTCACTTGGAATATTTTTTAAATTATTAATAACCACATCCAATGTTGTTAATCCATTATTTAATTTGAGATTTTGATTTTGAAAATAAATGATTAGTTTTGGCAAATTTCCAAAGTGTTCCTGAAGAAAGTACAACTGATTTTTTTAAATTTGGAATTTGTATTAGTTGCTTGCACTCAGTCTGCTTAAAAAGCAGTAGCTTCCAACCATGTTCTCCATCTAGTTATTACTTGAGAAGGAGGCAGTGACAAAGATGGAAGTTTTTTCCTGCAAAGGGCTACACTCAATGGTGCTTTTCTGAAATGGTTTTAAAAAGCGGATACAAGTCTATCAACTTCCGGAAAGGTGTCTCTGATATATTCACAGTTTCTGTGGAGAACATGTGTAAAGTGCAGTATATTAGGATGCTTCCTTTAATAGTCTGCCTGTTTTTAACGTATATTCAGCACTGTCACTGACAAATAAAAGTTTTTTTTCTTTACACCTGTCGCCCAAATGTTGCATTTGCTGCACATTCTCGTAAATGTTTTAGCTACTGTTTCCGCATCAACTGTATTTATAACGTTTGTTGCTATTACATATGCGTTATATGGAATAGTTGGATGTAGTATACCAGCTACAACATTTACCACACAGCGTTCTAACATGTCGACAGTTTCGTTGGTACTTATCCATAGGTACTGATTTGAAAGATGGCTTCTGATACGTTCTACTGCTTTCGTGACATAATATTTGCGTTGGGTGGATTCATCAAGAACATTTCGACCGGTATATTTTTGGGGAAATGTTTTGAAACTGTGATTGTTAAGTTTATTTAATGGAGTATTTGCCGTCATTAAAGTTTCACAGAATTCTTCGTTGAAATTGTCACACTCCAACGGGTCTAATATTTGTGTTTGTGTTTGGGATGCTAAATGACGTTTTACGTGCGATTTCTTTGAATTTTTTAACGATATTTTACAGACTTTGCAATAAATTTCGGAATCACTGGCAATGGACTTACAATCAGTTTAACCCTTAATCCAAGTCGCCATTGTTTCACAATGCCATTCTCGCCGTTGTTCCATATCATATCTGATAAAGTAACTTAAACAATGTTCTAGATGTACATAAATGAAAGTAAAAATGTATGCGTAAGTTATTGAAACTCAGCTAACTATAAGTATGCAATTAACAGTTAAAACAATGAAAAAAAAGGAACTAACTCAGAGTACTTTATTTATCTTACGAAATATAAACTAATAAATAAAATAAATTATAAAAGCTCCTCCTGCTTCTATCTACGCGCATGAAGAATGGAATTTATATGTAATATTAAAGTAACTGCGTCACAATTCAACGACAAAAAACATATGTGCGGTTAACTGAATGAATAGTGCTATTCAATAACTGCGTGTTGTACTTAGCGATGTTATTTACTATTTATATGATCCAGCGTAATTTCGGCCTCTTGTGTCTGGTTCCTAAACATAAGTCAGGAAACGGATTTACATATCTAGAATAAGTCTTTTTATTATTAAATAGTAAATACAATTTTATTCTTAACGTTTATCCCCAAAATAACCTGCATTCTCTTTCAACAAAAAATCTCTTTTTGACAGTTGAACATATGTGATGTAATAATAATTATTTATCATTTGATATTGCTTCTATTTTATCAATGCCTGCTTCATAACATGAATGTTTGGTAAGTTATTTCGGACAACCCTGTCTTTTATAATACCCCGCAACGCAAAATCACGGGGGATTAAATGGGTGGACCTGGCCCGCCATTCTGTGCGACTCATCGACCGATCCAGTCTAGAAAGTTTGCATTTAAAAAGTTACGAACAATCATAGCATAATAACGAGGTGCACCATCTTGTTGAAATATCATAGGTTTTCTAGCGAATAAATTGCTGTTTTCTAGTTCAGTTTATTTCATGCAATATTTCGGGATAATTCTCGCCATTTACAGTGCCGTCAAAAAAGTAAGAGGCAACAATGTCTGCTGAACATATCCCCGCCCATGCTGTAACGCCAGGCACATTTAATTCTCCAGTGTCCGGTAAACGTAGTTATGTCTGCTTATACGGCTATTTAATTTAAACATTACTTCGTCGCTCCATAAAATTGTTAAAAAAAAATTGAATCACTTTCCACGAGAATTGCGTACCATTCTGCATACTCAAGGCGACGATCAGGATCGTCGTACGTACGCGCCTGCAATAATCTGGGTCGGTAAGCTTTAATTCTCGATGCTTTGCCATGCGACGCAAACTACGATCGGAAATGTTGAGGTTAGCCGAAACACGACGAGTTGATAGCGGAGTTTCCTACGACGAAAGTTTCAACCACTAACTGCATGTTATCTTCTGTTCTCACAGACCTCAGGCGACCACTTCGAAATTTATCAATAAGAGATCCTGTTTCTATCCATTTTTTTAAACACTTTCGCGTCGCGGTAGTGGTGAATTCGGAAATTTTTCTCTAAACCGCGCACACATTTTTTCATAATCGGTATTGCACTTGTAACATACAGTTACCAAAAAAGTACATTCGTCCAACTGTCTTTATAACGATCCATTAGGGTTTAACGATGAGTACACGCTTTAATCCAATAACACTCAGAATGATTACATAATGAAGCGATGCAGTGCCGCTTTTGGTTTAAAGGCGATCTTTGGCGGAATAGTGAAGAGTGTGCATGCATTTAAATTAGGGTTAAAATGTTAATTAGAATTAAGTTGTAAGATATTTAGTTTATAACTTATTAATAAACAAAAATAAATTTTAAATAAATGAATTTTAGTATACAAAACAAAGTGGGACAAAAGTAATGTCATAGTGTGAATTGACTGCCATTTTGTTAGAAATCAAAAAAATTGTTCTCTGTTTTCACGAAAAGTTTATTCGAAGGTGTAGAATAAGTTGAAAAAAATTATATCGGTCGAATGACTACCTCCTAAGTTGATGTACATTTGCGTGCAATTTGAATTGTTGCTCGCAAAACATCTGGCTTCCAATTGGTGATTTCTGCTTCAATGTTGGCTTTCAAGACTTGCAAGATTTGTGGCTTGGTGTGATAAACGCGGGATTTTAAAAAGTCCCAAAGAAAAAGTCTGGCGCCGTCAGATCTGGCGATCTGACCGGGCAGTTCAAATTGCCAAAATGGGAGATCACACGGCCCGGAAATTTTTGCTCCAAAATTTCTATCGCTACCCGAGCTGTGTGAGCAGTTTCTCCGTCCTCCTGGAACCAACGATACTCGAGACCCAATTCAGCAACCTTCGGCAAAAAAACTCTTTTAAAATCTGTCTGTAGCGGTCACCGGTGATGCCGTCGGCGTCCTTAAAAAAATAAGGGCCCAAATGTCTACACATGTCGCACCAAACAATCACTTTAAGGGGATGCAATGACTCTTAGTGCATTTGATGTGGTTTCTCCGTGCTCAACAAATGCAAATTTTGTTTATTTACATAATTACTTAAGTGGAAGTGGGCTTCGTCGCTCATTATGATTTTGGATACGATATCATTCTCTTCTTGTACCAGCTTTAACAGCATGGGAGCAAGTTAACCTCACTTGACTGTTAGCAGGCAGCAATTGGTGAACGGTTTGCAGTTTGTAAGAAAACATCATCTGCTGATGCCAAATTGTAGACATCGTTGTCTCGTCGATGTTGGTTGACTCTCTCAGACGTCCTCGGCCACAGCAGCGTTATTCTCTGTCGACCAAACAATAAATACGGCGTCAGATACTTCTTGCGACATCTCTAGTGGACTCAGTTTGCACGAGACGTTTAGCTAAACGCTTAAATATTCGCGCACATGGTACAGGACGACGAGAAAATCAAGGATGAAATTCACGCTGCGTTAAAACAACAGACCGGAAATTGGTCAAATAATCAGTAACAATAATACTGCGTTCTTCAGGTGTGTATCGCTCCATTGCTTGTTGTGAACTAATTCTCTATCTGTCTGCAACATAAATGTCAAAGCACAATGACATTTGACGCCATTTGCAAAAATTAGGGCACATTCATATTATGACATTACTTTTGCCCCACCCCTTACTTGTATCGTTTATCTTTAAGTATTTACTAATTGGATGGTGTAATAAAGAGAACCATATAAGCCCCTGAGACCTATGAGAACTTTAAGAAACCGTCAAGATAGGTGCAAGATATGCTAGTGTGGCAAAGCATAACAAGTTTAAAATATTATTTTGAAAATATACCAAAGACACAATAGCTGTACGAATAATACGTTGTTTTTACAACAAAAATTTTACTAATTTTGCGAAAGGAACGAGATATAAAATAATGTATGAATGAATTTTATAAATAGTTTAAATATTAAACAAAAGAGAAATGTCTATTTCGTGATGTAGATTTTTCAATGCTAATAATAAAATACCTTAGTTTATTTCAGATTTATTTAAAACGCGAAATTTAGCAACTATTCTGTTAAGTATTCGCCACAAGAAATAAATTCTTTAAGCTAAAAGTAAGTTTTAAATTTAGTGAATACATCATACCTAAAAATATATTTAATTAATTTGTTAGAACACCCGCTTTGAACATTTGACAATTAATACTGCAGTATAAGGATAAGCACAATTATGACAAATACTTTTTTTATCGCGAGAATGTGACATTATGTTACTCATGATATATGTAGGTGCATTGCTATTTATACAATTTATATATACATACATACTTAATCTACAATCCTAATTTTTCGTAGATGTCGCGGAATTATTTGTTATCTAGTTTTCTATATAAATTCGCTGTACTCTTAAAGTCCTTAAAGGCTTCTATCATACAATCGCTCCACATCTTCAGAATGTTCTACTAAACCTATTCGCTTCCTACACCCTTTTCACTTGTGGTTTGTCAGTGTGTGTAGCGTGGAAGCTAAGGAAGCACAGCTTCCCCTACGTGAACCAAGAAAATAAAATACAATTTATAAATAAAAAAGTTCAATATTACACTTTAATATTATATATTAAATTATTAATTAATATTACTTATTAAAGAACGCCCATGTCGATTTCAAATGCTGACGTTAGCGAAGGACAACGAACCATGCCCGAATAAACAACCTGGTACACTAGATATCTACAGCTTAGGGCTTTATAGGCGGTTTCTTAAATATCGTGTTTGAATGAGCGAGTCTAGAAATATTAGCAAATAAAGTAAATACCTTTCATTAAGTTTTATTGTGGTATTAGGCACATGAAATTAGTTAGGTATTAATTTATAATATTTGTAGATAATACAAATACTGTGTTAACGCAAAAATCTTTCGCTTTTATGGATTGTTTTGTTTTAAAATCAAATTCAAATAGTCCATTGTGTGTGGAAGTTGTTTTCGTGTAGATTATAGGTATTATAAGCATGGAGATACGTTTGGAATTTTTTGGAAATTTATGCGGAAATGTGTTTGCTTCTGAATGTGTTGTATGCAATATAGTGACAAAAGGAGTTTCACGTTATAATTTCGAAGAAAAAAAAAATATTCCCAAAGGTAGGCCAACTCCAACTTTGACTAATTTAACAAAACAAACTAAATTGTATGTAAGTTTCTTTTTGAAAATAAAGAAACTTACAAAAAGTACGAATTGCTGTGACAATTAGTCTCTTTTGTTTAGCTGGCCATGTATTCTATTTTCAAGCGAAAAAAATTTGTGGATTAAAAATTGATTTGCTTATCTAAATTATTACACAAATTAATAAGAAGACATGGGTTGAGTCAACCAGACCTACATGCGATAATTAAAAAAGAACTTGTGGGAAAATCAGAACTGAACACACATTAGACAATGAGTTAAGAATTCATACAGAAAAACATAATCGAGAAGTACGAAAAAACCGTGAAATACTTAAGGGGTTGATATATGTGGTTTGTTTCCCATGAGAACATGAACTTGCATTTCGCCGTAACAGTGAAATTGAACAATCTTCAAATAAGGAAAACTACGTAGATTTAGTAAATTTATTGGCAAAGTATGACTAAATTTTACAATTTCATTTGGATAATTCTACAAGGTTTAAACGAACTTCTAATTGAATACAAAGCGATCTTATTATATGCCTAGATAAAGTGATATGGAGAAAAATAAAGTTCGAAGTAGAAGAAGCCTCTTTTGTTGCCATAATTCTGGATGAAACTACAGATGTGACAAATATACGTTATGTAACAAAAAAAGGCGATCTTAAGCAAAGAACAGCTTCTGCTTTATTTTGTATTTTGTATATTGTATGTTCAGACTATAGCAAATGATTATAATCGTGGTTCAAAATTAGTAACTCAAAGTTATGATGGAGTAGCAATAATGGCAGATGAATTAGGGGCTTTGCAAGTTAAAGTAAAAGAGAACTGCACCTTTTGTACGTTGTACGGCAAATTGCCTAAGTTTAGTTTTGAAACAGTCTCTTAATATAATAAAGGACTGCAATATTTTTTTCAAACTTTGAGCGGTTTGGCAGCATTTTTTCCAAATCTTCAAAAAGAACCAGTGCTTTGGATCTGGAGGTTCGTAAAAGATACAAAAAGTAGTCCCTCTCGATGGAATTACAACGGTAGATTAGTACAAACTGTATTTGAATATCGACAATATTTTAATCATTTTTTCAAAATATTATGAATAATCACAACTAATGGGAGAATGAGTCTCGAGTTTGCTCTAGAGGATATTTTAATATGTTAGAAATTGAAACTAATTTTAATCTTTTGTTACTTATTTTTTCCGAGATATTTCCATTTCAGGACAAAATTTTTTACAAAATAAAACTAGAAACATTAATTTTTGTATAAAAAAATTCAGGAATTCAAATCCATCGTTTTTTTCTAGAAGAGAATAATTTGATCATTTGTGAAATAAATTTGGGCGTTTAAATATTAAACCCCAAAGAAACAGAGCACGCACCAGTTTTGCCAAAGAACACAGAACAGATGAAAAACAACGATTCCGTAAGTCGTTTCTTGAAATAACTGACAATATTTCCGCCCACATTAGACACCATATTTAAGAACTTTAACACTCTTAAGTTTCTAGAACTAGTTAATTTTTGCGATAAACTCACAATTTCTGAACGGGTCTTTAAATCGCTTAAACAAAATTATTCAGAGTATTTTGACTTTGCTGCATTACGTTCCAAACTCACAGTGATTTACAACACCTTAGAAGGCTTAAGTAAAACGAGTGCTAGTGACTTATGGAAATCTCTTAAATATTGCGGACTACATCGTGCTTGCCCTGAAATTCTTAAACTTTGTAAATTAACACTTACTATCTCCGCTACAAGTGCGTCTGGAGAACGTTCCTTTTCTGCGCTTAAATAAATAAAAGAATTTCTTAGAAATAATGACTACAGGATAATAAAGACTCTCTGGTTTGGGATTAATATCAATTGAAAAGAAATTAGTGCAAGAATATTCTCGCCAAAAATGTTTTTATGATGACGTCATAGATGAGTTTGTAAAATAAAATAGACATATAGCACTTCATTTTAAGTAAGGTACGATTCTATTTCAGTTTATAATAAATTTATCTTTTTTGCGCTTCTACCAAAAAAAATTTTTGCTTGGGTGTTATTTTACACTTTTGTGATTTTTGTAAAATTTCCGATTCCTTTAAAATTTTTTTTCGATTTCAAGTCAAAATACTTATGAATCAAGAAGTTACGAGCCAAAGATAGCAGCAATGAATCTGTTGTAAGCTGGACAAGGAAGAGAAATAAGTTTGCTTGCGGATTCTACAACGCGGGTTATATTCAGAACTAATGAAAAGCAAACGTGTCTTAGCATTTCCTAATAGCTTAACGCCAGTTATAGGGGGTATTTGCGGTTATAACGCCCGCTACTTCTGGAGCGACTTAAAAGATTTAGTTGTCGTTATTCACGAGAGGATAAACCATCAAAGCTTTCTCAGAAAGCCGAGCTTCAGATCCGATATCGTAACCCTGATGAGCCAGTGCGTTACCACTAAGCCGGTTACATAAAATTTATTTACAAATTAAATTTATGAAAACGGTTAGTTAATTTATAAAATGTATATGATTGGAAAACAACTGTACGAACTAATACAGTGTTAAGGCAAAACACGAAAAAGTTCGACATCATTTTTACAATTGCATATACATAATTATAAATAAGAATATTTTTTTTGTAGTTCTTATATATTTGAATAAGCCAATTGATATGTGCTACGTTGCAGCGCCAAAAATTAAGAATAGCCTACGTTGATATCGTCAAAAATGTTATAAATAAAAAGATAAGTGCAACATGATTAACTCCTAGTTACGCAATTTCTAAATATTTTCTACAATTTATAATAAATAATAAATATCAGGGTTCATAAGAATTCTTTTAAACAATCTGGCTGAATTTCTTTCGAAGTGATTCTTAATATATATTATTTAATTATTTGTAATATAAACATTAAATGTATATATCATTCTATAAATTTAGTTCCACTAACTATATGTAATTATACCGTACTTTATTATTAAAAAAAAATATTCTGCAATTTTATATACAAAAAAACTGATACAGTTTTCACAACCTACGAATATTTTGTTTTAAACAATTGCTATTTCAATTTAAAAAAAGGTATATAACCCCTTACCACAATTATTAGTCGTATCCTAAATACGTATTTCGACAACTAAGTTGTCATCATCAGTAGGTAAAAACTACTAATTAAAAGTCGCACAACTATTATACACTGCAACCCTATATGTATATAGGGTTGCAGTGTATAATAGTTGTGCGGAAGCGTTTCTTTTGTTTAACTGTGCCCCATGTGCGACTTTTAATTAGTAGTTTTTACCTACTGATGATGACAACTTAGTTGTCGAAATACGTATTTAGGATACGACTAATAATTGTGGTAAGGGGTTATATACCTTTTTTAAATTTTTATTTAACCACAGTCTCCATTGAAAGAATTGCTATTTCAATATTAACCTTTTCTAAATCAAATTTAAACTAGCCTATACCTAATAATATTTTATAAAATCTGTTTTCTATTTTATTTTTACAATCCTTGTCCATATCTGTTCCTATTTCTTTTGCATTTTCTCGATAAATGTCTATAAATCCACTCGCGACTTAACTTTAAAAACTGGCTGACGTACATATATCCAAAGGTACATTTCATATGATTAAAGGTTGTCCTTTTTATTTCTTAACGTTCATTTCCATTTTTATATTTTCTTCTTCTATATTTAATTATACCTCACATGTCAATATTTATAAAGAGGCCCAGAGTTATACTATACGTGATATTTGAATTGAGCGCTCGAGAGGCGTCACGTGATGTCCAGCGGCCATTCCGTGTTAACTGTCATATTATGTTTCCCATTGTTGCGTTGTCAGTTGTTAATGGTCGTTGTGAATAGGGTTCTCCATAATGCCGTTTTCAATCGAACAAAGAGTGTTTATTGTTGAAAATGATTTAGAACATTAATCGTTTGTAACATTAAATGAAAGGTTCGCGATAAAATATCAACAAACGTCTTCTCCTTCTAAAAGTATTGTACAGAAAATGATTACTAAATTTAGAGCTACAGGTTCGGTTTGTTCACCGGAAAATATTCAACGTGTTCAAGAGACTGTCCACGGAAATCAACTAGACGTCTATCCTCCCAAGTAAACATCAACCGAACATCATGCCAGAACATGTTGAAGCAGTTGCATATGCGAGCGTACAAAATAAGAGTGATGCAAACATTAAAACCTACGGACTATGCAAAACGACAACATATTGCGAATGGTTACTTACTTATGCCGCTGATTTATCTGGTTATCTGGATCCGAATCTATACTTTATCACAGATGAAGCATGGTTCCATCTTAGCGGGTACGTCAACTCTCAAAACACTCGTTATTGGTCAAAGAACAATCTTGAGGTGCCTCTGCATGATGCGAAAATAGGCGTTTGGTGTGCAGTTTCAGTCCGATGGATTGTAGGCCCCATTTTCTTTAATAACACCGTGACCTCTGAAGTGTATGTAACAGAATTGTTGCAACTATTCGTAGCGCAGCTGACAGAGGAAGAACGAGAGTATGCGTTTTTCCAGCAAGGTGGTGCCACGGCACATACTTCACGGTTTTCAATGTCATACGTCCATAGAATTTTCGGAGAAGAATGTACAGTTTCCGCAGGTTTATGGCCTCCTAGACTCGATCTGTCTACCTGTGATTTTTATTTGTGGGGTTCCTTAAAAGGTAAAGTGTACAGTAACAACCCGCATATAATTGAAAAGTTGAAAACGAACATTCGCAATACAATTGCTGACATCACACCAAATGAAATGGCAAAACATGTTGAGACATGTAAATTTGTGTATCGAAGTTCATATTGAACATTTTCAACACCTCCTGTGAACTATTGAATGTTCATTATGTTGTTATTCATAATATTCTGTATTTACTACTTTTAAATAAAAATTTATAATATATTAGTAATTCACTTTTCTGTAAGTATTTTTACTACTGTATTCATACCGGGCCTCTTTTATCTTGGCCACTCTGTATATACAAGGTTAGGCAAACGTATGGATCTACTTGAATATCTTCGACATGGCTAGTTAGATTTTAATCAGACTTTCCACAATTAATTAAATGCAAGTCGGGGATTATATTCATATCCTAATCAGACTCCTGGTTTAGCCCGAAATGATGTTAGCTTTTTTATTTGAAATGAAAAACGCACCGTATATTTTTACGAATTTCAATAGAACTCTGCGCGCTGACAGTTCAGGTCCTCTCGTTCAACAACGACAGAGATATTAAATTAAATCTATTAACTTTATTGTGAACAAGAAAAATGAACACAAAAAATATAAACAAAATCAATATCAGTTAAGAAAGTTTTCGAAATGATGACCGTTCATTTCTTGACAATAAGCAAGTCTGTGAACAAATTCTTGATTGACATTTGCCAAAGCCTCCTCACGAATTAATTGCACGTCCTAAAATTATTCTCTGCCGTAATTCGTCAAGATTATGCGGTGTGCTAGTATAAACCACAGATTTTAAATGACCCCAAAGGAACAAATCTAGGGGATTTAAATCTAGAGACCGTGCGGACCATTAACTGAATCCTCTACGACCAATCCACTGATTTGGAAATTTTTCGTTAAAAGACTTGTAACATTAAGGGCATAGTGAAATAGTGCTCCATCTTGTTGAAACCAAACACTTACAAATTATTCCCCATCTTCTTCAATATTAGGAACAACCTGATCACGTAAAAGATTTAAATATCACTGTCCAGTTAGTGTACCATGAATGAGAAAAGGACCAATAATACGGTTCCTGAAAATACCAGCCCAAACGTTTAATTTCTGTGAATGTCGTGTATGCGTTTCTAGCATCCAATAAGAAGGGTTATCTATTGACCAATATCGACAATTATGGCGATTAACAGTACTATTCAAACAAAACATAGCCTCCTCGGAAAACAGCAAATTGCATACAAAATAATACAAATCTGTATAAAAACAAATTTGTATCTGTATATGCATGGACACACAGTACGTATTTACCAGCTTTTGCTTCAACTACCAGACGCATGCGTTTCTGTGTAACCACTTTGTCAATGATAGATTTACGAATCAAAAGACTTAGGTACACTTGCGGTCATGTAGTAAGTTTTGTCCTATCCGAAGACATCAGATAACCTCATGCCATCTGACGGACAAAACCGACCATGCCGGTGCAAAGTGTTTCTTCTCGAGTAGCAAAGCTATTACTGGTAAAGAAGAAAAAATACGCATATTACTGTGAGTCCATTAACTCGTCGCCAGGTGGCGTAGTATAGCAAAAAAAACAAGTTGCATGTCGATGCGATAATTCACATCAAGCTTTGATACAAAATAATACAAATCTGTATAAAAACAAATTTGTATCTGTATATATATATATATATATATATATATATATATATATATATATATATATATATCTTCTTTTATTATCGGGTTTGTTCTATTATATGATATCGTTTTATCAATAAGATCAATCACTGTATAAAAAAGGATACTAGGAAATAGGTTTTTAACATTGAAAGATATCAATTTGGTATTATCGGGGAAGTTGGTGTCTTTGATATAGTCAACTAACTTTAGACTACTTTGTATTTGGGTTCGAATTTCGTGTGTTTAAGAATAATATCTATTAGGCTTTTGGACAATTTGATTGCTACTTGAAGAAGCTACTGTGTAGCGAAATAGCTGTCATAATTATTTTTTAAATATAGTATAAATCTACAAACATCATTTGTATGTTTATCTCTATTTTATTTTGCAATAATTCTTGCACTAAATGTGGTTTATACGGTTTATATTTTTCGTGCTTTAATATTCTGGCTACTGATCGGCAACTTTTATCGTGGTTTAGTGCTAGGGATGTAGTAGAAGTTTGTGATAATTCTTCTAATGCTATAGCAATATCTCAAGCAATTAGTTGCGACTTTTGGTCGTTCGCTTTTCGGTAATTTTTAAAATTTTTAAAATAGATTTCAATTCGACCAATTAGGTAGGTAATAATGACATTGATTTCTGTCGAAGAGATGAACAAATATTTTATTTCAATTGTTTGGATTTTACTTTTCTGTTGTTTTGTACGGGCTCATGTTTAGATATTACATTCATTCAAGCGCAAATACACTATACAATCACATTTAATTACATTTTGTTTATCATCGAACTAGATTATTATATGGTCATTGAAATAATAGTTAATAAATAATGTACAAAATAAATTATGTTTTATATAAATATATAAATATACAATTTGTGTAAAACTTTGGAGAATGCTAAAATTCGAACTTTTTTATTTCAATATTTTATCAAATAAAAGACCAAATCTTTTACAAAAGTTGGAGTTAACGCTCTGGCTGTTCGCTCCCTCTGTTGTAACACTAAATCTGTATTACGTGCTATGATCTACTGATAAAGGACTTATTAGTAAACCGTAAATCGAATGATAGTGGTGCCGCTAGCCTTTTAGATAAATAAAATATTTATTATCAATTCCCTATATAAATGAACGACTACATAAAACCGATAGTACTTGTACGATACCAACTTAATTTTAATTGCGCCTATAAATACACCAACATTGCATTACTTAATTTGCATAAAATAAAATCAATAAATCACAAACCATTTTACATCGACCGTTCGTTCAATACCATGCTCATATATTTAACAAAAAATAACATTTTTCAGAGACAATAAGACTGCTGGTGATTAAAGTAATTACATATATAGGCTGTTCAGAAATATACCGTTGACTTTTAAGTAAAATTTAATTCCTATTGCACCGTAATTAACTCCAGCATAAGGTGTAACCCTATCAGGGCTATAGGTAGTCGACATACAGATAGCCACACACAGAGCCGGATTAAAACATATATATCACCACAACTTCATAAAATTCCGCCGATTGCGTCTGCAACTTTTCAAGTTCGATGTAAGGGGCCATCGCAGCCTCGATTTCTCTCTTAAACTTCAAACTTCGAACAAAGAACGGATAAAATTCAAGAGCTTTTTCAACAAGTTGTTGTAAGATTAAAATTTCTCTTAAGTGTTTCGACGACAACTTCTTGCCTTGGGTAAAAAACTGTTAAAAAAATGATAAAGAAATGAAATGCCGTAACGCTTGCGTCAGATTTCATCCTCCTCCTTTTCGTCTTCACCTTCTTCGAAGTCCTATTGTTATCTTCCATCATCGCCAATAGCTCTTCTTCGGTTAGCTCGTTTCCGTGAGATTCTATTAGATCATAAATTTCATCTAGTTTGATATCCTCAAATCCATCACCCCCGGTTTGATGGGCAACTTCCATGATATCTTCTTCTTGATTTGTTATAGGCGGAACAACCACTTGCGGCCAAAGATACTTCCAACATGCATTGATAGAGCTTGTCTTCAACTCCATGTTAAAATTTTTCCAATTGGAAATCACTGTTTCTTCTGAATTAATCTCAATCGTATCAAAAATTTGCTTGAAACATAGTCTGGTTTAATAGGCTTTAAAGGCTGCCCTGATCCAGGGCTTGAATTAAACACGTAATTGGGGGCAAAAATATCACATTAACTTTAGAATGAGCTCCTGCCAGGGTAGAGGGATGTCCAGGTGCGTTATCGATTAGTAAAAGGACTTTAAAGTCAAGGTTTTGAGACGTACGATAGTTCTTTACTTCAAGGATAAAACAATCATTAAACCACTCCTGGAATAAAACACCAGTGACCCATGACTTTTTATTAGCTAGCTGATTTTTTTTTTCCTTCATTCGCGGATTTAGGGACCGATATATATATATATATATATATATATATATATATATATATATATATGTATATATATATATATATATATATATATATCATTATCGGCTTTATCTGAATATATATCTGCTTATCGATATTTAGGCAAAGTATATAAAATTTTTTCACATATATGTATATGTATTACATCGTTTTATAGTTTATAATGTGTAAATTATTTCCTTGAAAGTTGTACAGACACTACTATAGTTTAAATTTTTATATTAATTATATATTTCGATATAAATTGTAGTAAGAAAGTTTTAACACAAAATATTACTTTATTGAACTATATATATCACGAATATGATGTAAAACTTTTAATGGTTAAGTTAAGTATTATCAGGATAAAATAAAACAAATTTTAATGAATTTCACTTTTTAATTGACACTGCAACGATCGTTTCGCTCCAACCTGAGCTTCATCAGACATATAACTAACTTATTTACAATTTTTTTTTAACACAAGTATACGGTAACAAACACATGTTTTATTTTAAATAGTTGAAGGAATGGGTACTTTTTATTACTAACATGTCTATTCACAAAACTTTCAACTACGGTTTATACAATACTGTTCTTAAGTAATAAAACTAGGGGTTTACATTATATTACAGGGAGGTAAAGAAATTCTATGGAAAAATACAATATGTGACTGTCTGCATATCAAATAAATAAATTGAGTAAGGGTGAATTATTTGTTTCTAATTGATCATTTAGGATCTTGTCGGTTTTCTTTAATTTATTAATTTCAAGTGACTCTAATAAATTAAGTTTTTTGCCCTTATTTTCTACGTGTAATATTTTAAATTCTTTGTTAAAATTCTGTTTTTTTTACACAATTTACACAATTTTAACAAAGAATTTAAAATATTACACGTAGAAAATAAGAAAATATATATATATATATATATCATTATCGGCTTTATCTGAATATATATCTGCTTATCGATATTTAGGCAAAGTATATAAAATTTTTTCACATATATGTATATGTATTACATCGTTTTATAGTTTATAATGTGTAAATTATTTCCTTGAAAGTTGTACAGACACTACTATAGTTTAAATTTTTATATTAATTATATATTTCGATATAAATTGTAGTAAGAAAGTTTTAACACAAAATATTACTTTATTGAACTATATATATCACGAATATGATGTAAAACTTTTAATGGTTAAGTTAAGTATTATCAGGATAAAATAAAACAAATTTTAATGAATTTCACTTTTTAATTGACACTGCAACGATCGTTTCGCTCCAACCTGAGCTTCATCAGACATATAACTAACTTATTTACAATTTTTTTTTAACACAAGTATACGGTAACAAACACATGTTTTATTTTAAATAGTTGAAGGAATGGGTACTTTTTATTACTAACATGTCTATTCACAAAACTTTCAACTACGGTTTATACAATACTGTTCTTAAGTAATAAAACTAGGGGTTTACATTATATTACAGGGAGGTAAAGAAATTCTATGGAAAAATACAATATGTGACTGTCTGCATATCAAATAAATAAATTGAGTAAGGGTGAATTATTTGTTTCTAATTGATCATTTAGGATCTTGTCGGTTTTCTTTAATTTATTAATTTCAAGTGACTCTAATAAATTAAGTTTTTTGCCCTTATTTTCTACGTGTAATATTTTAAATTCTTTGTTAAAATTCTGTTTTTTTTACACAATTTACACAATTTTAACAAAGAATTTAAAATATTACACGTAGAAAATAAGGCAAAAAACTTAATTTATTAGAGTCACTTGAAATTAATAAATTAAAGAAAACCGACAAGATCCTAAATGATCAATTAGAAACAAATAATTCACCCTTACTCAATTTATTTATTTGATATGCAGACAGTCACATATTGTATTTTTCAATAGAATTTCTTTACCTCCCTGTAGTATAATGTAAACCCCTAGTTTTATTACTTAAGAACAGTATTGTATAAACCGTAGTTGAAAGTTTTGTGAATAGACATTTTAGTAATATAAAGTGCCCATTCCTTCAACTATTTAAAATAAAACATGTGTTTGTTACCGTATACTTGTGTTAAAAAAAAATTGTAAATAAGTTAGTTATATGTCTGATGAAGCTCAGGTTGGAGCGAAACGATCGTTGCAGTGTCAATTAAATAATAAAATTCATTAAAATTTGTTTTATTTTATCCTGATAATAGTTATAATGGAATTTCACAAATTGAAAGGCTGAAACAATTGTATATGTTAAGTTAAGTGTTTTTAATACTTAAATGAAATATAATCGAAAGGATTTATGGTCTAATAAACTTTTCGCAACTATTAAGCACTTTTATTAAAATTAATTTATACGTCCGTCAGTAAAAATAAAAGAAAATACAATGTTAAATTCTAAGAGTATAAATTAAAGTCGCAAGTAAACGAAATGAAAGTAATTACCTATTGACTCAAATTTTATAGACATCACTAACCCATTTTATTTCCTTTTGGTGTCATATTTTTAATAAATACGTTTTATAAATTAAACTAATAAATAAAATATATTTAATTAAATTAAATAGATGTTTACAATCAGCTTTATTAGCAACAACTTTTTTGTGGGGGTTTAACGATGAGATTCTTCTGGGATATTTTATTGTCCGTATTGCTTTCCAACGTGTCTCCTTAACTTAATTACTTTTCGTTTCTAGATTACATCGGAGCTTAAGGTTGTAATAGTACTTTACGAAACGGAAATAAATTTAGAAAGTTTCCGTTCAGTACAGCAGAACAGAAGTGTTATTTCTGACAAGAAAAAAGTGGCATTTGATTTAATGATTCTAGAGCGCACATCCGTTATTCAGAAGTGAAGAATGGTTTATTCAGCTACAGTACACAAAGTGTTTCTTTGCAGTTCGTATTGCCCAAGTGTGAACCGTAAATTATACTCTTTATCTCTTTTTAATACATATAAATACGCGCTGTAATACTACACAAGTGAAACGCTTTAAAGTTGGTTGTGTGACTGAAAAGAAACACTTTATGAACTGTAAGAGATCATATCTCTCGCAACTAACAATAAGTATAACCCGATTTTATATCCGTATGGTAAGCTGTATACTGGCGCAAATTATAGTTGATCACTGCGTGATTTTCAATAGTGGGTTTCTATTAGTTCTTATAGCTGCATAGAAATCGCACAACAAACGATCTAAACTACTAGCGTTCTGTGACAGAATCACAGAAAGTTAAGACTCTTGAGACATAAAATACCTGATTATTGAAGTTTTATAACATATTTTAAATTTATCTTAAATAGTTTTCAAAGTTTGCAAAACGCGCTTTTGTGTAACTATTTGTTAAATAAGTTGCCCATTAATGTCCATTAATATTTGATCCATTTATTAAGTGATAGATTTCAAGCAATTTACGAATGTTTTGTTGGTTTAGGTTATGCTTGTGAGGTACATATTTGTTACCTAAGAAGACAAAATACACAAATTCATTACTTATATAAACTAATCTAGTGCTTTTTTTCATATCATAATCAAAAGATTTTAAATTTTATTGTTATATGGCACAAGTACTCTATTATAAATTAGGCTGTGCATGCACTAGAGGCGTGGACACCGCGTGATTACTAGCGAATAAGATATAGTAATACTGAACATAATCCATATGTAAATGAAACGGCTATTCACTCTATTTATATTGATCGATTTTATATTATAATTCGTCAGAAAGACAAGATGAAGAACTTTCGTCTTAGTAGGCTCTTCGTCAATGAGAGCGTGAATTATGGTCCTGACATCCTAGACATATCGTAGACCAAAATTGATCACGAATTGAATTTTGACCGAAGCATGAGGTAATCCACGTCATTCATTTGTAAGAATAAAATGTGGATCGAGTAGCTATAAACTTAGCGATGACGAAAAAGCGAAGAAAGGTAAGCTAAGAATGAACTGTGAAAATGTACAAGAGTGAAAGATGCGTAATAATGAGAGATTAATTAAATAAACTTATTGGAGAAAGAAATGATACTCCTGATATGTTAAGGCGTGTTCCTTATAATAGTTTAATTCTTCCACCTTTCCCTAGATCTAGTACACTTTTTCATGTTTGTTGATATTTGCTTTTGCATTGTCATACTCTGGTGCTGTGAAGGCTATAGACCAAGCTTGTTGGAGCAGTTCATCTATTACTTCTTCTACAATCTTACTTAGTTAATAGATTTCATAATGTCTTTTTTTTAAAATGGCTACAAATCCTTTAAATTCTCTCCTCCACTGAAGTCCCACAAGATTAACACTTGGGCCCTGTCCTACTTATCTTGTTTCTCAATGATCTATTGACGTCTTAGTCTTGTCCACAACTTGCCTGTGCAGATGATCTAAAATATATTCTTTCATTACAACTTAGGATGATGTGTTACATCTACAACGGAATTTGAACGTTCTCTTTCAATGGTGTTACACTTGTCTACGTGTCTTATACAAAAACAAGTCAATTTTATTAACTCTAGTTAGAAATTATTCTATTTTCAGTAAAGTTAATAGTGTAAAGGATCTTGGTATTTTGTTCGATTTCCTTTTAATTTTTGCTCCTCAGATCAACACTTGTATCGCTACTTAAGAAACACTTGGCGTTGTCTTGTGTACCGGAAAATACGTTCGTTGTCACTGTTCAAAACCGTGAATTATAGTTTTATCATTGGCAAATTGAACCATGCTTCTTCTATTTAGTCAACTTACTATATTTATCTTCAGTTGTCTATTGAAAAAATATCTAATTTTTTTAAATATTTATCATTTAAAGTTGATGACGTCTGTCTAGAATATAATATTTATTACAATCCGCTACTAAAAGGACACATGGTGTACACTTTTTAAGGTATTGTGGGAATCCTGGGAGCGAGATTTGTGCGGAACATTGTTCGTAGTGCCATTGATTACCCCCATTTATTTTCCTCTATTAACTTTCATGTGCTTCCTGTAGCCTCTTATTATTCTTCTACTTTTGTCTTACCTTTCCTTAAGACTAACTTGTTACATAGTACTCCGCTCACGTCGATGTGTCACATTGTTGATTTGTTCTATTTAGAAATTTTCTTCAACGCAATAGTAAAGTGTGTTTTTTTAAGAGGTGTAGGATTATAAATTGAAATAAAAAACAGAAGTGATAGGAAAATGAGATTATTTTTTTAAATCGGTAAGATGATTTCGGGCATATGGCCATCACGGGAGCGTCTGAGGCCCTTCATCCTGGAGCATCAATTTTAGACTCTTTTTCGAGCGTTTAAGGCCGTATGTTACGAATGGTGCGCTCGATGTTGGTTTCCAAGGCTGTAATAGTTGTTGGCTTGTTTGCGTAGACCACTGACTTCAAATAGCCCTACAAAAATATTCTAGAAGCGTTAAATCACATGATCTTTAAGACCGGTGTGCAAGTCCATTTCTGAAGATAATCTCATCGCCGGACACTTCCTTCAATATATCGATGGTTTCGCCATGTGGCACCGTCACCCTGAAACCAAGGGTCTTCCATACCATGTCCATGCACTTCTGGAAATAAAAAATCTATGGACATGCTTCTATACCGGCGGGGATTGCCGGTGACAGCTCAATTATGTTCGTTTTTGAAGAAGCTTGGCCCGATTGTGGCATCGGGCCACAAACCGCACCAAACATTGTCACCTGTGGAATAGTATGGCTCCAAATGCGACAATTTTGCTTATTCACAAAGCCACAGAGCCAGAAGTGAGCCTCATCACTGAACTCAATTTGACCGTAAAACAGTGGATCGACTTCCCACTGTTCAAGCGCACAATTACTGAACTGACGTTGAAAACATGGTTGGTTGGGTTTAATTCTTGCACCAATTTAATCTTGTAGACATGTAAGTCAAGATCCTTACGCAAAACACAGACCAAGTTCTTGCACACGATGAAGAATCGATGAATTTGGATCATCCTCAACATTTGCCTAAGCGGCAACGATATTTTCTTCCGTGCGCACTCTACGCAGTCTCGTTGGTGGATGGGAGTTCAAAAGAGTAAGTTGAGTACAAAATTTTTCAATTGTGTTGCGAATAGTTGTCTCAGTTGGCCGATGAGTTAAGCCGTAAATTAGGTGAACATTTTCAATTGAACACTGATTTTAGAAATAAATTTCCACAATTTGAAGACGCTGCTCGGCTGTAAGTTTTTACATTATGAAATGTCAAACAGTACTGAATAAAAAGGCGGTATGACTTGTCAAATTAACTGTAATAATGTCAGAATTTCTCCCTATTGAAAAAGAAAGGTATTTAAAAAACACATATTATAAACAAACATTTATTTTCTTTGATATATTTATAATATATAAATTAAATATAAATATATTTAACATTTCTTTAATTTGTCTTTCAAGTGGTTTTTCGTTGGCCAATAAAGATTATATTATTATTATTATTGGATTAATGAAAACGAAAACTAAGGACAATTGCTGTTAGGCCCTGTTGGTTAAACATACATTCTCCCTTTAATATATCCATTGTTATTTTTACAGATCTTCTGTCTCTATTGAATAGGTCTGTTATAAACTTAGGCGAATGTTTCCCAAGGAACTATTTTGCCTGTCTTTGCTAGATCTTCCCTAGGTCTAGCCCACTTTTTCATGTCTGTTGATACTTGCTTTTGCAATGTGATCTCTGGTCCTATGAAGGTTATAGACGAAGCCTGTCGAGTTCGTACCCTGGGACGCAGGCTAATGCCACTTTCTTGTGATTACTGAGCTCGTTTAGAGCACACATATAAACCCATACAAGTTTAGATTGAACTTGAATCGAATTCAGTACTTTTAAAATTACTTGGCCGTAGAAAAAATGGCCACTGTACAATTTGTTTCATCACTTCCATCCTCTCTATTAATTTTTCCAACACAACAAAGCAATGCGGCCGCTACTATTGAAATACCGTAATATTGGTATTTATGCTCACCTGGATAATCGCCTTTCCTTTGAGCCTATGTAGTTGTATGTTAAATATTAACGGTTTTCTCCTTTCACTATGATCATTCAGGAAGACTGAAAAACAAGATTTAAACGATTTATCTATGTTTATTAATAAGTGAAATCAATATTTTTTTAAATTCAAAATGGCCTCCATTTGACCTAACACAGAATTTCAGACGCTCCGGCCATGGATCTATTGCAGCACGCACGTTCTCCATTGGCAATTTTTCACTTCTTGCTTTAAGGATTGCTTCAGAGACTCCAAATTCGGATGTCTTTTATAGCACACCATATTCTCTCAGCCCCACCATAACTTGTTATCTAAGAGATTAAAGTCTGGACTAGAGGAAGGCGAATCATCCAGCGAAATCAAATTCAGTACGTTGCTCTGAAAGCATTGTTAAGTTGTTCTGGCCTTGTGGGCTGGCGCTGAATCTTGTTGGAATGTCCATGGTTCACTGTTAAACAATGTGTGGTTCAATAATTTAACAACGCATTCCAAAACCTTTACCTGATTCACGGCTGCTGAGGTTTTATGTCCATTTTCACAAAAATGAATGTTTGTCACTCCCTTGTAACTGACCCCCCCCCCCCCCCCCACCAAACCATTACGGTTGAAGGATGATGACCTTTATACCCTTGGAACCAACGGTTTAACTTCTTTTGATGATCTAGCATACATCCTGTCATTTTGTTTACTTAAAAATTCTTTAACAGTGAGGATTCTTTCATCTGTGAAAAGAATTCGCTGATGTTGTTCATATGCATATCGAGTCTGAAGTTGTTGCGATTTTTGTTTCCGTTTCTTTCTTAAATCATCGGTAAGAAAATGTCCCGTGTATTTTTTATATGTTCTTAGTCCAAGGTCTTGATTTATGATGCGCTACCTTGATTGAGTCTATATTTTCATTTCATGATTCATCACTTTTTGTCTACTTAATGGATTACACTTACTTCGCGCTTTTACTGCTTTAAACGCTTGTTGAATGCTAATAGTGCGAGGTGTTCCTGTTCTTTGACGATCTCTAACATTATCGGTGTATACGACTGATTCTCAGTGGCTGCAATGTTTTGAAAATTGAAGATTTCACCATACCACACTTATTCAAAGCAATTACAGCAACACCGTTCGCTCTGTTTCACCATTCCATTATCAAACTATATTTTCTCTTTAAAATTTGCACACACTTGAATAACAGGAATGTCAACTGACAGTACATATCCGTCTTTTATCTATTTTATTTGTCACAGCACAGCACTTCTGATTTATGCATAAAGTTTTGTAACAGTACTTAAAACTGAATAAATGTTTCTTCAATTTAATTTATTTCTAGCAAAGCAACTTTTATTTTTATTAAATTATTTGTAATGTACTAAATGTACTTCATTGCCGTCAATTCTATTTTTACCCTCGGAGTAAATCTTCTTATTTACTTAATTAAAACTTTGTTCGAACGGAACTAGATTGTATTGTAAAATATATTAGAAAGTGTTTATTCTCACGAGATCTCTATATGTGTTTAATTATTTATGGAATAATAATAATAAACCTAACAGGAACAGCGACATCGAATGTAATGAACTCGATAAAAGTTTATGTTATTATTTTTTACACGCGAGCAATCTATGTTAGTTACTGAGAAAGAAATAGGGAGTGCTTCTTTGTGTTCGTTGTGTCTGTAAATCGACAGGCGATTGCAATTTTAGTCAAACGAAATACTGAAACAAATAGGATAACAAAACGACTGCTGTAAAAGCATACAGCGAGCTGAAATTGTATGGGAAAATTTGGCCTTAAAGAGATAAATTTGCATGAAAAATTGTTATCAAATCTACTTTATGACAAAAGTTTATATTATTACATGAGCATCTTTTTTCAAGAAGCTGTCACGCCGTAAATGGATTTTGAGACAGGGTCATTGAACAGATAATGAAATTGACTACCAAAAAACATTTTATTTCTAAACGTACGTATCTTAAGTTTAAATGGCAAAAATATTTAAAAAATTAATATCTTCACTATCAGGACAAAGAAAAAATGAAAACTTGAAACCATAAATCAGTTTACCACAAAATCCAATTTATTTCAACATAACCGAAATGGATTAGTAGGTAAACAAAAATAGTTCAAAATAGTTAAAAGAAATAAGAATAATTTTGTTCCAAATTATTCTCCTTCCGCAGAAATACAGGGATTTGCACGTTCCAATAGTGCACCAAGTTTCTTTCTTTATGCCGCTGATTACGTTGAGATTGCTTATCGTTGACCATTGGCTTTTCTTTTTGTTGCCAAATCCAACTTAAGAAATACAAATAATCACACAAAACCAAATCCAGTTAATAAGGGACACGTGGGATGTGGAAGAAAAAAAAATTTTTGTTCAAAAAAGACAATTACAAGTGACGCATGACGCACGCATTATTATGCAACAGCCTACCAAATGTCTCAATATACCAATATAATACTCATTACTAAACGCTAAACTAGTTGGAACAAATTCTTTGCGCATCTATCTCTCTATCGAATTCTTTGGGGTGGCGCCAGTAAATTCAAACACTTGAGAAACACACTGCTCTTTGTACCACCCCCAATAGATCTCTCAGTTCCACTCTATTAGTCGTGTGTCCTCGATAAAAGCTAATATCCTCCTCAGCGGAAATTTGAGTACACTCGTAGGATCCAATCCATCTCTTCCGAAATGTTTCTGTCTGAGTCCCTTCAGTTCCTCACGTTTTCTTAAAGGACAGTGTCCGGTTTTTTTTTTATTACTAAGAATTAGGTTGGTTGAAAGCCTAGCGTTCGGCTCATATAATAGTGTCTCAGTATGGAGTTAACTTTCCGTTATCCTCCATTGCTTTTTATGTTATCTTTCTACCCATAACCAGATCTCCCTTCTAGCGAAATCCTTGACAATTCTACATAGAGGTTCTACTCCTATGAAGTTTCTCTTAGAACATTTCTTGGCTAGTTCGTCGGCTCATCTCATTGCCTTTAATCTCCTCATGTCATGACACCCACATCAGTAACACAGTATTGTCTTATGGCAGTCTATTGAGGACCTGTTTACAATGTTTCACAAGTTTAGACCTGGTAGATCTGGGATTCATAATGGCTTTAATAGCTTTTTGTTTGCGCAACCGGCTTCATAAATTTCTATCGCGCATTCTGCAACTGCAAACAATTCAGCTTGTAAAACCGTCGTATATTTCTCCAGACTTAATTATATATATCTTCCTTCTAGGGCACATTCCACATATACCTGCACATGTACCTCGATTGTATTGTGATCCATCCGTATCCCAAGTGCCGGCATCGGAATCACTCGAGCCACTTTTTGCCTGCTTCCTGATCGGTGTAGATATATTCAGCTTACTCTGAGGTGCCACATTGTCCGCTCAGGTGTCATACTGTATGTTGTAATATTCTTTGTGCATAATCGCCATGGAATCGTAAAAAGCATTGAGTATTGTTTTGATTTTGGACTTCCTCGAACGAAATTTTTTAAAACTGCTTTCATGTGATAACCGCCGCACATGGCGTCTGAATTATATTTAAATCTACACGTTTCATCACCGGTGATAATAGATTTTTTTATTGTTGGAGCACCTTTAATAATTTTACATTGCTCAAGCCGGTACTTTCTGGTCACTCATCAATTCATGCGTAACAAACTTTAAATTGAATTTAGCTTCCAAAAACCAAGTGTTTCGCTAAAGATTATTACCTTTAATATTCCACTTTTCATTTATATAAATCTTACTCAAGACTTTCTTGAAAACTTTTACGGAATAACGCACATTTTCGACAGTTTTGCTAGTCATCGATTCAGATATTCGACCTGAATATTCGCATCTTCTCTGCCTTTTCTGAATTACCAATGTCACTCAAAAACTGAAGTTTGTGATAAACACTCAGCTCAACAAGCGACTTTATCGTTCGTTCTTAACCATAGAACTTAATGTTGATTCTTTTTTCTTTAGTAATTTTTCGACTGAGACATGTAAACTACTGTAATTTATGCATCATATCTTAGCTTCTCGTGAACGAAACGTCCTAAAATATTTGCAGATAGACGCTTTATAAATCATTCACCAACGGATGGCGCCACTAATTTCATTAAAATAGAGCCATCTAGTTTATTTGCGAAACGAAGAAGGTATAAATTGCGTTTTTATAGATCTCGTAATACAGAGATTAATTTTGTTAAAAAGTCGATGCTGATGGATGATGCACAGGTATTAATCTTGCCCTCTTTCACAGATTAGGAAAAGTACCAGTACAAATATTGTCTTAACGATAAGAGGAAATAGTTCATGAAATGTAGCAAAAAAAACAAAAAAAAAACGTTGTCTCTAAATTTTTATTTAATAAATAAATGAAAGATATATGCACAGGTAAGAAACGAATAAGTATTTAGAGGCTGAAAGAAATTGACGAATTTGTGAAAGAAATTAAGTAATTTAATTACGAAACAATATAGCTAGTTGCTTGTATTTGTTCGGGTCGGATGAAAAACCTGAAAACGAAAGAAAACGCTGGAGTATATGCGGTCGACTGATGGGTAGTTGTTTTCTTTACAATGGTTGAAACGTAAGAGACCATCTTCTGAAGAAACCGGCAGTACGAAATGTAGTGACAGAGTTAAAGATAATCACACTATAAATAGGTCACTCTAATAAATTAAGATTAAGGCAATGGCGCGAGGTAAAACACATTAAAATGAAACGTCACACGATGGTTTAGGTAACCTTTATAATAGTGAATTAAAACTCGGCAATAAATTATGTTAATTATTAAAGGGCCGGTATAGTTTTGACATGTAGAACACATAGTTCAATATCAAGTAAAATTACTAATTAGGATATTATATTAATAACAAATAACTAAAGTAAAATGTACAATACAAATTCGAAAGGAATGCTCGAGAAAGTATTAAATTGCTTGACCATTGGTGACAGGCAGGGTGTCGTTTATGATCAGTACAATACAAAAGGAAAGCTTTCTCTTGAAGCTATAAAATTCCGTAGTGTATTACAATTTAAAAAAGTTCTTGACATATGCGGAATGTAACGCCATTATTATCAGCTAAAGTTTTAAGTACTATTCATGTTCATTACTTATTTATGCAAGTTTGTACAGCTTTTATTAGAAGATGTTCCTAATTAGTCTTTTCATTTGATATTTATGCCCATCCGTTTCAGCGGTGGATTGTTCTGTAAGGTTTTCCATGTGCTTTGTTTTTTCGTTTATTCTATAAGTTAGTTTCTACTTTTTTCCTAGCTTTGTTCTCCTTTATCGCGTCGTTGCCGAAGAAAAATCTCGTAGGATCGATTTGTAACGGATCTCAATGTTTTTACGAATATTTATTTTATTAGCCCGGGCTGCTATCCTTCTTTTGTTTGTGATTTTCTTTATATAACATACGCGATTATTGATTATGTTTATGGCCTTACGTGCCTTTCCTAAAAAACATACACAAATAAAATTTTAGTATCAAATTCTAATAACAATATTCAGTATTTCAAATAATATTTTTTTTATTCTTGAATATAAAGTATTTTCCATGCTTAACATTCTTCTATAACATGCATGAGAATCAATGCTGTTCTTACCTTATCACGGATAAGTTCCTATTTCTATTCTTCACTAAATATAATATGAATCGATTCTGCCTTTACTTGATGTAAATCCATATCAAATGATAAAAAACACAAACACTGTTGTATTAGATTTACACATTATTTAATAATAACTATATGACAGCTGTTTCACCGTACAACGGTATCTTCAGATATAACAGAGCGGTACTGTAAACATCTTACTTAAATGTATATACTTTATGACTTAATGGTATTCGCAGAAATTGGAAACCGAAATATTTTTACCCTTGTTTATATAAGAGATACATAGATTACATAAATTATATTATACATAAAACACAACTAACAAAATGTTCTAATCAAAAATAGGAAATAAGTTCAACAGTGGGGAGAAATTAAGCTCTGTTTTGTCATTTAATAATTTATTTGAAAATTTTTGTTTATTAATTTCCATTGCTTCTAATAATTCTAGTTTCTTACTTTTCTTATCTTCGTGTAGGATCTTGAAATTATTATTAAAACTATGGCTTTCTTCAATTAAATGGTTAGAGTATGATGAATCTGTTTTCCCCATTTCTAAACGAATAATAATATTCGTATATGCGCTTTTTGAACGATCTACCTGTTTGCCCAATATATATTTTAGTACATGTGCCACAAGTTAGTTTATAAACACCTGACTTATTATGATATGTTGTTTTACTTTTATTATTTTTGATGAAGTTACTAATATGGTTGTTGGTTTTATATGCAATGCTTATATTTTGTTTTCTTAAAAATTTTTCTAGTATTTTATTTTGTCTGCCTAAGTAGGTAATAATTTTAAATTTCTTGTCATAATCTTTAGTAATCGGATATATATCTTGTATTGCTTTAGTTTCTCGTTTTTTTGATATTATTTTGTCTATTATATTCGGGTCATAACCATTATTGATTGCAATCTGTTTTATAATGTTGTATTCTGAATTAACATAGGTATATTGACATAGGTATATTTAATAGTCTATTAATCATACTCTAGAATGCTGCTAATTTATGTTGAATTGGGTGCATTGATTTATTATGTATTGTTATGTCTGTGTGCGAGTCTTTATGGTATATCGAGAATTTTACTAGGTTATTGCTTCGCTTAATCGTTAAATCTAAGAAGTTAATACCATTATTCTGTTCTTTCTCTATTGTGCAATTGATGTTGTTATGTATTGAGTTGATAAATTCTTCAAGAGTATTAAGTTGTCTATCTGTGTCTGTATAACAAATTAAGATATCATCTACGTACCTATGCCAAAATAATATGTTCTTAACTAATGCACTGTTATTAAATATAGTGGTCTCAAGGTTATCTATAAAAATTTCTGCTAATAACGGACTAAGTGGGTTGCCCATGATTAATCCGTCTTTAGAACTGTGAACATTATCATTAAACGAAAAATAATTTTCAACAATTTCTTTCAATTTCAACACAAATTGAAAGTAAAAATAAAATTTCCTCTGTTATGGTGGGGTTGGTTCTATTATTTTCTAGCATATTCTTAATTAGCAAGATGGCTTCTTTAGGAGGGACACTAGGAAATAGGTTTTGTACATCAAACGATATTAGTTTCGCATTATTCGGTAAATTGACCTCTTTAATCTTATTAACTAATTCATAGCTATTTTTAACGCTGTAATGTGGTTTAAATTATGTTCCTAGACAATTTATTATAAATCAAACTTTACTTCACTAGCCAAACTGACGAAGTCTATTGTTGTGACAGAAACACGTGTCTTTGGTGGAAGTAAATGATGGAAAATACGAGGTGTATGTCCATGTGTACAGATACAAATGTGTGTAATGCATATCTGTTTCATTTGTAATAAATGCGTAATGGATGCTTAACGTACTGATGTACTCAAATTTCTTTGGAAAATCTAAAATGCTAAATAAAAAAATATTCTGACATGATGGATTTCTTTGACATCGCATTAAAAATGATCGGGAACGCTGCTCAGATCTTAAAGAGGAAAACCATTGTAAGCCTGTGTTATTTGTTGTTGTCCTGTAATTGCTATTTACTATTGGACAATCAATATTATTATTATTATTATTACCTTCCCAAAACAAGATACTAGCAAAATGTTAGTCTCAAATTCTACTAATTATATTTAATACTTCAAATAATGATATTTTTATTCTCGAATATAACATTCTTACCATGATGCAATACATCTGATTTATTAAGTATGCATTTATAAAAATATTCAAATTTTTCAGATAATAGCATTAAAGCTCTATTTAAATTCTGCGAAAATGCATTAACAATCTTAAACTTCCTCATTATAGTTATCTATCTTCGTATAAATTTACATTTTTTGTGTGGATAAGTGAAACTCTTGGTATTTAAAATATTCCAGGAACTCCTCCGCTAATGCTTGGGCGTGATTCCATTTAATAAAGTTTCAACCGCATTACATACACGCGTAAACAGGCAAACATACAAATATTTCTCTCGTAATTACATATGCTCATATTTTCCGCCCGTGACCAAGTAATTCATGCGAACGCACGTGTAATACGCCACAATACATTTATTTATTAAATGCATGAATGCCTCTTATAGTATAATTAGAAATCAAATTTAAATTTTGGTAATGAATTGTTTTCGGGCATATAAACAAATATTTTCGATTAGCTTTCAAAAGAGATTACTTTTACGTAAATGTCTAAAAATCGTATAGCGCAGTTAATTAACGTAATTAAATAGCTGAGGGCGAGACTGTTTTTCTGCCGTTAATTAGCTTATTGTTCTTTCTTATTTTGGTTATTTTAGCTTGCTTTTTGTCTAAAATTAAAAAAAATATCTGCATTGCTATGCGAAGTTAAGAGACCACTTACTGTTTTCACTCTTTATTTTAAAGGAAAAAGCAAAGTAAATAGAATTTAAGAAAATTAATACTGGTAGCCGTAACTTTGTGGTAATTCATTTTGAAAATAATAAAATAAAATAAAACAATAACTTTGTTATACCACTTTATTCACATGTAATAGTGACCGCGGTTTCGACATACAATGTCATTATCAAACTGCAAAAGTTACAGACCTACATAGATCTTATAAATTAATATGACGATAACTTTGTATACTTTAAATTAACCTATTTTTAGATATCTAATTTATCTACATCAATATTTTGTATCGATACTAGTTAGACACGCCCACTTTTTAAAATGCAATTAACCCGCGAAAATGTTATTTTCTACACACAAATACAACATAACCTTGGATTGGTAAGCATGTTCTGACAGCTTGAAAAATATTTTATAAATTTAATTATTATGACAAAATTATCATATTGTTTATATTTTTCTTGTTTATGGATTTAGTAAAAGTAAAACTTTGAGGCTATTTTACAATATTAACCAGGCTTTGAAAATAAATAACCGCTATCGGCGTCTTTTCCTAAAAATCTAATAACGAATGGCCGTAATTTTGTTCAACTCCTAAGAAAATTTACATAAAAATTAAAAAAACCTGTGATACAATTACAAATTAATGCTGAATCGAAATATCAATACTTGGCTCATCTTTTGAAAACAAACCTGAAGTCAATCGCTTGAAAACTTATAAAATTCGAGACGAGCATCTTTAATATTGGAGTTCCGACGAGGAGGCAGAATCGAAGCCGTTTTACGCCGCAGACGCCGTCATCAAAAATTGGAGGACCCGCACTTTGTATTTTCCCGATCACATCGCTTTCATTCTGGATAACTGCAGAGTTCGATGAATAACAGGTTCATTTCTATCATTATTCTACAATAAAGTCGAAAAAGTTAATATTATTTAATTAAAACAAATGATTTAATATAATAAAATCCTGAATTTTACTTTTATTCACATCTTAGACATTCACGTTATAGTTATCTCATATAAATAATTTAAACATAGTAGTACTTGCCTGTATTGTTGCGTAAATTGTTTGAATTAATATTAGACCATTTATCATAACTTAACATAACCTTTTAGTATAATACACACGTGCATTATTTGTAGTTTTTTTTTAATTGGTCGCTAGGCACATATATTTGTTCAAGTTACAGATTCCTTATTTATTTTAATAAATTATTTATTTTTATTACATAACTCATGCTTTTATTTGCTAGTGTTAATTTGTAAGAGTTATTTTATATTAGATTTATCAATTATAACACCATACAAAGGAATAAACATTCACATTTTATCGACGAAGATCCTGTGGAGTCAAATTTTATTTATTTCTTGCTCACGACTGCTAGTTGGAATATTAAGAACATAGATAGCGTTGATCTAAGTATATTTTCATATTAAAAGGCGCCCAATTATAAATTCAAATTTATTTACTTTAACTTTCATAAACTTTAATTATTTATCTACATTTATCATACATTTATTTATATTTAGATCTTCAGCGTTACTTCAATATATATATATATATGTTTAATTGTTTCTGTAACGTCTAATTGATTTCACAATAAATCTATACTGTTAAAAAGATAAGTCTGTATATATTTTACTCTAATAAATTATTAAATTATTAAGTGATAAATGTGTAGTTTACGCCGCCTATGGTATCTTGCAATTTTATGTAAGACCAAATACAAATCTCCCCACTACTTTTAATGCTGCGCGAACTTAGTCCCACCGCTCGCCATCTTATTTGGCGCTTGCTATTACCTATGTGTTTGATATATCTATATTACCGCACGTCTTGAAATATTTTTTTTACAAATAAAGCTGATGAACAGTATTTCTTTTTTTATATATTATTTCACTATTTTACACTTTCTTATTTACTCAGAAGGCCCTAATGGTGCAACAACAGTTGTAAACACATTAAAAGTTAGTTTCTTATAATTCTAAATGCACTATTTTTATATTATTAAAAATGTTTTTGTCTTACAGAAAATATTTTCATTGCATTTTATTACTATTATGTGGGCGCATGCAATTATATATAAAAAGAAATATAATTTAAAATTTTCCGACAGTATGAAACGTAATAAACATATTTTAAAATACATGCTACTTTATGACACAAGCACCACGTGCTTAGTTAATTAACAGTCGTCACTATAGTATTATCGATTACATTATTAAACACAAAAGTGAATATATTATATGCAACACATCATTAAATGTACATTAGAATGCATAATTCATATATAAAATAAAGAGCAATGAATTTGAAACAGAATATTGACGGGCGTTATTCAATTTAGTGTTGCGCACAATGCAGAACGTGTTGCAAATCGCAAAGAAATTCATTGATACATTTTGTTTCTTGATAGTTTATTACAAATAATAGTATATGAAGTAGATGTAAATCTTCTTTTTCTAAAACTATACAACCTTTGAATAACATTCAGTTTATCCAAACTTTACCTATTGAATTTGCTTTTAACCCTAGGACTACTGAGCGATTTCTAACCATTGTTTTATCGTACTTCTGGTTGGGATAATTTACGGGTATTAATAGACTTTTTAAGTACGAGTTATAGCTTTAAAATTTGGACAAAAAAATTATTTTAGAAAGAATGGGCAGTATAAAAATACTTTCGCAATTTACCAACCGGGTCCGTTGGACCCATATGTCGTTTACTGTATAGATGTAAGTAAAGCGAGTGTGTTTTACAATGATAGTGGTTCGCTTATAAATTCCGGACTTCCCCGCTCCTGATAAACCTTTCTTGGCATTCTCTGACGTATACAGAAAGGGAAAGTCATGCGGATTTTGGGGACTTTACCTGTTTCAGCGTATTTATAGCCGCACATCGTGAACCATGCATTAGTGCTTGTCGAATCTGTGTAGTATTACTTTGTTACTGTGAATAAGACAAAATTTACATTTTGTTCAGTTGTGATGTGCGATTGGATATTTTAGCATCATTTTTTATCAATTGTCAGGTAGTTATTTCTGAATCTTTTATTGCCGCTATTTTACTTTTTGCGTTTTACTCATTACGGAAAATGGATAGTAGAAATAAGGAATACCTTACACAACAACAGCTAGAGGTGATAATAGCCGAAATGAGTGACGTTGAATACAATAGCGGATACGAAGCTTCAGACGACGATGGAGAGGTAGATGCAGTCGAAGGCCTCATCGATGGAGGTGATACAAGCACAGCAGAAGAATTAGATAACGAAGAATCTGCTGAGAGCAGCGATGATGACCACTACAGAAATCCGGCTGGAGCTAATTCTTTTATATCAAAGAACAAACAAGTTGTTTGGTAGCAAGATCCTATTATACCTAATCACGGAAGACAAACACGACACAATATTTTACAAGAACGTTCAGGACCAACACGTTTTGCAAATCGCGAGATCGATTCACCAGCTGCTTCTTTTTTTATTTATTTTCGTAAATCTCTTCTTGAAATTATCCTAAAGTGAACGAATTAGGAAGGCGAGATTGTTTTTGGCAAAAATTAGATAAAAATGGATGTCCAAGCATTGAAGAAATTTATTGGAGTTTTGATACTAATAGGTGTATACAAATCTTCTAACAAGGACGTAACACAACTTTGGAGCAAAAAAATGGTTGAAAAATATTTGGTACTATTATCACTCGAAATAGATTTCAAAATATACTTCGTGTACTTAGATTCGACGATGCAGTGGAAAGACGAAGAAAAAGGAGTGGCGACAAAGTAGCACCAATACGAGAATGCTTTGAATTATAGAATACTTATTTGCGAGATGCGTATGTACCAAATTGGTGTATGACAGCTTGTAACTTTCAGAGGCAGATGTCCCTTTAGACAATATATTCCATCAAAACCTGGACGATACGGAATAAAATTTTGGGCCATTTGTGATAGTGTAACAATCTATGAATGGAAATTGGAAATTTATCCTGGAAAACTGGGAGAGGAAAGAGACAAGAATCAAGGCGAAAAGGTTGTAAAACGTCTAGTAGAAGAAATTGAAAACTCTGGAAGGAATGTCACCTGCGACAATTTCTTTCCTTCGAACAATCTTGCAAAGTATTTGTTATCAAAAAAACCTAACATTAGTTAGTACGATCCGTAAAAATAAGCCTAAATTGCCATCTTCATTTATTGATACAAGAAATCGTCAAGTGTTTTCCACACAGTTTGGTTTTACAGACGATGCGATGATTATTGCGTATTGCCCAAAGAAACGAATGCTTGTAACGTTGCTGAGTACTCTTCACAGTGAGAAAAATATTGATAATGTCCAAAAAAGAAACCTCAGGTAATCCTGGACTACAATATAACAAAAGGTGGCGTAGGCAACATGGACAAAATGACACGATCATACACAGTGAAAAGGATGACGAAGAGATGGCCTCTTGTAGTTTTTTATAACATGATAGACATCAGCGCCATGAACGCATGCATACTATGGAAGCTCTTGAAACCTAATTCAGCTTTTGATTTGAAAAACAGAAGTAACTTTTTACTTGAGCTAGGAAAGGAGCTAGCAGAGTACAATGACTACGAAAAACCAGAAGCAGAAAAAGAAAAACAAGAACAACTTGTGCACGTTGTAAAACCAATGTAACCGCTGAACACTCAGTAGTTATATGTAAGAAACGTTTTTAATCCCCTTTTACTTTTATGTAAGTCATTTGTATATTTTATTTTACAATATTTATGTCTTATTATTATTACTGCTTCGGTTTATTCTAATGGTCTTTTCTTATGTTGAATAAAATAAAACTCAAATATAATAATGCTTATGCTATATTGAATTCAAAATAATCGCCGAATATTAGCTCAAACCCAGAATATAGTAATACGGGTCCAATGGACCCGCGCGGTAAGTAGCGATAGGCCGTTTTCCTGGTAGTCCTAGAGTTAATAATAATAATAAATGACTTTATTTGGTGGAGTCGAGCAAAGTTTTTCTACTGAACATGGGATTACATACATTTAATATAAGATAACTAAATTAAATAATAATTTAACTTAAGCTAACATATATGCTTCATATAATACCTAGATATAATACAAAAGTATTTTTAATAATATAAAATATTATTAAAAATGGGGTATGAAGAACACAATACAAGTTCATATATGTATTTTTGAATGTATCTTCTCCAAAGACGTAGATACGTATTTCACATTTCTACATGATCGTCGGTACGCCCCTGTTGGAGAAGAGACACATTCAACAAAACATAACTACCTTGCTATCTCACAGCAATTATTAAGACAGAGCGTGAAGGAATATTCAGGCTGTCTATATAATAACCGCAGAACTATCAACGTGTTTTTATAGTCGGTAACCACCGTATCTATAAAAACTGTATTATCGTGTCTTCACTACTTGTCGGCGTGAACCGAATGCGTATATAACAACATATTTTGAAACATACTTGAGTGGGTAAAACCTCACCAATTTTGTATAATACAAAAGTATTTTTAATAATATAAAATATTATTAAAAATGGGGTGTGAAGAACACAATACAAATTCATATATGTATTTTTGAATGTATCTTCTCCAAAGACGTAGATACGTATTTCACATTTCTACATGATCGTCGGTACGCCCCTGTTGGAGAAGAGACACATTCAACAAAACATAACTACCTTGCTATCTCACAGCAATTATTAAGACAGAGCGTGAAGGAATATTCAGGCTGTCTATATAATAACCGCAGAACTATCAACGTGTTTTTATAGTCGGTAACCACCGTATCTATAAAAACTGTATTATCGTGTCTTCACTACTTGTCGGCGTGAACCGAATGCGTATATAACAACATATTTTGAAACATACTTGAGTGGGTAAAACCTCACCAATTTTGTATAATACAAAAGTATTTTTAATAATATAAAATATTATTAAAAATGGGGTGTGAAGAACACAATACAAATTCATATATGTATTTTTGAATGTATCTTCTCCAAAGACGTAGATACGTATTTCACATTTCTACATGATCGTCGGTACGCCCCTGTTGGAGAAGAGACACATTCAACAAAACATAACTACCTTGCTATCTCACCGGTGGTTACCGACTATAAAAACACGTTGCTAGTTCTGCGGTTATTATATAGACAGCGCTGAATATTCCTTCACGCTCTCTCTTAGTAATTGCTGTGAGATAGCAAGGTAGTTATGTTTTGTTGAATGTGTCTCTTCTCCAACAGGGGCGTACCGACGATCATGTAGAAATGTGAAATACGTATCTACGTCTTTGGAGAAGATACATTCAAAAATACATATATGAACTTGTATTGTGTTCTTCGCACCTCGTTTTTAATAATATTTTATATTATTAAAAATACTTTTGTATTATACAAAATTGGTGAGGTTTTACCCACTCAAGTATCTTTCAAATTATATTGTTATACCTAGATATAATAACAAACGCTTAGAGAAATTATAAATAATAAAAAGAAAGACAAAAAACGGAAGGGATAGGGGGTGGAAAGGAAACTATACTATTACCAGATGTATAAATATGATAATAAAAAAAATTAAAATATTTTAACTTCTTGTTCTAAAACAGTTGGGCCAATTATTTTTCTTTATTCTGAAGATTCTCCATCTTCAAACTAATAATAAAAACCCGATAATCCACTTGTAAATGAATGTATACTTGACAACATACAACACTTGTAACACACTCGTCACTCGCGTAAGTTAAAAATATTAAATTCAAAGTGAAATTAAAATGCAGGAAACTAGGGCAATACGTCGTTAACCTAAATATTATACACGTATTTTATTACAATCGACTCACATCTTGGTGGCTAATAGGAATATATCTGCGTAAAAGTGAATGATTTAAAACTCCCCCATGGCCATACGTCACTTCAAACGACATGAAAATGTTTTACTATTCGAGGAACTTTTCAGCAAAATTAAGTGGACTGACAGATAAAGAATGAATGGGCGACGTCAGGACAGTATAATCAATATCAGTTTTGAATATGTAGTAACTATAAATAAATGCTTACTATTACGCGTTTCACGGGTAATTAAATGTCATGGGTTGTAAATCTATTTGTTCTATTCAATCTGTTAGACATCATATTATTACATAAAAGGATGATTATAATTTTGGTAGAAATAATAGCACTTCTTTGAGTAAATAGAATAATAGAGTTATAAATATAAATCAAAGATTCCATTCTCATTAACTGAAATTATTTTACCGATTTTGAATTTGTTTTTCTTAGAGAGACTGCATAAAATGTGCTTACTGAACTAATAACTTAACCAACACGTTATATAATAGATACCTAATAAGAATGTAAAAATACCATGTTGTTATCGAAATCTTTACATTTTAGGAAGCTATAAAATTATTTTGTACTGGGCGTGATAAATATGGATCAAAATATCAGGACGTCTAGCACATTACTGCTTGATTTATTTATTCTGCAAAGATCTTTTCCGCAACTTAAAAATAGGTATACCGAGGCTAAATTGCGACATAAGCAATTGGTTAACAGCTCCAGAATTAATTATAACAGTGATTGTATTAATAATTCCAGCAACAGGGCTAAAGCAATGTGAAATATAATCAACCATGCTACAAAGTCCACAAAACCTCACGAAAATATCAAGTTAGTGGTAAACGACACAGTACTTCAGAATCCTCAAATGATTGCGGAAACCTTTAACAACTTCTTTCAGTCATCACCATCATTATTGATGTCTCGAATTCCGGACAGAGATATGTCCAACAAAATACCGACCAATCCACATACAATGTTCATTTTTGCTTTTACATCAGATGAATGCCATTGTTGGAAAACTAAAGAACAAGAATTCAAAGGGTCCTGATGATATTTTAGCTGGTGTTATTAAAGAATTCAAAGTACATCTCCTACACATTTTAACAATCTTGGTTAACGTCTCGTTGAAGAAGGGGATATTTCCTGATGTGTTTAAGACTGCCTCTGTTATTCCTATACACAAGAGGGATGATGTCTCTGATATGTCTAATTATAGGCCGGTGGCTTTAACATCTGTTATTTCAAAAATCCTTGAATATTGCATGCTAGATAGACTCAACTCTTTCTTAAACAAGCATGGAATCGTTACAAAGTATCAGCACGGTTTTGGAGCGGGCAAATCTACATCCACAGCATTAGTAGAGTTTTATGGTCATGTGCTCGAGCATATAGAGCGTCGGCAATCACCAGTCGGCATTTTTTTGCGATCTACAGAAAGCTTTCGACTGTGTTCACCACCAAAAACTAATGAGCAAGTTGCAGTCTTATGGTATCAGGGGTGTTGCTGCACAATGGTTTTCGTCGTATCTGCGCGGTAGATTACAATTTGTGACTATGCGATTCAGGAACTCCAATGGTCAGATCCAGCCAGTGAGGTCTCATTGCGTGCCTATGAGCGGCGGCGTGCCTCAGGGCTCCGTGCTGGGTCCTGTGTTATTCAGCATTTTTATTAACGACATCGTGTTATTTCTGTCGGATGTTTGTGTGACACTGTATGCTGATGATATATCGTTGCTCATCGCACCGGGTACTAGCAGCGATGTTAGATTTCTGTCAAATAATATATTGAGAATCCTCTGTCAGTGGTTCGAGGGAAATAAGCTCACATTAAGCCTGGAAAAGACCAAATACATGTTGTTTCACACCCGTCAAAGAAACGTTCGTTTGCTGGACCTGCATATCAACGACCACAATTTAACGGAAAGCCATGCCATTAAATTTCTTGGAGTTACTCTTCAAGATACGCTGCTGTGGACGAATCACTGCGATGGCTTTTCTAACCAAATTTCCAGCAAATCTTATGCTTTCCGCTGTTTAAGATCGCAAGTTTCGACGTCGACTTTGATGTCACTGTATTACTCGGAGATCCAGTCGCGACTTCAATATGGTGTTCTATTGTGGGGTCTATCGTCGGGTGCGCGCCGAGTGTTCTAGTCTCAGAGGGCAGTCGTGAGAAACATCGTTGGAGCCCGTTATACCGATTCATGTAGGCCTATATTCCGGAGGCTTAACATATTGCCTTTGCCTTGCTTGTATATCTTGGAAGCTGGTTGTCATCTTTACAGGAATGTCGAGTCGTTTCAACGAAACTCAGAAATTCATGACTACGATACCCGAACAAAAAATCAGATGCATTATCCCAAATGTACGCTACATGTAACCAGCCTAGGTGTCAATAACATTGGCATTAAAATTTACAATCGTATTCCCAAACATATTAAAGAGATTAGGAGATACAACTACTTTAGAGCTAAGTTTAAAGCGTTTCTGCTTCAGAAAATGTACTATTCAGTCGACGAGTTCTTGTGTTGTAATTTGTTTCCGTCTATACTGTTTGGGAGCGCTGTGCCTGCCACAATTTATTACGTAGAGACGAAAATCTTTTTATTTCAAAAAATCTTTTTATACTGATTCTCTGTGCTTTTTTTTCTGTTGTTCGGTTGCTACTATAGTTGCTTTATGCAGCTGTGATTTATCATCAATTATTAGTTATGATTTTTATTGTATTGTTATGTATTTTGATGAATCTTTTTCATTATGAATTTGCTTGTATCTGTTTCTTTTCTTTTTATGTAGAGTTATACCCTAGTATTATACTAATATGTTATATAATTAACTTTTAATTTTTCTTATGTGACGAGTTGTATACACATGTAAGTGTCTTATCAACAATAAACGTATTATTATTATTATTATAAATAAATGGTTGTAAAGGCTGATATATTTTAGTAAAATGTTCTGTAAAGATGTATTTTGTTCGCACAAAGAAACTTAAAAAAAATTTCAGCAAAATACAATCTATTACTCAAGGTAGTACGAGAGGAACACTGAAAAAGTCTAAAATGGCCATGTTTCTAAAAAAAAATGAAATTCGTTTTTATTTGACAGCTACTTTTTAGCTAACAATTTATAATTGGTACAACCATTCAAAAGAGATGCTTTTTTTCTGATGAATTTCGTGTAGGATGCCCAAGAACTGTTGATACTGCTGATAATATTTCCGCTGTTCGAGCAATGCTTGAGGAACATCGACGGACATCAATCATATAAATTTATTCAGATGACATTGACATTAGTATGAGCCAAAATATTTTACATCAACAATTAAACGTGAGAAAAATTTGTTGTCAATTGATTCCATATTGTTGCATAAAGCAAAGCTAATAAATGAGTATCTGGATGCTCTAACCGTCAGCATCATAGACCCTCCATAATATAGGTCTGACCTAGCACCTTGCGATTTATTTCTTTTTGTTTCCAAAAATTAAAGCTGAAACGCGTAGAATCACTTTAGATGAAGCAGTGGAACATTATGAAAACATGGGTTCCGAAGTGTCTCAGAAAGAGTGGCGTCATTGCTTTAAGGACTGGTTTCATCGAATGCAAAAATGTGTTGATGCTAAAGAGGAATATTTTGAAAAACAATAAAATCCTTTAATTTTTTTGATTGATTTTCTAAAAATTTTCAGTGTCACCGTCGTATTGGTCTTCAGGAAGCAAGTTTATTCATTAGCGATGTTGATGATCGTGTATGACGTAGTGCTGCTACAATTGCTTTGTGTTCGCGAAGATGGGCAGAAAACAATACGAGACGTTCATGGTATTTACATCCCAGATGGAAGATACTCGATGTGATAAGAGCGTCTGGCTGCATTCTGGTGCTAAGTGGGGACTGATCAAGACACCGGCTTAAGACTGCAGAGAATTTCACCACTCTAATACCATATCTTTTTTGTTTGATTTTCTAAAAATTTTCAGTGTCACCGTCGTATTGGTCTTCAAAAGCAAGTTTATTCATTAACGATGTTGATGATCGTGTATAACGTAATGCTGCTACAATTGCTCTGTGTTCGCGAAGATAGGCAGAAAATAATACGAGACGTTTACGGTATTTACGTCCCAAATCGAAGATACTCGATGGGATAAGAGCGTCCGGCTGCATTCTGGTGCTAAGTGGGGACTGATCAAGCCACCGGCTTAAGACTGCAGAGACTCTCACCAGACTAATACCATAATAATAGTTGAACTGGATTGGTATTGTTTCACAAAATTTGTAAATTAATTTTAGCTATTTTGTCAAACAATACAAAGTATTTTTATTTCATCTTTATTCAAAATGTTACACCAAGCGGCACCAGTGCTTTCAATTAATTATATTATTATATATTATATTATATAAATTAAATAATTGAATAGGTATATCACATTTATATAAAATATTATTCTAAAGGTAGTTAATGTTTAATGCTTACAGATGTATTTATTTGTTCACTAATTTCTCCAGCAGCAAAACCATTCCTACAAAACGCAAATAATGTGCTTTTGTCACTCTCAGAACAATAATTATTTAAATTTTCTTACCCATTCATATGACAGACACAACACAATTAAATTGTTAGTGCCATTAAAACTGTAATTGTAATCAGGCCAAATTATTTATTTTGCGAAATAATTTTGCATTACTCATTATTATCTAATCCCTTTTTGTATGTTCAACGGCAGCTGTGAATCATTAGTACATTTTCCTACAACGGTTGTTGTAAGAATTTAGTTTAAGAAAATTAATTTTAAAATTCTATCTTGAGTAATTATTTAAAATATATAGGAATATAAAATGGTTAAAAACATACATGTGTTTACTAATTATTATTAGCAGGTAGTAAAATACAGTGAAAATGAAATAGAATTATTTTGACATGACAGAACTGAGGAAACATAATTTTTCTAAATATAAATAACACGCATACTAAGATATCTCTATAAAGCGAATTACAATTACACTAATACAGTTTCTCCGGAATAATTCTTATTTTACCTAGGTGGAAGGGGTTTATTAAGGTTTATGTAGTCGGCCAGTTCGATATTGCGATAAAGCATTGAATTTGTCACTACGAGCTAGTTTCGCTCTGTTCTATTACTTTTCGTAACGATACTAAATCTCGCAACTGTACATTGCAATTGAATATTCTCTCTATTATATTATTATACATAATACAAATTAGAATAAAAAACCCAAGACTGTATCTTGTTGTACCATTTCCTTTATCGTCATTTTGTGTGTACATCTTTGCAAACAAAGCTCTTTATTATTTTTGTGCTAATAGAAGAAATGTACATTATTATTACTATTTATTGTTATAATATATATAATAATATTAATAATATAACATATTTACTATATCGATTAGTTTATTCAAAGAAACTAAACAAATTCTTATTAAACTTATTGAATTTCTCGCTACATTTCCAGTATCTTGTACCCCTTTAATAGTATTTTATTTCTTTCCCAAAAAGTTCTTGAAATTCTCTTTGTGTCTTATAATGTAACTCAATTGTCGCTAGTTACATTTGTCGAAAGACCTCTTAACGGAGTTATTTATCTTCCAAAGAAGTACTTATTAATGTTAAATAAGAAACACAATTGTGTGTTTCTGTAGCTTCTTCAGACTAATAGGTAAATCTAATTACGGAACGGAATATATTCTAGTCACCTAAACTACTTTAAGGGTGGGGGTGTTATAGATGTACCTGGGAATAAGTATAATAGTGGATAATTATTCATATCTACTAATGTTAATTGTATATCTTTATTTACAATGCGTATAACATTACGTGAAACAATAGAAATAAACAGACATAAGCAATCTAATAATTTATTAAATGATCAAGTAGATTTGATTAATTCCGTCTATTAAACTTATTCTTATGTAATTGTACAACACCACCACCCTTAAATTAGTTTAGCAGACTAGAATATATTTGATTCTCTATTAGATTTACCTACTAGTCTGAAGAAGCCACAGTGTTGGTGAAACAATAAAATCACATAATTGTGTTTCTTATTTAATTGTACAATGGATTTTCATATACAAGTGTGTATAAATTGGCGTACTAACTATACGTGACGACGCTGTTGGTCAAATTTAGAGTTAAACTATTAATACTAAAACGGTGTAACATGCTTGTTGTGTTTTTAGAAGGAAGTTGAAAGAAACATACATTTGGCAACATTTGTAAAGCCTACGTTTGAATGACGTATTTATCGTTAAAATATTATAAAGTTTTTAAATTTTGTGATAGTATTGACTTATTTTTTGTACATCAATGTCATAATTACCTACATAATTGTTCGAATTGAATCCATCAGTAAAACAGCTGCAATCTATGTAGTATCGTTTGTATCATTCGTTCAAGTCTATCTGGTGTGATTTCTAATACTGTGGCGCCAATTCTGGCTCTAACTTCGTCAGGGTTTTGAGGAGCTGTAGAACAAACTTTCCCTTTAATGAAATCCCAAACAAAAAAATCTAATGAATTGAGATCAGGGGGTCTCGCAGGCCATAATATGGGACCGCCACGACCAATCCATTTGTTTGGCAAGTGTTCATCCAACCAGTCTTTTACATTACGAGCAAAGTTCGCAGGGGCTCCATCATCCATGAAAATCATATTTCGTCGTATGTTCAGCGGTATCTCATCAATAACTTGTTCTAAAACATTCACTGGGTCTAGACGATTTGGTAAGTAAATTGGTCCAACTATCCTGTGGTTTATTATACCCAGCCAAACGTTAACGGAGAACCTTCTTTGGTGATCGTATTCGCGAAATTCATGTGGATTTTCATCTGCCCAATGATGAAAATTATGAATATTAAACTCATAACTCTAAAGAATACGCCTTAAGCCTTGTACACAGTGCAGCCGCAACGGTGCATCGTGTAAAGCAACTAATAATGCAACGTGTGTGGACATGCGCTGCATGTTACAGCTCGCGTTGCAGTTATTGCGCGCTGATGATCCGTCAATTGTCGGTTTTTTGTGAGAACACAAAGTGATTCTCAGTTGCAGTTTGGACGAGCATATGAATAATTGGTGAGTGTGTACTTATTTCGCGCACGTGCAACATCGAATTTATTTAAATCTGTCTAGATATACGTTATTAAAAATGTCAATATCGCCAGAAAACTCGTTATCAGAATCATGGGATGAAGAAAAATCAGATTGCTTATTCAATTATATAAGCAGAAAGAACTTGCATGGAATTCCTCAAATATAAATGATAAAAAAGTAGAATCGATTCTGCCTTTACTTGATGTAAATCCATATCAAACGATAAAAACACACAATGTTGTATTAGATTTACACTTTATTTAATAATAATAATAATAACTATATAACAGCTGTTTCACCGTACAACGGTTTCTTCGGATATAGCAAGCGGTACTATAAAACATTTTACTTAAACGTAAATATTTTTTTATTTTATTACTTAATGGTATTCTCAGAAATTGGAAACCGAAATATTTTTACCCGCCTCTTTTAGTAGGGATACAAATAGATAACATAAATTATATAAGTGACACATATCTAACAAAATATAAAAAAGTAACCTAAAAGCCAAAGCGGTTATCATCTCTTAAGCGCGAAAAATCCAAAATATATTGGTTCTCAGCCATCTTCGTGGATTCCTGTCAGTGGTTAATTCATGTATTAACATATAATCTCCGCACGCTATGGCTAGATGATGATAATAATAATAATTATAACTAAAAACACCCCATGTTGCTACAGTGCTCGCGAACCTCTAGTGGAAACAACTTGAAATGCGTTGCTAGTAGGTTACGTATTCTCAACGTTGGGCTGTCTATTTCAAGCCGTCCACGTTACGTTACATGTTGCATTACAGGTTGCACTGCACGTTGCGGCTGCAGTCCGTATATGGCTTTAGAAAGTCACCTTCTTCCTGAATCCTATTTGAGATTGTATTGCAAAAATTGATTCGAAATAGGATATCATTTCCGTAGTAGAGGGGCTGAACTTTAGAAACATGGTATGGATTAAGTAAGTTTTCTCGTAGAATCAAATGAACAGTCCTATTACTGGGGATATCTGATGTAGAAGCTAATTGGCGGGTACTCGCAGAGGAATCTTCCTTGTGTTGTGACTAGAATTTGCTCTTCTAGTTCCATATACGCATTTGCCTTGGTCGACCAGCGTTCGTATTTCTTGGAATAAACGAATCTGTCCCATGAAGACGTTGGTCCAGCCTTCAAAATACATTGTTACTTGTATGTCTCCGGTATGGAAAACGCACTCGATATTCCCGTTTTGTCATGTTGACATTTCCACGACAGAAACCGTATATCATGTACATATCGGCATATTCATTGAACGTAAAAATTATAATGAGCAAATAAAAAAAGTAAACAAGGAAACACGAAAGCTACAGAGATTTCAGAAAAATAACCAAGTCGAATGAAGTAGGTAGGTATACTGAAAACGCGTTATATCCAATGGTACGACATACTGGATACATGATGACACGTCCTATATATGTTGCCGACAAGATGTCAATTATGAGATTATAAGAAGACGTAAACTATAAAAAGGTCAATAATGAAGTATTTAATTTCTTCGATTGTTTACAGAAAGCTTTCGGCATTATATCCAAATTGCGCAACGAGATAATAAACACAATGTAGTTCTAAAAGGAGCTTTGTTTAATCAATCAAAACAAATGGGAAAAATGTACACAAAACTAGGCTTATTTGGCAGATATGCTATCTTTCAACACGGTAAGTAAGTATTACCCTGTTAGATATATATATATATAACAAGTGTTCATTTGAAAAGTTAATCTAGGTTACTTTTAAATTTTAATAGAATAAGACGCAAATATATTAGTATGTGTTTGTTGTTCCGTAAACGTAAATCCAAATGACATTTGATAATGTCAATCACAAATATCAGTTAGTGCATAAAGTAATCGTGCGTCGATTCTGGTTTAAATAAATTGCTTCTCAGTTTTAAAATGGCTTTCCCTTTAGAACATAAAATTTTTTTAGTCCAGGCTTATTTTCGAAGTGGTAATAAAATTTATGGTTTATGAGTTTATTCAGTTCAAGATTGCGTAGTAGAATTTTAAGTTGAATTTCCACATTTTGTAATAGATTATATACAATTTAAGAATACTTTGGATAGAACTTTAAAACTTTTTTCTGAAACTGGTAGTCTCTTAAGAAAATCAGGCAGCGGAGCAGTTAAGAAACGTACACCTCAAGTTGTCAATCGTGTTAAAGAAATAATGGAAAATGAACCACAAACATCTGTTCGACATGTGAGTCAACAAATAAACCTTTCTGTTGGTACAATTCACAAGTTATTTAAAAAAGATATGCAACTTTATCCATACCGTGTCACAGCAGTACAAGAATTGTTAGAAATTGATTACCCACGTAGACTACAGTTTTGTAATTGGTTTGTAAATATGAACAATAATGGAGAACTTTCGCAAAGAGTCATCTTTACTGATGAAGCATGGTTTTATAAAACGGGATACCTAAATTCACAAAATACAAGAATTTGGAGTAGTGAAAATCCACATGTAATTAATTAAGAATCGCTACATCCAGAGAAAATTGGTGTTTGGGCAGCGATAAGCCAAAAGCGAATCATTGGACCAATATTTTTTCAGGGAACGTTAACTGCTCAAAGGTACCGTACGGAAATTTTACAACTATTTGTCAATCAGTTGCATGATGATGAACTTCAAAATGCATATTTCCAACAAGACGGAGCACCTTGTCACTGTACTGCAGAATCTTTGGATTATTTAAGAGAATTTTTTGATGAGCGTATAATTAGTCGAAATACTGAAATTGCCTGGCCTGCACGTTCATGCGATTTAACACCTTGCGACTTCTTTTTGGGGCCTTATCTAAAAAACAACATATTTCGAACACCTATACTGAATTAATGATATACTACAGAGAATCGAACAGAAATGCACGGAAATTAATAACAATCCAATAATGTTGCAGAATATCATCAGAAATTTTGAACGGAGGATTTTAAAGTGCATTGATCTTGAAGGACAACATTTTCAACATTTGTTATAGTTTTCAATAAATAGCTATTATTTGTTATTTATTTATATGTATGAAACTGTCAAAATATACGACTTCGTAGGTTAAGTATAAATTTTAATTTACGACATACTTCAAAATGTTCTCAGTAAATCACATGCTACTAGATAGACTTTTCAAATGAACACTTGTTACATGAAGCATTTAGTATTGATTGCCATCAATGCCTGTATTATCATCAATTTATAACATTTTGCATTTAAATTAATGGCAGTTATGACAACATGTAAATGTCATCAATGACTTCAATTGAACTTAACGCGTTTCTTCCATAGATAAGTGTCAGAATTTGTCAGTAGTAATGCACTTGACTGAAACAATACTAGGCTACCTACTTGTAGCTACCTATTGTTTTACAACGTTGTCGGATGTGATTTTCGTCAAAACAAGTTAATATACAAATATTAAAAACAAACTCTATAATCAAAAAGAAAACTTTAACGAAATAATAATAATAATAAAGATAATAATAATGTAAAAGAAAATTTATTAATTGATTCATCCGTATGCCAAGACGCAATTCAATATAAAAGAAATGTTTCAATGGGTTGGGTAGATTACCAGCAAGCTTTTAACAGCACATCGCATGCACTTGTCATACACTTATTGAGAACTATGAAAGTTCAACCTGAAATAGTTAAAGTAATGCTGCAAATGATGTCAGTCTGGAAAACCTAGGTAGTTCTTCGAAAACCGAGAAAAGAAGTAGTAACAAAACCCATACAATATAAGAGAGGTACCTATCAGAGTGACTTATTAAGTCCACCCCTGTTTTGCATGACGATGCCACCTAGTCCTTGGCTCTTAGGAGGACCCCAGAATGCATGTCAGGGATACCTAATCAGAGGAAATCACCCAACTATTCTATATGGATAACTTTAAGATTTTCGCCCAGAATGAAAAGGAACTAAAAACTATGATTTGTATGGTCCATAAATTTGCCGGAGACATGAGCATGACTCTGGGGAATGGACAAGTGTGCTGTACGCCATATTAGACGGGAAAAATCGGAGGAGAACGGTGGAGATGTGGAATTGGTGGATGGCACTTCTATTTCAACAGCTTGCTAGGGGACAAACCTGCACATTTTTGGACATAAAGCAAAAATAAATGAATAAATGCCCTGAAGTAACTAGTCAGTTAATCAAGAAATATGAAGCGGTGTTACACAAAATTTAGGGCTGAGAACTGTCGGCAGGGATATAATAATAGCTACCAACATTTTAGCAGTACCTGTAGTTTCGTACACTTTTGGTAGAATCAAATGGATTATTGACTATTTTTCAGCTGGATGGGAACGTCCGAAAAATTATAACAAACTATAGAAGCCACCATCCACAAGCGACAGTACAAAAAATTTACCTGCCCAGAAAAGCAGGAGGAAGAGGACTAGTGAACATCGAACAGAAATTTTATACTGTTGTTATCACTACTGCACATGTTGTATCCACTAGACAAGATCCATTTCTGAAGATAGGGCACATGAAGAGGAAGGAAGGGGAGCATTCTTGTATGGAGAGACGGAAAGCGCGCTTAAGGAACTAAAGCTACAGTACAGTGTCATCAAATCTAGTAAAGAAAAGACAAGTCTCAATCAGGTCACTGTAGTTGAGTTGAGGCGGATGCTCAAAGGGAGGTGTTCTGGTATACAAGTGAGCCAACATCGAGGGAAAGCGATGCATGGCTTGTTCTTTAAGAATATAGATAAACAGCACCTGTCTCACGACCTAACTTTCAGTTTTTTGCATACACCATATTTATACTCAGAAACAGAAGGCACAACACCTTAGAGTATGCCAGGAGAGTCATTAGACAGGATATTGGCGACAAGTGCAGAGAATGTAAATTAATGCCAGAAACTACCATGCATCTACTGGCAGGCTCCCAGAAATACCTCTCAAATATTTATATACATCGACATGATGCAGCTCTTCGAGTGATATATTGGCATCTAAGGTATAACTATGAGATGGATGAGAAAATTATTCCTCCCTACGATATTACGCAGCTTCTCAGTGTCAAAGAAAATACAAACCACAAAGTTTTTTGGAATTCTGCATTTAGTACCACCAGACAACTGTCAGCTAATAAACCTGATATGGCCCTGTTGGAGTACGCAGACAGGTGTATGTACATTTTCGAAATGTCATGACCCAGTGAGAACAAGATCGCAAAAACCGAAACAGAAAAAACAGCCAAATACCTATTATTAGAGCTGCCAAAACATATGCAGATTAAAACATATTCTTCATACCGTTGATAATTGGCGATCTTGGGGGAATCAGCGAAAACATGACGAAAAATTTACTTAAGTGTAAAAAATAAAAACAACGGAAGTGCGGAAACTTATTACTAGCATGTAAAAATATGTTGGTATCCTTGGTTCCTTGCGCACACTAAGGGCCTATGAAGCCAGCTGCATACCACTGTAAGCTGGACTACACAGATAGTTGATTTTCTGGAGAAGAAGCTGTTCGTATGTGAAGAGTTGCTCCTACGTATGCGCAAAAGCAACAATCTTTTCTATGCTCGGCACTATTACACACCAATTATTCCAATAGTTTAACTAAGTTAATTAGTTGTTACAGTTAAATTATGCCTTTGTTGCCTGTTGTTGTTTTTACTGTTATTATTATTTGACAAAATCAAACTAATAAGTAAAGGGCAAGAGAGTGGGCCCATAAATAATAATAATAATTATTTATTCTAAATTGTATCTCTTTCTGTCAACAAATATCGATTGATAACGCTTATTTAAAGACTGAAAGTCCGAACTTTAGGAATCTCGTGCAGAAGTATGAAGCATGGTAAAGCATTTTTTTAGGATTTAACGAAGAACATCGCCACGTGTAATTAGTACGCCAATTTATACACACCTTGTACAAACCTATCTGTAAAGATATTTAATAAATGGTACTTGGAATTCTACTTGTCTTAAAAAGGTTCGAGAACATTTATGATAGAGAGTACAACGCACTTTTTTCTTGTCTAGGGTATCACCAGTGATACTCTAAATCAATTTTAAATATTATTAGAGATGCCCAACGCAAAGAATTATCTTTCCTGCTATATTACCAGTTAATAATTTATATAGAACATTATCGGTTAATAATGTCGCGATTGGAGAGTACGTTACTTAAAGGCTAAATAAAATCAGAGAGTTAAAGTAAGTAGTCAATCTTTGACCAACAAATTCGATTTTGGCCGAAGATTAATTAAATATTTAATAAGGTATAGGCTGCTATTTGTTATATGTTAAAGTTATATACGTACCGTTATAAATTTCTGTATTTATTGTTTTCAATCATTTATAACATATACTAGTTAGGTTTTCTTATATAAAAGCTCTCTTTTAAGTTCTGTTTGATTATAAAAATAAACACAATTTTGTTCGGAATATTTACTTACTTATTTGCTTTTTTTGGCACAATTGCTTAGTTGCAAAAGTCAACATTTCTTATGTCTATTCTATTTCAAGAACAACCACTATATATTATGTTTTCGTATGCTTAATGTAACGTATTTACTATATCGATTAGTTCATCCAAAGAAACTAAACAAATACCTATCAAACTTCAAACTATATTGAATTACCCGCAACATTCCGACATTTTTTACAGCTTTAATAGTATTTTATTTCTTCCTTGAAATTCCTCTCTTCGTGTCTTATAAATCTTATTAATGTAGCAATTGTCGCTAGCTACACTTGTTGAAAAACTCTTATTCATGTTTCTAACAAAGTTCTTGTAAAACTTATTGATGTACCATTATAAATTTCTGTATTACTGAGTTTTAAATTTTTTGGTGTGTTTTGAGATTTTATTATTTAATTTATGTTTACCGAAAATGAATTTATTTTTCATTTCGTATGAAGCTAGCTAAATCACAAACAAGCATTTATTCTTGTCGTTCATTGTGTACACATAATTAAATATACAAAGTGACAAGAAAACAACGAATCGCCCAGTAAAAATATATATTTTTTAACCAAATCTTGTTCAATTGTGTTCATACGAGGGATAAGCTGATTTTAGTGAGAATAAGAAAATCTAGTAGACTGTGAAAAACAATCACACAGTATTTATTTAGAGCATCATCTGTCATTTGACGTTTTGTTGTTGAAGTTCGTTATAACTCAGCTACTTATTTTTTTAAAGTAAAAGAAAATGGAATTAACCAGAGAGCACTTTCGAATCATAATTTATTACGATTTTAAAAGAAGTTTAAGCGCTTTGTTACATGTAGAAAATCATTCTGCGTTTTGTTAGAATATAATTTATCCATTTACTTCATTTCTAAGTCCTTCAAGACAACTTGGAGCATTTATTTTGCATTATGTTCGATTCACTCTATTTTACCTTAATAGCTTATTAATTTTCACGTCCTTTAAGCTTTTCAAAACATTAATTCCTCCAGTTAATTATTCCATGTTCATATATTTTGACCGAGCCTGTCCTTCATTCAAATAATTATTAACTATATTTAGTCTACGCCATCTATTTTTACTAATGCGTAGCTCCGAGTAAGGCATGCTTTACGTACCTTGTTTTGGTGCTTAAAATGATGTGCTGGCCGTCTTAAAACCCTTCGTATTTTGTACTCTAATTTTGGGTTTTTATTAAATAGACTTTACGTTGTTTAAGAGCGTTTTGTGTTTAATTTATCCTTATGTGGGAGACGCCCTCTATTCGTCTCTTACGTTAACTTCCGATTAACAGGTTTCTTTTCCTATTATTTCTAAATATTTAATTTTCCCTGTTTTATTGCTTATATCTTCCGTATTTTTAGTTTGATAACCTCAGTATGCACCCCTCTAAATTTTGAGTTGGGTTTTGGAAATTATATCGCTTCTTTTGTTATTCCGAGATTGGTAGTGTCTTGCTCGACGGCCATTTTCGTTAAGCACGTGAGACTCCATTATTCGATCTTCAGTCATCATAGCGCTTGCTTGTGTGTTTCTCTGAAACGGAGCTTTATTGCGGTAAGTTTTACTTGGATTTACTGAAACTTTACTTATTGCGACTTTTCGTCATAGGATTTCTGTGATTAAGGGGAAAATTTCGATAACCTACAATCGGCGTTGCCTTCAAATTTTCCGTTAATGGTTGAAATGTAAAGATGACTAAATTTGATGCTGAATGATTATTTATGTTAAACTTCGAATAATATAACCCTAATCTCTTCGAACTGAGACAATTCTGACGAGGTTATCCATGTGACTTTCGCCGTCCGTGTTGGACCAGGGAGAAAGTGTTCTCAAATTCCCTCGTGGAGGATCCATTGGAGGACCTTACACCCCTTTAGGGTTATCCAGCTAAGTTAAAATTTCATTAATAGTTTCTCCAAAATGGAGCCAATGTAAAGTAACCCGAACTCAATTCTGATATTAGTATTCTGTGATAAAGTTATTCTATTTATTGCTTTTTAAACACTCGAGTACTCCAGAGTGGGGCTACACTAAATTTGAGACTATTGACAGTGATAGGGCTTCACCCTACAACTGATTCCGAGAGGACATTATCATAGTATTAATTTTTGCCTCGTAATATAACTATCTTATTTGCACGTTGTCGGTTGTCTGGCTTCACCAGCAATCACCTATATATTCTTAAGATACAGGTTTCTGAGCCCTCAGCAAGGAATCCTTTTAAACAATATTCTGTGATTACGTCAAGGCCTAGTATAGGATTGATCAATATTGTAACTGTTCATGTACAGAACCATCGTTAGAATTCTGAACAAGCGTTCTATTTTCTTATTAAATTGTAATTTGACGTAATTTTTGTAATTTTCACCATTTTATACATATCTCAGTGTTTTATACAGGGAGAAGTCAATTATAACAGGTGAACCTGTGATATCAGTAACATTTGTTAATTTCTAGAATTAATTGTTGCTCTAGCAGTCCTTTACCACTTAGGTAGAGTAAGGTTTTCTTGAAGATATACCCGGTGGCTCATCCACTGAGGGGTATCATATAGCTATAAGTTAGAGTCTTTTATTGCTTTTGTTTTATATAATCTTTTGGAACACCATATACAGGGTGGCGATATTCCCGCTGTATACAGGTTGAACTTAGTCTGTTTTGATTTAACATATTTAATATTATACTACTCACTTTAGTTCCTTGTAAATTTTGTTAATTTTCTTGATCTGTGTAATTCTGGAATTTGTAACATTTAAAGATTTGCGAATCCAAATTGATCTGAAGATCAAATTATTTTAACGCAAATCCTGGTTTTTCACATTCTCAATCTTGTGCAATAAATAATTTTATTACTGATATTATTGTTTTGTGTTTGATTACCTTTGGTCCCTGACGGGCGGAGGAGTTTATGTATTTTATTGTTGAGTAGCCGAACACCCCTTGTGTTACGCCCTTCAGGCCGTGGGTGTTCTACGTTGGCCAAAGTCTTGCCAGACAAAACGTAGTGGTGCCCGCCCTAACATCGATGCGTTGTGTGACCCACGACGCCTCCGCTATTTTTAACGTTCTAAGCTAGTTGGCAAGTCTTTTCGAAGGGCCTTTTGAGACCAGGGGCGGAATTAGGACCCGTCCTAGTTCCCACTGGGGTTTGCTGCCAACGCGGTTTAAGAGGTAGCAGCTTATGAGTGCAAGGAGAGCTTAGATTCTGTTTTTAGTGAACAAACACCTTCTTTGACTGCAATTTGGTATAAGGAATTTGAACGGGAAAGGAATTCCATTCAGCATCAACTCAAGATTGGATCCTCAGCTGGTAAAATAATAATACAGAATCACCTGCATTTAAAAAAAGTGATAAGTCGTTTTGTCCCACATTACCTTTCTGACTTCCAAAAAGCAGAGCGAATTTGCTATGAAACCTTACATTTCTTAAATAATGGCGGGCACCCAATTTTTTGCAAAATAGTGACAGATAACGAAACTTATATTGCCTTTTCCGACTTTCTTACCGCCAAGAGAGTCGTGTATGGATTCACGAAGAAGAGGAAACTCCTACAATGACTAAGAAGCAGTGAGCTATGAAAAAGGTTATGTATGCGGTATTCTTCAGAACTACGGGCTTAGTAAGTGCAATTAAGCTAGATGGACAAAAGACAGTTACAGCTAAGAGGTACACTGAAAAATGTTTGCCTGAAGTATTCAGTAGACTTCTAGACAAGGGAATTATGCTCAAATAATGCATCGTCTCATACGGCAGTTTAACCTCTCCAGTTTTTGTCTGGAAAAATATAAAAGTAATAGAACGCCGTACTCAACTGATTTAGCAATGTGTGACTTTTGGCTATTTTTGCGCTTAAACGCAATTTGCGGGCTTGAAAGTTTACGTCTGAAGAAGAGATTATTACCGCAGTTCACGCTTATTTTGAAGGTATTCCGAAAGATTGGTTGGAAGCTTTTAAACAGTGGAAAGAAAGATTGGTCAAGTGTATTATTGCTGATGGGAATTACTTTGAGCATACTTAAAATGAAATCTTTGAAAATATTTACCGTGTTTTATATTCTCAATAATTTTAGCTTGTCCATCGTAATAATAAATGTTTAAATTTTCATTGACAAATTCGTACTCTTTATAAACAAAATTTACTTATGTGTCGCTTTCACCTAAATGAATACATTCCGCTATTCGCCTAAGCAGCCTTCTAATAAGATGATCGGTAGCCTTCTGTGAAAACCCACTTCAAGCATTTCATAGGGCATATTGTAGCAGTTGTAAATTTATTGTAGGGTTATGAAGCATACCAGCCTTTCGCAGACATGGCTTGTGAGCAATAGGTCTGGAGACTATGCAGGCCGATGGAGTTGATGTTGGCCTCTTGCAGGAGGCCAACTTCAACTAAAAGGATTATCGGGGACTATCCGCTACCACGTGCAGCAGGTATAGTCTATCCGTAAATATAACGATTTGACTTCAAATAACAAGAAAATAATTTTCTAATGTGTAAATACTTTAATTGGGCACCCTGCGGTGTGGGTTAAGAGAAATCCAAACAATCATTATAATATCGGCATTGAAACCAGAGAAGTACTAAGTATTAATTTTTATTCTATTAGGACTAACAATAAGGTTCCTCACATTTATTTCGATAATATGGAAATAAAGATTTATATAAATTATACATATATACAGTAATCTTTTCCAGAATTTTCAATACTTATCACTTAAATGAATTATAAATTCCTAATTCGTACATGTGCTTTGGTAATATTCATTTTTCATGATAGCACCATATGTCGAATACAATTTCTCTAATTTTCCTGTGTGATATTCTGAGCAGCTTTACAAATTAGTTAATTGAGAGAGGGTTGTTAATATTTAAAATATCATTACAATATTATTTAATACAGTTGCAGGCATATATCATTTGTTAAATTAGAATCGTTTACTTTAGAATTTCTTCTAATAGGGTTCATTGCCTCGTTTACAAGTTTTCTCGGTACCTGCGGCACGAGGTAGTGGTCCTTGACAATCCTTTTAAATCCTAAATTATGTATATCAACTGCAATATGAAGGCGGGTATTGTTTTGCTGAGATGTGGCATTATTTAGCCCTTGGATGCATGTTACAGTGAATCTTTCCATAACTTCGTAAATGTACATCCTATACTAGTACCACCCCAAATCATCAATCGTCTACACCCTATTAACTGAACGTATAGGGTAATCAGGAGCGCACAGCCCAATTTACAATAGATACGTTTCCTATACAACGATAAAAATTTAAAATCTTTTGAATATAACATGTTTAAATTTTAGAAAAAAACAATATATTAGTTTATATAAAATACCGAACAAATTAAATATACAAAATTAATGTATTTTGTCTTTTTAGGTAATAAATATGTACCTCACAAACATAACCTAAACCAGCAAAACATTCGTAAATTGTTTGAAGCCAATCACTTGATAAGTGGATAAATATTAATGGAGAGTTTGTTTAACAAATAGATACATAATAGCGAATTTTGTAAACTTCGAAGACAATTTAAGATAATAGAATAATAGAATTTAATATGTATTTATAAAACTTCAATATCAAGCATTTTAGGTCTTTAGTGAAACAAATAATACTACTTTTAAACAAAACCGATATAAGTAAGTATTTAAAAATGAAACAAATATATTAAAGACTTTATTCGGATACGAATGGAGATAACATAAATTACAAGTTAAAATAGGTAGTTATTTTATAGTGAATTGATAACGCAAAAGGAAATGTATTAATGTCTCTTTATGTTTACGGGTTTAAAAATAGTACATAGCAAATATTTATAAATAAAATGCTTACACAATATACTTTATTTAACATATATTAGAGAAAAAACATATCATTAATATTATCCAGGACTTATCGTGCTCTTGTACATGTCTTTAGGAGTTTTACGTTTTCAGCATTGTGTTCATGCAAAATATCAAAGGCACTTGCAGAGCAAATACCTACCGCTTCGTCTGTAGCGTCAACAATTCGTGTCCTAGAGTCAGTTAGGTATTCTAAATATATTCAGTAAGGTTTTTTTTTCTTGCATTGTAAAATGTCTCTTTGCATGTTTCTTCGTCAGTTTCGGCTGCATTTTACATAGTACTGTATATAGAGATGAAAAATAACTTGGGTTCAACACTTCTGGAATCTGAAACAAAACGATTTGTGTTATTTACGGTCTAGAGATCTTACCTTAAGTAAATCTTTAATCCTTAATACCTTTCTTTAAAAAGCCTGAGAATAAGAGTTTAAGCTAATATGCTTAAACAAATACAAGAAGCGCAAACACACAGAAAAATACGAAAAGCCAAAGAAAAAGTATAAATTTCAAAATAGAAGACACTCTCAAAGTCACACCTTTCTGTGGTTCTATCATAGAAAGTTGACGATTTACCACATCGTTAGCTGTGTGATTTCTATGCAGTTATAAGAACCAATAGAAAGGCAGTATTAAAAATCAAAAAATGGTCTCTTCTTTACTTGTTTTGATTAAGTTTCCTACTTTGTTTGAAACTTAATCAAAACAAGTAAAGAAGAGACCATTTCATTCAAAACTAACAATTCCTTACAAAACGCTATAAAAAACAACAAAGATAAAACGGACAATAGATTAAACTCAGGGGTTTACAAGTTGACATGCGAAGATTGTAAAAAAGTGTATGTCGGACAGACAGGACGGACATTTGATATTAGAATGAAAGAACATGAAAGAAGCCACAGAGACAAGAAGACACACTCAACTTTCGCTAATCATAGCCTAGAACATAAGCACAAATTCAACACTAATTTTAAAACTTGGCATGTTCTAGATAAAAGTAAAAAATTTAATGTTAGAAATTTTAGAAATTAACAAATATAATAAATTAGGTATAATTTTAAATGACCAACTAGACATAAATAACTCCCCCCTACTAAACTTAAAACTCATACATGTTCACCCCCTCTTAGAATGAGATTAGTTCTGTACTTTGTATTGATATATATAAGATCTAATTGATAATTTGAATTAGTATTTTCATCCACCTGATGAAGCCACAGTGTGGTGAAACATATGTAGTGTGTTAACATTATATATATTATTTTGAAACTATACAACTGTGTTTTATTATATCTGTTATATAATAAAATCTGTTATACTAAAATCGGGAATTCTGCCTTTATTCTGGTTTAATAACATCAGCTGCTGTATGTGTGTAAGACAAAAAGGCAGTGACACATCTGAGAAAATTACCTTTTCGAGAAATCAGCAACTTACGACCTTGAGATAAGCTGGCTGGACATATCAATGATTTAGTATAAGCGCAAAATAGGTAGGAAATTTTATTATAAATTTGCTATATTGTGAAAATTGTACTGTTCAAAATAATAACTAGCGACCAGTTGCATCAAAGGGAAATTACGATGGACCATATAAATAGTCTATAACATCGCTTAGTACAAGACGCAGTTATTGAATAGCACTATTCATTCGGTTAACCGCACATCTGTTTTTTTTTGTCGTTGAATTGTGACGCAATTACTACAATATTACAAATAAATTCCTTTCTTCATGGGCGTAGATAGAAGCGAGAGGAGTTTTTATAATTTATTTTATTTATTAGTTTATATTTCCTAAGATAAAAAAGTACGGTTAGTTTCCTTTTTTCATTGTTTTAACTGTTAATTACATAATTACATACCTCGTAATTTTTGTAATAGATCCTGTTTAATATCGTTTCATCGAATCCACTTCTCCCAATTATTTTGACGTAAGTGTCCAGTGAATTTCGTTAAGTTTCAATAAATTACGCATACATTTTTAATTTTCATTTATTTAGATATAGAACATTCTTTAAATTGCTTTTTCCGATATGATATGAAACAACATCGAGAATGGTATCGTGAAACAATGGCGAGTTGAACTGATTATATGTCGGATGTATGTCCATTGCCAGTGATTCCGAAATTTATTGCAAAGTCTGCAAAATATCGTTAAAAAATTCCAAGAAATCGCACGTAAAACGTAACTTAGCATCGCAAACACATACACAGAAATTAGACCCGTTGGAATCTGCCCATTTTTATGAAGAACTCTGTGATACTTTAATGGTGGCAAATATTCCATTAAATAAACTTAACAATCCCACCTTCAAAACATTACTCTGAAAATATACTTGTCGAAATGTTCCTGATGAATCCACCTTACGCAAATATTATGTTTCTAAGTGCTATACAAAAGCAATAGAACGCATTAGAAGCCATCTTTCAAGTCAGTACCTATGGATAAGTGCCGACGAAACTGTCGATATATTAGGACACTCTGTGGTAAATGTTGTAGCTGGTGTACTACATCCAACTATTACATATAACGCGTATGTAATACGAACAAAAGTTATAAATACAATTGATGCGGAAACAGTAACTAAAGCCATTAACGAGAATATGCACCAAATTCATTTGGACGACAGGTACAAAGAAAAAATACTTTTATTTGTCAGTGACAGTGCTGCATATATGTTAAAAACAGGCAGACTATTAAAGGAAGCATATCCTAATATGCTGCATATTGCTTGTGTTGCACATCCACAGAATCTGTGAATATATCAAACACCTTTCCGGAAGTTGATAGACTTGTATCCGCTTTTAAAAAAGTTTTCAGAAAAGCACCGTTGAGAGTAGCTCTTTACATGGAAAAACTTCCATCTTTGTTACTGCCTCCAAGTTAAAAAAATCAGTTGTACTTTCTTCAGGAACACTTTGGAAATCTGCCAAAACTAGTCATTTATTTTGAAAATCAAAATCTCTAATTAGATGTGGTTATTAATAATTTGAAAAATATTCCAATGACTTTCGATGTGGCCTTTTGCAAAAGTTAGACGCAGTTTTTAATGGAAATCCAGATTTAGTAACATTGCGGCAATTGTGTATGCCTCAAAATCTAGCTACTAAATACGCTTAAATAGAAGAGTATTTCAGCACCTATAACTAGTTGCGATGCAGAAAGGACGTTTTCTATTTACAAGGATGTATTTCAGTCAAAGAGAACAAATTTTACAGAGGAGAACCTTGAGAAAGGATTGCTAGTTAATATTAATACTCCTTTACTCAACTTGAACTGCAAAATGAACAAATAAAAATGTATTTCGTATTTGATAGGTCACCACCCGTTTGTTTTCCAATTATGTAAATAAAACTATAAACTCTTTAAAAATACAAATAATAATAACTAAATTTCCTTATACAGTGTGCTCACATGCATGTTAATTAAAACTGCTATCATTTTATTAGATTCATCCATTTAATAACGGCTTTAACTTACTTTCCTTCTTGCTATTGCCTATACGTGGCATTCCGTTTTCGTTGTTCCGTTAGACTCCATTCCTGTTACGCCTTTCCCTCGGTGGTTCTTCTAGGTCGTCCAGAGCATCTTCTACGATATGGCTCACATTCCTCAGATCCTTTAAGACTCCAACAGCGAATAACTGTAGCAATATTTTTTTTTCAATCCGCCTAGCGATTTCACGAAATACAATATCCGCCTCAAGTAGTCAAACGATACGACCCCTTCCAAAATCGCTTAGCTGGCGATAGCCTAGTTGTCTACGAACTCTTGGCGTATTGATATGCAGAATGCGTAAGAAACAGAGGAGGATCGACGCATTGTTAATGTTTATCTAAATTGTTATGATTAAAGACGGCAGACTATGTGCCCCAGCAGTGGCGTTGCGTGGAGAGTTTAGCAGAATAACAGTGCGCTTACTTAAAAATAAATATATCGAATCCCTATACAAAACGTTAAGAAAAAACATAAATAACTTACCCAACATGTTTACATTGTTTCAAAAAAATGCGGATGTGCGCGATGAAAAAACTGCACCATAATATATGTTTCTGTATTAGTCTCGGAAAGGTTCGTACGTAGCGACGTATATATATGTTTATATACAGGGAAAGATTGTTCGACGTTGAGAGATGTTATATTTGCATAGTTAAAGCGCTCTTTGTATCTGTACAACGGATCTTCAGTATTGGTAAAAAGTTGCCCTAATTTTGTAAAATCGACATTTTTATCTAATACCCTGTTAAATTTTTCACGGACACAATCACTTTTTTCATCTTCAAGGATATGCAGCACTAGTTTTACGTGGTCAATAATTGCTAATGAGTCCGATAAGGCAGCGCAGTGTTCTGTAAATTTTTTATTGCGTCCAGTATTGGAACGTAACTGTCGTAAATAATTTTCAAATTTGCTGCAACTTGAGGATTGTTAAATTGAACCTGGCTGAGCCGTATTGCAGCTGCTTCTTTGGCATCTAGTTGTAAAATCACTGATTTAATTTTTTCAAAATGTTTATAATAATAAAATGCTGCTTCTAACCAAGTACCCCATCGTATAAGAATTGGTTGCGGCGGCTCGGGTATATCAGGACACAGCGAATGAAATAGCCGAATCCGTTTCGGAGATTTAAGAAAAACCGCTTTCGTTTGTCCTATCAGTTGCTCCACATCAGGATAAGTTGTACGTATAGTGTTTGTTACAAGGTGTAAAGCGTGAAGAAAACATGTGACATGCAGCTGGTTTGGTTGAATCGTTTTGGGTAAGTTTGCCGTGGAACACATAACCTTGGCAGCATTGGTAACTAACATTAACACTTGCTTCGGTAAAGTCTCAAATTTGTGTAGTGCTTCTATTAATACATCATATATCGCTCTGGCAGTACACCCTTGCATTCGTTTACAGGTTAGTAAATAAGGAGGAGAAGGTCCTTGCGGAGTCAGCGTCCGTACTAGAATGGCTAGGATGGACTGTTTTTTAATATCTGTAGTTTCGTCTATTGTTAACCACAGGAATTTTTTTTTACCGTATTTTTCGTACAATTTACAATTGTCTCACGCACTGACGGTACGTAATTCCGTAGCGTACTTCTTGCTGGTAATTTCCACGTAGGATTGTATTTCTTCCAAAATTGGCGAAACATTGGGTGTCCCACTTTCTGCATTGGTATATTGGTCGTAATTAACATCATTATTAAATCACACACAAATTTATTATATGATCTGCGTCCACTATTATTCGATTTATGTTTGTCACTATTTATATGTCTTTGGCACTGACTTGCTTTCCAAGTTAATAAAGTTGTTTCACAAACTAAACATTTCACTACGGTACCGTCATATATTAAATCGGGAAACCGAAGTAAAAATTTCTTTACTACGTTAGCATGCAACCGAGTCGATGCATTGTTTCTACGCACTCCCGACATTTTCAACACGATTGTGTTAACAATGTATTGCTTACAGCGTCTCAACGGCAACTGAATTGATCGTCGTACGCCTCTACTCGATCCCTCCACATCACGCTACTGTTCGGGCACATAGTCTGCCGTCTTTAGTTATGATCATATCTTACTGAAAGTATCATCGCGTCTTAATACAAATAAAATTTAAACGACATGTTTTTTGATTTCCTTAAAATATACCACCATTTACTGGGTGTTTTTATTTCCAGCGCTTAATACATTTAGATTTTTTTTTAGTTTTAACTGCAAGTGAGTCAAAACTATTTTTTCTTTCTTGAATAATTTATAGATAAGATTGATTTAGATTCTAATTTCATAATCCTTGATCGTAAATATGTTTTTGTTAAATAATAATCATCACTAATCTGTCGCTAGTTTCTAGTAAATTTCCATATTAATAATAAGGAACCAAGGCTAACTTCATTGAAATGAAAACGAATGTCTCCTGCTTAAGTAAACAAATAATTTCCTGGAGCTATACAAGTATTTGTATAAAATACGGATTAAGATGCAAATACTGTGGAAATCAATAATAATGCATAGGAACATTGCTTTTAAAGAGACAATATCGTGTTTATTCGCAGTTTGTTAAACAATATGCAATACAAGTTACTTCGATCAATCGAATGTAAATTTCTGATATGAGCGATGTAAACGGATATTTCATGCGTTCTATATTTCAAATTGGTTAAACTATTTATCAGCCAGGCTGAGCAATTGAATACCTTTGAGCCTCGCTACGTTTATACTTTATATATTTTGTTACATTACGTATATCTACAGAATACAATACATAGTTCTCGTAATATTGCGTTAATTATTCACTATTTACAGAAAATGAGCATTGATTTTCTATTCAAAATTTGGTATTGCGATAAATCTTCTATAATTAAGAATAACTAAATTAATAATAAAAATATGTAACACTAACATTAACTAGCTACGAATAACAGTATTTATATTTATTTGTATACACATTTATATCTACGGTGTTTATTTCACGCCGATTACTAGTCGCATGAATCATCCTTCCCTTGAATGTTTACATAGTTATCTACTGGTTCTGGACCGTTCGCGCTCTAAAGGAACTGGGAGTCCTATGACGTGTGCAGCCTAGATGTCATCGCTTAAGATACCGGCTGACGTAACATCACATGACTTATACCAAATTTCCTCCTTTTTAAAGAAAAAGTTTCGTCATCAAACATGCCATTCCTTGGCTCCATCAAGCGATGACAAAACCTACAAGTAGGGCGTTTGTTGCATTGCGACGTCATATCGAAGTAGCAGGCTACGGTCTTCTCTTGTCTGGGGGAAAGGAAATATTCAGGCCAATAACTGCACACCAGAATTTCCATACCAGTATGTTGGAATAATAATAATAATAACATGCTTCTTCAAATTCTCCAATCCAGACAGTCCAATTTTGGTACTGCTTATTTAAAAAACGTTTTGTTGTAATATTTGTTCACACAAATGGGTCAGAGGGTGTCATAAGGGACGATAGGTTGGATTCAGGCGTCGTTTATTATTTGTAGACGCTTCCCAATCGCCGTTCCCTGCTGCTTTAATTCTCCGATTCTCCCAAATCTCTCTTTAATTCTTTCGCAATTATTTTATACATTCGAAGATTTAGGGCTACGCAATGAGCCACCTAGTAGTCTGACGGCATGGTAAAGAAATCTTGCTGCTTCTCGATGGTCACCTCAAATCGAACTTTTCTTGTACCAGAGTATTCCTTAATGATGTTCTGGTTCTTTGTGTAGCTGTCCAAATGGCGGAACTCAGCGATGTCGTCATTGTTATCTCCATAGTATGGGCTAGTCGATTAAAATGCACGACTCTTGGTTTATTGCGAGGTGTCCGCCTTATGCGATAAATTAAATCTTTAATTTGCTTTAAAACCTCGTATTGCCCCTCCCGATTCTTCTGAAGTTTTAGAGAGAGGCTCCGTAGACGTTGCGTAATATACAACCAGACTCAATCGCTTACGTGGTAACCCCCCTCTCGCGTTAATGTCGTAGCTCACCTTCATCCTCCTGACATAATCTTCCCTTGCAAGATTTTTTCCAGGCTTACTCCCAAACTTCAAATCACATACTTAAACCATTGGCGACAAATTAAGAAATATTATTGTTTATCTGTTGACATTATTCACCTTAGCGTCACTGTAAAATGTATTTATAGCTTTATTTAGTCCGAGTAGAATGTGAAATAATGCTTCCTATTCGACAACGCGCGAATTTTCATTAATTAAGTTTGAGCATAGTAAGATAATCGGCCCACGAGAAGCAGACTAGACGTAATGTCGCTACAATTGCTCTGTGCTGCTGGTGATGAGCGGAAAATAATGGAGAACAACGACGTTTACGGCCACGACCTCCCAGACGCACGTACCACTGATTATAAAGATGGTGCTCTTCGGGTTGTGATTCTTAGTGACAGTTTCACATTAATAAGGAGAATCAGAACTGATGATAGATAGAGAGGTTTAATTAATTAATAAATTTCTATACGATCTATATATCGAAGAATCTCATCTTATGGCTTTAGATCATACTGACCATTTCTTTGTTTACCTGCTAACTTGGCGCCATAAAATTACACAGCTAGAATAGATTCACGATGATCGTAAAATGGTCAGAAATTGTCGCGGCGAAAGAAAAAGAATCTTACAGTATTTTGTACTGGGACATATGGCTCTTACTCAAGGTTACATGATATTGAGTAGTTCTACTTTAGTAGTAATTCAAGCAACATAAAATGCGATTCGTTATGTTAATAACGTTATTGAATCAGTGTTGTCATAGTTCAATCACCGATAAATTCTATCTTTCCGCAAAGTAATGGGCGGCTACATGCCGCGAGGTTTACTATGAAATCCCTCTTAATGCTAATGTCGATCTCCTACCATGTCCTTCCTCGCTCACCACACTCGTCTCCAATAACGTACGTGCGGGATATGGTGGAACATATGATCAATAATTTACAACTCCCCTTCCCCTTCAAACAATGTAGATGTTCAACAAAGAAATTTAGAAGCTTAGGATAGAATACTACGGACTATAATTGATTCGCTAATTTCAACTATGCCTAATGAATTAGAGTGGGTCGACGCTTAGTGTCTATATGATTTACTACTATCTTATGCTGATGAAATTTTCATAATTTGTTAATACAAATAAAATACACAAACGTTTACTAGGTGTTGATTTACTTATGCCAATCAATATTTTTAAAATTCCACCAATTAGTGCCTTCCATGAATCCTGTTTTCCTAAGCAAAAATTTTCACAAAAAGTTGTTATATTTGATATTGACATTCTGAGATTTCTTTCTACGTTTAGGTGAGACTTTTGCTTCCATAATCTCAATTTTTATTTTGTTAATCACATCCGATATACAGAGCGTCCTTGAAAAAAAAAGAGAAAACGCATGCAAACTGGAAGATGTAATTATATATAATATGTATCCAAAACATTTTCCTGAAATTCCCTCTCATAGGCGAGAAAAAATTACAAAGATATTTCTAAAATATTTGTCCCGACACTGTGCGACCGACTATAACATAAAGTGTAGATACTCCTACTCTTTATGTTATAGTCTTTTGAAATAATTTATAGAAATGAAAGATAAAAATTGAATATATAAGAAGATTATAATTATGTTCTTATATATTCAATTTTTATCTTTCATTTCTATAAATTATTTCAAAAGGATACTGAAAGTATTTGGTATTTTTTTTTAAAAAGGAAGTTGTTAAAAATTATGTATATTAATGATGGATTTACAAATGTCAACGTTTTATTTATAAATTGTAATCTAATGTAAAAAGGTAGCAGTCAAATCTATTTTAAATTATGTTTGGAAAAGAATTCTAATTCGAATGTCTTTAGTAATAATTAATAATCTTAGTCTAATATCCGGTATTTGATATATTAATACATATTTTAATGACAGATTAGATTCATATATATTAAAAATTGAGATAGACATGATTTAGGAAAAACAGATGAAAGTCTGGAATATAGTACTTGTAAAGAGAATTAAAATATTACTCTGAAGGATCAGAGGTAAAATTTACTCGTGTGATAAAATATCAGTAAAATACTGTGAAAAATAGATAATTATGTAAAATTAAATGTACTCACTGGAATTAGTTACACAGAGAATAAATAAATTAAATCCAAAATATAAATATCTGGAGAGAAATTTATTTCGAATGGAGGACTTCCAAATGTATTTCGTACCACCAAGGTCGTAGAAACATTTTCCTAATTAAAATTACCCAATTATATACTTTTCCAAGATAAAAATCTCATATTTATTCATCAGAATAATTGAAACATACATGAGTAGGTAAACCCCACCAGTTTTGTATAATACAAAGGTATTTTTAATAATATAAAATATTATTAAAAATCTGGTGTGAAGAACACAAATGCAGGTTCACTATTAATATTTTTTGTGAACGTGTCCGAATATATCCTATCCCCAGAGACGTAGATACGTATTTCAGAATGAAGGCACAAACAAAATGCAGTTTTCTAGAGAGATTGGCTGTGCCACCTTTGGAAGGGCGTCGTTACTTCACATTAATTATGTGGACGGTATGCGAGGTACTTCGGCTGTCTGACAACAGGCAGCGCCAAATTTACTTCTGCGCCCGGTCTGGATAATTACGGTGATAGGGCGATGTGGTTCTTTTTTGTGAATGTGTCTGGGAATATTCTTTCTCCAGCAGGGGCGTACCGATGAGCCTGTAGAAAGGTGAAATACGTATCTACGTCTCTGGGGATAGGATATATTCGGACACGTTCACAAAAAATATTAATAGTGAACCTGCATTTGTGTTCTTCACACCAGATTTTTAATAATAGCTCATATTTGTTGTTTTTCCGGAGAAAATATCAAAATAGTTCTCAAGAATTTGGTTGAAAATAATATTGCAAGTATATTCTCTTAAATATTGTATACAGCCATTAGCCAATACCAGTATTCCAGAGGAATTTAGAAACAATCGTCAAAACTTAATACGTTACAGTCATCATAGGAGTTTGTGAAGAGGTTATGTTGTCTTCTTAAAGTCAACGGGATCCTGTATATGAAAATACTGGACCATTATTAAAGGAAATAAAAGGTATCCATGTACTGCATATTAAATACGTGTCTTTAACGTAATTTCTTTACATTAAAGACAGATATTAAAGATAGATTGTTACCAAATTGGACGTGAAATGGCCCGTAGAGCACACATCTTACATCTTATTTTAATAATTCACAAGCAAGTATGCATTTTTAACACCTGACTTCGTACGAGGTTATCAAATCCTTAGCAGACAAAGTTTGAACAACATCGACAGCTGTTAACATATGGAACACGCGCACTGTAGCTGTAGCGTATGTGTGTGTGTGCAAGTTCAATTGAGAGGACATTCTGAATTCATAGGCGGCACATAATACGCGCCGTAATTAACTAAAATTTTTTGGGTTCATGTTTTATATAATTGCATCTTACCGTTTTCATACGTTGTCTTTTTCTTTCAAGAGCACTTGTATGTGTGTAAATTTATGGAAAGACGATTTCGAAAAGCATCGTATGAAAATTAATATAAATAAGACAGAAGTTATCACAGATGGAATAGAAAAACGCAAGCAAATACAAAACAAAAAATTAAACAATCCGAAAATTTTAAATACTTAGTGTCAACTTTGAACACACAAAACTCTTTAGTACCTGAAATAGCCAAGTACCAGCAAATTCTACTATTTTTTAAATAAATAAATAAATATAATAAGGATTTCATAAGCAAAAAGGATGTATCAACAGAAATCGAAAGTAAAATATTCAATAGTGTGTATATATCGATAAATTATATCTATGAGACATTAAACTTTAAAGAACAAAACTCAAGCATTTAAAATGACATATGTAAAAGTAATAACATGAGTTCCTAGCTGGGACCGTATTAGAAGTACAGAGATCAGAAATTAGTTGAATATGATAAAAAATAAAAAGAAGACAATTCGCATATCTAGAACGTATAATAAGAATGAATAATAACAGGAAAGTAAAGACAATTGATAGGTAGGAAATGCCAAAAAAAAGAAGATACGGTGATCATCTACAAAAACTTGGAATTCAGAATTGGCAAAAATATTTAAAAAGAAACAGGAACTGGAGAACTATGGAAACGTTGGCACAAGACACAAAATAGTGGAAGAACTTGTCACCACACCTCAACATCGTAAACGGTATATGAGGTTACATTATTCATACACAAACATACTAGAAAATGTTTTATTATTCTTTAATTCTTTAAGTGCATGTTATACGTTGCCCCGACAATACGAGCATCTTATTGATGTATTTTTTTAGAAGCATCTCACGTAAAATTTTGTAGCCCTGGAGTGTATTGGAGCTAAAAATATTTCAATTAATTAATCATTAAATATGTTTACTTATTCCGGATATAGATTTGTTCGTCGCTCTGAGCGAATATATATTTTTTTATGGTAGCTGAATATATTTATGTCATTGAAATCGCAGTAATTATCTTTCCGTTTCCTTTATTTATCTGTTTAAAAAAAAGAAAGTTATTAAAACTTTCGTCAAAATTTTGTAAACCAGAGAAAGCGATTTACTTTAAATAAAATCATGATAATATGAACAGACTTGCGAAAAGAGAAGAACACAATAAACTGCAAATACAAGATAGAATATATTGTAGTTATTTACCAAAGACTTCATATTAACAAGGAGAGCTTTTTTATGGTTTTTTAAAGATAATAGTCTATTATAATTTTGACGTTTTTCAGATGTAAAAGTCTAGAATGGAATTTAGTTATCTCTGACTGTAAAGTTTTCATCCTTCTTTTTCCGTTACATGTAAACTTCTCTATCTTGAAAATATTCTAATGAAGTCCCGGACGAGGAACATGTTTTCCATTACAATCCTCGGTGTGAATGACTGTTTCGATACTGCAATTTGAATTGAAATTGAATTGAATTGAATATGTTTAGCATACTAAATATGTAATATATAGTTCATAAAGTATTTCTTTGCAGTCCAAGGCTAAATTTAAGGGATAAGAATACCTTAAAATGACTAACGTGTGTACTAATACAGCGTGTGTTAGAAAGAGATAAAGTACAATTTGCGGTTCGCACTTTGAGCAGTACGAACTGCAAAGAAATACTTTGTCAACTGTTTATAAGCCAAAATAGATTGCTTTTTGCGATCAGTAATCTGTATCATTTATCCATCCTAAATTTTGCTGCAAGTTAGATTAGTATGACTAAATAATTTCAAATTTAATATAAATTTACTTGCTTATATACACGCACACAAACACACACACACACACACACACACACACATATATATATATATATATATATATATATATATATATATATATATAGTAAACCTAATCAGTAGGCGATTAAAGGTCTGTATATTACTTCAAAATATATGTATTTAAAAAACTCTACATGTTTCGGCTGTATACGCCTTTTTCAAGAGAATACAAAATATGAATTCATATTTTGTATTCTCTTGAAAAAGGCGTATACAGCCGAAACATGTAGAGTTTTTTAAATACATATATTTTGAAGTAATATACAGACCTTTAATCGCCTACTGATTAGGTTTACCATATCATACCAAGGTCACGAAGTTATTATATATATATATATATATATATATATATATATATATATATAACTACTTAGACTCTTATTGTTATTAAGTTTATTGCTTATTATTTGATAAACTTAAATATTTAAAGTCTGCCTTACTTTTCGCTGCTTAAGTTGTTGAATCATCGGAAGGGTAGAGATCGGCTGGAATCTAATACCAACCACGTGTACCGGATCCGACTCCATTTTCCGCAGGATCCTCTTGCGCAGCAAGGACGCAATATTAGCTATAATTAAGTGCAGCTAAGTAAAATTGCAGCTTAATTACTAGGATTTGTCTGTTTTGTTAATCCTCTGACATCGGGACATAAGGAGATTAAGAGAAAAAGAGCTAGCTACATCAAATATTAAAATTTATTAATACAAGTTATCTCGTCTTTTTCTTAATTTCTTTTTTTTTGTTTTGTCGATACTTATGTTCAAATGTTTTTATTAAATTAGTTTACTTTACATTTAAATTATCATAAATACTATTGAGGTCGTTTAGACTAATCATAAATTTGTGCATAAGAATGCATAAGAATGTACATATTGGAATCTCCTCGATAACAGGATTACAACAAACTATAATACTTGTAGTCCAAAGTATTTATTAATTGGTAAGAAAATGAAAATAAACTGGTTATACAAACGAAGCTGTACTTTAATTTATGAGATTTTCAAAATAGGCGCCACCTACTCCTGACAGTAAGCCAAGCTGTCTGTAAATTTAAATTAAATTCTTGTAACCCTCGCTATGATGTCTAGTGAAATGGTTCGTATCTCTTCATTAATTCTTTCAGTCAAATCTTGCAATTTTTTTTTCTGTTTTAGATAGCCACACAATAAGTAATCTAGTGTATTGAGATCGGGAGAACATGCGGGCCATTCAATTTCGCCTCTCTTTCGAATCTATCTGTGGGCAAAAGTTCAATTTAATCGATCTGGAACGATAATTGAATTCTTCTATAAAAAAGGCCCTATTATTCTGTAAATACCAGCCCAAACGTCAAGCTTTCTAGGATGTTGCGTATGCGCCTCTTGTGTTTAGTGAGGATTACTCTATGCCCAATACCGACCAGTTATGTCTATGAACAGTACCGTGCAAAGAAAAGATTGCCTCATTCGAAAATACCATATATTCGCAAAATTATTATCACGATTACAAATATTCATCATTGATTCACAAAACTGTCGAAATCGTCATCAGATTGTTCTTGAAAGAGGCGAATTTTATAAGGATGGTATTTATATTTTTTTAGAAATCTTCCTACTGAACGGTAACTAATATCATGCCTTTGCGCCAGCTCGTTTGTAGATAAATAGGGATTTTACTCTATAGATTTGGCAATATCTTACACTCTAATACAATTTGTAGCAGAATTTGTACGACGAATTCCTTACAAATTACGAACACCGCCATTCATGTTGTACCTTCTGAAAGATATGTTAACGATTGGGATAAATAGTATTAAAAAGATTACATGCTCCCTGATGAGTTCTTGTCTTATCACAACGTTCAAATTTTACCGAATAATAACTTTCGCATGTTTAAAAAAGGTCTATAACCCCTTACCACAATTACTAATCGTATCCTAAATACGTATTTCGACAACTAAGTTGTCATGATCAATAGGTAAAAATCACTAAACAAAGTGTCGCACATGGGGTACAGTAAAGCTAGCACATCTGATCACGCAACAACTTTACACGGCGTCCACGTATACACTGATTTAAAATTAAAAATATGTCGACTAAAAATTACGACAAAATTACCTCTCTTAAGGAAACTGCAACCACATGTGTTTAGTTTCTCTTTGCGCGTCTACAACCTTTCTACCTCTTTTCTAAAAATGAAAAGAGAAAACTATATGGGATCGGATCCTTATCTGCATTAATGGCGTTTCCTTTATTTTTAACGATATGAGTGCTTTCATATGAGTCAAGATCTCGAGGATTATTAATGGCTTTGACAAGTGTTAACCCTTTAATCGACACATTGTGTTGTGTATTTAAAGAATGATTCTCAACGTTAGATTTTTCTGGTCTATTGAATTTAATGTGTGATATGTGTTCTTTAAACCTAGTTATTATTGATCGTTTCGTTTGGCCTATATATTTCAAATTACAATCATCGCAATTAATTTCGTATATACCTGATTTAAAATTCAAATTAACTATATCTTTGGTATTCCCTAGGAGACTTTTGATGGTATTTTCGGACCGAAAGACAACTTGGAGACCTCGTTCTTTAACAACTCTATTAATGTTTTTCGAGATTCGATGGTATGGTAAACACATGTACTTTTTCTCCTAGTTACATTGAGATACCAAATTTGTGGATTCGCAGATTGTCTCCTTTAATTTCGTTTTTCTAATTAATTTATTGGTTATTTCTATGTCAAAGCCATTATACTTCGCGATGTTTTTAATGAAATCTAGTTCGATTTCATATCTCTTTTGTTAACGGAAAATTTAGTAACCGTTTGACTAAGAAATTAAAAGAAGCTGTCTTATGTTAAAAACTATGATTTGAATCCGCGATGATGACTCTATTAACATTGGTTTCTTTCTGGAAAATATCGATTTCTATTTTATGTTTATTCCTAATAACTAATCTATCTAAAAATGGTATCCTATCATTGTTTTCCTTTTCCACTGTGAATTTAATAGTCGGAAATTTCAAATTTAACTGATTAACGAACATGTCTAATTCGCATTTCCATGTATCAAAAATCGCGAGAATGTCATCTACGTACCTGATCCAGACTCTTGGCAAATATTTAGCGTTATTTTTAAATTCTACTTCAAAGTGACTCATGAATAAATTAGCTATGAAAGGAGATAGATAGGAGAGATACAGTTACCCACTGTTGCGCCTTATTTCTGTTCATAAAATTTTTCTCCTACTTGGAAACAATTTTGCGTCATGCACAGGGTTGTCAATCTCATGTATTCTTTTATTTTTGAAGTTTCAATGTTATTCTTATGGAGCAAGCCTTCTAAATATTATATAGTCTTTGGAATAGGTGCCGAAAAGAATAATGACATTACATCGAATGAAACTAAAATTTCCCCGGCTTCCAATCTTTAATTAATTGAACAGATTCTAAGGAATTACTAACTGACAAGTTTTCTGGTTTTATGGGCAAATTTTGAAATTCATTCACTAACCATTTGGAAATCAAATAAGTCGGTCAGGCATTAACTCACCGATTGATTTTGTTTACAAATGTTTCTAAAAATTTGATTTCCAAATGGTCAGTTACTTGGTTGGACTATAAACAATGTATTTATGTATAAAGAAATTTAATTTTAACTGACTTGCAAACCTTAGTGTATATCTGTATACATCTTTCTAAGAATAACTTTTACTGGACGTTTAATTTATTTCCTGAATGCTGAAGCCATTACAGAATATAATTTTTCGCATGACTTCATTAAATATATATTCCATTTTAGGACAAAATTTATCACTTCCGTCACACACACAACTGTAATACGTCCTTCTTTAATTATAGTAATGATATTTAACCTTAATGTTTTTCAGCAATCATTTTGTTATATTTACGTCGGTTGTGTCGGATACACACTAAGTGTATTAAATTTACGACCGCGAGATTATTAAATGAATTATTATTAATTTAATTTGCATGTTCGTCACGATAATATCGAACTGTTCAGCAGATAAGATTCATCACTGACGTGTCAAATGAACGAAGCACACGAAATTAATTCTAATTTCCCATTAAATGAATGAAAATTTTATTTATTAGCAGGTACAGAACATAGTTCTAGTAAAACCATTAGACTTCTAGTTTGGCAGACTTTCAATATTGGGATTCATTTTGCTTATACAAGGCGCGACAATTATTTCTCTAAACAAAATATACATGGAACGCTGCACTATAGATTGCTGATACTTTCAAAGTATCCTCCCATTACTGCAAGAAGAACGACTGGAAGTAATTTTCCGGAATATCGTTGAGCAACTGTCGCATTTTGTTCAATATATACAGTCTAGCCATAAACATTCTCAGTATTTTATTGATGTATACAAAAAAAAACCAAAAGTACATGTAATTTGAAGTGCTGACATTGAAGTCATCCAATGTATCAGAATGAAATATATTTCCCTGTTGCTACACGCAACGTGCAACAATAAAAGTTCACGAAAACTGGCTTTATTAAATTTTGCGCAATGCAACCACCCTCCTCGGACTTACCTTGCCTGGGCAGGATGATCTTAAAGTTACAAGACAGCCAGCCAGTGCCGACGGCGTATATGTCAATGAAGATGGTCGAGCGATTCTTGTTGAAACGTTGATAAACTGACTAAAAATTAAAAAGGGCGCTACCGCAATTTAAGAGATGCTTGCCGTAGAGGTTATACGTCACGCGGAGAACGTACTTGCGCTAATGCACCCACTATTAATAATTTGTTCGAATACAGGAGATAATGGAAGTAAAAGAAAACGCCCCACAAAAATGAACACAGTTTACTATAAACGTTTCCGTAGATAAGAGAATTTAAAAGATAAAGTAGAACAGAAAAAGGTATTATGTTTCATAAATATCTGAATGGATGAAGCCCTGTATATAATTAAATTAAAGTATATGATAATTTAAACATGATTAAAATAAGTAATAATTGTTAAATGTATACAATCTCGACACATAAATCTCAAAATGCAAAAAGAACCAAAACTCTTGTACCAGCCTATATAACACCAGACTGTATATATTACGTGTACAAAAAAAAAGAAGGCGGTATACGTTTACGAGAGATCTCTGGTGTACGCATTCATAAACGAAATTAAGCCTTTTGCTTGATAACTTATTAACTACATATCTTAAGACGTTAGTTATATAAAAAAAGAAATAACAAACTTACGTACAAATTCTTTCAATGGAGACTGTGGTTAAATAAAAATTTAAAAAAGGTATATATCCCCTTACCACAATTATTAGTCGTATTCTAAATACGTATTTCGACAACTAAGTTGTCATCATCAGTAGGTAAAAACTACTAATTAAAAGTCGCACATGGGCACAGTTAAACAAGAGAAACGCTTCCGCACAACTATTATACACTGCAACCCTGTATAGACTAAATTTAACAAGTCAATCTAAAACTACGAGATAAACGCGTACCTACTTTAGGAAAGGTCTAAACATATGTTAAATTGTCGGACAAAGGAACGGCAGACATCCTCTCTAAGGGGGGCGGCACTTCGATTTTTAAAAACTACGATGACCCACTATTAAACTTAGATAAACCACCTTTTATTTTCAACAAACCAATAGTATATTTAAACGTATTTACTCGAGTACATGTATAATAAAATTATCTATTTTGGGTAGGGGTGTAAAAATATTTCCAATTACAAATGGCTAAAAAATGCTAAAATCGGAAAGTGTGGTCGTATATTGTAAAAACTGTACTCTATTGAAAATTCTAAGAAGGACAAAATTTTGAAGGAACCGTTACATATGAAAAAACAAGACATCTGACTGTGTTGACTTATATTAAATGACAATCAAGTAACGTGAGAAGGTTCTATGAATTATTAGATATTGTTGGTATACAATTTAAAAGTCAATCATAAATAGGTGACATGTTATTGTTAAGGAGGTAATTTTTGTGTTCCTTCATATGTATGGCTTCTCACATGTCTAAAATTTCTGCTGTTACCCACCCACCCTTTTATGTTAATAAAAATGTGAATAAACAGCTGAACGGTATAGGTGATTTATCGCTATTCAAGGAGGTATGTTTATTTTTATTTTTCGCTATAAATATACTTTCATAAGCATCTAGTTCGTGGGGTTTATTAATTCCTTTGATCAACTTCAAACCTGTAATCGACACATTGTGCAGTGTGCTCAAAGCGTGATTTGCGACATTTGATTTATCCGGGCTATTGTATTTGATATGTGATATGTGTTCTTTAAAACGGGTTAATATAGGTCGTTTAGTTTGGCCTATATATTTCAAATTACAATCCGCGCAACTAATTTCATATATCCCTGATTTCGCATTGGAATTAATTCTATCTTTAGTATTCCCTAGCAGACTTTTGATGGTGTTTTCGGACCGAAAGGCTACCTGGAGACCTCTTTCTTTCACAACTTTATTAATGTTTTTCGTGACGGGGTGGTATGGTAGACATATGTACTTTTTCTCTTGGTTACTTTGGGATATCAAACTCGTGGATTCGCGGATTGTATTTTTTATTTTTGTTTTTCTAATTAATTAGATGACATTCTCGCGATTTTTGACACACGGATAAGCGAATTAGACATGTTTGTTAATCAATTAAATTTGAAATTTCCGACTATTAAATTTACAGTGGAAAAGGAACAATATGGCAAGATACCATTTTTAGATACTTTACTGATTAGAAATAAACATAAAATAGAAATCGATATTTTCCGGAAAGAAACCAATGTCAACAGATTCATCACCGCGGATTCTAATCATAGTTATCAACATAAGACAGCTTCCTTTAACTTCTTAGTCAATCGGTTACTAAATTTTCCGTTAACAAAAGAGAGATATGAAACAGAACTAGATTTCATTAAAGATATTGCGACATACAATGGCTTTGACATAGAAATAATCAATAAATTAATTAGAAAAACAAAAATAAAAAATACAATCCGCGAATCCACGAGTTTGATATCCCAAAGTAACCAAGAGAAAAAGTACATATTGTCATGGATTTTCCATGGACAAGCAAGGAAAAAGATTGAACTATTAGTGAACTCTGTACTAGGGACAATTTATAAAAAAAATTAGCTATTTCACTTGTATATTTATTTATTTCAGATGGGGATCGATAGGTATAATATTTTTATAAATAAGATATTTAATGTATGAAATTATGATTAGCCCTCGTATATTTAGGTGGACCAAAGGAATTGAATTTGCCGCTTTTTCGGATATTGTATTTGATAAGATGTATTGTCTGTATATTTTGATTTGATAGATGGAAGGGATAGCCAGGCGGATATGTAGAATTTTTCATTTTTATTTTAGAGGTATCTTGACTGTTAAAGTGATTAGTTAAAAAGAATAAAATAATAAATTTTGTTCTTTGTTTTATAAAGTCGGTCTGTACTTTGTTTTGCATTTAGTATAAGGTGCAAGTAAACCTTAATTCGATTTTTGCGAAGTTTTTCATAGTTATTTGAAATCTTGTGAAAAAAGATGCCTCTCGTGTATTTTAAAATCACACAAAAACTTAATGTAAGTTGATAAAAATTATTTTATTTATTTATTAGATATTAGGATTATTTTCAGTGCTATAAATTTTGTATTTATTGTAATAATAATGTGTTTGAAAGTAGTATATGGATATTAGCGAAAGCTTGTCATGTTTTTTTTAAGGGAAGTTGTTTTTCTTAATATTATACTTCGAGAACATTTTTTTTTGAATTTAAGGTTGGAGGAATTGTAGTGGGGATGGATCTTGTCATGTTATTTGATGCATGAATATAAATTTTCAACTAGCGTGAGTTTTAAAAACTAATTTGTTTTTGATATTTGTTTGAAGGGGTCACAGTAGAGGTTAAACTTGAGAGATTTCACTAATATTTATTAGTTTTATATTTGATCGTGTTTCACAAGAGGTTTTTCTCTGTGTGCGAGTCAATGTTCACAAAGAGTGTTTCCTCATTGCTACTGTTTAATGACGCTTTAGCACCCTATACACTTTGTAGAGGGATTTTTTTTTTTTTTTTTTTTTTTTGAAATATATATTAATGTAAAGAAAAAAAATGTGCGTATAAATTATCTGACACCTTGTGTTTTAATTTTTAATATACCGGTATCCGAGAGGATCGACCCAGAGACGTAAGCTCAAGGATTCTACTAGACTGAATAGCCGGCGATATAAGCTGTAGTGTGAATTAAAATTAAATAAAGCAATTTCAAAGCAAATTCCACTGCACAATTGGCTAACCCAACGTGGTGCTAGAAAATTCCACTGCAATATGTCTACCATACCACCCCGTCACGAAAAACATTAATAAAGTTGTGAAAGAAAGAGGTCTCCAGGTAGCCTTTCGGTCCGAAAACACCATCAAAAGTCTGCTAGGGAATACTAAAGATAGAATTAATTCCAATGCGAAATCAGGGATATATGAAATTAGTTGCGCGGATTGTATTTTGAAATATATAGGCCAAACTAAACGACCTATATTAACCCGTTTTAAAGAACACATATCACATATCAAATACAATAGCCCGGATAAATCAAATGTCGCAAATCACGCTTTGAGCACACTGCACAATGTGTCGATTACAGGTTTGAAGTTGATCAAAGGAATTAATAAACCCCACGAACTAGATGCTTATGAAAGTATATTTATAGCGAAAAATAAAAATAAACATACCTCCTTGAATAGCGATAAATCACCTATACCGTTCAGCTGTTTATTCACATTTTTATTAACATAAAAGGGTGGGTGGGTAACAGCAGAAATTTTAGACATGTGAGAAGCCATACATATGAAGGAACACAAAAATTACCTCCTTAACAATAACATGTCACCTATTTATGATTGACTTTTAAATTGTATACCAACAATATCTAATAATTCATAGAACCTTCTCACGTTACTTGATTGTCATTTAATATAAGTCAACACAGTCAGATGTCTTGTTTTTTCATATGTAACGGTTCCTTCAAAATTTTGTCCTTCTTAGAATTTTCAATAGAGTACAGTTTTTACAATATACGACCACACTTTCCGATTTTAGCATTTTTTAACCATTTGTAATTGGAAATATTTTTACACCCCTACCCAAAATAGATAATTTTATTATACATGTACTCGAGTAAATACGTTTAAATATACTATTGGTTTGTTGAAAATAAAAGGTGGTTTATCTAAGTTTAATAGTGGGTCATCGTAGTTTTTAAAAATCGAAGTGCCGCCCCCCTTAGAGAGGATGTCTGCCGTTCCTTTGTCCGACAATTTAACATATGTTTAGACCTTTCCTAAAGTAGGTACGCGTTTATCTCGTAGTTTTAGATTGACTTGTTAAATTTAGTCTATACAGGGTTGCAGTGTATAATAGTTGTGCGGAAGCGTTTCTCTTGTTTAACTGTGCCCATGTGCGACTTTTAATTAGTAGTTTTACCTACTGATGATGACAACTTAGTTGTCGAAATACGTATTTAGGATACGACTAATAATTGTGGTAAGGGGTTATATACCTTTTTTAAACTTACGTACGTTATTCTTAATTACAGTAAAAGAAATTCCCTATATAGTTTAACTGCATCAACGTAAATGTTAAATGTACAAAAATAATTACAAATCGGTGTTATCAATACTAAACTTTTAAATGAACAAAGAATTGCAAAAATTTCCAAGGCAAATGAAAAGGATGAAAGATTATTGTGAGCTATATTAATGTATTTTACTACAAAGAAATTATTTAATGTTCAAGACAAAAAGGAGGATACCGTAATGACTCTTTTTTTATAGGTGACGATAAAGTTGCTATTATTTATAGCACAAATGCAAGTTTTTGAGAAATATCTAATCAGTCGAAACGGCGTAATTAGTACAGCACTACCTTGCGAGTTGTATATATAGTTTGAAGATAATCTACAGCAATGGAGTCGTTTCCGCTTCACACGCTGTCCTCGACTAAACTTCCAGTTCACGTGGATTGGTTCATTTCTATAACATATTTTTCAGTTACGATATTTTTAAACTTGAATGGCCAATCTCAACGTCAAATAGTTATAAAACCAATATCAGGAACCGGTAACAAAAGCCTACAGAAGTTATTGTATGCGTTAAAACTAACGAAACGCGTAGATAAAGGCACATGTGACATTTTTGTCACAAAGAAAATTAGCAGGAAAAACACTCACCCACACATGTTAGAGGGTACAATAAATCTTCGGCCTAGACAACAACGTCAAGCCAATCACAAAAATTGATTAAACAAACAACGAATACCACCATATAAACCACCTAACCCGGTGTAAATTTTTCTCTAACAAATAACCACAGAACGCCACCATAAAAAGAACGCAACTGATCTGGTTGAGATTCTTTACGCTAGTGTCGAGGTCACACACACAAAATTCTATTATCTACGCGAAGTGAATCACGCATGGCAAAATAAAAATATAATATTTTGCTATGTGTTTTATATTTGTATTTTTACAAGTATTTTTTTTTAACATGTACGTATATTTGTTTTTAAAAGGTTGATGCGAAACCAATAGCTAGTCAATTTAATGTTTTAATGTAGATAATTAATTTTAACATGTTTAGTTGCGTCTGCTAAATTTTCACTCCGTAATTTTAAGTATTTTATTGCTAGTATATTCCTTAATATATTGTGGGTTTTGTTAATCGTGTGGGATCTCCTGAAGAAGTAACCAATGGTTATGAAATATAGAGAGTGAAATATGTGTTTTTTTTACCCGTTCAATTAACTATTCACTTATATATATATATATATAAGTGTTTAGATAATTTCTTAGCCGTTAATTAAATATAACAATTGATAAATTATTGAAGTTTTTCGGCTTGAACCTAGGTCTATTGTGGGTGAGTGGTTAAACCGACAGTCCGGCAAACTGTAGACTTGGGTTCGAGTCCCAACATAGACAATTTTTTCAATTAAAAAATTCCGTATGATTTGCTTTGTAATTTGTAGACAGCAATGTTTACATCCCCCCTTACTTTGCAATTACATACATACTAACTTGATATTTGTAAATATTTCATATAAAAAGCAGAAAAACTCCAATAATTTATCAATTGTTATATTTAATAAACGGCTAAGAAATTATCTAAACACTCGTATAGCTATGGAGTAATAATTAGCATTTTCAAACATACAAATCTGACATCTGCTTTCGAATCTGACATTTACTTTCATAACTGACACCTGCTTTCAAAACTGACATCTGCTTTCAATCACTGACATTTGCTTTCACTAACTGACATCTGCTATCAAAACTGACATGAGCTTTCAAAACTGACTTCTGCTTTCAACTTGACATCTACATTCAATAACTGACATCTGATTCATTAACACTGTTTCTTTATATTGGATTTCTAAATAGCTTGCACCTAGGTCTATTGTGGGTGAGTGGTTAAACCGACAGTCCGGCAAACTGTAGACTTGGGTTCGAGTCACAAAATAGACAATTTTTTCAATTAAAAAATTCCGTGTGATTTGCTTTGTAATTTGTAGACAGCAATGTTTACACCCCCCCTCCTTACTTTGCAATTACATACATACTAGCTTGATATTTGTAAATATTTCATATAAATAGCCGAAAAACTCATATAATTTATCAATTGTTATATTTAATAAACGGCTAAGAAATTATCTAAACACTCATATAGCTATGGAGTAATAATTAGCATTTTCAAACATTCAAATCTGACATCTGCTTTCAAAATACTGACATCTGCTTTCAATAACTGATATCTAATTTCAAAATAGGCATCTGCTTTCGAATCTGACATTTGCTTTCATAACTGACACCTGCTTTCAAAACTGACATCTGCTTTCAATCACTGACATTTGCTTTCACTAACTGACATCTGCTATCAAAACTGACATGAGCTTTCAAAACTGACTTCTGCTTTCAACTTGACATCTACATTCAATAACTGACATCTGATTCATTAACACTGTTTCTTTATAATGCATTTCTATATAGCTTGAACCTAGGTCTATTGTGGGTGAGTGGTTAAACCGACAGTCCGGCAAACTGTAGACTTGGGTTCGAGTCACAAAATAGACAATTTTTTCAATTAAAAAATTCCGTGTGATTTGCTTTGTAATTTGTAGACAGCAATGTTTACACCCCCCTCCTTACTTTGCAATTACATACATACTAACTTGATATTTGTAAATATTTCATATAAATAGCCGAAAAACTCATATAATTTATCAATTGTTATATTTAATAAACGGCTAAGAAATTATCTAAACACTCATATAGCTATGGAGTAATAATTAGCATTTTCAAACATTCAAATCTGACATCTGCTTTCAAAATACTGACATCTGCTTTCAATAACTGATATCTAATTTCAAAATAGGCATCTGCTTTCGAATCTGACATTTGCTTTCATAACTGACACCTGCTTTCAAAACTGACATCTGCTTTCAATCACTGACATTTGCTTTCACTAACTGACATCTGCTATCAAAACTGACATGAGCTTTCAAAACTGACTTCTGCTTTCAACTTGACATCTACATTCAATAACTGACATCTGATTCATTAACACTGTTTCTTTATAATGCATTTCTATATAGCTTGAACCTAGGTCTATTGTGGGTGAGTGGTTAAACCGACAGTCCGGCAAACTGTAGACTTGGGTTCGAGTCCCAACATAGACAATTTTTTCAATTAAAAAATTCCGTATGATTTGCTTTGTAATTTGTAGACAGCAATGTTTACATCCCCCCTTACTATGCAATTACATACATACTAACTTGATATTTGTAAATATTTCATATAAAAAGCCGAAAAACTCCAATAATTTATCAATTGTTATATATATATATACATATATATATATATATATATATATATATATATATATATGTATATATATATAAGTATGTATATATATGATACTAGATACAGATGCTACGCTTATGGCGCACAGCGCAATATTCGCCTCTTCAATGATTACTAATTCAATTTGGATGTTTGTCACGATAATAACGAATCGTCCAGTAAATAATATTCATCATTCACATTCCAGTTTTCAGTTTCCGAATGTAGGGAGCACGAAAATAAATCTATTTCGTAGAAGGAATATATAATGAAATAACTCATATTTGACTGACGCGTTTCCTAATGGGAAGTTTTTGTATGTCGCGGTTTATTGAAATTCATTGAATGTTCAAAATACTGGAACAATTTTGATAAGATAGCGTGAGATAACTGTATATTACTGAGGACATGCATTCATAATAAATTCTTAAACTAGTGTTTAGATTAAGATAATTAACACTTTCATGTGAAATAGAAATAATAGTAAATTGTTATTTTAAAAATTTCAAATACGACAGCTACTGAGATTCATATAATCTGATTGAAAGACTTGATATAATCTTTATTTCAGATAAATTCTTGTGGAATTTAGTTTTATTATACCTAGTACATTGATTTCAGAAAGAAGGATAGAGTTAAAATCGCAAGGGAGAAAATCCTTGTGGGGATAACTGAGAAATTGAAACGACTAAATCTTAATAGGATTAAACAGGCTTTATTTATTTCAGTTTCATCTTGAATTTAATCATTATTGCCCAACAGAAACCAATTACTGGACAATATATAATTAAAGTTCACGTACACTTAGAGCGGGAAATAACAGACATCTGCACATACACTTAGTAGTAGAGACTTTAACGATGTAAATCTACTAAAAAAGTTTTCAACGACTTTGTAATGTCGAGATAAGGATATGCTTGTGTGCTTGTGGTGTTAATGTTATAAATTTATTTTTTCGAGATAATAATGGCTATTAAATAATATTTATCTGCTTAGAAGTACTAACTATCAAAGCCTCCTACAAGTGGACAATAATCGGTGGAGAGATTGACGCATCTTTTTTTAAGTAAGATGCGTTATTCTTATGTCTACATTTAATTTGTGAGATTTGTCATATAGGGGTTTTTCGGAGCATTGATTTTATTTCTAATATTAGTTCTCAAATTTAAAAAGGAATTTTTTCAATACAATATTCTTAAAATAAATGAATAGTTATTCTATTGATACACACACTTGCTCTTAGCTAAGTTAACATGATATTTTTTCAGTTTTTCAGTCAACAAATCTTCTTTTAAATGAAGCAGAAACGCAAACATTTTAAGTAATTTTATTAATTTTAAGTAATGTAATGTTAATTAAAAAGGTAATTAAGAAAGTACTAGTCAACGTAAATATATGTCATAGGTGTAACATACAAAAATTAGAAAGGGAAGAATTTTATTGAAATATACAAATTTATTGAAAGATAATTCAAAGGTATTTTTAATAATATAAAATATTATTAAAAATCTGGTGTGAAGAACACAAATACAGGTTCACTATTAATATTTTTGTGAACGTGTCCGAACATATCCCTCTCCAGAGACGTAGATACGTATTTCGCCTTTCTACAGGCTCATCGGTACGCCCCTGCTGGAGAAAGGATATCTTCAGACATATTCACAAAAAAGAACAACATCGCCACATCACAGGAATTATCCAGACCGAGCGTAGAAGTAAATTCAGCGCTGCCTGTTGGCAGACAGCCGAAGTACCTCGCCCCGTCCACATAACCAATGTGAAGTAACGACGCCCTTCCAAAGGTGGCACAGCCATCTCTCTAGAAACTGCATTTTGTTTGTGTCTTCACTCATACTACGGACTAACCGCATGTGTAATGTATCAGAATAATTGAAACATACATGAGTAGGTAAACCCCACCAGTTTTGTATAATACAAAGGTATTTTTAATAATATAAAATATTATTAAAAATCTGGTGTGAAGAACACAAATACAGGTTCACTATTAATATTTTTGTGAACATGTCCGAACATATCCCTCCCCAGAGACGTAGATACGTATTTTGCCTTTCTACAGGCCCATCGGTACGCCCCTGCTGGAGAAATGATATCTTCAGACACATTCACAAAAAAGAACCACATCGCCACATCACAGAAATTATCCAGACGCTGCCTGTTGTCAGACAGCCGAAGTACCTCGCCCCGTCCGGGATAATTTCTGTGATGTGGCGATGTGGTTCTTTTTTGTAAATGTGCCTGAAGATATCCTTTCTCCAGCAGGGGCGTACCGATGAGCCTGTAGAAAGGCGAAATACGTATCTACGTCTCTAGGGAGGGATATGTTCGGACACGTTCACAAAAATATTAATAATGAACCTGTATTTGTGTTCTTCACACCAGATTTTTAATAATATTTTATATTATTAAAAATACCTTTGTATTATACAAAACTGGTGGGGTTTGCCTACTCATGTATGTTTCAATTATTCTGAAAGATAATTACAATAAAGTTGTTTTCTAATGTTGATATTTTAAATTGCACTCTATCTTAATTTCAGATTATACCATTCAATGAAGATTATTAAAAAACACACTTATTTAAGATTTTAAAATTTTTAAATTATAATATCTGTTCAAAATGCTGTCCATGTAAATTTAAACATAAATTCACGCTTTTTTTCATACTGTCGAACACATTTTGAAAAATTTCTGACCTAAATGTCATTCACAGCTTCCGAAATTGTATGTTGTAATTCTTCCAATGTATTGATACGGTGAGAATTATTACTTTATTCTTTAAATACTCAAACATGAAATAATCTAAAGGAGTCAAATCTGGTGACCGAGGAGGCTAGCTTCCTTATTAAAGAACCGCTGTAGACAATCTAATGTTCTCTGCACAGTGTGGGCTATAGCACCATCAAGTTGTTCAACAAAAGGAGTTAAAATCAGGTTTTGATATGTATGTGCATCAATGTTTTGATGAAAGAAATTACGACCAATGATTCTTCTTCTGGACATCACAAAATATAAATCAAATTACTAATCAATTTATATTTTGTATTCTCTTGATAAAGGCGTACTGCCGAAACATGTAGAGTTTTTTTAAATACATATATTTTGAAGTAATATACAGACCTTTAATCGCCTACTGATTAGGTTTACCATATCATACCAAGGTCACGAAGTTATTATATATATATATATATATATATATATATATATATTAGATTAGAATTTTCCATTGAAATGGAAATATAGATAGAATGAGGACTTCGTAGATCCAAGAAGCTTACTTCAATTTATTTTATTTTCTTATTTTTGATGTAGAAAAAACCCTGTCAGATCGTATATGTACATAAAAATATATACCTAGAAGAAATTTTATATCTCGCCATATATGACATTCGCATATTTCAGAAAGACGATTTATATATCAAAACATGTCAACGACAATGTCCCTTTTGTGTAAGATACCTCAACGAATCCATAGTCACTTCAATTTTTTGCTCTATTCTACAGAATGTTAACAAATAAAAAGCAATATAGTAAAGCGTAACATGATTGGTGGTAACTGTCTAAATTGAAAGATTCGTAATAAAGTCTGATAACTAGAGCAGACCAATTTCCGTGCGCGCCACGAGCGCCGGTATGGGAATATATTAGTATATGCGATAGAATAGGGACGCAACATGAGCTTGTTACCGATATCAGTATAGAAGTAGAACCATTTATTCTATCAGAAATAATTAAATATACATTTGGTTTTCTGCTATTAAAGTAATATGCATAAACACACGAAAAATAAGAATAGTACATATTATAGCAGCGTTGTATGTACCTATAAATAAAATGGAAAATGTATGAAATCAGTGATTGTGTGCACGACAGAGGATTTAAAAAAACACTTACCGTTTTAAGCGTCTTCCAAGGATTGACAAACTGGAGAAACTCGATTGTATATTTTCAACCTCAGGTGCGTTTCTAAGGTTGTTTCTGAAAAACATGTCCGCCGTGAGGAAAAATATGTTTATATTCGGAAAACGAGCGTTCTACATCTAGTGATATTATATTCGCATAATCAAAATACTTTTTTAAGCAACTTAACGCATCTGTAGACGTGCCCTCACAAATACGTGTTAAGGTGTCAAAATCTGCATTTCTGTCTAAAACCCTTTCAAATTTAATTAGAACACTTTCACTTTTTGCGTCTTCTACAGCACACAGTTGTGTGTGAACATCTTTAACGATTTGCAGTGATTCCTCTAACGACAGCGACGGATTTTCTAATTTTGTTATTGCTTCTTCTAGTCCCAAGTAATTCTCACGAATACTTTGTAAATCCATTTTAATCTGGGCATCTTGAAATTTTTTCTGGCTTGTATTGATAGCTGCACTTTCTTTCGGATCGAATGATAGAACCACGTGCTTAATTTTTTCAAAATGTTCATGATAGTAAAACCCCGCCCGTAACCATGTACCCCAACGTGTCAGAATCAGCTGTGGTGGTTCAGGGGTATGGGGACACAATTCGTGAAATTTCCGAATACGTTTTGGAGATTTCAGGAATACTGCCCTTGTACTCGATATTAAAGCATTAAAGCACCTCTGGATAACATCTACGAACCTGTTCTGCCACAAGGTGTAGAGCATGGAGTTTACAAGTAATATGTAACAAGTTAGGACAATATTTTCTAAGAGACCGGCCTACAGAACACATGGTTGCGGCACCATCGGTTATAAACATTAATACTTGGTATTTCGAAAGTTTAAATTTTTCCAAAGTATCTAATAGCACCTCTGAAATTTTTTCGGCATTACATTGTTCTAGTCGTCTGGATGCTAATAAAATTGAAGACGTTGGTTGATGTGGTTCCATATTACGCGCCATCACATTAACTACACATTGTTTTTTGCTGTCAGTTGTTTCGTCCACACATAACCACAGTTTTTTATTTTTCAGTTCAGCTTTGATTTTATTTTTAACCTGTTTACGCACCGATGGTAAATTCCTTCGTAACGTTGTCGTGCTCGGTAATGTTTGATTCGCGTATTTATTCCAAAATGAAATAAATGAATCATTACTTAACAAGGTAAAACAAGGTAGTTCATGTATAAACTGTTGTCGATTAATTTTGTTATTATTGTGCTTCGAACTGCTTACGTGTTCTTTACTATGTGTTTTTGACCACCACATTAGATATGTATTGCACACCAAACATTTAATTTTTGAGCCATCGTATATTAAGTCCGGGAAATCCATAGTAAACTTATTCACTTCGTCTGACAACGGTCGTTTTCTCGATTTATGTGTCGACGACATTTTATTACGTATGCTTACACTTACATGAAGTCTAAGCAAGTACCAAACACATACTGAATGCTTTTTATTAGTTCTGATGCAATACAATCATCCTCACATCGGCGCACATGGCGCGCACGGAAATTGGTCTGCTCTACTGATAACATTAGTTTTCAAATTTAAGTTTGTTCTCTGGGGTTTGAATTTTTAATAGGTGTTATTGACTAAATATGTTGTGATTTAAAACTTGTATTAGATTTTTTCTTATCGCATTCAGATACAACACAAATTACGAAATAAATAGGCATTGCTTTTTACGAACGATAATAACTATATTGCATTTGATAATGACAAACTTGACAAATTAACACTTTTATATTACAATATAATACAATAAAAAACTTCGATTCGCAACACAATATGATCGGAACGCATTTTGTCCATGTATATTAACTCATGGACAAAATTATCGAATATTTAAAATATTCAATTTTTTTTTGTGTATATAAATTTCAATGAAAGAAAAACATTATACAAGAAAAAATAGTTTATTTTTTACTTTTACTTAACGAATATTAATTTTTAATTAGCAGAAAATCATTAAAAAAATTAATGAAAAATCTTACGAAAATTTAGGATAATTATTTTAAACTTAAATGCAACTCGGTTGCATCCTTCTCAACATGCTACCAATTAGAGTTTTAATATATTCTTGAAGAATTGCGTTCCGATCATATTGTGTTGCGAATCGAAGTTTTTTATTGTATTTGGAACAGGATTTCTTTATCGTAAGCGACGTTTTAGCTGATCCCACACGTATTCATTGGGATTCAGGTCTGTGCTATACGGTGGCCAATCTAATCTTTGAATTTGAGCTGCATCAAGGTAGTTGACCACTATGCCGTGTGGTCGAGCGTTATCGTGCATAAATATGAATCTGTCGTATCCAATGTGGCCCACATATGACAAAACATGATTATGGAGGATGTTTTCGATATACCAGTCACTAGTTATATTTCCATTGGCTTCTACAAGTTCGGTGTATCCATCCCAACTTATTCCTCCCCAAAGCGTTATGCCACCACCTCCAAAACTAAGAGTTTGTATGAGATTGTAGCTGCTGTACTGTTCCTCAATTCTTCTATGGACATGGTTTCGCCCATCTGGCTTCCATAATTGGATTCTAGTCTCATCAGAGAATAGAATATTTTTCCAATTCTCGATATTCCACTGAGCATGTGTTCTTTTAACATGTTTTACATTTATTAACTCATTTATAAATGTGGATGTTAATGTGTGCTTTCGCGTAGAATTTAGTTTCAAAAAACGATTATCAATTGCTGTTGTGCACCTTTTGCGCCCTTGGCCGGCTTTTAGTACCTCTTGATACCTTTTTAAAATATTCGATACTCTAGATTGACCTCTCCTGAGACGTCATTCAATATCTTTTTGTCAATATTCTTCGTCATGCAGAGTTACAATTTGAGCTGCTTCAGCTTCACTGCAGTAGCTAACTGGTGGCATAATGCTTGTTTTCAAGGAGAAGCAACAAACGAAAATCACTCACACTTACTTAATTTCACCACAAAAATTAATTCACGTTAATTCTTAAATTATGTGAGGAATTTATAAATGACGCAACGCAGGATAGACAATATACGCCATTAAAACCATTAAATTGAATTAAACGTCAAAATATTTTAAAGCAATTGAATATATTCACCTACTAGATCAATAACATCAGCACATATATAACTTTACCGCGATTATTTAAAATTATATTTGAGTAATAACAAAAAATATTCGATAATTTTGTCCATGAGTGTATCAAAAAATACATAAAGAGTAAATAGAATTAATCGAAATTCTGAAACTTCCATTAATAAGACAGTTTTCTTACACACAGACGCAAGGATGTCTCTTACACCAACAGTAGTCGGTCATCATGTTTGTATTCCACCTCCCCTGGTACCTCTGCTTTATTTCTTTGATGTCCTGATGGGAACCTATCTTCTTGTTCTTCGTTCATTTGTCCAAGATTTTCGGGAAAAAATCAAGATGTGCATGCAGAAAGTTAATTTTGATGTTCATATTGCGACAAAAGCTGCGAAGCTTTTGGAGCATGTTTTGAATAACTATTTCACAATCCTGTGATTTATGATTTCCTAAATTTTCCATTACACTGTCGAAAGTAGTCCAATCAAGTGACTGGCCAACACCAATTTTCTAATTTGGAGACCAATGATGATACCCTCCTTAAATTCACGTCAGGCAAGCCGGCAAATTTACTACAAAACTAACACACAATAAGAGCTTCTGACGATGTTTGCACGAGTACTATGACTAGACGAGGAATGTACCGCTAATATACACTAGACACACTTTAATTTAGAGAACTCCACGAACAAGTCAGCGTACGCTCAGACAAGTTTAAACATGCACAAGCCGCTGTACTTGGGACAAATAAGTATAGTGCCACATCTGGAATACTACAGGGATCAAATTTAGGACAAGTAATTTTTGTAATGTACATCAACGACATTACGAATGTTATTGCTATCGAACAACTACTTTTCGCTGATGATTAGAAAATTTTTCGTAATATATCTGATATTAAGAATTGTAAAGCGCTTCAGACAGACCTCTAGATGGGGAATAGTAATAACCTTTGCCTAAATGCGACTAAATGTAAAAGTATTGACCTTCACTCGGAAAGAGTCCCCAATTGTTATGAACTTAACTCCATTACCTTGGATCGAGTTAAGGACTTAGGAGTACGTTTCATGCCGAATTGAAGTTTGTGAAACATATAAAAGCAGAATTATAGTTAGTGCAAGAGAAATATAATGCGTTATTGATCGCAACTACAGACCTTTTACAATACCCTACATAGGTATTGCTTTAGTCAGATCACGTCTTGAGTATGCCTCGATTATTTGGTCTCCTTTTTATCAGATTCAAGTCCATCAGACTGAGATAGTACCGCGTAAATTTTACATGTTTCTATGGTTTTTATTGGATGACAGATTCAATCTACATTCTCTGACATTTTTATTTTTATATATAAAGTACTTATCGATTAACCATCACTTATATTTGAACTTGGCAGTGGCTCATCCTGAAACGCGATCAGTACTTTATCTACCCTTCTTTGCACATGCTATCTATTGAAATCATGGATCTATATTATGCGTCTTAATTTTAATCGCTCACAAAATTGTAATATATTTTTATTATATAAATTTTTCTTTTAGTTCATAGTTGACATTTGTATTTATATTGATCGATTACCTGTACTTATACTTAATGTAACCTATTTTTTTCATTTTTTTTTCTGTAATTAGAATTATCGTAATTTCTGTAGAAGTAAAATTATTATATATATATATATATAAATATATATATATAAATAAATATAATATTTTCGTGACCTTGGTATGATATGGTAAACTCAATCAGTTGGCGATTAAAGGTCTGGCTTTACTTCAAAGTATATATATTTAAAACAACCCTACATGTTTCGGCAATGATGCCTTTATCAAGGATATAAAATATAAAAGACAGTATACAAATGTCAAATAATTGAGTTGCTATGGATAAAATTATTCAAAGATACATTCCAATTGAATAATAATAAATCATGCCTTAGTATTCCAAAAACAGATAGCAAGATGTGAACATATGTGTTGTCCGCTGCTAGCAGCTTGTGTCTCGTTCTGGGTATGAACTTGTGTGTTTGTTGCTGCTGGCAGCTTGCGTCTCTCTCTGGGTGTGTGGTTTTGTGTTTGTGTGAGAGCGTAAGTGTAGGGTTTTGTCTGTTGGCGCGCCCGTGCGTGTGTTTAGTGACCGGTCGCATAAATTTAGAGAGATCGGATAACCAGACGTTGTGCAGGGCCGCAAACCCTTTCCCGGCAACTTCTTCTGAATAATTTTATCAATAGCAACTCAATTATTTGACATTTGTATACTGTTATTTATATTTTATATCCTTGATAAAGGCATCATTGCCGAAACATGTAGGGTTGTTTTAAATATATATACTTTGAAGTAAAGCCAGACCTTTAATCGCCAACTGATTGAATTTACTATATATATATATATATATATATATATATATATATATATATATATATATATATATATATATATATAGTAGATTAAATTAGTTGAACATATGGAAGAGATATTTGAAATATTTGAATTTTAAATGATTATTATGTTTAAAGAAATTAATTGGTACTTATTCTTTATAAATATATATTAGAGTTGAATCTTGGTAGATATTTTCAGTTAGTTATATTTTGAAAGTTGACTAATAGTGAATATTATATTTACTATTAATATTTAGTAAATTTATATAAAATATTGTAAAATTTAACATATGCAAGTGAGTGGTATAAAATTGATAATTAACCATATGACTATTTCATTTTCAAATTGAAATTTAAAAAAAAAGGTATTTCGATTTACTGTATATTAAACTGGCATTTAAAGACTAATTTACTTGGATAAAATTAAAGTATATTGAATAACCATAGCAATTGAAAAAAAGATGATTATTATTTTTCTGTAAAATAAAATGGACAGAAAATTTGGAATATGAATAAAAAACTAGCGAATTGATGTAGATATATAGAGAACGGACATTCTTACCACATGACTAAGTTCTCCCAATACAATAGCCGTTGTCCATTGTTAACGCTGGCGAAATCAGGTGGCCGAGAAAATCAAACACAAATACTTCATTGTATTACGCCGGAATGTACTCAGCGATGTTTATAAACATTTCCAATTGCCGATTGCGTTTAATGGAATATATCCTCCGAATACAATAGGTGTGTTGTTCATTGTAATCGCTGTCGACCAGATGGCCAGATGGTCTAACAAATACCTCATTGAATTACGTCGAGTCATGTGATAAGAATGTCCGTTCTCTAGATATATAACAGATTAAAAATATACAAAGGTATTTTTAATAATATAAAATATTATTAAAAATCTGGTGTGAAGAACACAGAAAATTATTCTGATAGATTAGAAATATTATCGCAGAATAATTAATATGTACCTAATGGATATGGAATTTTCTTGAATAATTTATATTATTGTAAATTAGTTATTTGAAGGCTGATTCATCGTTCTTTTAAATATCTAACCATATTTAGATACATTTGGTGCATTTTGTGAAATAACTTCCTGGTCTACGGAAGATTATTATTAATTGGTCTACGAACGGATGAGTTGGATACATAATAGCTGTTTGTTCAAGTTTATCCATTCATATTATAATAAGGATTGGTTGTTTTCAAATTAAGTACCAGATTCTTCAATAACTAGGACACTAATTGAAAGTAATTGGAAATTCTTCGTAATAGAAGCATATGTGTTGCAATTGGTTCGAGTCTAATTAAATTTCTTCAAGTATTGTCACAATAAATCAAATCAAGTGTTGAATAATATCAATTTACCAGTTTTAATTAGTATGGTCATTGATTCTTAAACAATTCTTAGATTCAAAGCTCTTGTATAGGTTTTATTTTTCCTTATAAGTTTTGTCATATCTGAAATATTAAAATAATATTTGTCTTTATTAATATTAGAAATAGCCACGAATGTAAATAACTATATTATATTTAATCGCATATAGTAAATAAATATACATTATTAAAGTATTGCATTATTGAATTTAATTTAGTTGGACCTTCAAAGTTTGTTATTTAAAAGATCTTTACCTGTTAAAATTAATATTGTTATAGAGAACCTCACCCTGAAAAAGATAATAATCTCTTTCTCTTCGATAAGATTAGTTTCGGAAGACATTTTCTTTTTGAATTTGCTTGAACATAGAATCGATTTGTTTATTGAGCGTACTGTTGGTATTGCAGTCCTCGATATATCATTAGATATGTCGATTTAAATATAATAGCATATTATTTTCGACATACGTTTATAAGAAATTATTAATAATTATTTATTTTCATTGTTTAATCGATATTTGAAAAAGTAAAAAAAAACAATAATAAATTTTATTATCATTTAATACATTTTTCTTTAGATTTCTATAGTAGTCCTTCCTATTACATTATTTTACGAAGCAAGGCATTATTACAATATAGTCCGCAATTTTTGTAACTGTAATTTTGTAGTAGTGAAATGTTGATGGGAAAAGCAGTTAAGGGGCAAAAAATAATTAGACTCTTTTAAATTATTTCAAGCTTTCGGTTTTTATTTTTAAACCTTCATCAGGGCTGAATTACAAGCACAAGTAAAAATATCGATTAGTTACTCAATATTACCAAGTCAATTAAACATACTTACAAATAAGTTGAGTTTAAATGAAATAAGTATTAATACAAAGAAAAAAATGTATCAGCAGTCATAGGACCTTTTTCAATAACAGAAATGTCTTGATGAAACCTTTCGCCATGTTCATCACTCAAGTCGCCGAGGTTCGGGGGAAAGAAATCCAGATGTGAGTACAAAAAATTAATTTTAAGCTCATATTACAGCCAAATTTATAGTAACTTCTACGAAATTAATTAACAAGTACTACATAAACTTCGGACTTTCTATTTCCTAGACAATTGTGGGTCACATTTTTTAAAAGCATTCCACGCAACATGTTCCAAGTCACTTAAAGTTTCTTTAATTTTTTATCTTGTTGTAGAAGTTTAATTTGGAGTCCTACAAAACTTCCCTCTTTAAGTTTTGCATCTGAGATTTTGGTAAATTTTTATTTAAGGTATTGGTATTGTTACGCTTAGCGTATAGAAGTTTTAATTCATTTATTTAAATACACATATTCGTCTTTAAATATCTCGATTAAATTATATTTAACTATAGACATTTTTTACATTTGTACAAACTTTCATTTTCATTACAAAGAGAAAGTATTTCTTTTGTTATATATCTTGAACTGACCGACGAGACCTTTTATCTACCTGATCTACGTTAACGATCGAATTTCTTCTAGAACATTCCATTTTAAATTCTTAATTAATATTATTTACATCTTCTTTTATATGTCATGTTTGATATCGTTAGGAAGCTTATGTCACAAGGGTTATTCTAATAATAATTATGACATCGATAGAAGTCATCTTTAGGTCGCGCTTCTAATTAAATATAATTCAAGATATCGATCCCTCCCTCTACTTAGGTCATAAACAGCCCTTTTCAAAACTTTACTTTTCTTTCGATACGAACAACGATCAGGGCTTTTTCGCTAGTACCTCCGAAGGTTACACACACACACCTCGTGTACTGTCCAAGTCACGATGTCCCGCCGTCCAGGTGTTCTTCAACTTCTAAGGTAAACTGCATTGTTCTATGCATATTATTCTTTTAAGTGAATCCATATTAATTTCACTCATTTCTTATTCCTCCGGTAAAACACCGCTCTACATATACTTGTCCGAGTATATCTTCAGACCACGTGGCCGCCATCGCCGCAAATAAAAGGTAGCTCTGTATTCTTCGATACAGAGGTTATTTTATATACATTAATTAACCCATAATTTACCGCTCAATTTAAAGTTCGTTTCAGAGTATTTTTTGTGTTAATTTTAATCTACTTATTCACCGCTCCGCGTGTATATAGTACTTTGTTTTATTACTGTTTCACCTTTCTATTTCAGATATTTTATACTAATTTCTAGATTACTAATTTATCGCCCCTTGTGTATATATTACTGTTTTAATTACTTAATAATTAATAAATAAACAATTTCAAGTTATGATTATGTAAATATAAATACAAATTTTAAGGACGCCGCTGTGTTTTATTTTATGTATTAAGTTGTTGTATATTTATTTTAATTAACCACCATCACGCACGTCCTGGATCTTTGAAGGAACTTCACCAACACCACAAATTATTTATCTTAGAATAATTTAATTATTATTATCCCTAGCCAAACCCCTAGTTAGTAATAGTATCCACGGCCATCTTTATCGATTGCTTTTACGAAATTTTTCATTAAGCCTAATTTTATGTGTGACTTATGAAGTATATTCTTTTATCCAAGAAAAACTGCGGTCTTTAACAATGTAGTAGGAATTTCTTAATCGACTGACCCACTCACCAAGAAAACAGTAATTTTTTGTATACCCTAGTTGTAAACCGAGTAGAACTGCTATAACTTTAAAGTCTGCGCTGGTATACCATTTTGTAATTAATTCTGTTTAGAAGAAAGTTATATTTTCATACGTTTCTTTTAAGTGGATTGCGTGGCCAATGGGTCTGGATAGATAAACGGTTTCTATATGAAGAAGGAATTCTTCGGGATGATGTTGGTGACCTAATGCCAACATCAAATAGTAGACATTATTGCAGGATGAGAAGCCCTCCTCGGTTGAAAAATACTGTGGTAGTTCTTTTTGACGATTACAATTGACAGAAATATGTGTGTCTGAAACTAACAGTTTCCATCCTTAGACAGTATTTCTGCCTTAGGTTTTGACAAATTTAGGTCTCGAATAAGATCATTTAATTCTGATTTATTAGGTGTGGTCCACACTCTTCAGATCGCAAATATTCATCATCGCTGGTCGATAACTTGACACTTGCTTCTTCTCGTTCTGTAACATCATATTCTTCACTCGAAACACTTATGGGTTTTGGTACTTGCAAGGCTTCCGAATGAGGTACTAGACGAGTAGAGAGGATAGACTACCATAACTAATATTTTTCTTATTTTTGTTGGAAAGTTTTCATACTGTAAAAGTAGCAATCAGGCGAATGGTCTGTTTGTTCACGCCAAATCCTGGGTTTTGCAAATGGCATAATGCCTTTTTCTTATCGTTTAACTAGCCCCTCAGAGTAACATCACCGAGTGCGCAGCAAACCCTGAAAGTCCATGGCCTGTGTCGATGCTCAATGGTTAAGCCAAAATAGTGAAAATATAAATTTTCTATTGAATGTGTAATATTCCGCTTATGCTGATGGGTAGTGAATTTTCCACATACGTAACAGAAACTGTTTGGATTATTTATACACATAAGCGATACTATTAACTGAATGTCACAAACTGACTTACATTGAATCGAAAGAGCTGTGGATAGCTATTATATATCCACATAGCCAGATGTCTACCAATTCTTAATTTGATTAGTTTCAGATCAAAAATGGGCGTGGTTTAAATGCTATTAGGTAGGAAACATGCAAGGACATGTTCAAGCATGTTTATGCAACGTTCGGCAGAACAATATTTTTAGTAGTATCTTTCTTCTAAAAGTCACATTGAAATTTTGTAAAATTTAATGTGTTTTTTGAAAAAACTGTTAAAGAAAATATCTCAAAATCATGACATGATGGAGCAAAATTAAAATTATATTCAGAATCAGCATGACAAAAGACATAAGCTGCACGTATTTGTGTATAAGAAAACAAAACTATATTGAACATTTTAATTTGGAATATTTTCAGAAAATATAGTAAAATTTTCAGAATTACCTTTTCTGTATTTGGCTTAAGATTAAAAGAACATCCCTCGCATTAAATATGTTATGGTTATGACTACTGTTTGTAATTAATTATTTAAAAAATAAATTCAATATTTATTGATCTTTATACACTATTTTTATTTCAGAAAACAAAAAAGTAATGTTAATTAACCTATTATGCTTAAGAAACCCTTAATGATAAATACATTTAGTTTTTTATTCTATATTTATTCTATATTAATTTGTAATTAAGCGAAATAGAATTTCTGAATAAACAAAATCGAAATATATTAAACGTAAAAAATAACTAATTAATAATGAAAATGTATTAAAATTTGAAAGCAAAATATTTAATATGAAATATTTCTTTCACGGTGCTTTTGTATTTCCGCAGAATCAATTAAATTAATTTTTAGAATATTACTATTACTCGTTGTCAATGTCGGCAACAAGTATTCGAAGTGAAATCATGAACGATTCTCATAAAATTGCTATCTACTTCAGCTGCCAGAAATTGATTAGTAAGATCACCCTCGGAAAGTAAGATTAACGTTTAAAACCAAAGCTTTATACGTTGAAATGAGATTTGTTTTTCCGACGTGGCTAGTCTTAACCGATCAACTTTATTTATCGAGTGGGAAACATAGTGAATATAAGCGTACAAAGTTGAAAGTAAAATGCTATTGATTTTGTAAATTTTATCAGCTTTCGTAAATATGTAATTTGTAAATTCGTAATTTAACCGCATTTACAGAAGGTCATTTTATATAGGTAGCTAACGAAGTCTTTTGTTTATAATTTGAATGTGAATTTGCAGTTATATTGAGTTGTAAAATATGTAAAATATAATTTATTCGCAAATTCAGAAGTAAGTTTAGCCGCTAATGTATATGTATAATATTATTTTACTTGTGTGAACACAATTTCTACATATTAAAACTTTCTAATATTTGAGGACATTTGTTCCATATTTCTAAGTAATTTTGCCGTTCTTTATTTGCTGTTAGGGCTTTCCAACCAGCTAGTGTCAACATATTTTTACCCTCGGCGGCACAGAAAAGTACATTTTTTAAATACACATGTTTCTGTAAAATTTTATATTTTTATTTGTTCAGAGAATCTCCATTTGTCCAGAAACACGTCAGTACTGCACTTTCTACAAATTCGTAGAAAAGTGCGCACCCCTAACAAGTGAACGACCGATTTTACTTGTTAGGAAGTTACTGGAAAAAGTTCTTCGTTACATTTGAAACAAGCATCATGTACTTTATATTAAATAACAACAAAGTGTTCAATCGCCAGCACAGTTTTTATAATAAAATTAAATTTATATATAGTAAAAGTGAGTTTTATTTGAATAAGTCTCCCTACAGACTTACAACCTGTGGTTCAAAAATAAGTGCCAGACTCCAGCGCACAAACTACTTTACAGTATATGCTATTTTACTCGATAACTTTTTCCTTTTTTCTGAGAGCTAAGGGACTTCTCTCTTATAGAATTACTGAGACTAGAAAACTGATCCAAGTAGTTTTGGAAAATTTACAGTGTTAGTAGAGTTCGGTAAAGTTCTAAACAAGTAATAGTTAGAAGATGCAAGATCAGGTCTATACGGGGTGGGCGCCGAGGTATCCCAGATACCTCGTATATGAATTCAATGACTAATTTTAAGCAAAAATGATTTCATTCACTTTTCCTAAATTTCTAGCGGTTCTTGAAATATTGGCTTTATCGTATGGATAGATGAAAAAAAATGTTGATTATCAGTTCATTAATTGTCATCATTGACAGATAAAATCATACCAGTAATTTATTCAAATGAAGAAAATAATGTACGCGTATATGATTTTATGTATGGATATTGTAATGGTAGTACCAACGATACCCAAACCGCCGTCTTCTAGACAAGCAAACATTCAGTAGAATGTTCACAACCTTTCGATTAACACGTATGTTTCCTAAACCGACTTGTGAAAAAAAAACTTATGCGAAGACACAAAGCTGCAGAAGTTCTTGAGGTTGTTGAAAATTATCCTGGTGTTAGTACGAGAAGAATTTCTATATTTTCTGGACAAACTAGGACGGCTGTGCAAGACACTTTGTGAGAAAACGGACTGCATCTCTATCATTACCTACCTGTACAAGAACTTCCCCCCACGGATCTTCCCCAAAGAGCTCGTCTTTGTGAATGGTGGGGCAATCATCTGGATACTATTTCAAGAACTCTTTCATGTGACGAAGCTACATTTACAAGACATGGATTTAACAATTTCCACAACGTGGAACATGTGTAGGCAATCGAAAGCCCTCATGCTGTGTGAGTAACCCATTTAAAAAGAAGATTGGCCGTAAATGTTTAGCCTGGGATAATTAATAATGAAGTTATCGGACCACATATCTTGAATGAAAATTTGAACAGCGAAATGTGCCGAAATTTTGCGATGAAAGATCTACCTCTACAACTTGAGGACATTCCTCTTCAAATCAGAAGGACGATGTTGTTTTTACATGATGATGCTTCGACCCAGGCGCGGCTCGTGATGACGTATTTGGGAGTGCAAGTACAATGATTCGAGTGCTTCGTGTATTCTCGTGTACTAACTGTAACGTTTTCTTAGTAAACACCGAAAACGCACGAGGCACTCGCATCATTGTACTTGCACTCCCAAATACGTCATCACGAGCCGCGCCTGCTTCGACCAATTATAGAAGAGGTGTCACTAATTTCCTCAATGAACAATATCCAAATCGATGGATAGGTCGTGGTGGTAACATTGCTTGGTCACCGCGATCTTCAGATCTCAACCCACTATATTTTTTCATGTGGGGACATGTGAAGACACTTACCTATTCAACAGGAAAGGCTAATAATAGGAACCAACTCATCCGAAAGATTCATGCAGCGTTTTATGAAGTGACAAACCATATGAAGACCTACAACCGAGTACGAGAGGTCCGACGCGGAGGATTGAGTTATGCATTGCACAAGGCGGTAGTCACATTGAGCAGCTGTATTAATTGCACTGTCATTGCGTATTTTTTTAAATAAGCCACACTTTTTCCCAAGCCTTCTAGTAATTTACTTCAGCTCAAATCATGATATTTCAAGAACCGTTAGGAATTTGAGAAAAGTGAATAGAATCATGTTTGTTTAAAATTAGTCACTAAATTCTTATACGAAGTATCTCGTATATTTCGGCGGCCACCCCGTATAACATCCTGTGGCTAAATTCCGTTCACAACGACCAATTATCTTGATTCTTATTTCTTGTGTTCTGCCACGAAGAGATGTCGGGTTTCGAGGGACCGTATATAGGGGTTGTTATCCGGCGTCTATGAATCTAGTTATGGTGGTTCTTGTGGGTGGAATTGCTGAACCACGTTTGTTACTTCACTGTGCGTGGATGCAAGACCATACACATTTTATTTCTTTTACTCGTCGATTACCCTTGGCATGCCAATGAAATATTCAATATAAATTATTTCGATATACTTCCGATAAAAATAACTGTCTGGATATTATACTTTATATATAACTGTTTAAATTGTCGAAATTGAAAAAAGTTAAAATTGAAATGTTAGCTAAGACTGTTAAAATAGGACTGATTTTAGTTTTAGTTATTGCCAGGAACCAAGGCTTACATTTTACCCCCACTGGTAATTATAATTTGCGGAAACTTATGTCTTGGTATACCGGGCTAGAGAATATTGTAGGAAGGTGCCCCTGAAAATATATATGCGCTGTTGTATGCAATATTCTCCCACTATAATCATGATTTAGATAAAAGTGGGAGTTGTGTAATACTTGCATGCAGATTAGATTCAATAATAATCTTATTTCTAACAGGTTAGAGTTAGTTTTGATATTCGCTTGTACCTTATTGGCTTATTCATTAAGAATTTTGTTTCCCTTCCTTGTTATTTTTCTTTAATTTAAAATATTTCTTTTTTAACTACTAAAATAGTTTCCTTTTTTTGTTTTTAATATGTTGTTATACACTAGGGAAGAGAAAGTACAAATCATTAAATGGTACTACGCTAGTAGTAGTAGAATGAGGCAAGGGACCGACGAGATCTTTATGTATGTAGTGTTAGTCAAAAGAAATGAACCGTGCTCGTCCCATCAAATATATGAAGAAGTCGGCATTAGTTAATGAACAGTACGAAATATTTAAAAAAAATTCGACTGTAAAAGTTACAAAATATAGACACAGCAAAAAAAATTGCCAAGGCATAAAGCGAGGAACAGTTATACGTGGTAACAACGGTGGCGGTATAAGCAGAGGCAGTGGTGGTCAGTCAGACTAGGTCTGCTAAATTACAGGCATGTCGCTTCATGCCTGGCATTACGAGCGGTAGTACTGCGTTCTAGCTGGCGGTGGCGGTAAGATGCTGCTAGTTGTATTTTACTGTTGCTACCGCTCATAAACGTACATACAATGGCAAGTAAAGAAAATAACTTTATTAAAAAGCTGATAGAAAATGTAAGAAAAATTCCTGTTCTATATGATATGTCCCATTCGCAATACAAGAACTTTCGTTTTAAGATCAAAAATGGGATGAAATTGCGGATATTCTAAGAGTTTTATATATAGGATATATAATCTACTACAAAATTCTATATTGTTACTCTGAAATATACAAAAAGGTTTTAAGTATATCTATACGTTTATGCACGTATAACGCTTTTGTTACAATTGAAACAAACATGTAATATACATATCTGTAACTGTACACATGGACAATACACCTCGTATTTTCAGCATTTACTGCTGCTTAAGACACGTGTTTCTGCCATTACTATTAGGCGTCATCAGTTAAGCTAGTGAAGCAATGTAATACAAATGATACAAATCTTTATGAATAGATTTGTATCTGTATATAACATTAAGCCGAAATCGCCTACAAGATAAAGCAAATTTCATCCTGTAAGGTGGCACTTATTTAATATGTGACATCTGATGGACGAAAGAGACTTTGCCGTAAAAGGCGACCTTTTCGTTCGACCAGCTATGCAGGTTCGAAGAACGAAAAAAATACGGGTAGTCCATTAACAACGAGCCAGATGGCAGTAAATATACAAAAAGTTTTAAGTATATCTATACGTTTATGCACGTACGGCAAAGTTTCTTTCGTCCGTCAGATGTCACTTATTAAATAAGTGCCATTTTACAGGATGAAATTTGCTTTATCTTGTAGGCGATTTCGGGTTAATGTTATATACATATACAAATCTATTCATAAAGATTTGTATCATTTGTATTACATTGCTTCACTAGCTTAACTGATGACGCCTAATAGTAATGGCAGAAACACGTTTCTTAAGCAGAAGTAAATGCTGAAAATACGAGGTGTATTGTCCATGTGTACAGTTACAGATATGCATATTACATGTTTGTTTCAATTGTTACTTGTTCAACTGTTTAGTCTGATCAGATTCTAGAAACAGTATTAGCATTGACTAACCTTGATATCTTTACACTATGGCCATATCACTTCACATTCTAATCGCTTCCTCTGGAGGTGATGCACTTGTACACTAAATTTGACTTCTTCTTCACGCCTCAAGCTGCCTGGGACCCCAGACAAAGGCCTTGTTGTAATAAACGTTGAAATTTACGTGTCAAACAAATAATTTCACTTGTGTGCTAGAAATACCTCTTGCTACACTATGTACTTCTTTTCTTACTTAAGTACATATATTGCGGTAAACCCTCTCTTTTCTATTACTTTTAGGGGTCCGCACGTCTGACTCGCTTCGCTACTTCGAGCCAAGTATCTCGTTCCATTCTCCTAGATTCGTTCCAGCGTCTTTTGCTCTCGGTGAATCCCCAGCTTCTTTTTGAAGTTCTCGATCGTTCTTGAATATTTGGATGATGTAAGTAGATATACTATGCGGGTTCTGGCCCAAAATCCCATGTATTTTCTTATGGAGGTTCATTTTGCACTTTTTCAATTTGGACACACTAATCCGGGACACCTCTATATACAGTCGTAGATCTGTAATTAAAACAGCTTACCTGTTTCAATAGCCGTTCAGACCTGTTTCAGAGCCATCTAATATCTGAACGGATAATGATCAAGCCTGAAAACAGCTTACCTGTTTCAATAGCCGTTCAGACCTGTTTCAGAGCCGTCTAATATCTGAACGGCTATGAAAACAGCTTACCTGTTTCAATAGCCGTTCAGATATTAGATGGCTCTGAAACAGGTCTGAACGGCTATTGAAACAGGTAAGCTGTTTTAATTACAGATCTACGACTGTATATAGAGGTGTCCCGGATTAGTGTGTCCAAATTGAAAAAGTGCAAAATGAACCTCCATAAGAAAATACATGGGATTTTGGGCCAGAACCCGCATAGTATATCTACTGATGTAATACAGTTACTCTATTAATTCGCATATGTGATACAAGGTTATTCTATTGGAGTTTATACATGACTAACTATACAAGTTGAACTACAGAAAATGATGTTATTTGCATAAAAAGATCTGATTGAAATATGCATTTAATATTATTGCGAAATGTTTCGCAATAATACCTAATGGCGGGAAAAGCATTAATATTGATATAATTTTATTTCTTATTTCATATAAATTAACTTTAGACATCATTAAAATTATAACAGACTGATATTTAAATGTCTTGAAAATAAGATGGTCGTAAATGTGTCCCATTACAAGGTAGCAGTAGTACAGCGAACCGGTGTTTGGTGGACATTTAATAATTTTATGTTTTCCATCTATTCTTCCAAGACAATTAGGAAATTGCCAGATATCATTAAAACCGGAAAAGATTTTTCGCATATGGAAAAATTTGAGATATAATTACACGAAACATTTAAGGTCAGAAAAAAAAAACATATCGGCCAGAAAAAGAAATATATTCGTCGGTACAAGGCTTGGCCATGGACACAGCTGATGGAAACATTTCGACGATTATTTGGTTTTGCACAAACACATTCTAATATATCTCTGTCGGATACGCCACTTGGCCCTTTGCAGCTGAACGACGATGAGAAAAGCACCAATAATAACGCAGACCCTTCCGAGAATCATCTAATACCTACTCCGAAATCGCCTGATCCAGCACCAATAGCAAAGAATTACCTAAAACTTCGTGTAGTATGCATACCAGAAAGGATAACCCATATCGGATAGAAAAGGAAATATATTCCTCGTTACAAGACTTGGCCATGGACACAGCTGATGGAAACATTTCGACGATTTATCGTTTTTTTGCACAGACCTACTTTAATATATCTCTTTGCTTTGCAGATGAGTGACGATGAGAAAAGCACCAATAATAATGGCGCAAACACCTCCGAGAATCATCCAATACCTACGCGGAAATCGACTGATTCAGCGCCAATATCAAAGAGTAATGAATCACCTAAAACTTCGTGTAGTACAGGTACCAGCAAGAAAACGAAATCAGAAAATATTAGCACTTCACCTGGAGTTGAAAATCTTTTTTCGTCTAATCTTAGCTGCTTATACAAACAATGGAATTCGCCTTCTTGTTTGCGTTTTTTATTGATTTCATGTACTCAGACGCTTCTATTTTTCGTATTTTAAAATAAATAAATTGCAATTTAATATTACAAATATCAAAATTAAGTACATGCCCGTTTCAACACGCATTTCTTGTTTTTCGTCATCATTTAGAATTGCTAAGATCAAAATTTCTTCTTCCAAATTCATTTCAATAAAATATGACGTACAAGCAAATGAAATGAAATTGGCATAAGTAATCATAAACGCGCTACCGCCATGTTTGGCGAACGCCACCCCTACTATCGCCACTGCCACCGCTTCTACCGCCACCGTTGTGACCGCGTATATCTGTGCTCCGCTTAATTAAATCGTTTAACATTTTGTGAGGAAATGATGCAAATGGCGATGGAAAATAATAATTTTATAAATAATATTTTATTTACAGATAAATTATCATCTTTTTGCATTGGCGACATGGCACCTCTGCTAACAATTATTGTTCAGTCAGCAATAAATGTCTTTTCTTGCCTTTACGAACACAGTACCCTAGAAAATTGAACGTGTGAGCCGGTGTTTTTGGTAACCACATCATCATTGAGCATTGACAGCAATTTAACCGCGCACAAATATTTAAATATATTAAACAATTGCATTATTTCCCCTGTACGTGATCTTAATATTCATTTCGATAATGTATGGTTTCAGCAGGACAATTGCCCTGCATACACGGCGAGAATAGTGAAAACTTTTTTAAATGAAACGTTTCCTATCCGCCTCATGAACTCCGATAGAATTCAATGGTCTGCAGATTTGATACCGCCAGACTATTTCTTGTGGGTTACCTAAAACAGACTGTGTATGCGCATGAGCATAGCAGGTCTTCGACAAATGATTATTGGCACCTATAATAGCATTACACCTGATGTGCTTTCACGTGTACGACAAGCTTTTTTACCGATTAACTCACTGTCAGAAGCAGAATAGGGGGTTATTTGAGTTGTTACAAGATTTTATTGAGTAAAACTCGTATACTCTTAGCGGTAATATCGTATTGCTACGTCACCGGTAATGTGTGGTAGAATTCTTGGAGTAGAAGGTGAAAGATTGCGCGTAACATTCCTACTTTTGGGTGATACCATTATTGCCAGGAGCATTATAAATCGTGTTTTTGATTGTGAATTTATCGTTATTGTTTTGATATTTCTGCAGAAAGAAATAAGCAGTCTTAGAGGTGGATGTGATGTCGTGCTAATTATCTACTCAAGTTTCCGTTTTTGGTTGATTAATTTAACGGCAGCTGCAACGGAATCACAAGATTTCTACTTGGGTGTCAAGAATACCCTTACCTAATTAGCAGGGAGAGCGATTGATGATTCATAGCCCATAGGCGTTTGCCTTGTATTTTGTAAGCGATCCGTGAGTTTCGAACAATTTGATATGTGTGGCCAAATGCATAAGTGGCACATACCTACATATGCAGTTAATATGTATCTATCAATGCACAACAGAGCGAATATAATAAAACAACGGTTTGGTAACCAGCAGCAACTACTTCTAAAACAAAAGTAATGCTGAGAAGCGAATTGCGTATAGAATTTTGAATAAAAAGAATTTATAAAGAACAAAACTCAAAACTATGTATTTTCTGTGAAACATTGAAAGTGTAAAACATTACTATGAGCAACTAAAATTTGCTCAAGGTGTTCCTGTGTTAAATTAGTTCTTTTAGATGTTAAAACGTCTTTAAAAACAGAAATGTTGCAAAAGTGCACCATACTTCGAATGTGTAGATTTTTCAATCGGCTCTGTGCAGATTTTATATAATATATTCAAATCTGGTAAATATGGTATAACTTTTTTCTCAGCTTAGAGAAACATCTTTAGATATCTTTGATACTAACTTATCAACATTTTAAAAATGACCCTTGATGTATTCACATACTCTGTGTAGTGCATGTGCTGCACAGGTAACGTGTAGCATACTGGGATAAGATTGCTTTAATAACTTCCCCGTTTTTAATATATAAGCTGCCGCATCAGTAAAAAATAATAGCATCTTGTCTTTATAGTTGTTATCTGATGATAGAATTTTATGGATACATTGATCAATTACTTCTGCAAGTGTTTCACTATTTACGACTGCCAATATTTTAGTTGCAATTAAGTATGGTTGGTATGAAGTTGTCGGATGAAAAATATCAAGAACTACATTTAACACATATTGTCCCATTACATCCGTTTTTCCGTCTGCACTTACCCAAAAATAATTGGTAAGTGGTATTTACGTAAAGTAGATAAGCTTTTTGAATGTGATATTCGCCACCATGAAAGCTTCACACAGTTCTTCGTTAAAAGTGTCAGATGCAGGTGGGCATATGTTATGTTGATGAGTTTTCGAAGAAACATGTTTTTGCATTTTACACTTTTGTGGAAGCCTTAAACTTAATGAACAGGCACTGCAATATATCTCGGTATCATTACGAATATGCAACCAATCTTTCTGGCCTCTAATCCATCCTACCATGGCTGCCCTACGAGAATTCTCCATAGTTAATTAAAATAAAGAGAAATACTAAGAACAGAAAGAAATGGACTGAAAAAAAGAAACGAAAACTACTCCAAAAATAAGGTAGTAAATTAAACTTAATATTTATAAAAAATTATAGGATAAATATACAATATAACAATATAAAATGGATTTTTTTAAATACTAAACGTTGTAACCAAATAACACTGAAAGAAACGAAACCAGAAGTAATCCCTTATAGAAGAGAATATGAAATACACTATCTCAAGAACAATAAATACATATATGTATATGCATGTGTAATAGTATGTAAACACGAGAATACATTTCGGAAATTAACGGATATAATTTTGTAAGCGATTATTTCAACGAAACTCTGCGAGGCCATGCTGATGAAAATAGATTAAACGTCCAACATCTTGACCACGTGTTCGAGTCTGCAGGCTTGAAACAGACACCATATGTTCGGTTAAAAGATCAGCATTTCTCCAGTGATAGATAAGTGTAATCTGTATACTTTTGGTGTTCCTGGCTTACTTAGGCACATTTTATTTAATACCACTCTAGTTTTAAAGTAAGGAATAGCTCACATCTGATGTGTTTACGTTTCATTAAGCCATTACCGCAGAGGGGTGCTTACCTACTGTTTAGTTAAATTAAAATAAGTTGAAACGAACTATGCCTATCTTAGTTTGTAACTTGCTCTATTAAGTACCTGGCAAAACCACCACCGTGTTGGCGAAACGATTGCTGTTTTACGATCACATATTTAATAAAGTAAAGACTTTAACTGTTAATTTTATTACTATTTTAAATTATCTATTTTTATCAAATAGAAGCCAAATTAACTTAATAATTTACTAAAGGATACCCAATAATAATTGCAGCCAAAAATTCAGACAAACTTGAATATAAACTTTCTCTTTATAGATAACGCATGAACTAAATACATTTTATTAATTTGAATAGTTTTACCTTTTTTAAATGAAATGCTTCTTGTCAAATAAAACACAACTATATTCACAAGAAGATGTTGTTATATCACGCAAAGATAGAATAAATTTTGATTATTTAAACACGCAATTCTTATGACCTTATCTAATTAGATTTCTTGTAGTATTGCAGCTCTAAGTTAAAAACAATATTGCAAAATATCACGGCATATTATTGAATACGGTTTTAATTGCAACGCATAACATAGTAAGGTGTCAGTTGCGCATATCAAATAGATCGGCGCTGGGTTTGAACAGTATCTAATGTCTACTAGATACTGTTCAGATTGAAACTAGATCAATAATGCAAAATAAGTCCACTACAATTTAATTATGCTAATCTATTTAAGAGTAGAGAACGCTAGTTAAATGCCCAGATTGTCATTAAACTAACCACCTATACTGAAGTAGCAATGAATATTTCATCTTCTTTTTAAATGAAATCATATACAGTAAGACCCCGTTTAACGCTTCCTTGAATAACGCTGATTATATAACGAGGTCTGTTCGAAGCCCCCAACAAGTTCAAAATTACCGCTGATTCAAATTACACTGGTCAACACGATTTTTGCACTTCTAAGCGAGACTTTTTTACTTATTCGGGTGTACTGAATCCGAAAATCATATTAGCTTTTGCGTATCACGTCAAAATTAAACTGTATACTGTGCCATGCTCTTTGAAGGATCACTAATGCGGCTAAGTAGTTCTCGTACTACATAAGACCTGTTACGATATAAAGAAAGTATCAAATTTAATACTTCATTTATTTGTTTCAATACAATATTAGTCACGAGTATAGTGCAAGTATTTACACAATAATCATTAAAAAATTACAAGAGTATTTGTAAAAGAAAAACAACAATCAGGGAATATATTTTCATTTGTTGCACTTTCTACTGTGTATTTTGGTTTAGCAGTCCCTTTGAACACCCCAACAGTAGTTGGCCATCATTTGACGATTCCATCTTCCTTGCTACCGAGCCCATGGTTTTTAAATCTTTATGAAATCTCTCGCCTTGTTAATCACTTACAGCACCTAAATTTTCGGGAAACCTCTCAAGATGGCTATGAAAGAAATGAAGCTTTATGGTCATGTTACAACCTAGACGGTGAAATTCTTTAAGTAGATCTTTATAATTGCAGGCGTTTTTGTTTCCAAGAAAATTGTTCGCGACCATCGTGAATGAAGTCCAGCCTTCTTTCTCAGCTTCGTTCATAGAGTTGCCACTCACTTGGGTCATATTCAGAGACCGGACACATCGGGCTGAAATGGACGTCATTACGACGGACGATATAAATAGTCTACAGCATTTCTAAGTACATTACGCAGTTGTTGAATAGCACCATTCATTCGGTTAACTGCACATCTATTTGCTGTGTGCGGTTAACCGAATGAATAGTGCTATTCAATGACTGCGTGATGTACTTACAGATGTTGTAGACTATTTATATCGTCCGCCGTAATGACGTAATTTCAGCCCGATGTGTCTGGTCTCTAGTCATATTGTAAAACGACCATTTTAGTTTGCAAACCTGGCACATTGTTACAATAAACAAATGCACACTCTTCCCTAAAATATTGCACAAGATCACGATCCCTACTACGATAAAAGTTATCTTCGTAATTTTCTCGAGTAAGTTCTTTTCATTTAATCTTGCAGCCAACAGTTCCGATGATTCCTTTGATAGTGTGATGACTCATCCAACGATACGTCACGTATCACACCTCTCGCACCTTCGCGATAGATATAGAAAACTCGAGAGATGTTCGACGGCCGATATATAAGCCATCGAGGAAGAGACTTATTCATTCGATAACAAATCATCGCCGAGTGAACTTACATAAATATAAATACATAAATGTGCTTATTGTTAGTAATTAGTTTTTTAAATTGTTATTCGTTTTTACTATTAATATAGTGTGTGTCTAAAGTTACCGTTAGTTTTATTTAAGAACCCGAATAGACAACCATTGAAATATGCTCAAATCCCTTAGTAAATCATTCAATTCTGCTTGAGTTAAACGTTGTGCTCCATCATTAGAAATTATATCTCCATAGTCACAATCTACATATATATCTGCTCCTCAATAGCATCTGCTATGTTTTCAGCATGCGTGTACTCAAGTGAAGGAAGCTTTTCAACAAAAATTGTAATCATCTACGTGGTTTTTTGCTTCACGCCATATCATTAGAACGCCAAAAGCTAATTTCTGACGTTTTTCTTTGCTCCACTGCCGCAAATTTTCCACACATGGTTTACACACATTATGTGGAGCCCATGACTTGCCCTGACCAGCAAGTTTTATGTCAAAATAAGCAAAATACATTTTCTTAACTAAAGCAGTAATAGTTAACTAGGAACGGTGAAGCTACCACAAATGTAGCAGGACGAATCGGCACTATTTACACATCTTCGAGTAGTAGACATCATGTAGTTCCCTAACAACTAACATGCAACTAACGTTTTATTATCACCCTTATTTACTTTGAAATAGTCCTAAATGATCAATACTTTCTAATAAAATCTCATTAAACCCTCATATGTTCATTTAATGAACATGATTAGCTTAATAGACTTGTATTTCTTTACAATTGTTTATTATTTAATTACTTGATCAGTATTTAAATATTATCAGGTACAACTATACATTATGCTAATGAGCTAAATGTACTCGGAATGTCTTTCAATTCTTAGAACAATTAAGAAGTTGTTGCATTTACTTAACGTTTTCAAGAATTTTGAAATCGGCAAACCAAAAGTACCGTTGAATGAAAATTTGACGTGATAGAGATAAATGGGTTTCATATTTGGTATTAGCGTACCAAAATTAATTAAACACAAGTGTCAAATCATAGTCAGCAGGAAAAAAAATTGTTGGCCAGTGTATCGCTTCATTTTATAGATTCGTATAAAATACAATTATTCCCGAACACCAACCCATCAACAAAAGGGGGTAATTTGTCGAAGCGCTGTACTTCCCCCAAATTTATGTTTGTTTGGTGTAATTTAAAGAGAATGCTCAAGCCCAAATTTACATTGTGGACAAAAGTGAGAACAGACATTCAAAGCTGCAAATGAATGTTTTATCCTTCCTCTAGGTCCTCTAGGTTATCGTGACGCCAATGGCTATTTTAAAATAAAATCGCTTTTGGTGTATCCTTCCGAAATTCCAAGAGCTATCAAAGAAATTTTCAAAACTAGTTTACTTGTGATTTGGGAATTTAATAGGAAATTTTGGATCAATTCATTTATCACATATTTTTGCCCATCTGTAAAACGCTGTGAATTAAAAAAATTAAAATAAATACTGTATTACTGATGGATAATGCTTCAAGATATCCCACCAACTTCTTCGATTTAAACACTTGCATTCTGGTTGAAATAGTTTTTCTGCCGCTAGACAATATGTTAATTCATTGTGATACAGTTAGTTGTTACTTGGAATTCCATTTAATAAAATGCGCGAAACACTTGAAATAAAACACGTGTTAGAATTTTCAAAAATTGTATCAATACAAATACATGTTTCTCTCACATTGGGACTTTATCAAGTATAAAATACTAACTAAACTTAGGTGCCAATTGAATTTATAATATTAGCGTCTAACTAAAGTAAGTGGGGGTGGTGTTTATTTACAATGAATAAATTTAGAAGTGGGGAGTTGATATATCTAATTTGTTGTATAATAATAAGTTCTTGCTTTTGAATTTATTAATTTCTGAAGCTTCTAAATTATTTAAGAGAGCACTTTTATTCTGTGCACGCAAAATTTTGAAATTGTTAAATACGTTTCGGCTTGTTCATCCAAATAAATATGGAAATTTAGTCACAGAAGCTTTGAAAATATTAATCCATTTCGCCACGTCTTATCTCTGCGATAAGGGTTTTTCGTCGGTGGTTGCGCTAAAAACTAGATACAGGAATCGTCTCTTATGACTTGAAAACAATTGGCTTTTGTGTGTTTCTAACGTAGATCCACGTATGGAAAAACTTTTAAATGAAAAACAAATGCGACTCTCACATTAATTTCTTTTCTTTACATGTGTACTTATTGTAAGTAAACTGTTTATAATAAATTATTTTTTCTTATAAAATGATTTTTCGTTATCGTTTAGGTTATTTCGCGACTCCTCTTTAATATCACCGCGACCCCCAGGTTGAGAAATTGTTAACTAGAGGTATATTTCGCTGTCATTTGTTTCTGTGAAAAACGCAGATATCTAAAGAACAACAAAGTTGTGTAGATGTTTGAAAACTTTGAAAAACTTACTTATCAATTTGAAACACATAAATTTTATTAAAAAAGAGCTGAAAGATTACCTTATTCAGAATACATTTTTGCATATCAGCGAATTTTAATCAAATGATTAATTTCTCTTTATTTATTTTATTTAATTTTAATAACGTATTCTAAACGAATAACTTTTCACTATTTTAATATATAACAAAAACTATGTTTGATAATCTAAAATGTAAAGGTTGAAATAGTCTTACAAAATTGATAAATGTTTGTGTAAATATTTTATATAAGATTTTCCTGTTTTCTGGACTTACTACATGTTGGAGTAATGTATTATTATTATCGAAGAGCAGAAAACTGTATTTTGTCTGAAAAGTCAAAGAAGTACTTGAATTTAGCGATTCAATTTTTAATAAAGACCTTTTAGTTTTTATGTAATTTTGCATAAAAATCGCATAATTAGTTTAAAACAACTTTAAAAATACATACGTATATACCAACCCATTGGAAAAATATTGCTATTCTTAATTTATATTAACTTTTTCTTTATTAAAATTATATAACAGATGACATTACTTAGGCGAATAATAAATAAATAGTATTAGTTCAAAAAATTATTATAAGGCTTTAGGCTAAGAAACAAGAAAATTAATAATAAATAATAATAAATACATTAAGCTGCTTTTATACAAGGAGCTTTTAGGAGTCCGAGAATGATATTTTTTCTGATTTTTCTAATAAATTAAAAGGCTGACAAACTTACAAAGAAATCCACAAGTTTTTGAGATATCCAACTCCTAACGTGAAAGTTTTGAGATTGACTGTCACGAACATGAACAGATTTTATATTAAATTACGATTCTTTTCATAAGTTATGTGTGTTGTAGTGTTGAAGAAAATAAAACGGAAAGATATTAATATATGTACAATACGACATAATAGCATATAAGAGGGATGTAAGTACATTGTATTTATATGACATTATGTTCTAGTATTCGAGGAAATGAACAACTTTTAAAATATACACCTGAGACCCAGGCGGTAGATACTTTCCGCAGAAAATCACACAAAAAAATATTTAAATTACCTTCAAAAATTATGCTGTAGCTGAAAGTGTGCGTCAACATCCGAGCACCTCCACCTGCCATCGTTCACAAGAATTGAACATCAGCGATAGGACTGTACGAAGAATTTTGCACAAAAACCTCGGTATAAAGGCCTACAAAGACAGTAGATCGCGTTTTCGCTTCGCTGAATAGGCCGCTAATCGATAGGAAAAAGACGACCATATTTTTACCAAAAAATAATATTTTCCGTCGAAGCTCATTTTCACCTTCGAGGTTCTAAGAACACGCAAAATTTCCATATTTGGGGCACAGAAAATGCACACGTGACAATTGAGATGTCAGTGCACCCAAAAAGAGTGACTGTTTGGTGTGGAATATGGCCCAAAGGCGTCATATGGTCATTTTTCCTTGAAAATGAGCAAGAAGCTACACTAACAGTCAATGGCGACCGTTATCGTGCCATGTTAACTGACTTTTTATTAATTATGACTGCAGAGAAAGACTTGACCGATGTTTAGTTTCAACAGGATGGCGCCCCTGCCCACACAACCAAAGCAACTATCGACGTTTCGCGCCTTACCTTCGAAAATCGCATTATCAGCCGAAATGGTGATGTCAACTGGCCGCCTAGGAGCTGCGATTTGCCTCCTTTGGATTATTATTTGTGGGGAGCCCTCAAGGACAGATGTTATGCCGCTCATCCAGAGACGATTGAAGCTTTGAAAGACGCAATTAAATTGGCTCTTGGTGAAATAAACGCTTGAACGATTGAAAATATACTGAAAAATTGGGTCGACAGAATGAGCTACAGCAAAGTCAGCCGAGGCAGTCATTTATATGAAATAATATTCCATTCTTAATCGGAAGGTATAACCTCGAAAATAAAGTGTAATTCATTTGAAAATATTTGTTACAATTTTTACTAACATGTATCTTAATGTATTTTGTCATTTTACAAAAATATAATTACCATTATAAAACTTTTCATGGAAATTGTAAAGGAACACATATAGCTTTGAAGTCTCTTCTTCGATTCTTTATAGAATCGTTTACAATTTCACACTTGAGTATCTCACTTAGCCTAGGAGATCTTAATCTTAACCTTCCAAGCGCTAAGTAATAGTTCAAGGAGTTTTGTTTGACATTCGTATATAAAATCTTTATATGGATATTCTTAATTCTACTGATAAGTTTTATTCTAAATAAAGTGTGTTATTGAATGCATATTTTGTCGTAAATCTTACCCTACGCAACATAACGTTAACATACCCTTGTCTAATCAACAATATCCTAGTCTATCGTAAAAGCTTCGACTTCACAATATTGAAAGTATCTTCTTTAATTGCCAACAAACAATTATTAATTAATAGATGTAATTCCTCTCGATGATCATAGTATTAAATCTGTGAGAACAGGTAATCTTGAAGCTCAACTAATATCACCTCGAGATGCTATCACTTTCTCTGGAAAAATAGATCGTAAATATTTCCGGACTAGTGCAGCATTATGAATAGGACAACCATCCTGCTGATAATAAATTGCGTTTCTTCCTAGTATTCTGCTGGTAAGGTCGAAACAACATAGTTTTGTAAAAAATTGAGATATTTAACACTATTCAAGGAAAAATAAATCGGAAATGGTCCAATAATCCACTTATTTTATATTTTCGCCCAAGCATTCAGTTTTCTATTGTGTACTGCAGAAATAAGTTTTTTACTGGTTTTCTCTGGACCAATAATGCGACGTCAAAGGATTATTATGCGAAGAAACTGTCAACTCATCAGTAAATAGGATATTTTTAATAAGACTTTCGTTTTGATCACATTTTCCTCTCATTACGTCACAAAATTCTATAAATTTATAATGGTCTTCCGGAAATATCGTATTTCTCACATTTTTTCTTTGATTGTATAGGCGGCACTTGCTTCGGCTCAAAACCTTGTTAAATTGATGTGCAATTTTCTTCTCTATAAGCACAAATGAGTAAATTATGGTGTTCATTTAAGTTATTATTTCCAGGCCTTTTATGGTGTTGAAGCGAAACGCAACTAAATTTTTCGAAATTGTTAATACTATGCAAACAACGTCCCTGATAGTTTAATTATGTTTTTTTTCCTCAAGCGTAAGCGTTGGCTGCTATTATACGAGCAAATATCAGAAAATAACGAGACTGGTGCTGTAATACAAAAATTAAACATTTATTTAGAAAACTCAATAACTATCCTTCAAAGTACTCTCCATTCTGTGTAATACACTTGCCCCATCGTTTTGTCCACTCGTCATAAACATCTGAGACACCATTTTTTGAGAGTCTATTTAGTATGCCCGTCACCGCGTTGTTGGGCTCTAAATTCGATTCAACTTTTCGACCTCTCAATTTTTTTTTACTTCAGGAAACAAATGGAAGTCACATGGAGCAAGGTCAGGTAAGTAGGGAGGGTGAAATATAATTTCGACCCCCAATTCTTCTAGTGTTCGTTGACAAATCGCTGATCTGTAGGCCGGAGCATTGTCGTGATGCAGGATCCAACCTATGTCTTGATAAAGCGGCCGCTTTTTCTTTTAGGTTTCCTCAAAGTACATTAGAATATTAGTGTCCAGTTACAGTATGTTCTGTAGGTACAATGTGATGATATATATTGCCACATTTATCAAAAAAAAATTAAATGCATCACTTTACCAGCGCCTTTCACAGCTTTCACATTCTGCGGTCTTGAACTGCCTTTGTGCTTCCATTGCGTACATTGAGACCTTAATTCAGGATCGTAATGATAAAACCAACTCTTGTCACATTGTTTAGAAACCGTGATTATGTTGCAGTTGCCTTTTCCACTGCCGACAAACTGACACTCGATTGGCTTTTTGTTCATCGGTCATCACTTTTGGAATCCATTTTGCCGCGACCTTTCGGTACCCTAAATCTTTATGAAAATTTTTTTGAGTGGAACCATAAGACACATTAACAATGTTAGAAATACGATATATGCCAATCCGATGATTATTTTGGATCAAGTCGTTAATTTCTGCAATTTTTTAATCAATCCGTGTTGGTCGCCCGCGTTCATCTTCCATTGATTCACAGCCGTCTTTGAATTTCTTATACCAATCAAACATTCTACATCGTGATAAACTATCATCTGGGTACAGTTGTAATCATTTCGAAAGTTTCAGTTGGAGTTTTACCCAACCAAACACAAAATTTTATCGCATATCTTTGCTCCACTCTAACTTTTTCGATGGGTACGTCAAACACTGACAATTCAGTAATTAATTTGTAATCAAATTCAAGAGTTAAATCAAAGCCTATTTGAGAATAAGTACATTAAAGATGTGAGTTTCATGCTCTATTTTTATGTTATAAAATTCTAGACGTGAAAGAAGTTTTCGTCTCGTTGTTCCCTCGTTGTTCGGTCAATATAGGTTTAATTTGTACTTTTAGTTTTATTTAAATATAATCAAATAAATTCAGTTGTATTTATTTTACGTATTAATTCATAGGTTTTAATTTTGTTTTGTTTGTAAATATAAAGTGTATAGAAAGGAGTTTCCAAAATATTTAATGTGTTAATTACCTAGCTGGTCATTTGCTTGTTGTAAATCTTTATAATAGCATAAGTTTTATTGTTATATTTCATGTATTGTATTAGTATATTGTATTGGATTTAATGCATTCATATTTTTACTATAGGTTTAGAGATTTCAGTTTATTGCATTTTTTCTGTATTCTTCGAATACTGTTCGTTATCCCTAGCCCACTTCCTGTTTATTGTAATTTAAGTACTCGTACATTGCCACTCAATACCTGTAACAATTGTATTATTTGTATTTAGTATTTATTTTATTTCTCAATATTATAATTAAGGTCTCATGTGCATATTGTTTATTTTAATCCATTTATGACGTTGGTAAACTACAGCATATATCTTTCCTTGAAGAAGGGTAAAATATATGGATGGCAATTTCACTATAATCAATTTAGTTGTTTTCTCCCTCCCTTGTATCTGGCGGGAACAAAACTTTCTTTGCAAAAATAAGTTAAAACAAAATTCACTTATCATAAACATAATCCAGATCTCAGCGATCTCACTACAAGAAAATATTATGTATTAGCCAGTTTCTCGGTCTTTACTAGTAAAACCAGGTTCATGCATTTATATTAAGTTTAATGGAACTACAAGATTCAATTAATTAATAATTATCTTGTAAATAAATTAGTGATATTCAAATTATTGCATTATTTCGACTCACATATTTCGGTCGACACATACCGAAAATTCCTTCAAACCAGGAGGAATAAACACTCGTAATATTAAAGTAACATTAATCTCCCTATACAACTGCAGTTTAACTGCGAATCGAATGCTAAATGCATCTTCTGTTTGTTATCTATCTTTACTTACTATTTTGAATCGTGTTTGATCGTATTCTTATGTAAGGGTCCAGCTACAATATACGGTATGTATGGCATATCATTCTCTTGTTATTCTATTTACATGATCTTATCACACTTCAGACAATATTAAGTGTATGGGATTAAGTAAATTACCAAGTATTTATCATGTAAATGAAACTGTCTAAAATTAGTAAATTAATTACCTAATATTACGCGTGTAGAATATATATTAACAGAGAACCCTTAGCCTATTTTATATTCATGAAATTCGGATAAATTCAACAAAGATATTAAAACAAATTGAGTAAATCAAACAAAAATTAAAATATCTTGCTTTATTTATAAATAAGAATTATAGGGAGTGAGACAGTGAATAGTTTTTTTTTGGTTTTAACTGATTTCATGTGCTCGCTTAAAAAAATAAACTTTAAACTCTGCTAACTAACGGCCATATTAGATTATTTCGTGAATATTTTCATAAATTTTCCAGTATACCATGCCTTCAATTAAATTTATATTTAGAGTAGCCCATGATTTCAATATAAATTTGTGAACACTGTGGAACAGTAAGGTTTTTCGAAAGTAAAATTTTGACAACCGTCATAGTTAAGTCAATTTATTGAAAAGTTGTCTTATCATCTTATCAATTATATTATTTATTATCATGTTATAAATGCAGTACACAATTTTTATTGTTGAAAGCTTTTTTTAGAAATGGTAGATTAGTAAATAAACAATGACTTTATGCATTTAATCAATGTATACAGGATTTTCGACAGTTCCCTAATCTTGCAATCACGTATGAACAATTGGCTAGTCAAATTCATGGTTATGTTGACAGATTTAGTGAAAGAGCACCTAAAGAAAGAACTGATGATTGCATTGAAGATGTTCGACGGCGAATAGAAAACTCACCAAAGAAATCCATTGCGAAACTGGCGCAAGAAGTTCAGTTACCAGTTAGAAGTGCCACACTATTGTTAAAAAAGATTTAAAATTATATCCATTTAAAATTCAAGTTGTTCAGTCCCATTGATTGCAATAGAAGAACCGAGTACTGTAATGGTTCTAGAATAATTTGAATAATGATGATGTTAATAAATGTTTCTTTACTGATAGTCCTGGTTTCATTTTTCGAGATATTTAAACAAATAAAATATGAGAATATGATAGGCAGAAAATCTTTATGAATTTGTGGAAACACTATAACATACGCATAAAATTGATGTTTGGCTGGTGGTGTCAAGGAGGCGAATCACTGGACGAATATTTTTCAATGGAACAATAAATGCTGAAAGGTACCCAAATGACTTGTTAGAACCGTTTATTAAACAGTTACATAACGATGAAATTACAGAAAGATTTTTCCAACAAGAAGCTCCACCACATACGGCTCAACAAATATGTGCTCTTTGCTAATCGAATAGTGAATTTTCCTCCAGGTCTCCAGATCTCACAATTCTGGATTACTGCACTTTTTCACACATGAAGAACACGATTTTTATGTCACAAAATACAATTGAAGAACTTTACAGTAGTATTAGATAATTTTGTGATAATAGTTATAATCCCTCATTTGTCAAACGTATTTGAAAACATGAAATGTAGAGTTCGTGTGTGTCGAGGCAAAAGAGCAACAATTCGAGCATCTTCTTTAACGTAGTATTTTTACAATAAACGCATTTCTGTAAATAAATGTCTTTTACAACATTTCACAAAAAAAATTGTATTCTGTCAGATGACAGTTGTCAATATTTGACTTTCAGAAAACCTTACTGTTCCACAGTGTTCCCAAATTTATATTGGAATCAGATGCTATTCTAAATGAAAATTTAATTGAAGGCGTAATACTACCATATGATCATATATTTCTACCCTCTAGAAGGCAATGACATTTTTCTTTTTTAAACTTAAGTTGGTACCATAATTTAAGTTAACTTATTTTGCAGCGTGTGTGTGATATAGGTTATTTTACACTGATGACAGATTAGGTTTTGTCATTTTGACAAATAATTACATACAAACGTTTCAGTTGAAAAAATAAAAAGTTTAATAATAAAAACAGCTACAATAAATGTTCAAAGTGAGCTCCTTCATTTTCTATGCATAGCGCAACTCTTCGTCTCATATTATTGAAGGCATTCCTTAAATTATGTGGTGTAATTTCCTCACAGACATTTCGGATAGCATTAGTAAGTTCTTCAATTGTATGTGGACGATTCGTAAATACTCTATTTTTTAGATGTGGATAAATGAAATAGTCCATAATTGTTAAATCCGGAGATCGTGGTGGAAAGTCTACTATTCGATTATCAAAGAATTCATGCAATAATTCCATCGTTTCTCTTGTCTTATGGGCTGTTGCATTATCTTGCTGGAAATATCCCTCGCGGAGCTCATCATCATGTAATTGATTTACAAATGATAGCAATAAATTATTACGATATCGTTCTGCATTTATCGTATTATTAAAGAATATTGGACCAATAATCCGTCTACGAGAAACAGCAAGCCAAACGCCTATTTTTTGTGAATGCAAGGGTGTTTCAAGAATTTCATGTGGATTTTCACTAGACCAGATGCGCATTGTTTGTTTATTTATATATCCTGATAAATGAAACAATGCTTCATCGGACCAGAAGGATTTATCAAGAACGTCATCGTTATTAATCGTACCTAAGAATCACTGACAGTAATTAACTCTGGTTACATGATCGATTGGTAAAAGCTCTTGCAGGCAATGAAATTTGTATGGAAATTTTTGTCTTTTTGTCTTTTTTAAGGATTCTCTGGCAGGTTCCATATGACAGTTGTGTTTGTTGTGAAAGCTTACGAATCGATTTCTTAGGTGATTGATTTATTCGTCCCTCAACATCTGCTATATTTTCAACTGTCCGCTTTAGTGGTCTACCAGCACCTGGTTTTCGAGACACAGACCCTGTTTCACGGAATTTAACCACTGACTTTTGAATTAATTGCCGCAAACTGTCATATGTTGTTGGTAAATTTGGAAATTCTGCCCGAAATTCTTCTATACAAGGCTGCAAGGAGTACGACCATTCTCCATTTTCTAATTTTACACCATTCTTAAAGTATGATTCGATCAGAAAAACTTTATGATTTATTGTAAACATTTTTAAGTGTCAATTAATAAATACATTAATGACAGATAAGTTGTATTTATCAGAACATACACATAATGACAGATGTATTTTATTTGTCACTACCAACACGATATTTTCAAGAAATAATTTCATGGCTTGCTAGAGGGTAAATATAAATGATCATATTGTACGTTACTACAACGAAACTATAAATGATTGTAAATTTTCGACTTAAGTTGGAAACACTTCTGTAATTTTATGTTAGCACACCTGATTTTTAACGCATCCATATGATACAAATGCCATAACCTACAAAGTTGTACCTATATACGAATATCCAGGCAAGCCAATTTTTCAGTGTTGCCAAAGTAAATATTTGTTACAAACATTTATAGTCACGTAGTATAAATTATTGTAACAAATATTTACTTTGGCAACACTGAAAAATTGCCTTGCCTGGATATTCGTATATAGGTACAACTTTGTATGTTATGTTATGTCATTTGTATCATATGGATGCGTTAAAAATCAGGTGTACTAACATAAAATTACAGAAGTGTTTCCAACTTAAGTCGAAAATTTACAATCATTTATAGTCTCGTTGTATTAATGAGGATAAAGTTCAATATTTCCGTAGTAATTCTAATTTGTATTAAAAACATTACGCAGTCTTACATTAATTGAACTTAATAAATAATATTTTCGAGCTATATATTGTCCCTAATTACATTTATTTAATTGCAATCATAGTCATATCGATAACAAATAAATACGAATTAATCTAACTATAAAGAGATTACAAAATACTAATTAGTCTTCATCAGCAATCAAAAAAACCAATTGTGAATTTCTATAGCTTCTAAAAATATTAGCCTTTATTTATAATTACGGGCTTAATTAACTAACTAATTATTGTAATCGTTAATTACAAATTCATTATTACGTCACCCAATTAATTTTATAATTATAATTATTTAATATATTATATCCTAAACAATTAAACTAATTGACCAGGATGGAATATTAAACAGTGAAAAACGATGGAAGTATTAAAAGAATTATTCTACTAACAACAAATCTGGATTAAATGGGGTAGGTGAAGCGGATTGAGAAGGCAACGAAAAATAGATTTCAATTTTTTTACGCTTCGCCTATTACACGGTTTTTCAGATATCCTTTTTGTATTTCCAATGGTGGGCGTGAGTCAGATAAGCAGTTTAATTAAATTTATATTATATTTATAGTCGGTGACTCTTCAATAGATACTCTATCAGAAAAATACTCTTTTGAAATATTGAAAAGAGACTAATTTAGTGTTCACATAAATAATGAAAATTAACATTGAAACATTTACAATTTACTTAATGAAAATTCACATGCAAATAAACGATTTGGGAAAAGTTTATTAAATTTATTTCGTGGACTTACATTTACGAGGGTTGGTTGATGGGAGAGTGACTTTTCAATGAAAAAGTTGTTTAGGGGTAAAAATATATTTTATTTTTCAACATAGTTCCCTTGCAATTCCACACACTTAATCTAGCGGCTTTCCAATTTTTTTAAACCACCAAAAAAGTAATCTTTTGGAAACTCGTCAAAATATGCATTCGTTTCGGCTATCACATCCTCATTTGTGCCGAATCTTTTTCCATCAAGCCATTTTTTCAAATTTGGGAACAAGAAGAAGTCCGACGGAGCCAGATCTGGTGAATATGGTGGATGCGGCAGCAATTCGTAACCCAATTCTTTGAATTTAGCGGATGCAATCGCGGACGAATGAGAGGGTGCGTTATCTTGATGGAACAAAATTTTCTTTTTAAATAAACGAGGTCGTTTTTTCTATAGTTCCGTATCGAAAAGCGTCAGTAAATTAGCATAATATTGGCCAATTATTGTGCTTCCCTTCTGTAAGTAATCAATAAAAATTACGCCTTGGCAATCCCAAAAAATGGTATCCATAACCTTATTGGCTGAAAAAACCGTTTTTGCCTTTTTTGGAGTACGTTCTTCGGGAGAAGTCCATTGTTTTGATTGTATTTTGGCCTCTGGCGTATAGTAATGTATCCAGGTTTCATCTACGGTGACATACCGACGAAAAAATTCTGTTGGATTACGTTTTAACAAAAGTAAACAGTCACTGGAAATTGATGCACGAGTGCGCATTTGCTCTGCAGTTAGCAAACGCGGCACCCACCTTGCGGTTAATTTTTTTAAATGTAAATGTTCGTGTAGAATATTGTGGACCCGTTCGGTTGAAATGTTTACAGCATTAGCTATCTTGCGCACTTTCACCCGGCGGTCATTTTTTACAATAGCACGGACCTTAGCTATCATTTCTTCAGTAGTTACGGTTTCTGAAGGCCCAGGACGTTCAGCATCATCCGTGGTCATATGACCAGTTTTAAAGGCAGCAAACCACTTGCAAATCATTCCTGCGAAGGAGCAGATTTACCATAATACTTATGTAACTTTTCTTCAGTGTCTTTAATGTTCTTTCCGCGTAAAAAGTAATGTTTTATTAACACACGAAATTCCTTTTTATCCATTTTTAAATAATATAATAACTTGTTTACTTTAAACGTCTGCCAAATGTAAACTAACTGACAGATCTGCATGAAATTTTGACAGTAGACGTCTAAAAGATAGCTGAAGTTAGCAACACAGTAATTATTGCGACAGTGGTGCCAACTTATGAAAAGTCACTCTCCCATCAAACCACCCTCGTATATTGTACTCGTACATACTGTATTATACAGGAGCAAAATGCTCTCTTACATATAGTTGAGCCTATTAAGAACGCAATGATCTATTGATGCAAATTATATTAAGGGAACTTTTATATGATCTTTGGCGATTTTAGTCATAAAGAAGAGCGATAGATTAAAGAAATATTAGGGTGTTTTGAAGTTATAGTTACTTTACATCTTTAGGAAAAATCATGAAATTCAATAACGAACATTTTTAAAGACAGTTTTCTATAGTTCCAAACATGGATTAATCATGTTTCGATAAACTGAAGAAAATACTTAATAGTTGATATTATTCATTAGCTGCCGTCAAACTCTGGAACTCGGGTACATTGATTTCTCGTTTTGGTCGTGAACTTTTGAAAAATTAACTTCGTACAGGGCCTCCAGAACCAACTTTCACTGACAGAAACTTTGTATATATACATACCGGGTCTTTCTTGTTTTCCTTTTGTCATTATACATAGGTATAATGCATTGACTGACTTATTTTCATTTCGGAATAAATGGTGGCGTAGGCAACCAATTATACACCAATACACCTGTCACATTTTCAAATTGTCAAAAATTACTGTTTTTCGTTCATACTTAAACTTTAAATTAAATACATTTTATTGAAAAATAAATAATTTATTTAAGTTAATTATCCCAACAGGCGTATAGCTTGCGCGAAGACAATTTTAAATATTCTTAACAAATTGAAAGAAGATGGATAGTGTATCAAAAAAGGTAGAAAATATAACAAAAAAGTACAAATATATTTTAGCACATAATGAAATTGTAGAACGTCCTCACATTACTTCTAATGAATTACCAAACGTAACGCATGCATTGGGGCCATTTCAGTAACACGATAAAAACATATTACTATTATTAAACTGAATGTATTTTTGAATAATGTCATTTTCATCCATGACAACTTCACACATATAAATATGACATTAATATACTATCATTTGTAATTTAAAATTCTTTAAAAAAGCAGTAATTGCCGAAATATGTAAGAGATTATTTTAAATATTTACATATTAAAGTAAAACAGACCTTAAATCGCCGACTATCTAAATCTACTATATATATAATATATATATATATATATATATATATATATATATATATATATATATATATATATTTAAATGTCAAAATTTAATATTTGAATTGTAATTTATTTGTAAGAGGAATCATACAGATTGCAAACAAAACCATTGGAAAGTAAATTAGAAAATGAAATGTTAAAAAGTTAAATAAAATGTAGGTAAATAATTAGGTAAAAAATTTAAAAATATGAAAAATTTCAGATTAAAAGTGAAAAGTAAGTGATTAAAAGATATTCACCCTTTTAAATAAGTTATTAAGGAACCTACCTGAGAAAAAGACGATAATAAGCTTTAGCTGGCAGCCATTTTAAAATTGATATAAACATCGAACGCACAGATGTTGGATCTTGGATATACATAAAATAACCAAATAAAGAGGCTCGAAGTTTGAATAAGTACACTGTAAGAGATCTTAATAAGTGCATCACTTAATAAGAGCATTGTTTTATATTTTCATTTAACATCATACTTATTAGCATTCATTATTGAGTTTATATAATATAATAATTTATATATATATATATATATATATATATATATAATCAAAAATTTATTTAAATTCGGGTAAGCGGTCAATTAAAAAACTCCTTTATTAAATTACCCTATATTTCGCAACACTTTGTCGCTTCTTCTGGGGTAACTACAAGATTAATGAGAAAAATAACAAAAAATAAAGAAGAATATAAAACAGTAGTAAAAATACTTACAAAATGTAGAGTTAAAAAATAATAAAATTGACGTACAAAAAATATAAAAATGATTAGATATTAAAAATAAAGTAACTATAGAAACAAGCCTTAAGAACTTTTAAAAAACATATATATGAAAAGTTAAAACATGAAAAATAAAAAATATATTGCAATATAAATTAAAACAGCATATGGACCAAATAACAAAACGATTTAAGATCGTCAACTAACCAGTCAAACCCAGTATATTAAAATAAATTATACTAAGATCATTAGTATCAGGTCTATAATTTATGTTATTTGTCTCCCTGTTGATGTGGACCATTTCTAAAAAGGTTCTTTTTTTATGGTTAGTTTCAGCGTCTAAGATTTTAACGTCAACAAAATTGAAAGTATGGTCACGATCAAGTGCATGGTCCACCAATGCACAAGATCTCTTACCAATACGGACATCACTTTTATGTTGAGTAATGCGCTGTTTTAGCCACTGTGATGTCTGACCTATATAAACGCCACAACAATCAGAACATGCTATCCTGTAGACAACGTGACTATTTAGAAAGAAAGGTGTTATGTCTTTTATCTTACTATACAACTTATTCAAGGTATGGGTGTTGTATTTAGCAATTTTAATGTTATTAAATTGTTTAAAATGTGATACAATTGTATGAGTAAGACCGCCAATGTATGGGATTTTTTTGTAAATCACACTGTCTGCAGGAATGTCTTCAGTAGGGCCATCAAAAAAGTTTGAGCTAAATATTAATTTATTAAGAATATGCTTAGGATAGCCATTGTTGACGAAGATGTTGAAAAGTTCTTTAAGATTGTCATTTAAAAAGGTTTCATGACAAATATGTGATATTCGGTTTCTCATACCTATAATGGTGTTATACTTCTGATTGAGAGGATGATGAGAGTGATAATTAATGAACCGATCAGATGAAGTTGGTTTTCTATACCAATTCAAAATGATACAATTATTAACGTCACGAATTACTAAAACGTCCAAGAAGGGCACGCTATTGTTATTTTCTTTTTCTACAGTAAATTGTAGCTACAACAAACACTTACAATTTACTGTAGAAAAAGAAAATAACAATAGCGTGCCCTTCTTGGACGTTTTAGTAATTCGTGACGTTAATAATTGTATCATTTTGAATTGGTATAGAAAACCAACTTCATCTGATCGGTTCATTAATTATCACTCTCATCATCCTCTCAATCAGAAGTATAACACCATTATAGGTATGAGAAACCGAATATCACATATTTGTCATGAAACCTTTTTAAATGACAATCTTAAAGAACTTTTCAACATCTTCGTCAACAATGGCTATCCTAAGCATATTCTTAATAAATTAATATTTAGCTCAAACTTTTTTGATGGCCCTACTGAAGACATTCCTGCAGACAGTGTGATTTACAAAAAAATCCCATACATTGGCGGTCTTACTCATACAATTGTATCACATTTTAAACAATTTAATAACATTAAAATTGCTAAATACAACACCCATACCTTGAATAAGTTGTATAGTAAGATAAAAGACATAACACCTTTCTTTCTAAATAGTCACGTTGTCTACAGGATAGCATGTTCTGATTGTTGTGGCGTTTATATAGGTCAGACATCACAGTGGCTAAAACAGCGCATTACTCAACATAAAAGTGATGTCCGTATTGGTAAGAGATCTTGTGCATTGGTGGACCATGCACTTGATCGTGACCATACTTTCAATTTTGTTGACGTTAAAATCTTAGACGCTGAAACTAACCATAAAAAAAGAACCTTTTTAGAAATGGTCCACATCAACAGGGAGACAAATAACATAAATTATAGATCTGATACTAATGGTCTTAGTATAATTTATTTTAATATACTGGGTTTGACTGGTTAGTTGACGATCTTAAATCGTTTTGTTATTTGGTCCATATGCTGTTTTAATTTATATTGCAATATATTTTTTATTTTTCATGTTTTAACTTTTCATATATATGTTTTTTAAAAGTTCTTAAGGCTTGTTTCTATAGTTACTTTATTTTTAATATCTAATCATTTTTATATTTTTTGTACGTCAATTTTATTATTTTTTTTAACTCTACATTTTGTAAGTATTTTTACTACTGTTTTATACTCTTCTTTATTTTTTGTTATTTTTCTCATTAATCTTGTAGTTACCCCAGAAGAAGCGACAAAGTGTTGCGAAATATAGGGTAATTTAATAAAGGAGTTTTTTAATTGACCGCTTACCCGAATTTAAATAAATTTTTGATAATATATCACGGTCGATCATTTCTTTTCAATTATATATATATATATATATATATATATATATATATATATATATATATATATATATACATATATACACCGTATGACCGTGTTTTCCATTATTACAGTGGCGTTTCCCTTGTAAGCTGGAATTATGACAATATCTTTGTTTGTCTGCAGTCGTCGTAGGACATATATCTTCTCTGACAATTTCTGCTATTTATCGGTCAAGTGATTCAATTGCCGCTTCGACGCCGCATATGATATTTTCTGTTGGTATGTTCTTAGGGGAACTGCGATGTTGAAGCCTTTTTCAAGAATTCTAGTTTCAGTTTCGTTACAACCTGTGAAAATACGAACTTAACGAAGCTGAAACTAGAATTCTTGAAAAAGGCTTAGATTCGGATGTATAATAATGAACCCATGTTTCGTCACAAGTAACAAATCAGCGTAAAAATCTGTTTTGTGTTGCGTTTAAAAATTTTTAAATTATTCATCGATATTTGACTTGCGAACACGTTTTTGTTCCATCGTTAGAATCACGCCATCCATCTTGCCGAAACCTTTGAAAATGCCTACTGTCCCTGCTATTTCTAACGCTTTCAATTGTCGGTCACAAATCAATGATTTTATCCACTATTTCAGAACTTGTAGCCGTTTTCGGCCGTCCACTGCGGGGATCATCTTCTAAGCTACTCCTGCCACGCTTAAATTCATCTACTCATTTTCAGACGCTCAATGATAGAAAACTCTCACCCAGTGTATGTCGCGAATCATCATGGATTTCGGTAAAGGACATGCCTTTCTTTAAAAGATACTTAATCACTGCACGATATTAAAAATGATGCATTTACACTTAATTAATACCGGGTAAAAAACAAAACACGCTTTGTCACAAATGTATCAAACACTAATAGTAAACTGACAAGGCATCGGTCGTCAAAATATGTAATGCATATTTTTTTTTTATTTCACAGCCTACTCTAGGCGATCACGCGAATAAGTCAACCCGTCCTCATATATAGCATTTTTGCGTGCAAGTTTAAAATAAATAATTTTTCACTGTTGAAACCACTACCAAAACCACAAAAAAAATACAATTTCAACATCACCAGGACAGAATACTTATTAACATTATTTGCCGTTTAAAAATCATTTACCATTCTTATGTATCAGGTAGATTACATAAAAAATATTTACGTACTTTCACGAGTTACATTTTATTTTTGAACTAATAGGATGTATCTTGACTTATCTTGGTTTCAATTACTAGTTTTTCCGAATTTGATGTATGTTTTATGAGTTTGGGTCCAACATGTTGAAGCGATACTTTCACATAAATCATATTTCTATCTACTGCTACCTCTTTCGTATTTCTCTATATTATGAGTTATAATTCTTGAAATTAAGGAGATGAGATATATCTCAATACGTAAATGTAATTAATAATAAAATTAATATACTATTGTAGTGACAGGAAGAGTTAATATTGAAAATGATGAAACGAGTTTTCAAAACTTATTCTTGTGGAATATGAAAGCGTATTGGCTGCAATGGAGAATAATTTCAGGAAATATAATCGCATTTTTAGAATACTTTTATTTTACTGTATTAGATCTCTAGTATATTCAAATAAACGTTTCTTTATTTTGGGAAAATTGAACAAATTACCATGTAACACCTAACGTTTGCGGAGAACGATGTAAACTTATCGATCATACTACAAACATAGTAGAGGGGCATAGATGAAGGGATCGAGAAATTCATGAAACAAGATTTACACCGGAGGTTAACAAGAAGCTCAAACAAGAAGAGATAGGGAGAGCATTGGATTACAAACGTAAATCACCTGATTGCCTTAATTCTTCATCGTATATTAAATCTGTATGATAAATAAATCTAGAATATATTAAAGAAATAAATTACGAAAATATGAAATACGTGACGGAACTAATCTAGCCTTTATATAGAGGTGTAACTAAAAATGACGAAATATACGAGATTTTGTATGTATATTACTAAAACTTTCTATATTTTTATGGAAATTGGCGGAATAAATGAATTTATTAAGAAAAGACATTCCATTTTAAGAAAAAAATTTATTCGGTAGAGCTCATCGCGAATCTGGCTTGTAGACTTGTCCATTATTACTTCTAGGATTCCGGACTGGAACCTTGTCCTTGGTACTGCTTCCTTCTTGGTCGACGTTGCAAGGAACATCTTCAGGGCTGTTATTACTATTGCTGTATTGGAAGAAAACAGCAACAGTAGCTTCTCGACTTTAATTCTCCAGTTTCAGCGTAGCGACAGTAGTAGTAGTAGCAGCCCTGAAGATGTCCCTTCCAATCATAGACGAAACGTCAGCCAAGAAGGAAGCAGAGCCAAGGAAGCGGAATACCAGAAGCACGCATTGTGAATATTTAATGCAGCATTCCTTGAGTAACCCGTATACTGATTTTACCGGCTCTCAGTCTATTTGTAATTTCTAGTATGTTCATTCAATGTAACAATCACTACAAACAATATACTCAATCTGGTACAGAATGACCAACCTAAATGATTTATAATAAAGTTCGACTTGAAACGAATAAGGGCGAAAGTCACTTTGAACATCATCTAACTACTCTTCTATTTTTCCCTTCACCTACTTTCTAGTATTCGCCGTCACATGCGTCTGTGTATATATATACATATATACAGGCTGATTCATTTTCGGCCCTCACCATGGGGATCTCGCTTATTATTGGAGATAGAGTATAGGTTTAAATTTGGCAAAGTTGTTAAATTTTGTGTTTGTTATAAATCCGTAAAGAAAATAGACCTGTGACAAATGACCTTCGTTATTAAAAAAAAAAAACGCGAAAACCCCATTTTCTTCTTTTACCTGTAGCACCGACATTTGGCTTTGTAGAGAAAAAATAAAAACACATCCTTGTGGCCATTTCTAAACCTGTATCCAGTGGTGTACTCTAAATTTTTATACGACGTTTCGTTTCTTTCTGGCCATCATCAACTATCTAATTTCTTATAGGCGCCATATTGGATTTAGACATCTTCAGAAAGAGTTCTTTTTTCTGATTTCAACCATGTACCACATGCTGACTATAGTTTTTGACATTAGGTTTCATTTGAAAGAATAAATTATAAGATTAAATAAGGTAGCCTTTGGAATTTCAATCTGTCAAACATTTCATTTATTGTTCATTAATAATATAAAAATGTCATACACTAACGAAGAGAAACGAGATATGATAAGTATTTTTTATTCTTAGAAACGAAATTCAACAGTAGCGAGGACAAGATAACAAAAACATTAATAAAAATACATAGAAAAGTAAACAATTACAGCAAATGTTCAATTATCTGGCCATCTTCGGTAATGCACAATTGGGCACGCCTTCTGGCATTTTGTACTGCCCTTTGTATACTTCTTCTAGGAACTGCATCGAAGGCATTCTGAAGTCTGTCTCGTAATTCTTCAATGTTTTGTGGCGCATCTAATTTATAAATATTATTTTTAACATATCCCCATTAAAAAAAAATCTAGCGGATTTAAATCAGGTGATCTCGCAGGCCATTCAACAACTCCCCTATTTCCAATCCAACGGTTTGCAAACTCTTGATTTAAGAAATTACTAACAACAGCTGCATTGTGTGCTGGTGCGCCATCTTGTTGCCACCATAAATATTGTAATTGATTTAATGGGATATTGTAGTCAAGATAGTCAGATACGTATGTACGTAAAATGTTTAAATATCTTTCTCAATTTAAATGTTCTTCATACATAACTGGTCCTAAGAGACGATTTGCCAAAATACCCATCCAAACGTTTATTCCAAAACGATGTTGTGGTCTTCTAGCCCTGTTTTGTCGGGGATTTTGTACTGCCCAATAGTGCTCCGTATTTCTGTTGAACATTCCAGAATTTGTAAATTTTGTTTCATCTGACCAGATGATTTTGCTTAAAAAATTTTCGTCATTTTCTATCCTTCTCATTAACCAATTACAATATTCTAGCCTTCTCAAATTATCTCCAGGCAGTAAAGAGTGACTAACATGGATCCTGTATGGTTTAAACCTACTTTTATGTAAAGTTCTCCAAACTCTGGACTGGCACAAATTTAATTCTGACGCTACTTCGCGTGTAGACATTGATGGATTATTATTTATCTATAAAAATACAAGATTAACATGAAATTTGAAAACACGCTTTTAATTTACCATTTGTAAAATATCTTGTCGATTTACATTTAAATTCCTGTTGTCTTGACCATTACGCGGCTTAGTAAACGATCCATTCTCGACCAAATTTCTGTCGAGATCTAGAAAAATGGTAGGATGAGGCTGTTGTCGTTATGGATATAATTGTAGATATCTTGTACTCGCTACTGTTGAATTTCGGTTCGAAGAATAAAAAATACTTATCATATCTCGTTTCTCTTCGTTAGTGTATGACATTTTTGTATTATTAATGAACAATAAATGAAATGTTTGACAGATTGAAATTCCATGGCTACCTTATTTAATCTTATAATTTATTCTTTCAAATAAAACCTAATGTCAAAAACTTTAGTCAGCATGTGGTACATGGTTGAAATCAGAAAAAACAACTCTTTCTGAAGATGTCTAAATCCAATATGGCGCCTATAAGAAATTAGATAGTTGATGATGGCCAGAAAGAAACGAAACGTCGTATAAAATTTAGAGTACACCACTGGATAGAGGTTTAGAAATGGCCACAAAGATGTGTTTTTATTTTTTCTCTACAAGGCCAAATGTCGGCGCTACAGGTAAAAGAAGAAAATGGGGTATTCGCGTTTTTTTTTAAATAACGAAGGTCATTTATCACAGGTCTATTTTCTTTAGGGATTTATAACAAACACAAAATTTAACAACTTTGCCAAATTTAAACCTATACTCTATCTCCAATAATAAGCGAGATCCCCATGGTGAGGGCCGAAAATGAATCAGCCTGTATATAATTATTTCGTGACCTTGGTATGATATGGTAAATTCAATCAGTTGGCGATTTAAGGTCTGGCTTTACTTTAAAGTATATATATTTAAAACAACCCTACATGTTTCGACAATGATGCCTTTATCAAGGATATAAAATATAAATGACATTTGTATACTGTCATTTATATTTTATTTCCTTGATAAAGGCATCATTGCCGAAACATGTAGGGTTCTTTTAAATATATATACTTTAAAGTAAAGCCAGACCTTAAATCGCCAACTGATTGAATTTACCATATATATATATATATATATATATATATATATATATATATATATATATATAAACAGGTGTCCGAAAAAATGTTGGAAATCTCTCGGATGCAGATAGAACATGAAAAAATAAAATGACAAGTTCCTATAATTGTTTTTTCCTACAGGCCCTTCCTACGGAGATTTGCGTTCCTGAAGGACGCCGCTGAAAATCGTTTTTTCTTGAATTCTTTTAAAAAGTACTTAATATAAACGCAGTGGTGTCCCAGGTGGCACCTTAACGAAATTATTGAAAAATTTCATAAGAGGGTTCGACATGGGTTCCGTGAAGTCTGATACACTCGCGGGCACGACGTTTTAAGGACTGTTGTACACGCAACAATAACCCAACCATGTTCCTTATCACATCACAATGAAACGTGATTCTCTTTAGAAGTTCCTCCCTAGTGTTGGCCGGAGTGGAATACACCAATTTTTTGTCCCCACTGGGAAAAATCCAACGGCGCTAGGTCAGGAGATTGAGGAGGCCAGGCAATAGGTCTTCCTCTACCTATCCAATGGTTTGAATAGACGTTATTCAGGTGCTCCCGCACACGAACGCTGAAATGGGGTAGTGCGCCATCGTGCATGAAGTACATGTTTCGGCGAGTTTCAAGTGGTATGTGCTCTATTAAATCTCGAAAAGCGTTCTAAAGGATCTCCAAGTAAAGTTGTCCATTCAATCGTTCTGGCAATACGAATGGTCCGATAAAAATATGGCCAATGATTCCTATCCAAATATTAATTGATTGGAACTGATGTTGACGATGCGAAACAATAGTGGCATGAAGATTTTCATCAGCCCATATATGTGTGTTGGGTAAATTGGTGATACCATTTTTAGTAAACCTTGCTTCATCCGTGAAAAGAATCACGCTCATTATATTATTAACTGGAATCGTCCACCATTCTCTCTTAGACGCTGATTCCTTGAAATGCCTTCTGGTTTGATAGAGCACAATTTGAAAATCTTTCATGATATAATCTGCTGGCTTCTAGAGCATTGCAAGACGCAAGACCGTACATCAGATGCATATCTACATACTCAATAAACGTGTATCCCATACTTCGAATATTCACAATTAAATTAACCACGAAATCAAAAAGTTTTAGAAATTGAAAACTGTATTATCGTGTCTTCACCGCTTGTTGGACGATTTATATAGATATTGTTGCTACAGTCTATAGAAACACGTTCCTAGTTCTGCGGTTATTATGTAGACAGCGCTGAATATTCTTTCACGCTCTGTCTTAATCATTTCTGTTAGATAGCAAGGTAGTTACTTTTTGTTGAATGTGTTTCTTCTCCAGCAGGGGCGTACCGATGATACTGTAGAAAGGTGAAATACGTATCTACGTCTCTGTAGAGGATACATTCACAAATATATGAACTTGTATTGTGTTTTCACACCCGATTTTTAATAAAATTTTATATTATTAAAAATACATTTGTATTATACAAAATTGTTGAGGTGTTTCAAATTATTTTGTTATATAACTAGAAATTTTGGAATTTGTAAAATAAAGCAAAACATAATGAGATAACATTTACTGAAAGGGCATAAATCTTTAATAACAATAATAAAACATCAAATAGAGCATTAATTCAAAAATAAACCGAAATTTCGTAAAATTAGAAAAATTTTGACACATAAATGGAAATATTTAATATACAAATATTAATTAAAATAATTACATGAATAGTAATAGAAAAATAGGGCTAATTTTCAATATTAATAACAACAAATTCCAAAACGGCATTCAAGAACTAACAAGAAGGGGTGCTGAAAAATTTGTTGTTTGTTATTTGTCTAAATGCTAATGGTAGTCAGAGACCGAAAAAATTGAGGGACTGATTGTTTTGATGCCGATAAAATAATATCGTATGCGTAAAGAAATAAATACATAATACGTAATTCGTGTTAATAAAGAAAGCCTAAAGAAAATAAACATAGTTATTAAATAAATAAGAAAATTACTCTAAGAAGAAAGTGCCATCCGTCATCAAATAAAATAAGGTCACATAAATGCTAATAATAAAAACACCTATTTTGTAAATATCAAATCATTAATATAAAAATAAGTTTTCAATTCATGAACAAAATTCAAAATAAAACATCATAGCACAAAGAGTCACTGAATTTCAAATTCATTATCTGTTCTTTGTTTTCGTTAATCGAGGATCCACGAACCAAATTTAAAATAACGATTAAAAAAAAACAAATAATTTAAAAGTAATAAATAATCCCCTGAGAAGAACGAGTCCATGTGCCCACAACGAAGAGCTAGTCGAGGAAGAAACTAAAGAACACCACATCCACTTTTAATTATCTTATCTGAATTCTAATGATATAATATATTTTGTAAGAAATAGACATTTATAAAATGGTATTAAAGTTTTATTTATTGTAGATTTGAAAGAAGAAATAAAATAAATTAAATAAAAAGGATTACGATTCGTGTACGTAATAATACTTCAATTTTGTTTGGTTTGTAATATTTATCATTAAATGGTTATTAACCAATTAAATAGTAATGTTTTTTAGGAGTCTGTACTTGGGCGTAATACCAATAACAATTTGTGTTCATATTAGAAAGTATTTTTATTTTATTTATTTTTATAATTCTTTTCTAAATTTAAGTTTTTTATATCATTTTAAAACTAGAAATACCGCTGTCGAAAATACATGTGTTAGATATATTTATTTTAACCAACAATGACTTGTATGCATTTTAATAACTTTAAAATTAAAAGTGTAATGGTTTTATAAGCAAAAGACTAATTTACTTTAAGCACTAACCTAAAAAAATATAAAGCTTTCTACCCACACAGCATGACTGTATTACCAGACCTTCACCGATAACAAATTTCCGCATCTTTTCTTAGTATGTGTCAAAAGTTTTAGGTGGATGTCATTCACACTGGCATGACTAAGGGCCTTTGATCGTATCAATCACGATAGTTTATTATGTAAAATACAATTATTATAGTCTAGTATCGTGTTTTCTTTATTACTTCGCTTACATATTATAAAAAAATTAATGCATGCAAGATGCAAGTGTAGTAAAAATTATGAATTATTAATTAAGTCATCCAATAAAAGCAGAGATATTTGGAAAGTAATTAAAAATTATATTATCTTGGCTAAAGTTCTACCAATGTATTGCCTACCAGGGACGACCTGGAACGTCTACCGAACTATTTCAATAAAATTGACGCAAATGTTGATACGCTGATTCAAGTTGTTTTCGTTCAAAGCATGCGTTTACTAAACATTCAGTTTTGAACTTTTCTGATGACATGCAAATGTATTGTGGTGGAATGGTTACAATCCATTATACATTAAGTTAGATGTTTGCAGGAAAACTGTAGTTATTGGTCACTTATTCAACTCATTCCATGCAGTAGGGCAGTCCATATTTTGGTGTTTTTAAGCTGCTTGCGTTCAAGTCTCTCACTAACACCTCGCCACTATTCTTTAACCTTCATTATTTTGAGATCCTCTTTCACTTGCTATTTTCGTGTTATGTTTGACCTTCCTCTCAATTTGTTTTTTGCAGGTGTTCACTTTGTTATACTTCTTATTAATGCTTGTCTTTTGCGTCTGAAAATATGTCCGAACCTTGTAAATTAAAATTTTTAGCGGTTCTTCTTTCAATGTTACGCTAGTGGTCTTAGCCCAGAGAGACCAGGCTAGGCCTTATTATTCTTCTATAAATTCTAATGTTTGTGTTTGTGCTTTACTTCTGGACTTTCAGTAGCTTTTTTTTTGCTACAGAAAACTTTGTGTCCTAGTTGATATATACAAGGTGTGTAAAATTGCCGTATTAACTACACGTAGCGATGTTCTTCGTTAAATTTGGAGTCTAAAATCCAAAAACCAAAATCTTGTATACAGTGATGGTAACCCTGACTCTTACTAGTTCGGTAGAAAGGTCGGCAATATTCGGTAGTTTATAGAAAATATCGGTAGATTAAAAAAATTACAGCTTTTTTAGGAATAACTTCTTTTATTTATTATTTACAACAATATATAAGTAACATACATTAAATAGAATATAAAATTTGATATAAGTAACATATACATTAAATAGAATATAAAATTTGAAAACAATTTAAAAAAAAAATCTCATTTTACAAAAAATTACTCGTTTTCGCTATCTTTATAGAGTGTATGTTTAGCCATTCGCAAAGTTGTTTTTTTTCAATTGGAAAATCAAAGCAACTTTTATTTCCAATATATTGCTTAGCAAGAATTAACTCGTTGTTGATTGTATCCGTACCTAGCTTGTTTCTCTGTTTATTTTTTAAATTATTGACCGTAGAAAAAGTTCTTTCAACATTGGCCGAAGAATGCGGCAAACAAAGTAAATTAAAAACAAATTTTGTAAGACAAATAAATATACGTGTTCCATCGCCGAATGTCGTCGTTTCTACTTTTTGCCAAAATAATTCTACATTATCAGAAAAAGAGTTAATTTCGTTAGTATTTCTTAAAAGACGCCATTCATTGTCCAAAGTCTGAAGGTCGGAATTGTATACAAAATTCGGGAAAATAAGTGCTATGTCGGTAATAGATTGAATTGATCCTGATTTTACAACTACTGGATCTAAAAACTGAAATTTTTCCAAAGCATTTTTCTTTAAAGGAAACCGTTTCATTATTTGATCACATCCTTCTACATAAAAATCCAAGCATCTTAGTCTAAAAAAGGATAATTGCTCTTTGGTAAGTGACGTGCTGGATATTGTTTGTATCACTTTCGCGCCAAAATACATATCCTCAATCTGCAGGTAATGTCTAGGATTTTTAAAATCTACTTCTGCCACTGAAATACCTTGAAGGTAATCCCTTTTTATGAAACAATCGAATAACGTTTCTATAATAGTAAGTATGTTTTTATATAGACAATGTATTTTAGGGTGTTCAGATTGCATTTCCTTATTCAAGTTATTAAAAAAGGGTAGATAGAACAAATTCTAAAAATTGTAAAAATAACTTTGTAACAGGATCATTTAACGTTTTCAATATATTAGCTACAGACATGATATCATTGGTACTATCGACATCGGTGAAATATAACTGTAGAGGTCCATACTGTTCTAATAACCGCGAAACAACGCTATGTACGGATAACCATCGGATTCGACATGGGCGTAAAATTTTAGCGATTTTTGTATTACAAAATACTTGAAACTCGGTATATTCGCTAATTCGTTTGGGACTATGAGCAAAGTAATTATAGATATCTCTTGTGAGCTTCTCTATATACGGAGGTAGCTTTTCACATGCATATGAAGCGCACAAATGGAAGGAGTGACATATAAATTTCATTACAAAAAGCTTTGGAATGTCATTTTGCAATAAAGTCATTACTGAGCGATGCTGTCCTGACATAACATTTGCCCCATCAGATGCAAAACCGACCAGATTTATTTTATACGGAATTTTGTGTTTTTCAAAAAAAGTGACAATATGGTTATATATACTATTCGCGTCGGCTGCTTTAATTTCAATTAAAGCTAAAAAATTATCACAAATGGTGTTACTGTTATTTATTCTTACGCATATACAAATATGTTTAATATTGCTCGTATCAGTCGACTCATCAACAATAAGGGAAAATTTGTTCGCCCGGAGATGATCACATAATACTTGCATATTTTCGTATCCCAGTACATTTTTAACTATTGCAGTGGTTTTCCTTCTTGCACAGGCTAGTCTTTGGGCAATTTTTGAATCATGGCATACTGCGGCAACGACCTTGGTCAAGTGATCCATAGTAGTAAGTGGTAAATTATGTTCGGCGATGAAAGCAGATAGACGTATTTCACCTATAACATGTACATAAAAAAATAAAAACTATAGTTATGTTTAAATAAAGTAATTACCCTTTTTAACTTCTTCCTCTAATATAGAAGGAGCAGCAGTTGCAAACGCTTCTAATGTGGGTTGTTTCGAAATCGCTTTTAGTTTTGTTTGATGAGTAGCTGAATTATTATGCTTCATGAGAGCATCCTTTCCACTAATTATATTTATATTTTTGTCGCATGAACTGCATTTTGCGTACTGGAACCCCTTTTCACTTTTTTTTTAACCAGCCTTTAAAAGCATCTATCGTTTCCCACTCTTTTTTATAAGTTTGGTTGTATTTCCTTTTTTTAATAACGCCGGAGCTACTACCTTCATTGCTACTATCACTATCACTCATTTTTGTTAGTTAATTAATAAGAAAGCACGACTAGATTTCTACATTCAATGTACTAAAATAAAATGAGGGAATAGGAAGTTGTACGTATATATAGTGTTTGCTTGGTGATTTCCCTATATAAATGTATTTAGGTGAATACCCTTATTTTGAAGTGAATTCAATAAATAACATCGAATAGGAAGTTAAACGTATATATATATATATATATATATATATATATATATATATATATAAATATAGTTTTGGCTGGTGGTTTTCCTATAAAACCATTGGTGAATACCCTTATATTGAAGTGAATTTAATGAATAACAATTGCTATCTATCTATTTTTATTTCCATTTCTTTCTTTATTATCAGTTTTAGGTAAATAAATTCTTTCTTAGAGTAAGACAAGGAAAATGAGAAACAGTTTTTTGTTAAAAATACTAATATTAGTAAAAATAGTAACACCTAGAGTAACTGCCTATCTGTTTATAGGTAGCTAACATCCGTAAGATTTGTTATTCTAATTTATTTATTTGTTGTGCAGATTAGCCATTTAAGAATTGAAATATTTCTGTAGAATTCCATAGCACTTCGGTAGATCGGTAGATTATACCTAAATTCGGTAGATTTACCAAAAAATCGGTAGGGTTACCATCACTGATCTTGTACCATGCTTCGTACCTCTGCACAAGGTTCCTAAATTTCGGTGTAATAAGCGTTATTAATCGATATTTGTTGGCAGGAAAAGATTTAGCTAATTTTATTTCTTTCGCTTCATGTGCAAGATTTGTTCACAAATGTTGCCAAATGTATGATACTTGCATATCTCCCGCTTTTGTGCTCATATGTTTAAGTGGATTTCAGGGTATATAATGAAGAAAGATGTGCTTATTTAGCGGGTTTAGTAATATATTTGCGGGTTCAATATTATAAACAACACTTCTTTTGTATGAATAGAAAAGTCTCAATTAATAAAATTGCAAATATAAATAAAACAATTTGGTTTAAATGTATGCTTATTATTTATTCAGTAGTCATAAAGAACTTTGGCACATTTGTGCACATTGATATGATCAAATAAAGAATAAGGGATATTTTAGTTACTAGAATTCTCACGATATCTAAATTCTAATCTGTGTTTTTTAATAACTATTAATCGTGACTATTATAAGTGAAATTTAAATATATGACAGAGCAAATTATTAGGTAATTTATAATTACACTTTTATTTGATATTTAAATACTCATTTATGATATATACAGGCTTAGTATAAAGTCCCGGAACGGTTGCATAACTTTGTTTCTTCAGAAGTAATTTTTTTGAAATTTATTATTGATATAAAGTTAGAATTCACTCAGACCAATTTCCGTGCGTGCCATGTGTGCCGATGTGAGGATGATTGTATTGCATCAGAACTAATAAAAAGCATTCAGTATGTGCTTGGTACTTGCTTAGACTGCATATAAGTGTAAGCATACGTAATAAAATGTTGTCGACACATAAATCGAGAAAACGACCGTTGTCAGACGAAGTGAATAAGTTTATTATGGATTTCCCGGACTTAATATATGATGTTTCAAAAATTAAATGTTTAGTGTGCAATACATATCTAATGTGTTGGTCAAAAACACATTGTAAAGAACACGTAAGCAGTTCGAAGCACAATAATAACAAAATTAATCGACAACAGTTTATACATGAACTATGTGTAACTATGATTGTGTGTACACTGCCGTTTACCTTGTTAAGTAATGATTCATTTATTTCATTTTGGAATAAATACGCGAATCAAACATTACCTACCGCGACAACGTTACGAAGGAATTTACCATCGGTGCGTAAACAGGTTGAAAATAAAATCAAAGCCGAACTGAAAAATAAAAAACTGTGGTTACGTGTAGACGAAACAACTGACAGCAAAAAACAATCTGTAGCTAATGTGATGGCGCGTAATATGGAACCACATCAACCAACGTCTTCAATTTTATTAGCATCCAGACGACTAGAACAATGTAATGCCGAAAAAATTTCATAGGTGCTATTAGATACTTTGGAAAAATTTAAACTTTCGAAAAACCAAGTATTAATGTTTATGACCGCTGGTGCCGCAACCATGTGTTCTGTAGGCCGGTCTCTTAGAAAATATTGTCCTAATTTGTTACATATTACTTGTAAACTCCATGCTCTACACCTTGTGGCAGAACAGGTTCGTAGATGTTATCCAGAGGTAGATGTTTTAATATCGAGTACAAAGGCAGTACTTCTGAAATCTCCAAAACGTATTCGGAAATTTCACGAATTGTGTCCCCATACCCCTGAGCCACCACAGCCAATTCTGACACGTTTGGGGTACATAGCTACGGGCGGGGTTTTACTATCATGAACATTTTGAAAAAATTAAGGACGTGGTTTTATCATTCGATCCGAAAGAAAGTGCAGCTATCAATACAAGCCAGAAAAAATTTCAAGATGCCCAGATTAAAATGGATTTGCAATGTATTCGTGAGAATTACTTGGGACTAGAAGAAGCAAAACACAAAATTAGAAAATTCGTCGCTGTCGTTAGAGGAATCACTGCAAATCGTTAAAGATGTTCACGCACAACTGTGTGCTGTAGAAGACGCAAAAAGTGAAAGTGTTCTAATTCAATTTGAAAGTGTTTTAGACAGAAATGCAGATTTTGAAACCTTAACACGTATTTGTGAAGGCATGTCTACAGATGCGTTAAGTTGCTTAAAAAAGTATTTTGATTATGCGAATATAACATCACTCGAACGCTCGTTTCCGAATATAAACATATTTTTTCCTCACGGCGGATATGTTTTTCAGAAATAACCTTAGAAACGCACCCGATGTTGAAAATATACAATCGAGCTTCTTCAGTTTGTCAATCCTTTGAAGACGCTTAAAATGGTAAGTGTTTTTTTTAAATCCTCTGTCGTGCACACAAGCACTGATTTCATACATTTTCCATTTTATTTATAGGTACATACAACGCTGCTATAATATGTACTATTCTTATTTTGCGTGTGTTTATGCATATTACTTTAATAGCAGAAAACCAAATGTATATTTAATTATTTCTGATAGAATAAATGTCTCTACTTCTATACTTATATCGGTAACAAGCTCATGTTGCGTTCCTACTCTATCGCATATTCTAATATATTACGGATTACACTCCCATACCGGCGCTCATGGCGCGCACGGAAATTGGTCTGCTCTACTCATGACATTCATATTTATTTTCTATTTCCGATTTGACCGGAAATGCTTCCTACTATATATTTTTTTAATTGTTGCCATTTCGGAAAGAGAATTAGAACCTACATTCATAAATGTAAGAAAAAAATTTCTTTATCCTAAAGAAACTAACAGAAAAATTTTAACAAAATTAATGCAAAACCAAGTTATGTTTGAAAGCAAGCATTTGACTCTAATCTGTCAGATTGTTGTGAAAATTTATTAGTGTGAGATATATTGACTAATTATAAATATTTAAAATGGCATTAAAACTAACAGTATCTCAGCGAATTGAAATTTTGATACTGCGTGGATATCGTGATCGTCAACGTTCATATGACGAAGTTCGTGTTTTATACAATACAGTTTATCTCGATCGCTAAATCAGTAAAAGTACAGTGTGCCGAACAATTCAGAAATACAAAACATTTCGCCAAAGAAAAGATTTGCCAAGAACTGGACGTCCAAGAACAGCAACTGATGAAGACACTAGTTTGAATGTTTTACTTTCGATACAAGAAAATAGTCATGTGTTGACAACGGAATTGGGACAAATTCATAACATTTCTCAAAAATCTGCTCAAAAAAATCCTTCAGTCTGCGAAACTGAAACCGTATAAAATGCAAACCGTTCATGAATTGTTGGAAAATGATCTAGATCGCAAACTACATTTTTGCGAAATAATGACACCATTAATCACAGATCAGCCAAATATTGTAAATCAAATAATCTTTTCCGACGAAGCAACGATTTGTCTCAATGGTACTGTCAATAGACACAACTGTCGTTATTGGTCAACAGAAAGTCCTCACTGGATAGAAGAAGTCCATACGCAGCACCCACAAACAAACTATTAAAACTTAGGCTGGATACTTGTATAAGATTTTGGAAATGTCTGGGCTTCTTTAGCAGGAAAAGGTTATATCAGGAGCAGTAAAAGGTTCTATTTCTGCTTAGTATGTTGGATGGAAAGGTAATGAACGGGATCTATCTTTAGATAATAACGCACAACGATGCACCTATCAAAATTTAAATGTAGTTTATTGAGAAACCATAAAATTATGAGCTTATTGTAATTTAACACAGTCGGCGGAATTATATTCGCAGATGTATTACTTATTATCGGCATAAGCAAGAGACAAGCAATGTAGGAAATCCAAGGCATCATTAATAAATAAAATAAAAAATATTGGACATAGGTTTGGGTTTTGAGGCACACCTAAAACTGAACAAAAATCAAATACTTATCACCATGATAAAAAACATAGATACTTCTATTGTTCAAATATGACATTAATTTAACCAGGGAAGAGGCAAATTCATAAAACTATAACTTTTTCAGTCAAATTCGGTAATCTATGTATATGACATCGACTAAACCTAGATCGTCAACACTTCACTAACAAATTCTGAAAATGTGGCAAGATTAGTAATAATGGAAAGGTCAAGAAAGAAAACATGTTGTTGAGGTGGAAAAGGCTATGGGTCTATAGTTCACAAAGTGAGATAAATTACCTTTTCTTAATAACATGTTAAAACGCTTTTATGACATTTTTGTACTAATCTTTCTCAAAAACCTCAGAATACTACTTCGTGTTGCAATAAATTCTTTATCCGACCAAAACTACTTTCTAGCAAGGAAAAATTTGAGTTTTGGGAATAAGGCGTGTGGTAAATGGAGTTTCTAGGTTTAAAACGTAATGTACGCGTTCAGTCGATATGCCCACGGTACTGACTGTCTCCTTGATTTATTTCGCGGTCGTTTAAAACAATATCATTAATTTTATTAATTATTTCCGGTAATAGACTTTTTCGCACATTACCTTTAATGTTGATGTCAGCACGTCTAAATTACACAACCCAGCGACATATTATGGCTTTTGAAAGAACATTGTCATCCAAAGTTCATTGCATGTCAGTCAATATTTTGAATGAATTTAATCCTTTAAAAGATAAATATTGAATTGTTCCGCGAATTACGATAGATAATAGGACGAAACACGTGCCTGCATGCCTGAATGGCGATTTTCACACAAATATGAATTTGTATTGTGTTCTCCACATCCGATTTTTTAATAATATGTTTCGAATAGGTCAGATTTTTCTCACACAAATATATTTGTTATATAAATGTAGGTGTAGGTTTCCTCGGTCGTTCTCTAGATGTAGATTAAGGTTTCCGGTTGAAACAGCGTCGGGTTAGGCGTAATTGCCAACGTTTCGTCCACTGTTTCAAGGGACATCTTCAGGGCTGTACGTAGATGTTCGTCGTTTCGCAGTAGCTTGAAGAATGCTAGCATTCTTCAAGCTACTGCGGTTCCAACCCGGAAACCTAGATCTACATGTTTGTTATATGGTCACACAAAACATACCTGTGGTCTCTTTGAAACGTTGGTTAATAGGTTTTAATATTATAGTTTTATATTACGAGGGTTGTCTTTTATATTTTTCATACAGAACTGGAATAAAACAGTAGATAGCTTTTAAAGACTTTATTCTTTTTCGAAGTATTCTACACGAAGAATAATGCACTTTTGCATGCGCCCAAACCAACTCTGGAAGCAGTTATTCCACTCGTTTGTTGGTACAGTCAAAATTGTGCTGCTTCTGACAATGACCACGCAGTGCGTACTTGATTTTCGGAAAGATAAAAAAATTGTTGGGACCTAGGTCGAGACTGTACGGAGGATGGTTTAACAATTCGACGTTTTGTTGCGTTAAAAATTCAGTTGTCTTGCGAGCTGTGTGCGAACTTGCATTGTCTTCGTGGAGGATGATTCATCGTTGTGGGTTGGTTTCTCGGAGCTCCGCGATGACTTGCGGCAAACAAATGGCTGTATACCAATCGGCAGTAATAGTTCCTTGATCTAGAGATTCTAGAGAGTTTGTCGCTACATGACCTGCTTTCGAGACAAATGTTGCAACCTTTTTTTTGGAGACACTTCGAGAACGGATGCCTTTTGTCAGCTTTTCTTCACCTTGGAACACCCAAACAGACGACTGGCGCTTATTTTCTGGTTCGTATGAGTTAATCCAACAATCATCACCACTCACAATGTTATACACGAGTTTCCTGTGTTGAAGCGGTATAGAGCCAAATTTGCCATAGCTGTTCTCTGTTCTTCGGTCAATAGATGCGGTATCAAATTGAAAACTAACTTTTAGACACATTTCTTCATGCAAAATTTTTTGAATTTAGGTCTATGAAATCCCCAATGGTGCCTCAATTTCGCGATATGTCACATGTAAATCTTCGTTGATGAGTTTGCGCACAGCATCGACGTTTTCCTCAGTGACTGCCGTTTTTGGTGCACCTGCTCTTGGATCGTCCCTAAAACTAATCCGCCCACGTTTGAATTCTCCATACCAACAAGAAATTGTTTACTGATGTGGTGCTTCATTACCGAAAACAGACACCAACTCCACGAAGCAGTCTTGTTGACATAATTTTCATCGAAAATTATAAAAAAATATCGCGCGAAAATATTCACGGTTTAATTCCATTTTTCATCTAAGTTGTCAAATTTGACAGTTCGTTGTAGCTATAACACTATACGTATCGCACTGAAACTTTGGATTTAGACTAACTAAAGATGGAGATTAATTTTTAATACTGACGTTTGATTAGTGGTGTCCTCTATGTCCCAGTATGCAAGACATAAAAAGCATCCCTCATAGCAGTTGAAAATTTTGATTTATTTGGTTAACATATATTAACACTATGTTTCGCGACGCTCTATTCGCGTGATGATTCTTATTATCGATGGTTCTCTTCAGGATAGCTCAAAGTCAGAATACCGCCAAATGGACCTCTCGTATGTTTCGGAAATTTAAGATAATTAAATTTTAGCTCCAGGAACAAAAGTAATTGGCCTAATACCCATCGTCTTACATAAATGGATCGCTGACTTTGAGTCACATCCACATTTAATCCAGAACTTCGAGTGCTTTGTTCCACTACTGCATGCACAACAAATAATAAGCGATACTTAAATCAATCAATTTATATATCTATCGTGGCATCAGTTATTTAATGTTTCCTTTACAAAAGCAATGATGCGAAAATCCCCAATTAGTTTATAATCCATTAGAGCGGGCAGATACATCAAACGTCAATTATAAGCTTCGATTTCATTTTAATTGCCCCGCTTAAATTTAACGAATGATTAATTAATTTTTATATCCAAATTTGTCCTAAGATGATTATTTTATTACGGCTGTGAAATTTTACATTAGTTTAGTAGAAACATTGAATCTTAACTATTACTTTATGTAATCAACAATAAAATTATTAAATTTTTCACACTGTCAAATTTAATAATACACGGTTAAATTTTTTTAAAAGAAATATATGGAATCCCTATACAAAACGTTAAGAAAAAACATAAATAACTTATCCAACATGTTTACATTGTTGCAAAAAAATGCGGATGTGCGCGATGAAAAAACTGCACCATAATATATGTTTCTGTATTAGTCTCGAAAAGGTTCGTACGTAGCGACGTATATATATGTTTATATACTGAGAAGGATTGTTCGACGTTGAGAGATGTTATATTTGCATAGTTAAAGTGCTCTTTGTATCTGTACAATGGATCTTCAGTATTGGTAAAAAGTTGCCCTAATTTTGTAAAATCTACATTTTTATCTAATACACTGTTAAATTATATTATTAAATATTATTAAATTTGACAGTGTGGGCACATAGTCTGCCGTCTTTAGTCATCACGCATTAGTTGATGAGCGGCGCTGAATGTTTTCCGTTCTCCTACGCTGTGTCTTATGGACTTTTGTAGTAAGGATCTTATTTACGGTGAAAGTATCTGTCCAGTGACATATACTGATGATTCTGTAGCAAGATGAAACACATGTCTGCATGTCTGAAAGATATTTTCACACATATTTGAACTTGTATTGTGTTCTCTACGCCCGATTTTTGATAATATTTTTACATTATTATTATTTTTTAATAGGTCTAACTGGTCGTTCTATAGAAATTAGATATAAAGAGCATTTACGTTCATTTAAAAATAATAAACCGAATTCCATTTTCGTAAACTATATTTTAAAAACAGGTCATCTTGTTCCTAATTTATATAAAACATTAATTCTATCGGGTGTCCGTTTAATACTGAAGCTGACGTCTGTTAAATTTTGGAAATTTCTTTGCTTTGTATTTGCCTTACTGAGAATTATAGTTATTGTCAATTGATGTTTAATATATTTTGCCATAATCATACATGCCTGTTTTCCGTTAGGTTTTATTGTTCACATTTTTGTTTAGAACGCGGCACAATCTATCCCATTTTTTTAAGTAATTGTAATTAGTAAATTTTGAGAACAAACATTCCGAAAACTAATTTGTTAATTGTTGCGGTAGAAATCAAGTACAGTAATGCTAACTTAAACAAAATTTGACACAAACTGTCAGCTTCAGTATTAAATGGACACCCGATATTTCTAAGAAAAAAGGTTTCAGATTGAATATCTTAGAATCCATTGAAATTTTAAAAGGCATTAAAAATACGAAAGGCGTTATTCTTAATGACCAGCCAAATATATTTAAGACTAATTTTCTCAATAGTCTGATTAATCCACAACAATCTTAATGTATTATTCTTAGTACTGGATGGGGAAGGGCCAATGTTATGGTTGTGTTCGGTTCTTAGAATCACCACTCCGATTTTACTTCACCGCGCACAGGTTGTAAGGCTGTATACACTTTACTTTTTAAATTTTCAGTGACTATTTGTTAAATTAATAAATGTATTTTGCTACGTGCTTCCTCAAAGCACTAGTTCTGCACCTACATACACACCATAATATCTACTTGATTTACTAACTTATCGCAATAACACGATTGCCCCGGAGATATTCGGCTGAGACCGGCTCAGTTAGGGGAGGTCCTTTATAATAGGCGCCACCGTGTTTATACTAACGAGCCGGTAAATCGCAGGTAAATACGTGAACAATTGTTACCACAATAATAACACACCAAGTAATATAACAATAACAAGAAATAGATTATTAACAACAAGAAAATAAAACAAGGGAAAAAGTCAATAAGCATATAAGTACCCTGTAGTAAATTAAATTCACAGGACAAAATGGTGCAAAAAAAATCTAAGTAAGGCACAAGCCACAATAAAATAATGAAATATAATTCAACAATACCATTGACCGTCATGTGTAATGAATACAAAAAAAAATAATTAAAGTACATAGTGACACCTAGTAAATGGCTCACCTAGCATAGCAATTTTGTATATTAGCAAAAAAAAAAATTCATGCACGTTTAATATGTACTAAAAGCAAATAACTACTGACGTTAAATTGAAATAACAGTAAAGTATATTACTGAACATAGAAAAATGAAATAAATTGATACAACGTAAACACAAAGATCGTAGTCAAAAATATGTAAATGGTATGCTTAGTCTAAATAATAAATTGGTGGTTAATTTATATAAAGATCTTTCGATAAATCGCACATGGAAATACTTGTACATTCTGTATACTAATTAGTTTATTAAATATCCGAAAAAACAAATCAATCTAAGATGGTAATAAAGAAAAAATAAAACAACGCAATTATGATAGTAAAATTGACACTATGTTGGTCTCAATAATTTACAAGTTATAATTAATTCTTAAGCTTTAGAGAGTTTTTGTAAGATTACGAATAATAATTCACAAAACAAAATCGGGCATAACCCTAGTATGACAGATTAAATTCGATTACCCTGTATACGCAAAATTAGGGGTCTTCTTCTTCTTCTTCTGAGCGCCAGCACGTCCAGGCACTTAAGCACACTGCTCTTTGTACTATCCCCAATAGATCTCTCAGTTCCAATCTGCTAGTCTTTTGTCCTCGATAAAAGCCACTATCCTCCTCAGGGGAAGTTTGAGTACACTCGAAGGATCCAATAGGTCTCTCCTGAAATATTTCTGTCTGAGTTATTTCAGTTCCTCACCCCAGCCATGAAGGCAAGTTTCCTCCTGTTTTTCACATTTCCTACACCAGGGCTCGCTAACCAAGCCCATGCTGTACATATGCTTCCTTAAAGGACAATGTTCGGTTATTAACCCGGTAATTATTTTAATTTCTTTTCTGTTACTACGAATTAGGTTGGCTGAAAACTTTCCGTCCAGCTCCCTTAGTAGTGTTGGTATGGAGTTGACCTTCCGTTAACTTCCATTTATTTTTATGTTCTTTTTCTAGCCATAACCAGATCTCCATTTTAGCGGAATCCTTAGTAATTCCACATACAGGTTCTGGTCCTATGAAGTTGCTATTAGTACCTTCTCTGGTCAGTTCGTCGGCTATCTCATTGCCTTTAATTCCCTCATGTCCTGGCACCCATGTCAGCGACACTGTACTGTCTTGTGCCAGTTTATTGAGGACCTGTTTACAATATTTTACCAGCTTAGACCTGGTAGATGGGTTCATAATGGCTTTAATAGCTACCTGACTATCAGTCATTATGTTAATTTTTTTGTTTGCGCAGCCGCCTTCCCGAATTTCCTCGGCGTAGGCTGCGACTGCAAACAATTCGGCCTGGAAAACCGTAGTATGTTTCCCCAGACATATCGATATCTTCCTTCTAGGGCACATTCGGCATATGCCTGCACCCGCCCCTGACTAGATGGGATCCATCAGTGTACCAGGTGCCGGCACCACAATCGCTCGAGCGACTTTTTGCCTGTTCCCTGATCGGTATAAATATGTTCAGCTGTAAACATAATCTCAGATGCCATACTGTCCGTCGACATTTGAAATATCGGCTCTTCCAGTATAGTTCCTGTGATATATGTATGGCTCCCTGCAACCTTATTAGGGCACCATACGTCATTGGCCTTCAACCTCAGGATCGCAGCCGTTGCCTCCGCCTTTACAAATAGTTCCAGGGGTAGGAGACCCACAATGGCCTCCATGGAGGCGGTTCCCGTGCCGTTCATAGCTCCCGTGATTCCCAACAGAGACTGTCGCTGGAAAGTCGTGAGGAGCCTCACCGACATGTCCGCTCCGTCCTCCTCCACCAGACCTGGACCAACTGCTCCATAGGTAATCGTTGGCCTTATTACTACTGTGTTCAACCAGTGTGCCACATTTGGTTTTAGTCCGCAGGTCTTGCCAACAGCTCTTCTGCATCTCCAGAAGAGCTGCGTCGCCCTGTCTGCCACTTTGACTAGGTGTCTGCTCCAATTCAGTTTCGCATCAAGTGTTATGCCTAGATACTTCACTTCATTGGTTAGTTCTAACTCTTGTCCAAAACCCAGATCATTTATTTTTCTCATGTTGGTAAAGGCTACCAGCTTGTTTTTTTGAGGATTGACAGTTAATCCCTCCTCAAGGCACCATCTTTCCACAATTCGCAGAGCATTTCGCATGATGCTCGCCACTGTCCCCAGGAATTTCCCCTGGGACACTATGACAATGTTATCGGCGAACCCCTGCGTCCATATTCCCTGGTCATTTAATTTCCTGAGGAGATTATCCACTACTAGACTCCATAGTAGCGGTGACTATGCGCCTCCTTGAGGACATCCTTTTGTTGTCCTCATGGAGATCGTTTTATTTTGCATTTGGGCATGAACTACTCTGCTACGCAGCATGTTATGAACCCAGTTGCATGTGGTGACTTTTATTTTTCGATCTCTTGAAGATCGAATAATAGAAGACTTCGAGGTGTTATCGAAAGCGCCCTCTATGTCTAAGAAGACTGCAAGTGCAATTTCCTTGTAATGTAGGCTCCTTTCGAGCCCTCTCACCAGGCTATGCAGGCATGATTTTCCCATCTGGTATGCCCATTGCAGTAGGTGTAGAGGAGATCTATCCAGAGCCCCTTCTTTAATATTTAAATATATCATTTTTTCCACAGTCTTCAACATAAAAGAGGCAAGAGACTAATTTGTCTAAATGATTTAGGGTGGGTATATGTTCCTTTTCTGGATTTCAGAATAAACACTACCCTAGTTTTTCTCCATGCCCTAGGGATATAAGCCATAGCATGACTAGACCTGAATATCTCCAATAGAGTACCCATAATTTCCCCAATTCCCTCTTGAAGGAGTTTGGGAAACACACCGTCTAGTCCTGCGGATTTATATGGTTCAAACGATCCTATCGCCCATCTAATTAAATGGGGCTTGAAGATCTCGCTTGATATCTCCCAATCATTCCTAGTCGCCCTCCAAGAGGTGACAACTTGATTGGTATCACAATCATTCATACGCTCCGAACCTGGAAAATGTACCCCCAGAAGATACTCTAAAGTCTCTTCCACGATACTGGTACACCTCCCGTCCGTTTTTTGTATAGATCTAATTGCGTTGGAAGGATCTTTTTTAAGAATTCTGTTCATTCTGGCCATGTCAGGAATACCTTCCATGTCCTCACAGAATTTTCTCCAAGCCCTCCATTTGCTCTCTTCGATTTTATCATTGTATTTATTGAGGAAAACCTTGTAAGCTTTCCAATTACCTGTTTTCTTCGCCCTATTAAATGACCGGCGAATTTCTTTCCTTAAATTGGTTAACTCTGCATTCCACCAGGCAGCCCGCTTAGCTATAGGGCGCTCCCTAAGGGAACAGTTATTTTCATAGCAGGAAAGAATGGTCCGTTGCAACCATTCAACAGCCAACTCCAACTCTTCCGCATTCCCTAATCTAACAGGGATATTTCGGGTTGCAGCTAACAGGTCTTCCTTGTAAAAGCCCCAGTCTGTTCTCTTGGGATCCCTGTATACTCTGGGTTCCGTTAAATCTATACATAATTCATAGCGGATATACGAATGATCAGAGAGCGACGGCTCTTCGGATACATGCTGCCCCCTTACAAAATCCCGTATTCCCGACGTGCATAAGGTTACATCTATAACTGATTCCCCCCCTTGATGTCTTAAATGTCGGTTTATCACATTGATTCAGACAGTCAAGTTCAGTACAACAGATATAGCTAAAGAGAGACCTATAATTGTTATCCTTGCTGCCCCAACCCTTATGATGAGCATTGGTATCTGCGCCGATAATCAATTCCAGATTGTTCTTACTGGTATATGGCATCAAGGCCTCAAGATCAGGTCCTGGTAGCTCTGGAGACTCAATGGGTAGGTATAGAGACGTAATTGTCGTCTCCAATATACCCCTATCGACACTCAGTCTGATCCTGGCTGCCGTCATGTCCCCACTGCATAGCTCCATGATAGGCATCACGTCCAGGTCGGCTCTGAAACAGATAAAAGTTCCAATTTTAGTCTCTGGGGCACCAACCAACAGCTCTCTTCCCCTAATATGTAGTCCTCCCACTTTACCTCTACTTATCCATGGCTCTTGGATGAGGAGGATATCGATATCTTCAGCCAGCGTCCTTTGACAATGTGCCGCTGTGGCTGTTTTCTTATGTTGAAGATTTATTTGGAGAATCTTCAACATTTTGACCCTTAAAGTATCACCGGTTTCTGGTATTTCTTTGTTTCGAGGGTTACAAAGCTAGCCCTCTGAAAGCGATAGTAAGGTCTCCAATCAGTCCTCACCAACGTTTCCTCAGACTCATTGTTAATCCAAAGGCCCACATGTAGGCCCTTTCGGAAGATCTGGAACTGAGGGTAATCCACCGGTCCACTTTAAGCCCTGGATTTTGCCTCTCGAGTCTTTTCAAGCCCACTATCAGATCCTCTTTTTTAGTCTCTGGCAAAAACGCTGAAACTCGTTGCTGTTTTGGCAGTTCCTCGCTCGAGTTTCCAAACAGTTTCCTTTTCCAAGTAATCTCTCGTAGTGTTGCACGAGTCTTCATCTGCACAGATGACTCCATAGTAGCCGTCCATAAGACGGGAGGATTCAAACATCGGCGCCTTCTGCGCCCTATCTATGACCATTATCAGGGCCTCTTGTATAGCCCCTACATTTTTCTCAGTCACTAAGCTGACCGGGTAGTATTTAGGAACTATTGCAGCCTTAATACCGTTAAGAGCTACTTTATCCTCAGGAGTGCGCCCAGCCGACACGGTTCGCTTAACGGCCCCTGTTTGCTTAGGTTCTCCCTGAGGTTCTTTTTGGGAAAGGAGGAGCCTTATTTTACTCGTATCCACCCCCCGTTTCCTCATCTTCTTTAATTTCTTTCTTTGTGCCTCGGAAAGATGTTTTCTTTCCTTGGGTGCACCCTCTGTTTTCGCAACGTTCTCAGTTTCAGTCCGTTGCGTTTCAGTTTTGTTTTTTGGAGTCTCATCAGTCTCCATTGCCAAGGGAGTCTCTATAGACTCCTTAGGTTTTGGATTCTCTTCAGACTAAATCGTTTTAAATGTTTGTTTTTTGTCTCGGTTCATTTAATTCCCACGATTATGGAAGAAGTGTGAAGTCAATGCCCGCAGAGCTTCCATTACGGGCACAAGGCCTAAATACAAGGGGGTGCCGCCTAGTGCCCCCAGGGGAACGTTTGAGACCACATATACCCCAGGGGCCATTCAGCTCTAAGCACGTTGCCTTACACTGTAGCTTGGGAGAGCTGGTCCGCGGTGACAGCTTTCGCTAAGGATTAGAAGGTTTTTAGACCTATCCATCCCGCTTATGTCTGCCACTAATCAAGTCCCCCAAGAGAGACCTGACCGTCCCCCTATCCGCCACCTAGGGACGCGCCTGGTGGGTAGCTCAATTTCCGCGGAAGAGGTCCGCGAACAGGAAAATTAGGGGTATCGATTACTTAAATTTTACTAAATGTAATATATACAAAAAAAGGAATGACTCTAATTTCTAATTGTCTTATTCAATATACATTAACAATTCTGTAGGAGAAAGTTACTTTTGGATTGTCTGTAGTCTTCCGAGGAAAATATATACACAGTTCATATCTAGTGGGTTGCAGAAAGATACACTACCTTACGATTCCTATGGTAATAACGTCTTGGAAAGCGATTACCAAACTGTTGAACTAATGGTTGCTTGCTGTAAAGGAACGCCACCTACTGGCAAACGACTATGTACTAGGAACGACCAAGTACTATAAAGTGACCATGTACTAGGAACGACCAAGTACTAGAACCCGAATTAATATAGGGATAACCTATAACCACGTGCTACGCTTGTTCACCAATTTCGTACAAAAACATAACAGAAACGGCCTTCCCGTAAATAAAAGGACCTTCAGACGTATAAATTAATTAATAATAACTTAAAGCCGCATAAAATTACTTATAAGAAGTCATTAATAATTGCACAATACGTCTTCAGTACAACGAGTTCTTGATGAAACTCGATAGCAAAAGAGAAGACCAGAATTCCTCAACCCGATTCTTATATACGAAAAGGTACGTAGTTCTTACAAAATCAACCGATAGGGGAAGCTAAATTAAGAAGGGAAATTAATGACGAAATATATATTTAGAAAATTATTTCGCTATGTCAAAATTAAGACAATAAAGTTATGAATCTAACTGACAAGGAATATTAATTAATTACTACTTAATTAAGAATTATTAATCGAAAACTATAGACTAAAAGAATGAACACGAGATGACTCTGATGCTACAATAAGCAAGGAGATTTTAAATGAAAATTCTAATGACAAATCTAACGGAATTCGCTACAGACAAAGCCGTAAAATATCCTAATTAATTTTAAGATAAAGATACGCATTAAAAACTGTTATAATTTAACCATTTAACAAATTAACTGTCCACAATTTACTAACTCGATCATTTTAATCGACAACTCTAAAGCCATCCACCGCGTAAAATATGAACTAAACTATAATGAAACCCAAAATTTTTCCTGAAAGTTGCCTGTAACAAAGTGAAATATATCGCAAATTTTAATTAAATTCAAATCATACTTAGAAAACTTCTACGACGAAATTTCTAATTTTAACAGGATAAATATCCGCAAAAGAAAATATTATTCAAAATTTTAAATATCGAAATGTACAAAATATAAGCGAAAATCGATTCTATAAAGGTCCGTTCAAAAATTACCGAATTACCGTCTAAAAATTAACAAGAGACGATTTCAACCCGATACAACTTTCATCTAAATGTATTTATTTACATTATATAGAAAGGAAAATCAAATATAAACCGGAAATTTTTTTTAAACTTTATTGGAGCATGATAAAAGTACAAAGGCTTAAAATTATTTTTCTAAGTATTTTCTTGATATCGTGACACATTTTTCCCAACGGATGAGTATTTTTTTTATCCCATTTTCGTAAAACTAAGATGGTTGCGTCATAAACCAATTGGGCACGAAATCTTCAACTGCAACATCGTAATGAAAACGTTGCCCCCAAGAGCTTTCTTTCACCGGTCCGAACAGACCTTGCGATCGTCCTCTAGAAGCCGGCGAACAGTACGAATGTTCTCTTCTGTCACACGCTGGTTCTTGGTCGACGTTGGTGACCTTCATTTTGGATTGCTTGTCGCCCTTCTAAAAATTATTAGTGCCATGAATTTACTTGTGTCTTTTTAAGTGTATTTTCCCCGAACCATGCCTGACGTCTTCCAAAATTTCTGATGGTTTTACGCCTTCTGATGACATTACGCCTTCTTTCGTAAGAAATTTAACTATAACACGTTGCGCAACAGATGACGGTACTTCTTGCTCGGACATCGCGATAGTTACTGAACATGTGGTAGTGTGGCATTATGTAGCGGTGCAAAGTTCTCTAGGCATCCGCGCCAGTGAACCTCAGACGCCACGTTTCTGTTCACTCACTATCGATACGAAAATAATTTCGGTTTATATTTGATTCATCCGCGTACATTTATTTTAGATCTACAGCGACTTATATAATATAAATATACGTATTCGTTGAACATTATATTGTTTGAAGTCATAACGGGAAATATTTCTGTATTATTTCGCAGAAATTATACCTACTGGCAACAATACCCAAAATTTACGACACTGTCTTAAAAATCTAATCTTAATAACTAAATAATAAAATATCATTACTAATCAAGTATTGGTGTCATAAATATAAGTATATTGTTCCGGATCGGCCCTTGTTGAAGTAATAAAATTTATTATACATATCTAAGGACAGTGATCTTAAAAATGGGAATACAGATTAAACCCATTGTTCACTATAACCCAAAGTAACAAAACAAGCGGTCTAATATATAAGGCAATAAATAAATTTGTAAGAAGATGCCAATTATTAATTACCTGAGAGAGGACTGAAGCGATTGAATGACCAATTGCCCCGATAAAACGTTGTGGCGGTTTAAGGTATAGTATGCATGTTATAACAGCCCCACTATTTGCTTGCTCGATTGCATTCGTCGAGCAGATGTTGTTATTTCCGTCGCTATTCTGTCTATTCATTCATAAATTCTATTTTACAGTAGCGTGTAAGACGCAATATACATTTATATATTATTTCGTTATATCCGCTAATTTCCAAAGTGTATTCTAATGTTTACATGCTGTTATACATGCATATACATATATGTATTTATTGTTCTTGAAATAGTATATTTTCTATTCTCTTCCATAAGGGATTGTTTCTGGTTTTATATCTTTCAGTGTTATTTGGTTACAACGTTTAGTATTTTTAAAAATCCGTTTTATATTGTTATATTGTACATTTGTACTATAATTTTTTGTAAACATTAAGTTTAATTTACGGAATTAATGGGCATTTTCTATTTTTAAAGACGTTTTAACATCTAAAAGAACTACTTTAATACAGGAACACCTTGAAGAAATTTTAGTTGTTCATAGTAATGTTTTACACTTTCAATGTTTCCCAGAAAATACATAGTTTTGAGTTTTATTCTTTGTACATTATTTTTATTCAAAATTCGATACGCAATTCGCTTTTCAGCATTACTTTTGTTTCAGCAGTAATTTCTGCCAGTTACCAAACCGTTTATTACAATCGCTCTGTTCTGCATTGACAGATGCATATTAACTGCATATGTAGGTATGTGCCACTTATCCGTATCAAATTGTTCGAAACTCACGGATCGCTTACAGAAACAAACCTATTGCGAATACCAGGCAGACACCTACGGGTTATGAATCATCAATCGCTTGAGTCCGTTCTCTGTTAATTACCCTAAGTAATAAAATGAGTGCTCTAAATTATAAAGTAGGTAATAAATAGTTTTAAATAGATTTGCAAATGTAAACAATTCATAAAACTTAAAGAAAGTTTTGTTATACAGTGGTTTAAATTTGAAAATGTACGTTGAATATTTATAAAATTGGAAATGTTTATGTCTGAATTCTATATCCTAGATTTACTTATATTTAACAACCAAAATGTTTCAAATTAAAATATTACAAAAGGATATTAAACGCATCGTCAACAGTACGATACACTATAGCAATAATTACTTCGAAAATATCCCCATTGTCAATTTATTACCTGTTAATTTTATCTTAAAGCTAGCATTATTTTTGATTATAGCTTTTATATATATGGTAAATTCAATTTGTTGGCGATTTAAGGTCCGGTTTTACTTCAAAATATATATATATTTAAAACAATCCTACATGTTTCGGCAAATGATGCCGTTTTCCACGTTTTTAGTGTTAAATAATAATAATAATAAAGTGATAAAAGACAAAGTAATAGTTTTTTGTGTATCAAATTGAAAATTCTTCAATTAGTGTAACTAGCTTTATCTGTACATAATAAAGTATTACATTATAAGCAAATATTTAAACCATTTTGAACATATGCAATTCAGCTTTGGGGTGTACCTAAAACGGTAACATAAAAATTATTCAAGCTTTTCAGAATAAGGTATTTAGGAACATTGTAGAAGCACCATGGTATATTAGGAGGAAGTAAGACCTATATAGGAACTTAAAAATTACTTGCGGATAGTGAAATCAGAAATTTGCGAAAAACTTCTGCAACAGCGAATGTAGAGGCAATCGAGCTTTTCGAAACGGCAGACAGTGACAAGGCTCAAGAAAAGCAAGTCGTTTATGTAGAGTGCATAGTGCTAGTGACAAAAGCAGATGTAATTTAGTATTCTAAAGAACGGAAACAAGTTATTTATTAACCTATAACTAGATCATAATGTTAATTAATTCAAAAGGTTGCAAGCTAATTAGCTTCGGTTTAAATTACTATGGATACTTAAACATTAATTGCTTTAATAAATTACACATGGGGCAGACTACCTTCTTTAAGTATATATTTACCTTACTATAAAATGTTAGTTAATAATATCTAATAATATTTTCATAACAAAAATATGAGCTTCGGAGAAATGGAGGGTAAATTAAAAATCAACACTTTATTTTCAAAATTGTGACATTTATTCTCGACTTAAAATTCAAGGCGCATTTCCATTAAAATTCATTTTATTAACTCCATTAATAAATTTTAATGCCTTTCAACTTACATGCTGAAAAACACTCCTTTTTCCTGAATAAACGATATAACTTTTTACATTTAGAAAGAATTATTTTGTGAGTACGTAGACTAAATAACATAATTGATGCGATTTCATCCGTTTTCATCTTTCATACAATGTAATAAATAGGATAAACACTCTTAAATAGTGACACAATGTAAGAAGTAATTTACAAATTAAGACGTCGTAATTTGTCAACTCGTGTGATGAAACGAGATCTGGTGATGCCATTCTAAATAACTAGAAATTATTCTTCCTCTTAGAGTTAGGTACGATTTTTATTTTATTTCTTTCATTATTTTTTCCCTTCATATTACAAGATAACCGAATGATGTTAACACTTCGATAACGATGTATGTACTTTTTTACGTTATGAGTGATGAAATGACGAGTTTGCCGTTGGATTTTCTCCTAGGAATAAAATAAGTGAAGTGTAATGAAAATTTGACTTTCTTTGTTATACTAACGAAGAAGTGTTTGCATTATATAATTTAATCAATATTAGGAATATTTTCTAGAATTGCAAAAATGTTGGATCTATATTTTTCTAAATTGTAATCTAAAACTACCAATCCGTGCAATTTCTTGTAGAACTAAGAGAAACCTGGTTATAATTTTATTATTAAACAGTAAATACAATTTTTGACAGCCGATCATATGGAATGTAATAATTGTTTAACATTTGATATTCCTTCCATTTCATCAGTTATTACCTGCTTCATAACATGAAGAGAGAGTTTGATAGGTTATAGCGGCAAACCCTGTCACGAACTCATCTTGTCGTTGCCCTTGTAATAGACAGTTACAAAAAAAAACGCGTTCTTCCAAACTATATTTATAACGATCCATTTAGAGTTTAACGCAGAGTAGACGCTCGAATTCAATAACACTATCAGAATGATTACACAATGAAATAATGCCGTGCTGCTATTGGTTTAATAACGGTCATTGGCGGAAATAATAAGAAGTGAAGGGTGTGTACAGCATTGTCTGACATATTTCGCACCCGTATAATTAAAACTACTTTTTGAAGAGCTCAAATCGATTGGTAACTGTTTTGATAAACTGCTCACGATAACAAAAAAAAACTTCGCATTAACATATAAAACTACAATTGCTTCTGGAAGAAGCTAGAACCGCGTTCTTGGCACTGCTTCCTTTTTGGCTGACTTTTCGTCTCTTGTTGCAATGGATATCTTTGGGACCGCTACTACTGGAGGGTCTCGGTTATGATTTTGTTTTTGCGATAGAAGGGTCTGGTAGAGGATATCTGTCATTACTAGAGTGGACCAATTCGGAGCGAAAGCAGAGGCGTGACTAACGAATTGGTCCCCGCATGCGAAACATTATTAATATCTAGAGATATACTATCACGAACGGTGCTGTTATTATGTTATTAAGTAATATAATAAGTTATTATATTACTTAATACTACATATTTGTATTATATTTTGTTTATTTTAGTTCCAATTTACAGTCGTGTATTGTGTATTGTGCATTCTATAGAACAGGAAAGTGTTTTATATTTATATGAATATGAATATTACCTATATTTCCCTCATCACTGCCTTATAGAAATTATGTGTCAACAAATTTTTGCTGTTCCCTAGTTTTGATTTATTATAATTCCTACGTTTATCCGTCGTCTAAAGTTTAATATAAGCACTTATATTACATAAGTGCTTATATTAAACTTTAGACGACGGATAAAGGTAGGAATTATAATAAATCAAAACTAGGGAACAGCAAAAATTTGTTGACACATAATTTCTTGTTTCTTATTATATTACTTAATAACATAATAACAGCACCGTTAGTGATAGTATATCTCTAGATATTAATAATGTTTCGCATGCGGGAACCAATTCGTTAGTCACGCCTCTGCTTTCGCTCCGAATTGGTCCACTCTAGTCATTACAGTTGACATTATTGGGATGTTTTAGGATATCTATTGATTCACGTATTTTACAGTTCAAGTAGTAGGGGTTTCGAGATAGAATCTGGACTAATCGAAATTTAATTTGGTCTCAAATTTCCACCCTATGTTTGGCAAGAGTTTATAGCCGTGCTCTTGCAACAGGAATACAAAATTCCAAATAGTACAATTATTTTTAAAAATAAAAGGAAATATGCACATTTAATATAATAATGATAATAATAAAGAAAAAAAATAATACAATAATAATAATAATTCCAACAAAAATCATATCAAACTTACATATATTCCAGTATAACAAGTACAATATAAAGAAATACATGTATATTATTACATTAACCTTTTAAGGTAGATGTAAAAGTCCGATCCAATGCATTGAAAAGTCAATACCACATAAAATATTTACCTCTGATGAGACGCGATCCATAGAATTGTGCTTACGACGAAAAGGAGTACTGAACGTCTTATTTGAGCGAGTATGGAATAGAGGGACATGGAACGACGTTAAACAAAAAGATGAAAGCAATCTAAGTTATCGCGCAAAAGTTGGAATCCCGACTTGGTAAATGCTTTACACCTTCTACTTTCCAGCGATTCAAGTCCGAGAAGTTGTAGCCTTTCTGCATAATTATATAGATTTTGATCAATGTTTAATTTCAATAGAATAAAGTTTTTTTAACTAGTATAAATCTGTTCAAGTGAGTCTAAACTCGTTCGATCCGATTTATATGAGTTGCACGATAGGGAGACCAAACCATACAACAATATTCAAAAGTATAGTACAATATGATCAAATATTTCTACCCTCTAGAAGGCCATGAAATTCTTCTTCTTTAAACTTAAGTTGGCAATATAAATTTAAAAATGTGTTTTAAGTGTAAGTCGTGCAGGTTAGGTTCTATCGTTGATAGATTAATGTCAATAAACCAATACAGTACACATAATGACAAATGTATTTTATTTGTCACTACCAACATGATACCTTGAATAAATAATTTCATGGCTAACTAGAGGATAAATTTATTTGATCATATGGTATAGGCCAGAGCCGTATAAATAACTATAGTATACAGGGTCCGGCAACGAAGCGGGGACGGAACATTACACGCGTATATGAAAGTTATTCAAATATTTAGTCATTGGATATCCTTCCGTACCATCAAGCGCACGTTTTAAAAATATTTTGTTTTATACAGGCTGTTTCAGATGGAAACGCCAGACTAAAGTTGCATTTTTTTAAATGGAACACTCTGTATATTAATAGATAAAATGATCCGCGCTTGAAAGCTGGTTACATCGATATAATGTTGTATGGGTCTAAAGTTGATAGTTTCTGTGTAAATAATTATTTTACTTGATAAATTGATACATTTCAGTAGGCTATTCTGCATAAGGAAAATCAAAAGATCCGAAACCAATAGAATAGAATATTTTCTACTAGTATGCACTTTCGTTGCTACGTGAAATAAATTCTGCAACTGCTCGCGTTATACAGGGTGTTCACAATTTCGCAAAATCGAAGAAATCTCGTAATTTTTAAATGGAACACCATGTATATTTTTAGCTCATTGAAAAGCCCTTTTACTACGCTTTCTATTGATACCTCATTTGATGCACCTAGGATGGATCATTTGCTAATTATTTCTTTTTAGAGTTGAATTAATGAAAAAGCTTGTTTTTTTAATAGCTAATTTGCGCTTTTAAACCTTCTGTAAGATCGGATATTCAACAAATTATCCATACATGGTCTATAACAAGAAGATGTGAGTTATTGAAAGCAGATGTCAATAACTCACATCTACTTTCAAAATAGGCATCTGCTTTGTAATCTGACGTTTGCTTTCATAACTGACACCTGCTTTCAAAACAGACATATGCTTTCACTAACTGACATTTGCTATCAAAACTAACATGAGCTTTCAAAACTGACTTCTGCTTTCAACTTGACATCTACATTCAATAACTGACATCTGATTCATTAACACTGTTACTTTATAATGCATTTCTAAATAGCTTGAACCTAGGTCTATTGTGACTAAGTGGTAAAAGCGACAGCCCGGCAAGCTGTAGACTTGGGTTCGAGTCCCAACGTAGACCATATTTTTCAATTAAAAATTTCGTATGATTTGCTTTGTAATTTGTAGACAGCAATGTTTACATCCCCACTTACTCTGCAATTACATACATTCTAACTTGATATTTGTAAATATTTCATATAAAAGCCGAAAAACTCCAATAATTTATCAATTGTTATATTTAATAAACGGCTAAGAAATTATCTAAACACTTATATATGTATATATATTGTAGTGGTACAACCAGCTCAGGTATTCCAGCACCTACAATGGAAAGTACAGGTACACAATCAATATAAACACCTGTATAAACAATAAATTGGTGGACGGAATTTGTGAAACTAACATCGAAATGTAAATAAATTAATACGACGAGAACTTTAAAATTCATCATTATCTTATTTTGATTTTAACTAACTTTTTATATTTTAATTTCATTTTTTCATTATTCAAATTATACGCGCGAAACAACAGGTATTTAATTTATCAACATCAGGTTTATATCGACGCTAGATAACCACGCCCACCAATTCAAAATTATATGAACCCCGCTAAAGCAAACTTTACGGTAGAAAACATTACTAAATTTATATTCAAATCATATTTTAGGTTAATGTAAAATATTAAATTAATTTTCCCTTTATGTTAAAATCAAAACATTGTATAAACTCACATTTTAAATTGATGTAATTAAACTAAAATTACGAGATTATTTCGATATAGAAATAAGGCTTTGGAATAAAAAATAAAACGCGATCGGCGTCATCTGATATAAAACTTTCAACATAAATGGCCGTTTTTGAGTGTACTTCCTTAAAATAAATTTTTAAAACATCTTTAAAGTGAAAATCTCCTACCTAGTGTTGAATCATTCGATAACCAAATTAAAGGCCCACCTTTTGAAGAAAAAATCTCAAGAATACCTCAACGCAAACGTGAGATATCGTCCTAAGCATCATTTGAAGCAGAGAGCAGGGCAAGCCAACGATTTACACCACTCAACTCGACGAACTCCGCCAAAGACGGTGAACGAGGCCGTGCTTCCTGGTCTGCCGCATATCCACATATTGAGAAGTATATCAGATCTAGGAGATCAACATCAGGTTCACCTACAACGTTTATTCCAAATTATTTAATTTTAAAAGTTATAATTGCTCAAATTAATCGCTACAAATTATTATTTCATGTATCAAATTCAATTTTAAAGTAAGCATCAATTTAAAGCGTTGAATTTTACAGATATTTAGCTACAAATAAGCTTATACTCACCAAAATAATATAAGATATAAAAACTATTAAATATTTGTTTATTTTATCTCGTACACATAACCTCATCACCATTTCCCACATGTGCACTTATTAATTTCAATTTTTGTCACATCTTGTATAATTTATATAATATTAAATACAGTTTCCTATTTTTATCTCTCAATTTTGTTGTTACAGTTTTCTTATTTTTGTGATATTAAATTTTTATTTATTTATCTAATTCAATCTTTTATTTGTGAAGTGTGATTGTTGTGTTTGAGTGGAGAATACACTGATTGGTTTGTAGCTGCAAATAATACACCTGACCGACCGTGAACCCTGAGATTATTAAAAATTAACTTTTACACTCAAGCTCTACCGCAATTAGCTAGTTATATTAAAAAGGGTCAGATAGCGTTGATTCGACTAAGGATATTTGTATATTGGCGCCCACATTTTAAATTTAAAATCATTAATCTTTCATTCTTTTAGATTTTCAATTTTTATAATTAATTCATATACTATATTCTTAGTTAAATCCTACTCAGCGCATCGATTGGCACTTTACATTTGACGCCCGAACGTGAAGGCCAAGTATTATCCTGCAGTTATAAAAATAGTGCTCAACCAACTTTTACACAGACAGATATTTGTTTAAAAAATTTGTGAACTGTATTAGGTATTTATGTGTATTGTGTTGTGTATCTGATTTGTCCATTGTATAGCTAAATCAATATCACATTTTACGAGGGAACCTCAACTTTAACCGGGATATTCAGGAATAAAAGGTTAGTGAAAGGGAAAATCAACTTGTGGGTATTTATTGTTTTCAATTCTTGCCAATTTATATTAATTTTGTGTGGCATATAACTATTCTGATTAATATCTAAATTCATACTTCTTTAATATCAATTATAATAATTCTTATCAATTTTTCAAAAAAAAAAAAAAAAATAAATAAATTCTTTCTTATACTATAACAAATAAATTAACATTAACATGGACACCAGACATCGATCAAAGGCAACAAAAGATAATGTTGATGAGGACAGGTCCGAGCAAGGAGATATTCCAGTAGCTCAAACATCCGGATCTGAAGTGGTAAGTTCTCCAGAGGATAGCCAGGTAATGAAAATGTTAAACGCTCTAATGTTACAAATGAATCAAATGACTAATAAAATAGACACTACCAATAACAAGCTAGATGCTAATAACCTTGACTTAACTAATAAAATAGAAACCACTAATAATGAATTGAAAAATAATAACATTGACATGAATAACAAACTAGATTTTACAAATAATAAATTGGATATAACGACCAAAAACCTAAAACAAGATAACATTGATTTAAAACAAGAATTAAATAACTTGAGTAGTAATTTAATAACTAAATTAGAAACCAACATGCAACACATTAATGAAAAATTCGAACTTAACAACGCCAATATAGACAACAAATTAAGTGCTTTTAAAATCGATCTGGAGGGAAAAATAGCAGAAATCTCCATCGCACAAAAAGTTATGGAGGAAAATGAGTTAAAATATTTAATTAAACTGGACGAAACAGTCAATCTTCTAAATTCACAGTGGGCAAAACGATTAGGCAAAATCAACAAAATAGAATCCAATAACATTGAAAAACGATTAGACTTAAATAACATAATAGGATCTAGTTACAACAATATAAGCAAGAACTTAGATATCACAAAAAACATAATAGAAGCTAAATGCAATAAACAGAATAACAAGATAGATTTCAAAAATGCCGATCAAAAATCAACCAATAATAAAACAATTAATACACATAAAGAGGTACTGGATAAGAATACAATCAATAATATGCACAATATTAATAATAAGGAGACAACTAAGATAATACAAAATCATAATACTAACATACCGCTTAGAAGAAAAACTAAACCCAATTTTCCTAATCAATTTTTATTAAACGACAGAGCTTACCAGAATTTCTTAATAAACAATGCAAGGGAGAATAATAACATTAACATAAGGAAGACGGGGATTAATAACATTAATTTTAACTTATCCCATATCAAAATCAGGAACATTAAACACAATTATGCAACTAATAACACACAAGCAAAGGCCACTTACACCCAAAACACAAATTTAATTTCACCAAACCTAATTATACACGATTATATGATAAATAAAATATTAAATAAAGAATGCACAATAAACAACTCTGTAATATATGAATACTTAAATAATAACAATTTCCTTAATAATATATCCAATATAAAAATCAATACTAATATACACATTCACACAAAAATTATAAATACATACTCACTAATTAACAAAAACCTCCATAAATCTCAAGGTAGAGGCAACATGATATTTCTACACAGGGATAACAACATTGATATCTTTAAAATAGTTCGTCGAAAAATAAATATTTAAAAAAATACGATGACAGAATCTCGATGTTCTAATACACACGATGATGAACAAAGCAGAATACGGGGATACGAGTTATAATTACAGATAAATTAAAACAATTACACTTAGATTAAACATAAACAAAGAGATGATAAACACAATTTAATACGAAAGAAAGAACACAATATGATACAATAAATGAACATATAACAAGTCAAATAATAATGTATAAATTAAAGAGAAAACAAACATAACTGGAGCTCAAATATATCTACTAAATATCTATAATTAAGAGTTATATACTCTGAGAAAAAGAAGGTAACATCACATATTCAGATGATGAAAATAAATTACAATAGAACAATTATTTAAAATAATATTGGTATTATCAATAGAGTTTAAAAGGGGAACCAATTCACTTATAAACATGCGAAAGGTAAATAATGAAAGTTTAAACGTATTAGTATTGAAAAAGAGAGAGTATGATTGGATAAATAATAAAGGAGTGTAGATATGACATAAGAGGGACTAGGTAAAGATTTTAAAGTTAGAAGGACTTAATATATGATAGGGGTGTATAGAATTATATGAAAATAAATGAATTATTATTATTATGAAAATATTAAAATATAGACAAAAGTGTCTTCTTATAAGGTAGAAAATATATATTACTGAATGGCATTTTACGATAAGAGAAGTGAAGGTGAATGTAACGTCTTGTATGTATAATGAAAGTATTATTTATTATGGAAGATAAAGCTTAGATCAGTATATCAATTATAATTAAAGATTAAGAATAACTAGTTATAAAAAGAATTATTAAGCATGTACCATCAATGAAAGAAATAAACAAAATACCCTAACAATTATAACACTACAGTCAAATACCTGAATATTTAATGTAATTAGTACATGAAGTATATAACACCAATTTTTAAACACAGAGAAAAGCCCAGTATTACAACTATGTTACAGATCGAACAACAATACATTATAAAGTATAACACTAATAAAGAAAGATTTAACTAACACAAAAATATTACTAATACATATATACAAACTAAATATAAGAAACCTTATTAAAAGATATATAATAATGTTATTAAAATGTATGGAATATGTAACATTTATAAAGATATAATAAAACATAAAAGAAGTTAATAAACAAAACGAATACAGAAAGTATAATGAATATAAAGACAAATATTATAAAAAGAAACGAGATTTTTAAAATAAATAATCATGATTTACAATTAAAAAAAAAAAGTTTGAAGTGAATAATAAATAATTTATATATTAGAAAAGAGAATTACATAATAATTATTATTTTGTTCCAAGTTGAATTTGTTTATTTGTTTTTTTTTAAATATGTTGACACATGATGAGGGAGATAAACAAGTTGATGTTCTTAATTCATTTTCCATATCTGGGAAAAGAAATAACTTCAGTACATTCGTTTTTCTTTTGACGGGGATAATGTAGTGGTACAACCAGCTCAGGTATTCCAGCACCTACAATGGAAAGTACAGGTACACAATCAATATAAACACCTGTATAAACAATAAATTGGTGGACGGAATTTGTGAAACTAACATCGAAATGTAAATAAATTAATACGACGAGAACTTTAAAATTCATCATTATCTTATTTTGATTTTAACTAACTTTTTATATTTTAATTTCATTTTTTCATTATTCAAATTATACGCGCGAAACAACAGGTATTTAATTTATCAACATCAGGTTTATATCGACGCTAGATAACCACGCCCACCAATTCAAAATTATATGAACCCCGCTAAAGCAAACTTTACGGTAGAAAACATTACTAAATTTATATTCAAATCATATTTTAGGTTAATGTAAAATATTAAATTAATTTTCCCTTTATGTTAAAATCAAAACATTGTATAAACTCACATTTTAAATTGATGTAATTAAACTAAAATTACGAGATTATTTCGATATAGAAATAAGGCTTTGGAATAAAAAATAAAACGCGATCGGCGTCATCTGATATAAAACTTTCAACATAAATGGCCGTTTTTGAGTGTACTTCCTTAAAATAAATTTTTAAAACATCTTTAAAGTGAAAATCTCCTACCTAGTGTTGAATCATTCGATAACCAAATTAAAGGCCCACCTTTTGAAGAAAAAATCTCAAGAATACCTCAACGCAAACGTGAGATATCGTCCTAAGCATCATTTGAAGCAGAGAGCAGGGCAAGCCAACGATTTACACCACTCAACTCGACGAACTCCGCCAAAGACGGTGAACGAGGCCGTGCTTCCTGGTCTGCCGCATATCCACATATTGAGAAGTATATCAGATCTAGGAGATCAACATCAGGTTCACCTACAACGTTTATTCCAAATTATTTAATTTTAAAAGTTATAATTGCTCAAATTAATCGCTACAAATTATTATTTCATGTATCAAATTCAATTTTAAAGTAAGCATCAATTTAAAGCGTTGAATTTTACAGATATTTAGCTACAAATAAGCTTATACTCACCAAAATAATATAAGATATAAAAACTATTAAATATTTGTTTATTTTATCTCGTACACATAACCTCATCACCATTTCCCACATGTGCACTTATTAATTTCAATTTTTGTCACATCTTGTATAATTTATATAATATTAAATACAGTTTCCTATTTTTATCTCTCAATTTTGTTGTTACAGTTTTCTTATTTTTGTGATATTAAATTTTTATTTATTTATCTAATTCAATCTTTTATTTGTGAAGTGTGATTGTTGTGTTTGAGTGGAGAATACACTGATTGGTTTGTAGCTGCAAATAATACACCTGACCGACCGTGAACCCTGAGATTATTAAAAATTAACTTTTACACTCAAGCTCTACCGCAATTAGCTAGTTATATTAAAAAGGGTCAGATAGCGTTGATTCGACTAAGGATATTTGTATATTGGCGCCCACAGTTTAAATTTAAAATCATTAATCTTTCATTCTTTTAGATTTTCAATTTTTATAATTAATTCATATACTATATTCTTAGTTAAATCCTACTCAGCGCATCGATTGGCACTTTACAATATATATATATATATATATATATATATATATACATTCTACTTCTACTAGCAATTTTCGTTCTACTGATTCAGACTTTAATTCTTTTCTTTACTCCTTTTCGCATGTACCTGAAGATGAACTGATTAAATTGATGGCTACCTTTTCTAATATATATATATATATATATATATATATATATATATATATATATATATATATATTAGAAAAGGTAGCCATCAATTTAATCAGTTCATCTTCAGGTACATGCGAAAAGGAGTAAAGAAAAGAATTAAAGTCTGAAAAAGAATTAAAGTCTGAATCTGAATATATATATATATATATATATATATATATATATATATATATATATATATTAGAAAAGGTAGCCATCAATTTAATCAGTTCATCTTCAGGTACATGCGAAAAGGAGTAAAGAAAAGAATTAAAGTCTGAATCAGTAGAACGAAAATTGCTAGTAGAAGTATATACAGAAAAGGGAGTACTAGCAAATGCGTTAACAATATCAATAAATGTTCTTCCGACGTCATCATGAAGTCCACCCAGTATTCTCGTGAAGTGTCTAGTACGGGGAAAGTTCCACTAATTTGAAGAAGTTTTAATAGAGTTTTCCATATCATCATTAACTAGTTATTTATTTCTGATCACTTTCCTTTTTTATTTGGATACCAATAATAATTATTATTACACACAGGTGTCCGGCAAGGTAGTTCGAGGTTTTTGAGTGATTCCTTGGTCAAAAATAAGAAAAAACTTCTTATAAACATGGGTCGAATTCTCAACTGTTATAGAGATATGGCATGGTCAAAGTTGCGCTATTTTAGAACCGAGTAGTTTCTTGTGGCAAAACTCAGATTGACATAAATTTTTAAGTTTGCGCTTGGCTTGACATTTCTAAAAATGCCATTTCAGTTTACGAATCAAAAATATGCTGATTTGGTCTTTTTATATGGTTACTAGAATGGTAGCGCCGTTAGAGCTTTGTATGCAATTGTATGCAGATTGTACGCAAAGCGTTATCGGAATCGAATATCTCCTTGTGACAAAACTAACCAGAACTGTTTTCAATCCCTTAAAGAAAGAGGATCATTCCCCAAACCAAACAGTGATCGTCAAGTTCCTCTCAGGAATAATGCTGAAGTTGTCCTATGGGAAGTAGAACAGGATCAACGAATAAGTCTCCGCAGAATCGCAACAATAACAAGACAGTTAAAGTCATGAATACGACATTTCCAATCACTCTAGAACTTGAACCCCAATGATTATGCCCCTGTAAATCTTTTGTGCTTGTATTTTAGAAAATGAAGATTTGATTCTGATTACACTTTTCTCTGACAAAGCAACCTTTACCAGAGAGGGAGTCACTAATTTCCACAACGAACATGTCTGGGACACTGAAAACCCACATACAATTTTAGAGAACTATTTTCAGCACCATTTTTCGATGAATGTTTGGGCAGGACTGATTGGTAACGTTCTGCTTGGGCCGAATGTCTTCGAGGGAAGCCTTAATAACGCAATGTATAAAGATTTCCTACGAGATCAGTTTCCTTTACTGCTTGAAAACGTCTCTGAATGTACGTCGATAAATGTGGTTCTAATATGACGGGGGCGTCTGCGCCTCATGGACGAATTGTCACAGATTTGTTAAATGTAACGTTTCCAAATCGATGGATAGGACGGAACAGTTCCGTGCACTGGTCGGCTCGTTCACCCGATTTTAACTCTATGAACTTTTACTTATGGGGGCCACGTTAAATTAATTGTGTACCGACAACTAAAGCCCGATACCAGAGAAGAACTACTGGTAAGAATCGAGCAAGCCTTTGATAACGTACGAGGAGTAATTGAAAATGTAGGTTGACAGGGGGAGTTACGAAAAAGGGGGGAACTATGTTTAACTGTTCATGGTGCACATGTCGGCCAGTTGTGAATCTTCTTTTTTAACAATGTTCGTATTATAATATTTCCTTTAATTACTGATTTCAATTTTAAAATAAAGGTTTTTGAAAATACATTTGAATTATAAATTATTTTAGAAGCTAAGAATTTCGCGATTTTCTGTAAGTAAACTAAAAAAATATCATATGTATATAGCGCAACTTTGACCACGCATATCTCTATAACAGTTGCGAATTCGACCCATGCTTATAAGAAGTTTTTTTTTCTTAATTTTGACCAAGGAATAACTACACAAAAACCTCGAACTACCTCGTCGGACACCCTGTATATGCATGTACATACACATTGCAATCTAATATTCACATATTACAATCTAACGTACCAAATCTTAAATCAAATAAAATTTATGCAAAAAGTATTTTCAACTTACTACCTCATAAAAGTATATCGATAGGGAAGTCTATTAGGGCGTCATCATGTTGCAATGAAAATCGATGGGATTAGTCTCGATATTGATAACAGGTATTAACAACTATCTACATATGTAATTAATTTTTAAATTCCATCATATTCTAGATATTATGTAGATAACTATTATACCATAGATAACAAATAGTTAATTAGAACTTTGCTACTTAAGCCATTGTTATTGTATTATTGTAATTTAGTCGGTTATCTCGATGATCTAAATTTCATTTCGATCACTGTCGAGACGGAAACTTAATTGAACTCTGCTGCTATATTTGCACATGCACTTGTGCTATCAATTTTATATTCAGTAAATAAACAACTAGATATTAATTTCTTTTCAACAAACATGAGCTTTGGGATATAACTTCAGGATAAATAGTTTACATGCAAAATATATTACGAGGGCGGATTAATACATAAGGTTTCCAACTCTATAAAACAATATTAATAAAAGGCAAAGTAATGAAACCAGTTTCAAAATAAAGTAAATTTATGTTTTACCAATGAACATAATTATTATTCCACATAAGCACCATTTAGTGCAACACATTTCTCCAAACGCTCACATTTCTTGATTCTGTCCATGAAAAAACTTTTTTGTCTACTATTGATCGTTAAATTTCCGTCTTCAATAGAACAAGAATTATTACCTTGTATGATGCTGGACATTCAAATCATTACATATCCGCAATGTTAAATATCCCTAGAGCATCAGTTGTACGCAAAGTGCATAGATATGTAGGAAGTGGCTCTGTGGAAAGAAGACCACGTTCTGGGCGTGTCCGAGTGTCGAATGAAAGGGAGAATCGTTACTTGGTTCAATATACTAGGCATCAAAATGCTTCAGCTCCAGCCCTAAGAGCTCACTTCCAAGGTACTTTCGTCGTGTTATTTCAACCTCTACCATTCGAAGAAGACTTCATAGTGCGAATTTACGTACTAGAAGATCTTTAAGAGTACCCACTATACTTTCACGACACCAAGCTGCCCGTTTCTGTTGGGTACAGAAACACAAGGGTTGGCTGTTACGACAGTGGCGATGGGTCTTATTTACAGATGAGACCTGAATTATATTGGTGAATAATGATCGGATGCAACGTGTTTGGAGGACTCCAGGTCGTCAAGAGTGATTAAATTCGCCCCGTGAAGTTGCTACTTACGAAGGGGGTACGTCATGTTTTGGGGTGGTATAATGTTCGACCGCCGTACCGCACTAATTACCATGCAAGAGAACATGACAAATGCAGTTTACATTGAAAACGTTATTAGGCCCATTACATTGGTCTGCAAAAAAAAATTATTTTTTTCTCCTCATTGTTTTCATGCATGATTACATCATATTTGGTGCTCTTACCTCGGAATTTAACATGCAAAAAAATACAGCACATAGATTTTAAACATAGTGTCTATTTAATTAAAAAACGATATTATTTTAGTAACAACAATTACAAAAAAGTGAAAAAAGACTACGGTCTAAGTTTTACAACGAAAAATGCTAATTTTACAGTTACAAGTTATAGAAATATCAGTATATTTAGCCCATTATGGTAATATAATTCAAGTTATTTTGTTTTTTTTTTCTTTTCATCGTTTCCATCGAAGTTTCTCGGCGAATCGACCAACAAAAATCAGCAGGCATTTCTGCTGACCATTTTCCATTGTAGCGTCTTTCAATATGCATAATATCCTGATGAAACCTTTCACCATGCTCATCTGATACGGCACCGAGACTTTCCGGAAAGAAATCTAAATGCGAGTCCAAAAAATGAATTTTGAGTGACATATTGCATCCTAAAGCTTTATAAGCAGAAAGAAGCTCTCGAATGATTTGTCGATAGTTGTCAGCTTTTGTATTACCTAGAAAATTATGACACACTTTTACAAAAGCCACCCAAGCTTTTTTTTCAGCTTTGCTCAACTTCAAATTGAAAACTTCATCCCTCATAAGCTCTCGTATTTACGGACCTACAAAAATCCCTTCTTTCAATTTCGCGTCACTGATTCGAGGAAATTTTGTTTTGAGATATTGAAAGCCTGCACCATCCTTGTTCATAGCTTTCAATAAGTTTTTCATGAGCCCCAGCTTTATATGAAGTGGTGGCAAAAAAATTTTGTCACTTGGCACTAGAGGTTCTTGAGATACATTTTTAAGTCCAGTTGTCAAGCTTTTTCTTTGCGGCCAAGTTTTAACTTTGTAATGTTTGTCTCTTGCGCGACTGTCCCACTCACATAAAAAACAGCAAAACTTGGTGCATCCTCCTTGCAATCCAGTAAGTATAGCGACAACTTTTAAGTCAGCACAAATATTCCAGGTATTGAGAATATTTTATTTTTTCAAGTAATACCTCCAGATTTGCATAATTTTCTTTCATGTTTGTTGCATGTGCTAGAGGCACTGATGGGTATTTATTTCCATTGTGAAGTAAAACGGCTTTCAAACTAATCTTCGACGCATCAATAAAAAGTCTCCATTCGTCAGAATTTTCTGGGAAACTCAGTTCTTTAAGAAGCCCTGCAGCATCATTACAATATACTAAATCATTTTCTTTGGAAAAGTAACTCGTAAAATCTTGTTGTCTTGTGCGAAAATATGAGACTCTTGTACTTTTATCCAACAAATTCCACTGTTTCAATCTTGATCCGAGTAATTGAGCCTTAGATTTTGATAGCCCCAAGTCTCTAACGAGATCATTTAAATCAGGTTGTCTAAGAAAATAAGGTTCTTTTGATGGGCTTGAAGATCCTGATGAAGCGTATGATGATGAAGATGTACAGGAAGAAATAGAACTCGATTGAGGCTGTAGACCAGAAGTATTTTTATTTTCCATCTTCTCGCTATTTTTTGTAGGTACTGGAGGTGAACTGCCTTCACCACGAGGAAGTGGTCTCTTTGCAGATGCGATGTTTGGATATACAATCTTGTTTTAATTTTTTTTTCGAGAATCCTCGTGTTGATGTCATGCATGATGTCATTTTCATGATTCTGAGGTTCACTCCAAAGCATTGACATCGTAAACGGCATAGATTTGTGACTTCCTTCAAGCCAACCTCTCAACGTTCTTGAACAACTGTTACAGCAAATTTTTGGTAACCAACTTTTATCCCTCTCATCGATAGAGAATCCAAAATAAAGCTGATAAGCTTTTTTAACAAGATCTGTTATCGCATTTCGCTGTGTTTTTAGAGTAAACTCACCACAAATGTAGCAAAAACAGTCGGTAGAATTCTTACAAGGGCGCGGCATTTTATAACCTAAAATTGAATGGAATTTTTTTAAAAAATTATTTTAAATTTCTATTATATATTTATTATCTATGTTCATAAAAAAATGGATAACCTACACATAAAATACCTAAAATATTTGTATAACATGAATTTTGTGCAAAACTTACCAAAGTATTTGATATAGATCGTAAACAATTAAAAGACAAGTTTTCAACTAACTGTTGTAAAGACACAGTGTATACTGCGCAGGCGCATATATACTACCATAGAAATCACTTTCGAGACTTTCCTTCTTTCTCTTATAACTAGCAAAAACCTATTTCGTATGTATATACATTGTTTATAATGTTAACGCATATAACGAATTAAAAAAAAACGGAATTTATGATATTTTGGAAAAAAAATCATATGGAAAAAACTAGACGTGATAGAAAAAATTGGCCATAGGGAACAGATTCAGAGCATCGAAATCTTCATATTTATGACATAATTTTATAAAGGAGGATTTTGTTGCAGACCAGTGTTATCCATTACGCAATGAACTAGGTGAAAATTTCATCTTCATGGATGTTAATGTCAGACCACATCGTGCAATAAGTGTTTGGGAGGCACTTGAAGAAGGACATATGACCATATAGAATTGGCCAGCACAATCACCCGATATGAACCCAATAGAACATATGTGGGATTTTGTTTTTAGAGTTATCCACATTTGGATTAACTTACCCCACACAACGGAAGCTTTAACCATACCAGCTATAAAGGAATGGGACAATATTCCGCAAAAAATCATAAATTCATTGATTACAAAAGTATTTTTAATAATATAAAATATTATTAAAAATGTGTGAAGAACACAAATACAGGTTCACTATTAATATTTTTGTGAACGTGTCCGAACATATCCCTTCATTGATTATTTCAATAGATAAGCGTGTCAATGCGTTAGTAAGAAGCAGAGGAGGGCATACTAAGTACTGAATATTGTTTGTTTGACTCATCCCTTTGTTTCTATATTTTTTCTTGTTTATTATTTCTTTTTCTTCTTGCTTCTTCTTTAGTACCTACGTTGGTCAGCAATTATCATTATCAAATTTTGATCCTAAAAAAAACATGTTTTCAATATATTTTCATTGTTCTTAATAACATACTATTATCATAATCTTTTGGGGGTCCAACACTTTTGATGTTGAGTGTATCTCATCCATGCTCAATGTTCCTGTCACAATAAATGTCAATGTTAGATCTTGTAAGTACTCCAGCTACAATTTAAATTTAATGAACTAATCAAGCTGGTGAAGCATAGTATATTAAAGTTTCGAAACAATCAATTAATGTTTAGAACTTTAAGTAATTAAAAGATTTTATATGATAAAGTCTTTATGAAGCCCACACTAAATACTAAACAACAAAGAATTGCTTGGTCTGATCATAAAAGTAACTGATTATGATGAGTTGACTTATATTAATTACCCTTCAATTCTACATGTAAATGTAAAAAAAATGAAACTTATAAATTTTTATTAAATTATTCGTGTAAATTTGGATTTATTTGAATCGACAGGGTCATCTGACGATTCCTCGAATTTTTCAAAATTCTATTTTTCTGGTGGTTTAGCTATTGATGAAGCCTTATCCTTATAGTACATACCTAATATGACAGAAAGTACTAGGATACTTGGTGGAATGTTTTGATTTTAAAGAAAATCCAGAAATTTAAGTCGGAAAAGAGTCATAATCAGCCATGTGATTTGTTGTTTTTTTCTAAATCATTGCTATAAGATTTTTTTTTAATTTGGAAGTAGGTACGAAAGAAATTACACGCAAATATTCGTTCTGTTCATACAGTCTAAAGGACTTACTAAAAATATCGAAAAACAGTTAAGTCAGATATAAACTTCCATCAAACGAAAACAATAGATTTCAAAATAATTTATTACATTACTATTTTAACAAATTCCTATCGTTCATTTTCTGTTAACAATACTGTATTGTTATTGATTTATTCCTTTTACTTTTATTGAAAGATTAAATACATCTAATGCAAGTATGAAATTAATGAAAATTGTTCCAAAATTAGATTTCTGCTAGCGTTGCTACTATGTCAATATATCGAATATTAGTCAAATAGAAAATATCTAACTCAAATATTAACTTTTACAAGTAACTAACTTCGATTGTTTGCGTAGGATACATACAGAAATTCATATTTAAGTTTCTCATTCTTTTAGGATATAAATAATGTTTTTGAATAAACAAAGTGTATAATCAAGAATTAACCAAAAAAAGCAGCAAATACTTTCAAATTACATAAAAAATTTAAAACCTCTTATTCAATTAAAAATATAAAGTAATATTTTTAATAGAAGTTATTTATATCATAAATTGAATATATTCAATATTAAATGACTAGCAGAGTCATCTGTAAGTACTTAATTATACCAAAAAATTGTACAAAAGTAAAATTTCAGCTAGGTGAAATATCGTTCAAATATCAGAAATAAGTAACCCAAAATTAAAATTAGAATTTATAATATCGAATATTAATATTAACAATAGTTACATATAATCAATTAAGTTAAGTAAACTCTGTTTTTTTAATAGGCGTAATAAATAGAAATAAAAAACACAAGCGTTAGAGAAATGAGAATTTCTTTTTTAATTTTTTTAAATAATTAATTACGGAAGATGATATCGGGCATATAGCCATCACGGGAGCGTCTGAGACATATCATCCTGGAGCACCAATTTTAGATTACTTTTTCGAGTGTTTGAGGCCGTATGTTACGAATGTGGTTTCCAAAGCGGCAACAGTTGTTGGCTTGTTTGCGTAGACCAATGACTTCAAACAGCCTTTCAAAAAATATTGAAGTGGCGTCAAATCACATGATCTTGAAGACCAGTGTGCAGGTCCATTTCTGGAGATAATCTTATCGCCGAACACTTCCTTCAAAAAATCGATGGTATCGCCATGTGGCACCATCCTGCTGGAACCTAGGGTCTTTCAGATCATGTTCATGCACTTCTGGGAATAAAAAATTGTAGGACATTCCTCTATACCGGTCGGCATGTCGATTATCTTCGTTTTTGAAGAAGCATGGCTCAATTATACCATCGGACCACAAACCGCACCAAACAGTGCATTTTTCGGGGTGGATCGGTAGTTAATGAGTCACCTGTGGATTAGTGTCGCTCCAAATATGACAATTTTGCTTATTCACAAAACCACTGAGCTACGAGTGAGCCTCATTGCTGAACTCAATTTGACCATGAAACAGTGGATCGAACGTCCAACTGTTCAAGCGCCCAATTACTGAATTAATGTTGAGAACGATGGTCGGTTGGCTTTAATTATTGCACCAGTTTAATCTTGTAGGCATGTAAGCTAAGATCCTTGTGCAAAATCCTCCACAAAGTCGATGAGCACAAGCCAAGTTCTTGCACACGATGAAGAATCGATGAATTTGGATCATCCTCAACACTGGCCTAAACAGCGACGATATTTTATTCAGTACACACTCTACGCAATCTCGTTGGTGGATGAGAGACCAAAACATTAAGTTGAGTGCAAAATTTTTCAATTGTGTTCCGAATAGTCGTCTCAGTTGGCCTCTGATGTATGCCGTAAATTAGACGAAGCACTTTGCGAACATTTTTAATTGAACACTGATTTTAGAAATAATTTTCCACAATTTATAGACGCTGCTCGGCTGTAAGTTTTTGCATTATGAAATGTCAAACGGTACTGAATAAAATGGCAGTATGACTTGTCAAATTTCAGAATTTCTCCCTATGGAAAAAGAAAGGTATTCAAAAAACACATTATGTATGTATGGTGCTGGAGTAGGAATATATGATCTCAAAGAAAGGACGATGATCCAAGTAAACCTAACTAGAGATACTTCGGTATTTCAAGCGGAAGTTACCGCATTGCACCATTGCGTTGGAGAAATTAATAGCCAGAGTGGAACGAATCGGAAGTAAGTACTTGGTGCAAGTTAATCTAACCATGAATGGTATAAATGTCTTAAACGAGCTCACTGGTCATAGGAAAATGCTATTAGCCTAAATCTTAGTGCACGAAGACTATAGGTCTAAATGAGAAGGCGGACGAGCTGGTTCGACAAGCGTCGTCTATACCTTTCATAGGCTGAGACCCATCCTTTGGTATTGCAACAACAAATATGAACACAGCCATGAAAAAGTGGACTGAAAAATAGATCTAAGGAAAAGAAGAGAACCCCCTATCTAAACACAGGAAAAACTGTTCCTTAGGGAACATTTACTCAAGTTTTAAAGGGCCTACTCTATAGAGAGAAAGTTTGTTAAGATAATAGTTGGTCTATTAAGAGAATATTGATAGTTCATTAAATTTAAGAATCAGAAACGACATGTAGATTCTGCCAAGCGGAAAAGTAAACCGCGATACGTGTACTAAGCTAATGAGAAGATCTGACAAGAAGAAATGGGAGATTAATACCCCAAAACGGAACTATATTTAAAAGAACCCGTCTCGAAAATATTAACATTAATGAAAAGAGCAGGGCCGCAGAAAGTACTGTAACAAGATATTAGGCCCACATAGATTTATAAAGATCGCAATAAAATAGACTCTGTGGTCACCTCAAGTAATCTTCTAATCTAATCTAATATTTAGTAAGACAAGAGACATAATGAATAAAGCAACTTTTTTTATTTGTGATTTATTATATTGTTAACTTTTTATTCTTTTTTTAAAATTATTTATTGTCCAACAGACGAATCCCCTAAAAGGACAATATAAATAAATTGATTGATTGTGCTGTACAGAATGAAATTCAACATAAACCTAAATTAAGAGGCTACAGTATACAGTATACAGTATACATAAACACCAACCACAAATGAATAATATAATGGCAAACGTATGCAAATGATGTATATTGCAAACAATAAAAGTGTGTGCTAAAGGAATGAAAGGAATAAGGGAGGACAACGTAAAGGTAAGGATTGATTATACAATGTGTCCAAAAAAAAGTGCTCAGAGTTATACCTCGTGTAGATAAAACAATTTCATCGAAAAAAAAAACAAAATGTGCTAGTCAAAAATGTTTATTTTTTATTGTAATTTACGTATTATTAGGTATGGTAAAAAAAGTAGTATAACTTACTACATAAGCTTATGATTAATTAAGATTATGAATAAAACAACCAAAAATAGTTTTTAATCAATACTATATTAATTAATTATGTTTTCAAAATGGCCTCCTTCACACGCAATAGCCCTGAACGTTATTTGTCTCGTAGCACGTTGAATCATATCAGGGTTTTGTTTTAATCGCTCTGCACAATTCCTTATCCTATTTTCTAATTCTTCTAGTGTGTTCACCGGGCTACTGTACACCTCTTGCTTCATTGTGCCCCACAAAAAATAATCCAGGGGAGTCATGTCTGGCGACCTTGGCGGCCACGCAACTGTGCCACCTCGTCCGACCCATCGGTGATAATTTTCATTTAGAAATAATCTTACTGCCCTAGCGAAATGTGGCGGAGCGCCGTCCAACTGCAGCCACATGTTTAGACGAATATTCAATGGCACGTCATCCAGCAACTCTGGTAGTTCATTTTGCAATAATTCCAAAAATCTTTCACCATTTAAAATTCGAGGAAGAAAAATAGGTCCAATTAATACATTTCCTATCAATGCGGCCCAGACATTGACAGAAAACTGTTCCTGGAATGAGGCAGGCCTTGCTAAGTGTGGGTTTTCATCGGACCATGCGTGTAAATTTCGAAAATTTGTTATTCCATTTCGTGTAAATTTTGCTTCCTCCGTCCAAAGAATTTTGTTGAAAAATTCTGGATTTCTTCTCGTCTGTCTCAAAATCCATGTTGAAAAAATACAACGCTGTACATAGTCTCCTTCATTCATATTCTGTACTCTTCGATAATGATATGGCCTAAGTCCATTCGCTTTTAAAATCACACCCACTGTAGATTTCGATACATTAAACTTAAGCGCTAACCGTCTGAGGCTAACGGATGGATTGCGGAAAACCTCGTCCAAGATATCTTCTTCTGTATTCCCTAGCTGCAGTGCTGCAGCTCTGCCTTGTCCTCCCATATTTCTCCTTCCTAGTCCGTTCTCGCTGAACAATCGGTGAATTGTAATAAATGTCCGGTATGTTGGAACTGGCTGCCTATTCGGGAAGGCTGCTATGTACGCTCGACAAGCAACTCGAGCCACTCCATGGTGCATGACATAATAATAATGCATATCAGCAATATGATTATTTTCAAACATTGAAAGACGCGCCATTTCAGTCCTTAATAAAAATAGTCCAAAGCGAGAAACAAATCTAAAAGTGCAGTATACACGGTAATAGTTAACATAACAGAATGTAAAACACGAGAACAATTCAGCGATCCTCATCACGTGATATTCCTACAACACAATACAATACAATAAATCTGGTCATTATCCTTTCTAAATCTGTTTTTATTTTTTTAATTGACACACTAGTTGAGAAAATATCTATTATTTTCGTAATGAAGTCTGGGCGAAGGGGAAAAAACTTCAATTTCAATTACAAAAAAAAATTAACCTTTTTGACTAGCATATTTTGGGTTTTTTTTCGATGAAATTGTTTTATCTACACGAGGTATAACTCTGAGCACTTTTTCTTTTGGACACATTGTATATGGAAGAGATCAGGAAAGTGAATATTAACATTTTTTGGCATATGTGCTAATGGCGCCCTTGGTCAATATAGTATATTAAAAAACGAGTTTCATAAGGCACCATTTTGCCGCACGAGATCAGTTTAGAAAACGAGCCGCTTGCGGCGAGTTTTCTAAAGAGCGAGTGCGGCAAAAGGCCTTATGAAACGAGTTTTTTATACTATTTTTTCTATTTTGCGTTTTTTACATTCATAAATTGCTTAAATTGGAATTATTTAATTTGAAAGTTCAGAGTTTAATTTTTATATAAAGCATGCAGTTGGTCACATTGATACTTGACATTTTCAAATTTAAATCTTGCTATCCGCGAAGTATATTATATTACATATTATTTATTAATTTTCGTTAACATTACTTGATATTTCATTTAAAAATATAAACATGAGTGACATAGAAACATATATATGTTGTTGACAATTGTATACAATATAAGTTGTTTGTATAAAATACGGATATATATCATATCTGTCAAATGTACATAAATTCTTAAAATCAAATGACTGCAATGATATTTATTTCTGTAGTCGAACAACGCCAACATTGAAAAATGAAAAAAAGCGTATCGAAATGAAGCTCATTTCGATACTGTTTTGGGTTTCATAATGAGTTCATTTCGAACGCAAAATAGAAAAAATTCGTTCTAGCTCTGGCTACTGAGAAAGTATCTGTGTACGTCGGTACTAGAAAGTCCACTGCCGAAAGAATATATATACAGAGACAATTCGGTTGTTCACTAGTTTCCTTAGAAATTCAGCGTTAGCTATCTCCCCTCGTAACGTTAAAATCTTAAATTCGTGCAGGTGTAGTAGGTATTCATAGCCGGTTCCACGCGGTGGATAAGTACCACTGACTCTGTATGACATGTATTTTAAAATTCTCTTCTACACTCTTTTCAAAACCAGCTGTTGATAGGTATAGCATAGATAGCAGATAATTGATGCGTTTTCTAGTTTTTGGCGTACTAATGTATAAAACAATATCTTAAATGTTGACACACCACAAAAGGCTTTACAAGACCTTATCAGAAAGCTTAACGAAACGTGATGCAGAGGCACAAACAGCATTAATATTATGAGCGTTATTCAAACAAAACTGTGTAAAATAATTAATAATTAAAATAATATAATTTATTATTAAATAATTGTATCCTTGAACACCGTATACTACTAACAATTGCCTAGTTATAACATGGAAATGAGAAGCGTTTAGGGTTGCATTAACTTCTGTTATATAAATTCTTTGACGAACAAAAGTTTTCTCTTTACATTTCCACTCTGAAATGCGCTATTGATTCGAAATACATTACTTACTACTTGACAATTCTCGAAATATATTTCCTAGTAAGTAGAAACTGAACAAAAGTAATTTAATTATAGTTTGTTTCAATAAGTTGCTTTGTAAATCTGATTTTATGTTAAGTCAAGTATTTATTTCTACGCATACTTTTAATAAAAATATTTTCGGTGAGAAAATTTATTTAGTTAAGGGTCAGGTTTACCTTTTCTATGAGTTAATTGGTTAATATATTACAGTAATATATTGAAGAACTAATAACATTCGTTCTGTCACCGAAGATTTAAAGCTGAGAATTCATGTGATTTACATATAAGGCGAAATATACAAGAGTGGTTTGACAGGAGAGTGACTTATAAATGAAATATTTATTTCAGGGTAAAAATGTATTTTATTTTTTGACACAATCCTCTTGCAAGTCGACATACTTATCGTAGGGAGTCTACAATTTTTTCAAACCCTCCAAAAAGTAATGTTTTGACAACTCTGCAAAATATGCAGTTGTCTCGGATATAACTTCTTCATTTATCCGAAATCTCTTTACATCGAGCCATTTTGTGTAAATTTGGAATTTTTTTGTATTTTCTAACATAGTCTCCTTTTAGCTGTATACACTTTACCCAGCGTTTCTCCAACTTTTTTAAGCCGTACAAAAAGTAGAATTTCGAATGTGGATGTGGATGTTGTAATAATTTGAACTTTAATTCGATGATTTTCGCCATCGAAACTGCCCAAGTGTGCACTCGTGCTCTGTCTTGATGGAGGAGAAATTTTTCTTTGCCAAATGAGGACGTTGCCCCTTGATTTCTTCGCTCAACCAATGCAATAACGTTGCATGATACTCTCCATTTTTCATTTCTCCATTTTCCAAGTAATAGATGTAGATGATTCCGCGTGCATTCCAAAACACACTGACCATCACCTTGTTAGCCGATTTCGCCGTCTTTGCCTTCTTCGGAGCCGGATCACCTTTAAAAGCCCACTATTTGGATTTTTGCTTTGTTTCTGGAGTCTAGTAGTATATCCATGTTTCCTCCACAGTTATATAGTGACGTAGAAACTCGTCAATATTGCGACGGAAAAGTCACGATCACGCGATTGCGTTTATTGTCCACTGAGAGCAAACGCGGCACTCTTCTTGTCGAGATTTTTTCAAACCCAATTTTTCGTGCCAAATTGAAAACATTGTACTTTGCGAGATGCCTGTGGCCTCAACTATTTCGCGCACTTTGATTCATCGATCTCGCAAAATCATATCGTGGATTTTGTCAATCATTCGGAGGAAGTAATTTCCACTAGACGTCCCGAACGATGTTCTCCTTTTGTGGATATACAGCCACGTTTAAACTCATTTACCCAATTGTAAACAGTCGCAAGCACAGGAGCAGATGTGCCATGAAGTTCATCCAACTCGGCTTTAATCTATTTCGGTGTTAAACCTTTTAAACATAAGTGCGCACGATACTTATGCTTTCCATTTTTCTGAATGAACCAAAGTTTGTTACTTCAATCGAGTATAAAAATGAACCCACACAATGAATTTAACTGAAACTTTAACAGCAGTCTAATTGCAAATTTTTACTAGTGCGCATTTGATCAACATTAAGCAAACGCGGCACCCATCTCGCGGATTACTTTTTCATATTTAAATGTGCGTATAGGCGCATGAGTATTGCATGCCCATTCGGTGTAAATGTTTACGTCATTAGCTAGCTCACGTGCTTTCAATCAACGATCGCTACTTCCAAGGGCAAGGGGCTTTATTTAAGTATTTCTGAAGTAGTTACTCCGGGACATTCTGCATCATCCATGCTCACATGGCCACCTGGAAAAGCAGAAAACCACTTAGAAGTCATTCCGTGGGTCGAAGCACATTCACGATAATGTTTACGTAACTTTTCCTCGGTTTCTTTAATTGTTTTTTCAAGTAAATAATAATGTTTTAATTAACCCATTAAAACCCAAGAATTTTTTTGGAAAAAAAAGCACTTTCTTTAATTGCTTTCTATTAGGGGTACTATTAGAAGGAAAAAAGTGAATCTAAGTCACACTCTAAAACTAAAGGTATAGAACATATATATATATATATATATATATATATATATATATATATATATATATATATATGAAATGATGGTTTCTCGGGTTCTTGTCCGCGTGTGAGATGTATCCTGAGAAGGATTGTTGTCTCGACGTTTCGACGGGATCGCACTCGTCATTTTCTAGAGTTGTTCTTTCACTTGACGCTGAAGAGTAACTGCCGATCGTGTCCTCGGGTGTCTGCTATTATGTTGCACAATAGGAGGTGGGGGTTGCGCTGCTGCCGTCGTGCGTACACGGCTTCGCGTGATTGGTCCGGGTGTCTGTGATTCCTGTGTGGGGGCGTGTACCTGTCTCGATGTGTTGTGTTTCGCATGAGTCTTGATTTGCATGCCGGCTAGGAGTGGCTTCCAGGTGTACGGTAAACGTTGGCCGTCGTCGCGTTTGTTTAGACTTTTGGGTCTCTTTTCTATTTCAATCGCTTCTCTAGTAATTCTAGTAGATAGACTTTCGCTCTTCGCTAGGATCTTCGTATTCTCGAAGTCAATAGTGTGCCCCGTTAGGAGGCGGTGTTGTGCTAGAGATGATGTTGTTTGTTTCTTGAAGACTGCGTTTATGTGTTCCTCTTTTCTCACGCTTATTCGCCTGTTCGTCTGGCCTACATAGGATTGTTCGCATTCTAAGCACGGCACTTCGTAAACGCCTTGGTCTTCAAGTGGAATTTTATCTTTCGCGTTGACTATTTTATCGGCTATTTTTCCCTGTGCTGTAAAGATGGTGTCTATGTTGTGTTTTCTTAGTATTCTACCGATTTTGTCTGTGGTACCCTTTATATATGGTAGAAAGGCCTTTGATGTAAATTCCTCTTTTTCCCGTTTTTCTGCTCTATTGTGTCTGGCTTTGTCTATTGTTCTTTGTGAATACCCGTTATCAAGAAGAGCGTTTCTAATATTTCTTCTTTCTTCGTTTTTATGTTCATCGTCTGTTAGTCGTTCGGATCGTAGAACTAGGGTTTTCACTACTGAGTTCAATTGTGCCGGATGATGATGCGATTGTGCTTTTAAGTACCTATTTGTGTGTGTAGGTTTCCGGTAAACGGTGTGTCCCAATGTTCCATTTTCTTTTTTGATCACTAACACATCTAGAAAAGGTAGCTTCCCTTGTTCTTCTACCTCCATTGTAAACTTAATTTTCGGATGTTCGCAGTTTAGTTGGTGTAAAAAATCTTGTAGTTTTTCTTTGCCATGTGTCCATATTACAAATGTATCGTCGACGTAGCGCAGCCACATTTTCGGTTTGTTCTTACAGGTGTTTAGAAAGTTTGTTTCAAAGTTCTCCATGAATAAGTTCGCTATAATCGGTGATAGCGGGGAACCCATCGGTGCGCCTTCGACTTGTCGATATTTCTGGTTGTTGTATGTGAAATATGTGTTTATAAGGCAGTGTTCTATCAGGTTAATTGTAGCCTTTTGTACTTGATACTGGTTTTCTAATATGGATATGGTCTCTGCGATTGGCACCTGCGTAAATAGAGATGTCACATCGAAGCTGACTAGCAGGTCCGTTGGTTGAACATGAACGTTTTTTATCAGTTCAATGAAATGATCTGCATTCTTTACGTAGGACGCCATTTGTTCTGCGTGTACCTGAAGTTCTTGTGCCAGGTATCGTGCTAGAGCTTGTGTTGGTGATCCAATAGAACTAACAATCGGACGAAGTGGTACATCGGGTTTATGTATTTTTGGGAGTCCGTAGAGTTTTGGACATCGGGACGATTTTTCCCGAGGGATGGTCTGCTTCTTTATTTCTTCGCTCAGCGGTGTTGCGTTTATTTTTGCTTTGGTTACTTTTTCTAAGTACGTTGTAGGGTCCGTGTTGATTATTTTATATGACGGGTCGTCTAGCAGTGATCTTATTTTGTTGTCGTAGTCGGTTTTGTCTAATATTACGGTGGCGTTTCCCTTGTTCAAAAGGACACTAACATCATAGTTCTACCTGCCGACAAGGGAAACGCCACCGTAATATTAGACAAAACCGACTACGACAACAAAATAAGATCACTGCTAGACGACCCGTCATATAAAATAATCAACACGGACCCTACAACGTACTTAGAAAAAGTAACCAAAGCAAAAATAAACGCAACACCGCTGAGCGAAGAAATAAAGAAGCAGACCATCCCTCGGGAAAAATCGTCCCGATGTCCAAAACTCTACGGACTCCCAAAAATACATAAGCCCGATGTACCACTTCGTCCGATTGTTAGTTCTATTGGATCACCAACACAAGCTCTAGCACGATACCTGGCACAAGAACTTCAGGTACACGCAGAACAAATGGCGTCCTACGTAAAGAATGCAGATCATTTCATTGAACTGATAAAAAACGTTCATGTTCAACCAACGGACCTGCTAGTCAGCTTCGATGTGACATCTCTATTTACGCAGGTGCCAATCGCAGAGACCATATCCATATTAGAAAACCAGTATCAAGTACAAAAGGCTACAATTAACCTGATAGAACACTGCCTTATAAACACATATTTCACATACAACAACCAGAAATATCGACAAGTCGAAGGCGCACCGATGGGTTCCCCGCTATCACCGATTATAGCGAACTTATTCATGGAGAACTTTGAAACAAACTTTCTAAACACCTGTAATAACAAACCGAAAATGTGGCTGCGCTACGTCGACGATACATTTGTAATATGGACACATGGCAAAGAAAAACTACAAGATTTTTTACACCAACTAAACTGCGAACATCCGAAAATTAAGTTTACAATGGAGGTAGAAGAACAAGGGAAGCTAACTTTTCTAGATGTGTTAGTGATCAAAAAAGAAAATGGAACATTGGGACACACCGTTTACCGGAAACCTACACACACAAATAGGTACTTAAAAGCACAATCGCATCATCATCCGGCACAATTGAACTCAGTAGTGAAAACCCTAGTTCTACGATCCGAACGACTAACAGACGATGAACATAAAAACGAAGAAAGAAGAAATATTAGAAACGCTCTTCTTGATAACGGGTATTCACAAAGAACAATAGACAAAGCCAGACACAATAGAGCAGAAAAACGGGAAAAAGAGGAATTTACATCAAAGGCCTTTCTACCATATATAAAGGGTGCCACAGACAAAATCGGTAGAATACTAAGAAAACACAACATAGACACCATCTTTACAGCACAGGGAAAAATAGCCGATAAAATAGTCAACGCGAAAGATAAAATTCCACTTGAAGACCAAGGCGTTTACGAAGTGCCGTGCTTAGAATGCGAACAATCCTATGTAGGCCAGACGAACAGGCGAATAAGCGTGAGAAAAGAGGAACACATAAACGCAGTCTTCAAGAAACAAACAACATCATCTCTACCACAACACCGCCTCCTAACGGGGCACACTATTGACTTCGAGAATACGAAGATCCTAGCGAAGAGCGAAAGTCTATCTACTAGAATTACTAGAGAAGCGATTGAAATAGAAAAGAGACCCAAAAGTCTAAACAAACGCGACGACGGCCAACGTTTACCGTACACCTGGAAGCCACTCCTAGCCGGCATGCAAATCAAGACTCATGCGAAACACAACACATCGAGACAGGTACACGCCCCCACACAGGAATCACAGACACCCGGACCAATCACGCGAAGCCGTGTACGCACGACGGCAGCAGCGCAACCCCCACCTCCCATTGTGCAACATAATAGCAGACACCCGAGGACACGATCGGCAGTTACTCTTCAGCGTCAAGTGAAAGAACAACTCTAGAAAATTACGAGTGCGATCCCGTCGAAACGTCGAGACAACAACAATCCTTCTCAGGATACATCTCACACGCGGACAAGAACCCGAGAAACCATCATTTCATCATACAACCGCGAGAACATCAAAATTATCATATATATATATATATATATATATATATATATATATATATATATATAATGTAATGTGTCGAGCGTGATCTAATATATCTGTAATGGGTTTATTATTGATTAATATAATGTAATCTTGATATCGACATACGATTTAGATGGCCCCAAAAGTTGGGCTGACAAATGTAACGTGTCAATGAATTTAATATATATATATAATGTTTATTATATGAGGTTATATTTATGAACGCCCCAAAACGTTGGGCTCTATTTGTTATGTTACGGAGTATTAATATATATGTGTATATAAAAATGAATGTTATATAACTGTGAATTGTTGTATAATAAAAAGTTAATTTAAATCGGGCTCGTTCAATACTTATCTGTTTTTTGTTATTTTCGTCGTCGGCTAGCTTCTTTAATTTCTTCAGGGTTAAGGTAGGTTCACCTCTCTCCACTTTGACTTTATGTACGTAGTTTATTTAATTGGGATCGGAACAATATCTCAAGTATATTACAAAGAAAACCAAAGTAAAATATTGACAATTAACTTTATTAATAAAAAAATTATCTCGCAAAGTTTTAGAATTTATATTAACAATTTTCGTGACACACAAATAACAATACGGGAGACACACTCAACGGTTGGTATTCTTATAGTCTAACAATATGGTGTACGACAAGTGCAATTAGGTGTTGTTTTATTAAAAGAGTTTATAAAAGTAACATAGAATCAAGTTTTTAAAATTACAAACAGTGGATTCTAATATTTAAATAAGTGGAATAAAAATTACAGTGATATAATATCGGTGAAAGTAAAGTAAATAGTTAGTTATGGAATAAACAAAGAAAATTCTAGAAAAGTATATGAGCAAGTAAAAATGGCGCGTAAAATATTGTTAAAGTTAGCAAAAACCTGAATCTTCGGATATAGCTTCCGTTGCTTCCTGCTCCTGTGTTCTGCTGGTTTTCACAACGGGAAACTGGATAATATTTCTGCGATGGTCCCTCGGGATGACTTGAGTTTTTTGAAATCTCCAAGTCCGACGGCGGCTTGCTCGGATGACCGGTTTCGAGCGTACCAAGATGCTGGTCGTTGCACGGTGAAACTTATGGCGGGTAATTAACGTATTGAAACTTTAAAAATTCGTAGTTCGTGAACTAATTGGTCGGCAGATGGTAAACTTTGTCTACAGGTAGATCGTAGGTGTGAGTAACGTTGTGTAGACTCAAAAATCTCCAGAACTTAATAATTTCACCAATTTGTTTTAATTAATTCGGAGCACAAAAAGCGTGACCTCTCACTGTGACGACTAATTACCGACGCTTACTTTTTCACTTCTTTTTAATTGCATAACTTCCCGCAAAATCGCCCCCTTCTTTACTTGCATTATCTTTTCGAATATTATTATTTTAGACATTTTTACAGAGTAAAACAGTAAAAAAAATTACAATTTGATTTATAAAATAACATTGGTTGAATAACATATGTTTATGTGTTTACAAACACTCTGGCAATATCGGTTTATTTTCGGGTTATTGCACCGTTAGAATTGTGGGCGGGGCTTAATTGTTCAAATACATTTGAAAATAAATACGTTACATTTGTTTGAATAAACACGCGTTGAATATTAATTTGAATAAAAAAATTGAAAGTAAACATTATAAAAAAATAGAAAAATAAGTTAATTATTTCAAAGCAAGTTTGTCGTCAAAATAACGTATTTATACTTTGAATCAACCTTTCCCCTTCTTGGTATTGAGGTACATATTAGATATAAATATTATGGTTACAAGTATTCTTTGTTTCTTTCAGAGAAAAGAAACCCTTCTTGCAATGCCTCAATTTCCCCCTTGATTAAAAGTTAGAAACTTGTTGAGAGCTTTTAATCAACCGTATCTAGGAGTAAAACAGAAATATATAAGTGCAGTATAGTGATCTGATGAAAATTTAATGAAATGTGTGTGTTCACGTTAAAAATATTTCAAATTCTATAAGTGGTTATTTGTATTATTCTAGCTAATAATTCCCTATTTAATAATTGTCATTAAATGGTTAAAGTTAATTGTTTTATTTTGTTGTTCGGGTTCTTTTGTTTGAAAACCGCTTTTAATATTAAGTGATTATTTTCTTCTTCCTCTTTTTTTTTTCTTTCTCTTATTTAATAATAATATGATTAATTTAATTAGCCTAGTCTAAATGTAAACTTATGAGTAGTATAGATAATAAAATATAGTAATATAGTATTTATTATTGGCTTACGGACTATAACATGCTTGGCTGGTTTGTTCTGAAAGTTGTTTCGGCTTGTTATGTACATATATAAAAAAATACTTTATTTTTAAGTGTGGTAGTCTTGCAACATAGTTATGTGATATCTACCTTTAATGTAATTTGTTTCGGGTTCAAAAAGTTCGTAGGTATTATTACCAATGATTCTCTTAATCGTATAGGGACCTTGGTAGGCTTTCAGTAGCTTTCCCATTATTTTGTGTTTTAAATCTGTTACTCTTAATCTCTTAACTATAACTTGGTCTCCTACATTGTAAGTTTTGTACTTCTTATTTGCCGTATTTCTCTTTTCCTCCCATTTTCGCTTTCTTAGTGCTAATCTTTCTCTGACTTCTTGTAAACGATTATGTAAATTTATATGCTCAGAATCTGTCCATGGTCGTTGTGGTGGTTGTCCAGTGAATAAAGTTATTGGGCAGTGATTATGTACTGTGCTAGGTGTATTGTTTATAGTAAATTCTATCTGTTGTAACAGTCTGGCCCATTTTCTGTGATTTTCGTCTAGTAATATACGTAAATATTTCGTTTGTTCAGAGCTCTAGCGTCTAAGCATATTCTTAACGATAGGTCCTTCTTTTGAACTATTACAATGGGATTAATAAAATATGTGTTCGATCTCTCAATAATTCCGGATTGTTCTAATCTCTCTAATTCTAAACTAACTTTCTGTTGGTAGTAGTACGGAATCGGGTAATTCTTACTTATTAATGGGCAGTCATTGTCAATATTAATTGGATGTTCATATCCTTTTGCAAAAACAATATAGTTATTTATTAAAGTGATGTTTTCGTTTAAAATGTTAATTAATTGCGGTACGACGTTTGTATAAGGTATTTCTTGTTTATCAATTATATTCGTTATATCATTCTTATCATTTATAATGTCAGTTGTCTGTAAATCCTCCTTAATCTTGACCTCTTCTTCGCCCTCGTAACTATCCAACGTTCCTAACAAATCTGGCCTATTATTCACTCCTATATATTCATTATTTATAATATTACCATTTCCAACTCTATCAATAAACCTTTCTTCTGCTCTCCTATAGTACGGTACATTATATTCTAATAAATTATTTATTACAACTGCTAAAACTTCTTTCTTATAAGTATTATATTCTTGCACTTCCTCTACGGACAAATGTTTATTAAATGTTAAATTGTTCTTTCCAATTGATAAAATACCTTTTTCAAAATTCAATATCATTTTCAACCTGTTGATATTGTCTATACCCAATATACAGTCATATTGTAACTTCTCTATTACGTAACAGTGAATTAAATAACCGATTTCGTTTATTCTTATTTCGGTATTGAGTTGCTTGGTGACAGTGCCCATCTTTCTTCCATTTGCGGTAACTATGTCGGTACCCTTAGTTTTAACAACGTGTTGTTCGTATCCCTTTATTTGTTTTGCCAGATCTTCTCTAACTAATGTAATCTCGGCTCCGGTGTCGATTAAACAATTTAATTTTATGTTCTGAATTGTAAAATAATAATGGGTAGAGAATATACTTCATTTACGGCGTCCCCTGCATCTTCTATGTTTATGAATTCCTCCGGTGATTGGTAAAATTTTATATTTTGTAACTTCCAGAACATGTTGTAGCCGTTATCATTATTTGTCTTGTTTATTATACATCCGTTATCTTTGTTTGGTAATGTGTTCTCTTTTCTTTATTAAATTGTGTTTAGCATATCTGTGTTTATGTTTAATAATTGTGCATTTAGTTTAGTTTATGTATAATTATCAGTCATTAATAAATCGTATCCCCATCTTAGCTTAGGTCGTCTTCGTATTTATAGAACACCGAGCTTCTATTATCCTATATTAAACTGTTAATTTTTCGTCGACGTACCTTTGGTATTACCATGCCATTACCGTGGTATAAAAATATCATGTGGCTTCGGCCTCGTGTTATATGAATGTTTTTTATGATGAGTATCATATTTAGGATATTGTAGGTATTAAAATATTTGTAAGTAATTATATGGGTTATAGTACCTTCTATATTCAGTACATTATTAATGTCTGTATATGTAACTATGTATTGTAAAGTTCGACTAGTGTTTCGGGGGTAAATATTATTTATATGTGTGTTGTTGGTTGTATATGTGAGATGCAAATTTTCTATTATAGATATGTTAAGCTTATTTCTTTCCGTCGTTAGTTTTTTAAAAGTGTTATACTCCTGAGTATTGTTTGTTAGAAAATTGTGATAGGCTTTATCTCTTATTAGACAGTGATTGTGTAAATTCGTTTTATGTTAGTGTTTGAGCGGTTCGTTAAGCTTTTGGTTGTGTATGATTTTAGTTGCATTTTTGTCATGTGTATTGTTAATTCTTATGTTAACTTGTTGGTCTAATTCTGGTTTAAGTTGGTCTAATTCTGGTTTATTGGCCTTGTATTTTTAATTTATATTGGTTATTAATTTTTCATTAAACGCATTTAATTTTTGTTTCATCCTCTCTTCCATGGCTTTTTGTGTTGCGGTGATTTCTGCAATTTGTACGTCGATATCCCCCTTGAATGTATTAAGTTTCATTTCTATGTTAGCGTTGTTTAATTCTATTTTTTCATTTATGTTAATTAGGTTAACTTCTAATCTCGTCGTAAGTTCGTTATTTAAGTTATTTAAATCTTGTTTTAGTTCGCGATTATTAGTATCTAGTTTGTTATTCAGGTCTTTATTTGCAGTATTCATGTCTTGATTATTAGTATCTAATTTGTTATTTAATTCTTGGTTGTTGGTGTCCAATTTGTTGTTAGTGTTATCTAATTTGGTATTTATATCTTGTTTTAATTCTTGGTTATTAGTATCTAATTTGTTATTTAAATCTTTGTTGTTGGTGTCCAATTTGGTATTTAATTCTTGCATTTGTGCCATTAACATATTAAACATGTCCATGAATTTACTGTCAGGCGAAACACTGGCTTCCCCTGAAACGGCCGGTTGCGGTACTGTAATGTCCCCCTGGTCACTCCGGTCTTCTTCTACTGCGTCTTTCGGGGTCTTAGCTCTGTGTCTTGTATCCATTTTAGAGAATATTTAGTTAGTTTGTAAGTTATATTAGTGTTTGTACAGGTAGTTGTAATTATATTATTAATATTTTAGGTTGTAAAATATTATTGTTTATAGTGTTATTAGATTGAATGTACACACGTAAATGCAATGACAAATAACAAAATATATGTACATAAAAGAAATATGAGTCTGCACTTTAATATTTCCCTGTAACAACCTTTTGAATATCTTACCGATGGTCTCGAGAACAGCAATCCCCTGAAATGCAAAACTGTGTTCTCTCTCTGAAGTTCCACAAAGACAAAATAACAAATACATAAACAAATAGTACAGTATGGTAAATGCGAATACAACGGTTCTCCTTGGGTTTTTTTTATTAATTCTTTGTGTCACGAAACTTTGTTACTTGAGAAAGTGTTCCTTCTTAATATACTTGACAATAGAGTGACTTTTTATTGAAATGTGGAGTGGAAGTACGCCCCAAAACGTTAGGGTGCCAAATGTAATGTGTCGAGCGTGATCTAATATATCTGTAATGGGTTTATTATTGATTAATATAATGTAATCTTGATATCGACATACGATTTAGATGGCCCCAAAAGTTGGGCTGACAAATGTAACGTGTCAATGAATTTAATATATATATATAATGTTTATTATATGAGGTTATATTTATGAACGCCCCAAAACGTTGGGCTCTATTTGTTATGTTACGGAGTATTAATATATATGTGTATATAAAAATGAATGTTATATAACTGTGAATTGTTGTATAATAAAAAGTTAATTTAAATCGGGCTCGTTCAATACTTATCTGTTTTTTGTTATTTTCGTCGTCGGCTAGCTTCTTTAATTTCTTCAGGGTTAAGGTAGGTTCACCTCTCTCCACTTTGACTTTATGTACGTAGTTTATTTAATTGGGATCGGAACAATATCTCAAGTATATTACAAACAAAACCAAAGTAAAATATTGACAATTAACTTTATTAATAAAAAAATTATCTCGCAAAGTTTTAGAATTTATATTAACAATTTTCGTGACACACAAATAACAATACGGGAGACACACTCAACGGTTGGTATTCTTATAGTCTAACAATATGGTGTACGACAAGTGCAATTAGGTGTTGTTTTATTAAAAGAGTTTATAAAAGTAACATAGAATCAAGTTTTTAAAATTACAAACAGTGGATTCTAATATTTAAATAAGTGGAATAAAAATTACAGTGATATAATATCGGTGAAAGTAAAGTAAATAGTTAGTTATGGAATAAACAAAGAAAATTCTAGAAAAGTATATGAGCAAGTAAAAATGGCGCGTAAAATATTGTTAAAGTTAGCAAAAACCTGAATCTTCGGATATAGCTTCCGTTGCTTCCTGCTCCTGTGTTCTGCTGGTTTTCACAACGGGAAACTGGATAATATTTCTGCGATGGTCCCTCGGGCTGACTTGAGTTTTTTGAAATCTCCAAGTCCGACGGCGGCTTGCTCGGATGACCGGTTTCGAGCGTACCAAGATGCTGGTCGTTGCACGGTGAAACTTATGGCGGGTAATTAACGTATTGAAACTTTAAAAATTCGTAGTTCGTGAACTAATTGGTCGGCAGATGGTAAACTTTGTCTACAGGTAGATCGTAGGTGTGAGTAACGTTGTGTAGACTCAAAAATCTCCAGAACTTAATAATTTCACCAATTTGTTTTAATTAATTCGGAGCACAAAAAGCGTGACCTCTCACTGTGACGACTAATTACCGACGCTTACTTTTTCACTTCTTTTTAATTGCATAACTTCCCGCAAAATCGCCCCCTTCTTTACTTGCATTATCTTTTCGAATATTATTATTTTAGACATTTTTACAGAGTAAAACAGTAAAAAAAATTACAATTTGATTTATAAAATAACTTTGGTTGAATAACATATGTTTATGTGTTTACAAACACTCTGGCAATATCGGTTTATTTTCGGGTTATTGCACCGTTAGAATTGTGGGCGGGGCTTAATTGTTCAAATACATTTGAAAATAAATACGTTACATTTGTTTGAATAAACACGCGTTGAATATTAATTTGAATAAAAAAATTGAAAGTAAACATTATAAAAAAATAGAAAAATAAGTTAATTATTTCAAAGCAAGTTTGTCGTCAAAATAACGTATTTATACTTTGAATCAACCTTTCCCCTTCTTGGTATTGAGGTACATATTAGATATAAATATTATGGTTACAAGTATTCTTTGTTTCTTTCAGAGAAAAGAAACCCTTCTTGCAATGCCTCAATATATATATATATATATATATATATATATATATATATATATATATATAATGGGGACAATGGGATAAAGTGTAAGAAAAAGAAATAACTCGTAAAGTGATATTGATTTATTTAAAAGGAATACAAAATACTATTAAAATTAAAAAAAAAGAAACTAAAGCAGTATAAAAGAAATCTCTGCAATAAGTAACTGATTTAGCAATGATAAATTCTGAAACACTCCCGTTCTATGCAAAGAGTCACTCTACATTTTGAGCAGCTCCACCTAGCCTTCTTGTGACAATGGATTCACCGTAGCTGCTGGTCCAGTTTTTTTGGAAAATGACCACCCTCATCACTTCTTACACTTGGTGGTACGTAACCTATAGGTCGCCTTTTCGATTTTGTCAAGTTCTGATTACAAGCTAAATAATGGCGAACTATCATCCTGTCAAACTCGAGCAATGATATTGAATTATCACTTACTAATTGATAAAGCCTCCAGGCATTGACCAAAGCCATGTTTAGCATATTGGTAAAAAGTACCCACCACCACTTTTTGCCGCGAATAGAAACTCTATAGTTGGTTACTGCCTGGTCGTGCAAATCAACTCCCCCCATAGATTTGTTGTAAGTTTTAAAAATATTTGGCTGTCGCACAACTACTTTTTCTTTAGCCGCCGACGACCAGCGTTTGACTTTACCAATAGGATCTAGTGTATCGTAGTTTGTAACCATAGAAACAGTATTGTTGTCTTGTCACCGTATAAAAAGAAGAGCGGAATCACTGTCATAAAAGTGTTCAAAATAACCTCTCTTCTGCTTCTTCATCAGTGTGTGGTTCCACATCAGGCGGTATAACAACAATATCTATTTCATGTTGACCACTCGCTGTGGCAACGTCTTCTACAGCAGTACTTAAATGACGATACTGCTTTCCATAAAACTTTCGTGAAGGTATTTCTGCAAAATTTTCTGCCTCCATAACAAACTAAAGCGAAAAGGTTATATTACCACAAAATTATAATATAGGTGTTTTACATGGACTACTTCCGCCCAGTGTCCCCAAATGAGGACATATATATATATATATTACTTACCTAACTCTCAATTTTGCAAAATTTTTCGAAAATTTATATAAAATACACAACGTTACACTCGGAGCAACAGGTTTCAGTATAATAAACACTGGTAACTAATAGAATTTAAATTTTATGAGACGATTAGTTAGATCATGTAACGCGCTCGTAGACAAGTGTGTGATCTTTGTTACAAAATGGCGTCTCTCGTTGCCATGCGCGAACACACAAATTTCTACATCGGAAATTAGGAAGAAAATGACAAAAGTCAACACATTTCAGTGGTTAACCTGGGCTATTTCTTAAGAGGGGGCGTTACAATGCACTTTTGTTTGCTGTCCCTATATGAGTACAGTGGGAGATAATGGGTTAACACTGGGAATTCTTTTTTCTCCATATTTATATAACCACGAAAACAGGTTTCTTTAAATGAGTATAAAACACAACCTATCTGTCAAATTTGTTTGAAAGTATTGCTAACATTTGAAAAGTCACTCTTTCGTCAAATCTCTCTCGTAATGTGGTTATACACTTATTTTGGAACCGCACTTTAGACTAAAATGCCGCTTTGTTTTGGAACCGCTCTTTGGGCTGGTTCACCGTTTTATTCGTGGCCGTTCTTTGAGCTAACCCACTGCTATGTATACTACACTCGTCGTCCGACGCCAAATTAACTGCAGGACCGTTCGCTTCCGTGATCCGCCGCTGAATAATAGTCTCTTCTTTCGCTAATTATGCTCTCTCCAACATAGTCTCTACAGAAAATCTCCGTCTCTGCACTACTTATAAATTGCACTTCCCACACATCAATAATGTTCGAAGGCTACTTATTGGGCACGTATGGAAACGTAACAATGCCATACAAATCAGAAGTAAACAAAATATTTATGAGCGAATACATATACAATAAACGATGCAATAATTAGGATTCTGTGTATTATATCGGGTGTATTTTTTTACTTGAAACTTTCAAATATCTCGAAAAATAAGCAGTTCACGAAAAAATGTCCAGATTTAAAATTTAATAATTCAATGGAGGAAATGAATTAGTGCTAGAATTAGTACGCTAAGAAATAAGTAATAAAACTTCTAGTTTCAAAAATTTATTGTAAATACCTAACTTTATATTTTTGTCTCCAGTTTTCACTTTACAAGATTAAGCGAACCTGTCATGACTCGTGACAGATTGCACATATGTAGTACATTGTAGTACATATTATGTACTAACATAAAATAACCACTGGCCAACGCAACTCGCAACGTTGAAACAATGTGTCTGGTGTCCGTGGCATAGAATGAATAGCAAATCAAATAAGTTAAAAATTAATTTTTAAATAATAGTTTGAATTCTTTTAAACCGGTTTTCAAATGTTTCAAATTTATTTTCAAAACCGTTTTCTTAAAACCGGGTTTGAAAAACCGTCAAACCCTACATTTAGTGGCTATTAAGACACTCGTATTCTTTATGACACTCGTATTTTTTACGACACTCGCTTTCAGCTCTTGTCGTAAGTCTCATACTCGTGTCTTAATACCCATCATTAAATGCTCATTGCATAATATACTATTAATGCGTTTTAATTCAGTTTTGCGAAACAGGTGATTTTTCTTAAATTTTTCAGTATCACTCATATTGAGAAAGAAAGCACGACGATGCTCTAAATGCGGTAACAAAGTAGAGTCAAATCTTTAGAAGCGGACGGCAGAGAGAGATATAGCGGTGCACTAACAAAGACGACAGCGGTATAATAACAAAATATAATAGCAATGCACAAAAATAATCAATATATTCCTAGAAAAGGCGGTGTAGCTAATAATAATATAAGAGCGGTGTAAACGACAAAGTATGAATAAAGTAAAAACACATAACCAGAAATATGTTGCGGTTTTTATAAGTAACATATGCGCAAGCTTTTAAACTATGCTTCTGCACGTTAGAGAGTGAGATTTTTTTTATAATCTTGAAAATAGCGACAAATTTTGAAGTTTCAGTTAAATCGGCACTTTTCAATTTGAAAATCTTTCATAACAGGTTGGCAGTACATGCTGTAACAAAGATAGTAGCAAATGCTTCATTGCAATTAGTGCTTAGTATTAAAATTTATTGTGTGTTGTATATTAATGTAATGACTCATCCGATGACGCGATGTGCGTCATCCCTCTGGATGTTTTCGCGAGGCCTACGTGAACGCTCTAGAAAAGTATTCACCAGATATAAAAGCCGCGTCGAAGAAGGGATGAACATTCATTCGATACCCAAGTCTCGCGAAGTAAACATAAATATAGTTACATAAATATAAAATACATAAATGTACTTATTGTTGTTAATAGTTAGTTTTATATTGTTATACGTTTTAATATTAATATAGTGTGTGTGTCTAAAGTTATTGTTAGTTTTATTTAAGAACCTGAAAAGACAAACTTTACATTATCCTTCTTCAGGAACTCCTCTGGGTATTTTTCTGTAAAATTTCCGAACCCGACCAAAACTCATTAATATAAAAATGGAGAAACAAAGAAAGCTGAGCTTGGTTAATTATCAGTATCCATCGGTGTTTTAGGGTTTGGATTGGAAGTTAAATTTCACGAAGACCGGTTAATCAAATCTATATATAACTTTAAGCCTTGATGAAACCTATTTGGAAATGTACTAAAATATGTTCTGTGGTTAGTTGAAGTAGATGTGTCAATTATCGTTTTCTGTTATTCTGAAAGGTCGAAACTATATTATAATACATCTAACGAAACAAAAGAATTTGTGAGCAGAAATACTCATGTATCGGGTAAAACTATAAAGGAATATGTAATTATAAATTCAATTAAAAATCGACACGGACGCAAATAAATTCCTATATTTTACTTAATTTTTCTGGTCTTCTGAAATAAAAATTGTCAAATTAATGATACCTTGGTCATCCTAAGCCCCTTTGAAGCAATTAATATTGTTATTAAAAAGTTTGTATAAGAATTTTTCATAATAGCTGTTTCTTGTCTTAAATGTATACTGTATTGTAGCTTTTTGTAGATCCATATAATTTTAATTTAGAACAGGGAATATGCCTTCAGTCTTACGATCAATCAAAGAATTTATGCAGTTCTGGTTTAAGGAGCATATTCTGTGTTAGAAAACGGTGGAATATTTTATTTTCTAACAATAACAGTAAAGGACAGAAAGTTGAGAGAATCTATATTTTATAAATTGTAAAGATTCCACTCTATCTACCGACGAATATGTAGATGAAAGTGTTTGGAATTTTTGCCAGAAAAATCTTCATACTCATAGTTAGCATTATAATAAGAATAACTTGAAAGCAAGGTTGATGTTACGTTGCAATATATTGACATTAAAGTCATTTGGATGAATACTATACAGTATTCATCCACCTGATGAAGCCATTGTATGGCGAAACAATATTGTAGTGGTATTTACAATAAATTTTTGAAACTAGAAGTTTAATTACTTATTTCTTAGCGTTATAATGAAGTTTCAACAAGTATCTCCTTCGTCAATTAGCTAGAATTAGTCCCTCCTTTTCCCTCCATATAGGTGGGGCGAGGGTTTCTTTTGAATCTTAAATAGGAACCAACATATTTTATTACAGATTAGAATTCTACTGGAAAGAGAACGTAGTATTTGCCTGAAATATTTTTTTCAATTTGCGATAGATGGCGCTGTATCGATGAAATTACTTTTTTTTCAATTTCTCGCACTGAGACCCTATGCATGCGATTCTGAAATTTATTTTCAATAAAAAAAACCACGACGAATTACTTATCAAGAAAGTATTATTATCATAAGCCAGGAACGGTCGTCCATCTTCACATACTTGGTCAACGCAATCTAGTTCGCTCATCACTTATCGGAGTGCTTAAAAAGAAAAGTATTTTTCTTTTAATACCATTCCTTGCGTTGAAAATAAGTTTTATAAAAATGTTTTTGTATGTACAATGTATGTATTTAACGTTGTGTTATTTCTTCCATTCGTATTTTTTCTAATTCCAAAAACACAAAATAAATGTACAAAATAAAGAAATAACTTTAAGAACAACATATTTTACTCACTTCGAAGAATATTTCGAAAAGTAAAAGACATGTTTCCGTTACGCTGTTAATAGTATCTACCACAGAATGGAGTATTTAACTGTACAAGAGAAAATTGAAATTGTTTTGGTGTAAGGAGAAGCTGACGAAAGTCTTGATAATGCTGTCAATCTCTACCCTCAGCGTTTTCCGGATGGAATTCGTGCTTCATTTTATCGTACTATTAAACAATTCGCAACTGATGGAAGTGTTCAACCCAAAAAAAGGATCCGTCGATGTGAAAATAATGAATTCGCTCTATTAGCTGCAGTTGGCTGTTAATCCTCATGTTACCACAAAGAAATAGCTCACGATTCTTGATTGTCCGACACCTGTGCTTGGAAATTTTGAAAACGTCATAAATATCATCCATATCATGTGTTTTTACATCAAGATTTTAATGGCGTTAATTTCCAAAATCGGGTAACTTTAGGCATGTGATCAATTACAACAAAACCTCAATTTTTTTCATTACGTGCTGTTTCCAACCAGACGTCATTCACAAATCACGAACGGTTAATCGACGCAGTATACATTACTGGAGTGTTGAAAATTCGCACTGGCTTCGTCAAGTTGAACATCAGCTCCCTTGGACTGTCAACGTGTGGTGTGGAATAATTGGGAACAAAGTCATCGGCCCCCACATTATTAGAGGCCACTTAAATGGTGAAATATACTGAAAAATTTTGGAAAATTAACTGGCAGCACTACTTGAAGACGTTAGCTTAGAAGTGCGACAGAACATGTGGTTTCATCATGATGGTTGTCCAGATACTATTCGGTGGTAGCACGTGAAGTACTTGATGGTCGCTAGATCGATTGACCTGGTTCAGCAAATTAGCCTACAGATCTTACTTCGCCAGATTTCTTTTTATGGGGTTATCTCGAATGCAAAGTATACAATCAATTAGGTACAACAACATGTGAAAATATGATTGAGCAAATCATAAATGCTTGTGCTGATATTCAAGAAGACACTTCTCAGTTGTCTACACTCATTTGAAATGCGGATCAATAAGTTCATTGAAGTAGAAGCCTTCATTTTGAACACTTACTTTAATTGAAAGAAGATGAGGCGAAGGGAAATCTAGCACTATGATAAGTGAGAGGCGAAGGGACTTACATAAATGAAGCACCCTACCAGGTGAGAGGCGTGGAGACTCAGGTTAATCAAGCACCCCAACGTGGTACTACGTAGATGGGTTACGCTAAAACTAATTTATTCACCAGCAATTTACATTTTTACCGGTCACATTTTCCCAATTATTCGAAATTCGTATTTTGATTATTTACAAGGAAAACGTATTTTTTATTGCACACATACTGCAGAATCATATGCATAGTTTCTTAGTGCGAGAAATTGTAAAAATTTAATTTCATCGATTACAACGCCATCTACCAGGAATTGAAAAAATGTTTCAGACAAATTCTACGTACTTTTTTCAGTGAAATTCGAATCTGTAATAAAATATACGGATTCCTATTTAATATTTCCAAGTGACTACCATCCCACCTATATGGAGGGAGAGAGTGGGGCTAATTCTAACACTAATGTAATTTCTTCCATTGGATTATTAAATTTTAAATCTGGACATTTTTTCCTGATCTGCTTATTTTTCGAGATATTTAAAAGTTTCAAATTAAAAAATACACGCGGTATATAATATATAATAAAATATACAGGGTTCTAAAATAGACGTACCATTACAAACTATTTTAGATGGTTATGCTTTAAAAGCACAACACTCTATATATTCAAAATAAAGTGTAAAATCTTGCTAAGTGAATATTGGTTTAATATTTCCAATTACGTAGGCAATTAATAATTTAGACGTTAAATTACTCCTTAATACAGAGTAGGGGCTGTTTTTTGCTAAAAGTCGTCTTTGCACGTGTCTAGAAGGTCAAGATAAAATATTAATAATCGTGTCTGAAGGAGGTACCTCTTGTAATAAGTACTGCTAAGCTGTCTTATTATTTTCAGTTGAGGTGAAAACTTCATGTTCAGATTACGAAGTCTCAGTTAATTATGTCGCACTTATATTTCAGAGACATTTTATAAAAGGAATTTTCAAATTCTCTTTTGTTCTTGCATGTATTATTATTTAGTAAAAACAATACGTAACTGCTAATTTAAGAGCGTAATAACAAGTGACTGGATCTTGATTTGAATTATTACACTGGCCTACAACCATTTTGGTGCTGGAAATTTTAGACCAGATTTTAATTATGTCTTACATGGCGATATCAAAAGTGTTACCCGTTTTCTTCTGTCAGCTCTAGTTCCCGAGAAAAAAAAAACACAATTCACGAAAAAATATATATTTTATTGACATCAAACATCAAGAAATTGTCTTTTGAGTGATTTTCTAGAATGAAACTGACTCGGGCAATCTCGCATGATTCCCCAGCAATAGTCAGCCATCAGATGACTGTCCCACCTTCCTTGGTATCTATTCTCCATTGTTTTTAGGTCTTGGTGGAAACGTTCCCCTTGTTCTTCGCTTAGATCTCCTAAATTGTGTTGGAAATGATGTAGATGACTATTGAGATAGTGTAATTTTATACTCATATTACAGCCTAAATCTTTGAATCGCACCAGCATTTCCTCTACTAGTTCTACATAGTTGTCAGCCTTATGATTTCCGAGGAAATTTTGTGCAACTGCTACAAAAGATTGCCAGGCAAGCCTCTCCACATCATTCATACAAGTCTCAAAATTAGTTGTGTCTTTCATCAATTTACGTATTTGAGGTCTATCAAAGATACCTGCTTTTAGTTTTTCAGTACTTAAACCAGGAAATATGTGAGAAATAAACTGGAAACATTGACCAATTCTATCGAGAGCCTTAACAAATTGCTTCATTAGCCCTAATTCTATATGCAACGGCGGAAGAATGATTTTTTCTCTTGAAACTAAGGGTTCATTTATAACATTTATTTCCCCAACAACAAGAGCATCTCTCACAGGCCAATTTTTTGCAGTCCAATGACGTGATTTAGCTCGACTGTCCCAGAGACAAATAAAACATGGGTATTTAGTATAACCACTCTGTTGACCCAATAAAAAATTAACCATCTTCAAGGCGACGCAGATCACCCAGTTATGTTCAATATATTTTATTTTTTGTAAAAGATTTGAAATTACCTCATATTCTTCTTTTACACATGTTGAGTGAGCAATTGGAACGGGAGCATATTTATTTCCATTATGTAGAAGAACTGCTTTTAGACTTCGTTTACTACTGTCAATAAAGAGACGCCATTCATTGGGCTGATAGATCGTTAAACCCATGAAAGCCAGCAAACCACTCACATTACAGCAATACACAAAATTTTCATCAGATGAAAAAAACTTCAGTAACTTTCCCTCTCTCGTGCGATATGTAGACACTCGAACATCTGAGGAAAGACAATTTTTTTCTTTTAATCTTGACGCTAGTAACTTAGCACGTTCCTTCGAAAAATCTAAGTCTCTGATGAGGTCACTAAGCTCATTCTGCGAAAATGGCTTAGGATCTGATGTTATTCCGCAGTATTGAAAGTCATCATCTACTTGGGAAAAAATAGGTATTTCAGCTTCATCCTCCTGAGATTGCTGCACTACCTGGTGAAAAGTTGGTATTGGAACATTTTCTGAATGAGGAACAGGTCTTTGTACTGAAGAAATATTGGGGTATTTCCATTTATGGCGATTGTTTTTGTTGATGCCCACTATATTAATCATGCAAAAGTAACAGTCGTCATAATGATTTTTTTGTTCTCGCCATATCATAGGCACTCCAAACTTCAGAGACTTACGTTTCCCTCTCTCCCATTGTCGCAAATGTTCAACGCATATTTTACAAACACTATGAGGCACCCACACTTTATCTTGGTGTAGAATTTCAATACCGAAGTAAGCAAAATACAAACGACGCACTGTGTTTGTAATCGATTTACGCTGATTTTTCAGTATGTATTCACCACAAACATAACAAAATATATCAGGATCGTTAACACAACGTCTGGACGTACTAGCCATAATGAAGTAGAAACACAAACGTTATCGATGATATTGTAATAATGACTAGTTACGAACAAGACCATAACAAGACCGACAACAATTCACAATGAGGGTAGTAGGTAAACTAGAGCTGATGAGTTAAAATGACGTATGTCAATATACTGTACATTACCTACTTTATCGACTATTCAAACAAACAGAGATGCACCAAAAAAATTTTTTTTTTGTAGGCCTGTGTTATAGACGTAGTTGTGAAAAATAACTTAATGATTAAACTCGAGTGTAAAAGAGCAAGATATCTACAAAATCAGATTACATAAGTACCAGGGGAGATTTTATGTTATCTACCTAGCTATGAATGAAAGGCATCATAAGAAAAGCTATATTTTATTTTCTCTAGTCATGTTTATGAAAATAAAATAAATAAATGTACCATCGGCACCTAGAAAACGAGTGCAAGTTGACAAATAATAATTTCTGTGAGATAACGAAGTTGTTGTTTTTGTGAATGTGTCTCTTCTCCAGCAGGGCGTACCGATGGACCTGTAGAAAGGTGAAATACGTATGAATGTATCCTCTCTGGAGAGGATACATTCATAAATATATGAACTTGTATTGCGTTCTTCACACCTGATTTTTAATAATATTTTATATTATTAAAGATACTTTCGTATGAACAGACTTAAATTTTCAAGAATTACATAGTGTGTAATGGCTCTTATAATAAAAAATTCGTGAAAAGTCACATCTATCCCGGAACGTGTGGATGCATTTCGCTCTTATTAGAGTTTGTCAACAGACGGTATTCTGGAGATAGACATGACTTCCACTTCTATACTGAGCGTATATATAGTTAATACATTGAACTTACTGCATCACATTAGGCGACATTTACATGTGAAAAGCCACAACGTGTGGATGCATTTCGATCTTATTGGGACTCGTCAACACACGGTATCCCGGAGGCAGACGTGACTTCTCACTTCCAAACTTCGTGTATACCGGGTGTCTCAGCTATGTTGTCCCAATGGCGTACCTTCGTTATCTGATCAAATAAAAATTTGAAATTTGGGGCAACTAATGTTCTTTAAATTGAGTCTAACGTTCATATTCTTTCACTTCTGGTTTAACCGGAAATGATCCTAACTTTTTCATTTTAAATAGCACCCTGTATATTTTACTCAAAATTTGAATTCTACGGAATATTCTCTTTCCCATGGAATATTACACTTTGTATTTAGACTTGAAAACAGAGGTGAAATTGTATTTTAAATATTAAAAAATTGGAATTTTGGAATTTTGGAAACCAAAGCGATCTATGGAAACTAAAGCAAAATTTGACATTATTTGTTTGTTAACTCTGACAGTTAATAAAGTGTTATTAAAATTTGTCTCAAAGTTGCTTCGAGCGAAGTTGTATTCAAAATGCGACGATTTTGCAAATGAGGAAAAATTGAATATGATCCTGCGATATCTCTTGTTCTTCTATTCAACGAATCCTAAAATCCGCCAAATTCAGGCCGTTGAAAATTAACCTACATCAAGGATTAGAACCAGGAGATGATGACAGAAGACTGACGTTTCTTGCATGGCTAGCGAGTGCCCGTGAAGATGGCATTATTAGTTCAATATTATGGACAGATAAGAGCCGTTTTCATAATAATGGAACCGTAAATGGACACAACTGCCATTATTGGTCTGTAGAAAATCCTCGTTGGATGAGAGAGACCAACTTTCAGAGAATTTGAGGAATTAATGTATGGTGCGGCATGATCAATGGGTACTTTATTGGACCAAAGTTTTATAAAGGAACCTTAACTGGTGAAGCATATTTAGAATTTCCTCAGGGCTACTTTCCAGGTTTTCTTGAAAATGTTCCGCTGAATATACGTGGCAACATGTATTTTCAGCATGATGGGGCACCCTCTCACAATTCTAGAATTGTGACTAATTATGTTAATCAGATTTTCCCTAATATAAGATGGCCTGCAAGATCTTCTATGGGTATATTTTAAAGATAGGATATACCATACGCCTCTTGCAGATTTGGAAGATTTAAAAATAGAATTAGGAATGAATGGGCAGCTCTTAATGCCGTGTTACTAAGAAGTGTTACCTCTGGTGAAATTTTGCATCGAGCTGAATTTTGCATTGAAGCAAGTACATAATATTTTGATCATTTTCATTAGCATCTTTTTTGGCGCTCACGCTTCAAGTTTGGTGCCACTAAGAGATTCATAAATACCGCACTTGTATAAATATATAATATATATATTATATAATATATATGTATATATATATATATACAAGGTGTGTATAAATTGGCGGACCCACTACACGCGGCGCTGTTCTTCGTTAAATTCGGAGTCCAAAATCCTAATACGAAAATGTTGTACCATGCTCCATATCTTTGCACGAAGTTCCTAAAGTTCGGACTTTCAGTCTTGAAATAAGCATCATTACTCGATATTTGCTGACAGAAAGAGCTACAATTTAGAAGAAAGAATAATTGTTGTTATTATCCTTTCGTTCAAGTTTTCTTTTTGATTTTAAAGTTTGTTTTTACTATTTGTTTATTAACTTATTTTGACGAAAAACACATCTGACAACTTTGTAAAACAATAAGTAGGCAGCCTAATGTTGTTCTAGTCAAATACATTACTACTGTCAAATTTTGACACTTATGTAATCTACCTATTTCATTCGACTTGCTTATTTTTCGTGTTTATTTGTATAATTTTGTTTAGTTTTCGTATTTATTTGTATAGTTTTAATCAGTTTTCGATACCACAAAGATTGCAGCTATGTCTACAAACTGATGGATTTCAATTCGAACAATTATGTAGGTAATAATTACATTGATTTCTATCAAGAAGATGTACAAAAATTAGTCAATATTATCAAAAATTTTTAAAACTTTGTAATATTTTCGTAATAAATATGTAATCTAAGAAACCAATTTTATTTCGTTTGTTTCTTTTTTAAATTCAAAATGTAAGGTTCACATGACGACGTGTAAAAATGTTCCGAAGATTATAACTAGCACATGCGTGTTCAATGTTGCCAAATGTATGTTTCTTTCAAATGCATTCTGAAGACAAAGGAAGCCTGATACATCGTTTTAGGATTAGGACTTTTAACTCAAAATTTGACCAAGAATGTAGCCACGTGTAGTGGGTCCGCCAATTTATACACACCTTGTATATATATAATATAATTGTATAAAATATTATACAATTATATATTATATATATATATATATATATATATATATATATATTTATTCATGTCATTGTCATGCATTCATTCATTTTTCTGTTATTTGATTTTCAATAAAATGTTTGTAATCACTAGAGCAGACCAATTTCCGTGCGCGCCATGTGCGCCGATGTGAGGATGATTGTATTACGTTGTGTTTTTTATTTGTATTGTGTTTTTTTAAATTCTCTGTCGTGCACACAATCACTGATTTCATACATTTTCCATTTTACTTATAGGTACATACAACGCTGCTATAATATGTACTATTCTTATTTTTCGTGTGTTTATGTATATTACTTTAATAGCAGAAAACCAAATGTATATTTAATTATTTCTGATAGAATAAATGTCTCTACTTCTATACTTATATCGGTAACAAGCTCATGTTGCGTCCATATTCTATCGCATATTCTAATATATTACGAATTACACTCCCATACCGGCGCTCATGGCGCGCACGGAAATTGGTCTGCTCTAGTAATCACTCCTGTCTAAATGAATATTCTTTCTAACAGAGATATTAAAAATGCATTTTGGGAAGTGTATTTTTGCTACTTTAAATTCAAATAGGAAATAATGAACATGCTTTTCATAATTTTCTACAATTCCAATTTTTGAATATTTAAAATGCAATTTGACCTCTGTTTTGAAGTCTAAATACATAGTGTAATACATCATTGGCAAGAGAATTTTCCGTAGAATTCAAATTTTGAGGAAAATATACAAGGTGCTATTTAAAATAAAAAAGTTAGAGTTATTTCCTCAACCGGAAGTGAAAGAATATGAATATTAGGCGCAATTTGACGAATATTAGGTGTATATCGGATGCCCCAAATTTCAAATTTTTATTTTATTAGATAACGGAGGTACGCCATTGGAACAACATAACTGAGACGGTATATAGTTAACATTTTGAAGTTAGAAATGAGAATTAATGACTATTAAATCTCATTTCTACATGCAAATGTCGCCTATGTGTTGCGTTAATTACTAAAATTTGGCAAACTAAGTTTGTACAACTGCATACTGGTACAAACTTAGTTTATCAAATTAATTATAATGTCGATATGTCGAAATTCCGGATAACCTGTACTCAGGTAGTCTGACGATTACTTCATGTTTTAAGAAACTGTTGCTGGATACGTGTAATATGGGTAACAAATTAAAGATGCATATTTATAATTTGATTTTATCATCGTCTTGTAAAACATCAACAAACATCTGAAACTTTGTCACGACAGTTTCTCTGTAAATGAAACCATACATCCTATATGCGGTTTGTACCCATGCACTTAATCCACAGAAAGTTAAGTTACATACAACACCTAAATCGATGTTGTCTATAACATAGAAATTTGTTACGTTCTTCTCTTTTATGTAGGTTACGACTCTAAGTTTTGAAATGTTCAAAGATACGTGGTTGCTATAAACCATACCTTAAACTGCAGACACATTACTTTGCTATTGAAAATAATCTTCGACAGAAGCTTCTACAGAATATCTTCAAATCGCGAATAAGTAGCAGCTTTGTACTTTATATTATATTAGCGATAACATTAAACAAAAACAAAAATGGACCAAGACCTGGGGAAGATCCTGATATAAATTAAAATCTATCTGTGCTATCGTTATAGTATTCGACATATTGTTTTCTACCAAATAAATATTATTTGAGAAGTCTAATCAATGGCAAGGACAAGTGCATAAGCTCAAGTTTAATAAAAGGAGATGATGACTAATTTGTTCAATAGTTTTTTGGAAAGCAGTATCAATTACATCAATTTGTTGAAATTGTTAACAATTTGTGTGGTATACTGACCAAAGTAGCTCGGATTGGTCACAGTCAATCGTTTAGCCATAAAACTGTATTTTGCTGTAGTGATTGGCCTCCGATTTTTTTTCTAACTAACTACTCACCCGAAAACTATGAAACTGGTGTTACTTCTCGACGTAATCTCCCTGCAGACGTACACATTTTTCACAACGTCGACGCCATGATTCCATGGCCGCGGCGAAGGCTTCTTTAGGAGTCTGTTTCGACCACTGGAAAATCGCTGAAGCAATAGCAGCACGGCTGGTGAATGTGCGGCCACGGACAGTGTCTTTCATTGTTGCAAACAGCCAAAAGTCACTAGGAGCCAGGTCAGGTGAGTAGGGAGCATGAGAAATCACTTCAAAGTTGTTTTCACGAAGAAACTGTTGCGTAACGTTAGCCCGATATGCGGGTGCGTTGTCTTGGTGAAACAGCACACGCGCAGCCTTTCCTGGACGTTTTTGTTGCAGTGCAGGAAGGAACTTGTTCTTCAAAATATTTTAGTAGGATGCACCTGTCACCGTAGTGCCCTTTGGAACACAATGGGTAAGGATTACGCCCTCACTGTCCCAGAACATGGACACCATAATTTTTTCAGCACTGGCGGTTACCCGAAATTTTTTTGGTGGTGGTAAATCTGTGTGCTTCCATTGAGCTGACTGGCGCTTTGTTTCTGGATTGAAAAATGGCATCCAAGTCTCATCCATTGTCACAATCGACGAAAAGAAAGTCCCATTCATGCCTTGGTTGCGCGTCAACATTGCTTGGCAACATGCCACACGAGCAGACTTGTGGTCGTCCGTCAGCATTCGTGGCACCCACCTGGAGGACACTTTTCGCATTTTCAGGTCGTCATGCAGGATTGTGTGCACAGAACCCACGGAAATGCTAACACTGGAGGCGATCTGTTCAACTGTCATTCGGCGATCCCCCAAAACAAGTCTCTCCACTTTCTCGATCATGTCGTCAGACCGGCTTGTGCGCGAACGAACACACGCTCATTTTAAAACAATGCACATGCTTCTACCTCTTTCCAGTCTGGAGAAAAAAAATCGGAGGCCTTAGAACTTGAATGCACCTCGTACAATAGACAACCAGTTCTCCCTCATAAACATCGTGCAAGCCACGTTTGTGGATTTAGCAGGAATATTGCTATGTATATCACAATATCGCATCTTCTTCTGTGTGGATTTTTTGCCGTTGACTCAACGTTGCTCAGGGTGTACCACGAGGAGGTAATCTACACTTACACCCCAGTTACTAAATATAAATATTATATATATAAATGTATATAGGTCTTTAGTTGGAGATGTTTGCAGAATTTTCAGATTTAAACAAAACCCACATCACTTGATATTTTCCAAATATCAGTAGACGTGGAAGTTTTCAAGATTTAATAGAATATATGCTGTAGCAAAAACACATTATCCTGCGTATTTTCTGTACAATTCTGCTAAAAATGACTTACACGAGGGTGAACTGAAGGGAGTATAATAGGTCAAAAGTTAGCGACACTCTCGCCATGATGAATTGATTACGTAAATATTAGGAGGAATCTCCGCCATCCCATTAAATGATTTGTAAGTATTTATTTGCTCTCAAAAATGACAATATGAGCACAGAATATGCTGAATGTTCGGGGTCTTCATTTACAGTATCTTTTCCAGAAATTATTAATATAAAGTCCATGACATTGCAAAGAGCGACGGCCGAATAAAAGTGTGTGCTAATGCTGTAACCATCTCAACCGAACAGGTACAAAATACATTGCATCAACAATAAATATGAAAAAATATCCACAAGATTGGTGCAGCGTTTACTTACTGTTGAGCAAATATGACTCGTGTTATAGAATCAAATGATTTTTTGCCTATGTTCAATTTTTTCGTCAATATGTCGCCGTAGATGAAACCGGGATATCGTCCCAGAAACAAAAAAAAAAGTCAAAACAATGGATTCCTTCTTATGAACGTGATTCGAAAAGGCGGGTACCGTTTCTCGGTCAATAAGATTATGGCCACATGCTTTTGTAATTCCAATGGCGTAATATTCATTAACTATTTACTTGGGGATAATATAATAACTGAGTAATATTGTGCTGATGTACGGATATGTTTTGATGCGGAACTGAAGAAAAAGCAAACGCATTTGTGAACACTGATGGACATTATGTCATCGCTACTCCCTTTTCCGATCTCGTGTTGTATGCGTGTGTACTTAGGGACTTATCGTGATATGTCGTATGGGCAAGTAGTTTGACAAAGTTTTGGTTATCATATTATGTATTTGTGAGTTATTTTGTGAGAATTTTTGTGAAAACTTCGACACGTTGGATATTAAGCCCGAACTGTTATTATAACGCCGCGGATTTGACGACGATATTCTTTTGTGCTCTTATATTATCTAGAAGGCTCTCTTTTTCTTGTTAGTGGTCGTTGAATTTCACGACGGCAGAAATATAAGAACCACTTGAGGGAGTTACATTAAACAACGTGGAACCGAAGGTCATCTGGAATCTCGCGCTAAAAGAATAGACGCTATTTCATTTGGCTTGGCATCGGCTAACAACCGCATCAGCAAAGGCTTTGGTTTCAATTTAAACCGTTTCTTTAAGCTAATAATACCATTCATTTAATAATGCATGAAATCCTTTAATAATAGATTCATTCGTTGGAAATTTAATAATACATTCAGTAGTAAATATTAATTAATCAGTTTTGTCTTCGCTATTTATCCAGAAATTTTAGTATTTAATAACTTATTGTTTACACCATTTTACATTCATTACTTAGCATTGAATCTGGGTGTTGATGTCAGCAGTCACCCAAAAAAAACATCGATTCCGTGCGCTGCCTGATTAAGGAAGATAGATTTCTGAAATACCGTAGAATTGAAATATCCATGGTATTTCAAAGACCTTAATATAAACGATCCTACGTGATGAACTGGGTGCGAGAAGAGCAAAAGTCAGATCGCATTAGTTGTTGCCGAAAAACTTTGAGCCGGTTCAACAACGAAAACTCAAAAAACGTCTATAGCCTCATGAGTGACAATGAATCATAGATTTATGCCTATGAACCCGAAAATAAACGTCTGCCAGCTGGTAGGCTGTTTTAAGTTAAAGAGAATCCAATAAAAGTTATCCGTTCGCGAAGTGTATCGAAGAAGATGGTCGCAACGTTCATTTCAAAATCAGGTCATGTAGTTACAATTCTTTTGCAAGATCGAAGAACGCTTAATGCGTATTGGTACACAATCGTTTGTTTGCAAGAAATAATCGCCATGCTCCGAGAAATCAACCCACAACGGTAAATCATCCTGCATCATGATAATGCGAATTCACGCATAGCTCGAAAGACAATTCAGTTTTTGGAGCAGCGAAATATTGAATTATTAGATCATCCTCCGTATAGTTCCGACCTGAGTCCAAACGATTTTTTACGTGCCCAAAACTCAAGAACGGAATGCATGGTCGACGATTTCAGTCACCAGATGAACCAATCAACCCTTCAAAGTTTTCACTGTCAATTTTGACAGTCCCAACTGAGGAACTGGAATAACTGTTTTAACAATTGTTTTGAACGAATTCAGAAGTGTATCAATTTTTGTGCAAAATATTTTGAAAAGCAATAAGGAATTTTGAATTGATCTACTGATTGATTGTATGGCTATATGCAACACTAAAAAGGCATCCCTCGTACTAGTTTATACTATCATATTTCCTAAATTTTGTATGCTTTCTGTGTTTTAAACGAATACGCTGCACAACATTTCAATTAAAGCATGCGCGGTCCATTTGTATCACTTCCATTTCGGTACCGGTTTTTAAACTAGTACCTGTATCATCATCTTGTGTTTATGTTCAAATCAATATATATTTTTTAATTTAACAGTAATTCATCAGTCGTATTTCCAATGATTTTGTTCTATAAATTTTAAAAATAGTTGAGATTTTCATGGAATTTACACAAAAAAAATAACCTCAATTCTCAAAATAAACATTATTGCTGTTTGTAATATTTCTCCTGGTAAAGAAAATACACATTTTCGCAGTATCAAATAATAATAAATCTCTGATCCTTGGAGGATGTTACTATGTGAGCCGAAGCTGAAAGATTTATATCCGTTAGATTCGGTAATAGAGTTAATTCATCAAATAACCTTTAACCTCACTACTAAATAACTAAATAATATTGGCTAGGAAATTTGATTTTTTTATGAAACGTTGTCTCAAAGACTTTGCTAATGTTTGTATAAATAAAATTCAAATGTAGGTTCTCGTCAAATACATATTTTATATACGAGAATAGTTTGATAAATACCTGTGTTAAGGAATACGACGCAATTGATTCGCATTTAATATATTTATGTCAAAGTATATTTGCATTTGTTTCTAACTTTAACGAAGTGCATTTATAAATCGATTGCTTACATTTTGTATAATTAACTGACCTAATTAACTGGCCTTTACTCGATGAAATTCCATTGTAAAATTAAATAGAGAACACAATTGTGTGATCCTCACAAATATTTTATTATACTCGTAGTAACAATTGTTTCACCAATACTGTGGCTCCTTCAGTCTAATCCTAATGCATACGAATTAGCCTAGCCTGAAGCGGCCACAGTATTGGTGAAATAATTGTTAGTATGAGTATAATGAAATATTTGTGAAAATCGCATTATTGCATTTCCTAGTTAATTTGTGTAATAACTACTAAGTCAAGGCTTGTTTTAACCCAAGTCCTAATAAAATTCCTTTCAAAACAAGTTTTACTAAAACCACAATCAGTTCTTATAAGAGTCAATTTCCAGAAAAAAATCGATTGAAAATTGATATCGAAAGGAATAGAATTATACAAGGTGCATACTAACTACATGTGGCGATGTTCTTCGTTAAAGTCAGAGTCTAAAATTCTAAAACCAAAATGTTGTGCCATACCTCTATGTACGAGGTTATTAAAGTTCGGACTTTCAGTCTTTAAATAAGCGTTATTAATCGATATTTGTTGACAGAAACAGATGCAATTTAAAAATAAAGAAAAACCATTATTATTTTTTCATTAAAGTTTTCTTTTTTATTTTAAAGTTTGTTTATAATATTTGTTCATTAACTTATTTTGACGAAAAATACATCTGACAACATCGTAAAACAATAAGTATCCACAAGTAGGTAGCCTAATATTGTTCCAGTCAAATGCATTACTGCTGTCAAATTTTGACACTTATGTGCAGTTAAGCTCAAATAAATCTATATAGCATTCCATTTAAGAAAGGACCAGATGGCGCGGCAATCTGAGTATAATTTACACAGGAATTTCAAAAAAATAGATAATTTGTATGTAAGGTTATGTACCTACTAACTTATACAAAAGATTATTTTTGACGATTATTTATTAACATATTTATTATTAAGAAAGCTTAGACTTTAAAAGTTTTATTCAAGCAGGAAGCGGCAAATATATACCAATGCAAGGTATTATATAAAATATTTCAATCAATATCTTCTAATCTGTTATTTATTGTTTGAAGGTGTTGCATCCACAATAAATTTGTGCGTAAATACAGTGAGAATGTGTTAAAATTACGACAGGAGAAATATTTACATCTTTCTTTGATTTTATTAGAGAACAAAACTTTTGTGTAAATGTGAAACTAATAAATTTAAAGGATTGATGGTGACAGTGTATTATAATTATCATAATATTTGTGTATCGTTTAGCTTAAAAAATATAGCATTTTGCAAAATACAGTTATTTTAATAGTATCTATAATGAGAGAGCAATAAGGAAATTCATTTACTTGCGCATCATTTCACATCATTTTGTTAAAGAAGTTTATACATCTAAAAAAGGTATTTAAAAATATTTTAATTTTACAAAAGTAAGTAAGTACATATTAAAAAGGATAAAACAGCAATTTTGCACCAAAAGATAGGTAAAATGTAAGCATTTTTCCAGTTTCAGTATTTGGTTAAACATGTGTTCGTTCCTTTATTTCAAGTTATGACTGATTAATACTTACTTCTTTGCTTATGTATAGGATAAATTGCTACTATCGTACAATGATTTTTTTTGCTCCTTGCAGAGATATGGTTTGATTACAGTTCAGATTTCAATTTAATTGAGAAAAAAAAGAATAAATAAAAAGAGAAATTGTTTTCATGGGAACCTCCGTGTTCAGTAAAAACAATTTTTTTCGTAAATGTCTGAACGCAATGAATGTAAAACCCTGTTTTATTAGCATAATGTACATTAAATCTTTTACATACACTTACATAATTACATTTAAAAAATTATATAATCATTTCCTACTTAGAAATTTAATTAATATTCTGCGATTATCACAATATCTGGTAGTTACTTGAGACCTAGGATGTCGAACAATTTCTGAGGACCTGAAAGAACTTACAATCTCATGAATGTATATGGTAAACATTAATATAAAATTATATTTAGATTATAATTTATTCACTATATTAACCAAACTATACAATTTCTAAGTATAAAAGAATTATATCTAATACACACATGAATCTAAATCAAGAACATCACTCACACATAACTAAATTTAACACCACAGTTCATTATGTTACATATTGTTCACGAATATATATATATTGAAAACTACTCATCTTCAAGATCAGAACCTGAATCTAATGAAAATTCTGAGAATGACCCAGTATTTACAGTAAAAGTCAAATTTTCTAATACATTTTCAACAACATTATCTAAATCATACATTTTGTTTTCTTCTGTTATAACGTGATGAATGCTATTTTTCCATGCGTCAGCATCAACCATGTCTAATCCTTCTAATAATAAATTTCTTACTTCGTCCAATTTAAATGTCTTATTATTGCCCGCAACATGATGCTTGACTTGAGCCCATTAAAGTTCAATGGGGTTAAGATTACAGTGATATGGAGGTAAACGTAAAACTGTACGGCCACTTTCTCTAGCTATTTCATCGACCACGTATGAAACTGGATGACAGGATGTGTAATTTTTTACAAGCTCAAACAATACAATATTTAGCATGGAATTATCAGCTAGAATTCCTTTGGTTAAAAGCCATTCAATGAGTGCCTCCTTTTTCCATGATAAAGTAGGTGACTTTTTTGTTTTAGTAGAATGATAAGGCATATTATCCATTACTATAACACTATTGGGCTCAAGAGAAGGTAATATATTTTGCATCCATGTGATGAACACCTCACTATTCATATATTCATGGTAATCTGCAGTTTTCTTGGATTCAAATAATAACAAACCCCCATTTTTCCCACTTGAATCCTAGTTTCTTTAGGATTCTCCAAAGAGATGTTTGTTTTAAAGGAGGTAAGCTGGCATCCTCTTTAATAGCTTCACATATTTTTGTGCAAGTCGGTAATTCATTTTTAAAGAAAAATGAATGCACATGCCTTCTAATCATACTTTTTGATACTTCATCCAATTTAATGTAAGCATCTCGGCAACCTCGTTTTCTTAAAGAAGAATGTGTAACTCCAGTCATTTCAATTTCCTTAACAATGTCAAACATAGCATTCCTACTAATCCCTACTTCTCTTGAAGTTTGACGAACAGTTTTAGACATATTAGCTTTGTTCTTAAAATACACATTATTAGCCAATTGCCTCTGTTCACATTTTATATATTTTCCATAAAGTTTTTTTGATGGAACCGATAAAGCTGCGTCATCTATGCTCTAAAACGTTTGCGATTATATAAATTAAAGAAATTAATGAAACGAAAATGAGAGAGAAAATGAGTTTTTCATTTTATAATCTCTATAGAGAACTATTATTAACGAATATTAATAATAAACAGCACAATAAACAACTACCAAAATACGCAATTGACTAGCATTGACAGAAATACTGATTAGTACTGACAGCAAAACGCTAATTTGACAGAACTAAATAAACATAATTTTGCCTGTATAAAGGCGGCCTCTATTTTAGCCAATCACAAGCTCTTATTTTAAGCCCTATCTTTCCCAACGGTTTATTCTTATTTGGAATCGACTTGTAGTATAAACCATTTTTGAATTTTTGTTTTGTTATAATTCATTCTTGCAACGTCAAAATGACGTTTGTCACTTTTTGATATCCAAAATGGCAAGAAATCTGACTCCGGCAGAAAAGTACAAATTTTGTTAAATTTTGGAAGTTGCACCATTAAGTAAGTCGCAAAAAAATTTCATTTGAAAAATCTACAGTATTACAAGTTAAGGCCAGAATTTAGAATACGGGTACTAAAAGTGGCTGGATAAAAAGCAATTGAACTTTTACAGGACGCAAAAGGGAACTTATTTCAGTGCGAATTTATAGTGGAAAAGGAAATTTGAAGAAAAATAATAAAAAAAAAGTTTACTAACCTCGCATTTCGTCCATTTTCAATACACGAAGAAAAGGTCAAAGTTCGGCTAAAAGTATCCTTTGAATGCCCTATTCTACAAATACTCCCAAGTTAAAAAAGGATGGAAAAATGAAGACAGCATATGTCGCAAACCAGGAACTGGTCTTAAAAGAATCACAATTTGTTTGAATATTTGAGAGAAAATAAAAAAAAATGACAAAGCAAATTCATAGATATCGTATAAAATTTACTAATAAGGAATAATTATGTGAATCTAGTGAAAATACCTGGGAAAAGTTTGTTGAAAAACCTAATTTTTTAAGAAGTCTCGTTGATTCTGTACCTAGAAAGTTAAGGGAAGTAATTGATGCGAATGGCGGGTCAATTAAGTATTAGTTTATTTGTGGTTTCTAAATTGTATTAAAAATTACTTGGCACTTGAGTTGTCTTTCAAAAAAAGTTTAATAAATACTAAGCAATATTAGAAAATTTTGACAAATTAGGTTATACTAGATTTATGTGAACTTAACTGTACCTACCTACTTCATTCGACTTGCTTATTTTTTTCTGTAATCTCTGTTTTTTTTTTCGTGTTTATTTGTATAGTTTTGAGTTTTCATGTTTCCGTGTTTATTTGTTTTGTTTGCGCATTACGATTTTTACATTCAATGAATATGCCAATATGTACGCTTCTATTCAAAAGAAAATCGTACAACTACTATAAATGATTGTGGCAATATTTCGTTAAAGTGCACTTGGCTTTTTTCTAACTATCAGTTTAGAAATATAGAACTTTTTAAAAAAATTTTAAAATGGTAAACATTTATTTTTTAACTGTATTTGAATCATTATTATAATATTAACTTAAATTAGTATCTGGTCCTAGTACCATTTCTAGCAATTACGTTTAATCTTCTAGGCATAGAATGGACAAGATTTTGCGTTAAATCTTCACTTTCGGATAAAGCTTCCCATCTATTTCCTATACTTTTCCATAAATCTTCTGCATTACGAGGCCTGACATTTAATTTAGAAATTATTTTTACCATAAGGCCCCATATATTTTCAAATGCATTAAGATTAGAACCCTTGACAGGATGCGGAAGCGATTCAATATTATTATTAGCAAACCAATATTTAATAATATTAGCGATATGCACTGAGCAATTATCCTGCATATATATAAAATTGTTTTCCGAATATATAGCAAGCGCCAATTAAGTTGGAGCGAGGAGGGGGTCCGCAGAAGCCGTTTTTAAAAACGTCCACCACCACTACTCAAGTAATTGTCAGAATACATTTGTCATTGACGTTTGACGGAACATAATGTCTTTGCTAGGGGATCATAAAGTGATACACGCTCAGAGGTTAGAATTATCTGACATTTGATGTAAAACCAGATACAAGTTTCCCCACTACTTCTAATCCTGCGCGAACTTACCCCTCCTCGCGCCAACTTAATTTGCGTTTGCTATACCTGGCGAACTGAGGACAGTATGACATATTCACATATGTATAAGTAAGTCTGCGAATTAAATCTATCTCCAATACGCCAGCAAATTCCAAGACCATGAGAACAAAACCATGGCGACACATTCACCGAGATTCTTCCACTTCTTTGATTATGACTAATGTATCTTTCATCAAATTGTGTTCTTTGATGTCTATAAACACAAACGTGTCCATCATTTGTATTCTGTAAAACTTTTTCATCTGTAAACACAATATTTTCCCAAAACTGTCGCTCCCTATGACTGTAATTTAAAGCATACAACAATCAAGATTGCTTGTCTTCGTCCGAAAGGGCTATTTTCTTTTCAACAGCATAATTAAATAATTCTGAATTTCTAATTGTCCGGCAATTGGAAAATTTGTTTCTACGATTGCATCCGTGCTTGTTTTAAATGGATTCTCTTGCAAGTGTCTAATAATGTTGTTATCTTCTGCGATATTGGAAATTCTTGAACGACCAGGAGTAGCTTTTCTTGCCAATGTAGCTTCCTGCTCCCAAAAACGTTTAATTTTAAGAACAGAACTCTTATTCAGATTAAATTGGCGCGCAACTATCCTAATTAACCAATCTACTTCTAGTTTTGCGATAATGCGAACTCTAATCGATTTTTTTGTCTGCGGAGCCATTATTCAATGAATAAAAAACTTTGAAAGGAAAGACTTTGACAATGAAATAGTAGTGTACACTTTCCTTTCGAATAAAAGGGTACATAATATGTATACGCTTTTTGTTGTGGAAATGCTAGCATGGCAGAACGGGAATATCGAGTGCGTTTTCCAAACCGGAGGTATCCAAGTAAAAATATATTACGAAGGCTGGACCAACGTCTTTGTGAAACAGGTTCGTTTATTCCAAAAATGCGAACACTGATCGACCAAGACAAAACCGTACCGTGCAACTAGAAGAGCAAATTCTAGCCACAATATGGGAAGATCCCTCTGCGAGTAACCGTCAATTAGCTTCTACATTAAATATCCCCAGAAATAAGATTCTTCATTTGATTCTACAAGAAAACTTACTTCATCCATATCCTGTATCTAAAGTTTAGTCCCTCTACGGGAATGATAACCTATTTCAAATCAATTTTTGCAATACAATCTTAAATAGGATTCAGGAAGGTGGCTTTCTAAGACGAATTTACCATGGTGTATTTAATACTCATACTTTTCATCATTGGGCAGATGAAAATTCACATGAATTTCGCGAATACGGTCACCAAAGAAGGTTTTCCATTAACGTTTGGCTAAGTATAATAAACAGCGTACCAATTTACTTAACAAATCGTTTGGATACCGGTGAATATTTAAATGTTTTAGAAAAAGTTATCTATGAGATACCGCTGAACATACGACGTAATATGATCTTCATGCATGATGGAGCCCCTGTGCACTTTGCTCGCACTGTAAAAGATTGGTTGGATGAACACTTCCCAAACAGATGGATTGGTCGAGGCGGTCCCATATTATGGATTGCGAAATTCCCTGATCTCGCAGGCCAATTCTTTAGATTTTTTTATTTGGGGTTTCATTAAAGAAAAAGTTTATTCTACATCTCCTCAAAACCCTGACGAAGTTAGAGCCCGAATTGATGCCGCAGTATTAAAAATCACACCAGAAAAAGTTGAACGAATAGTACAAACGATACCACATAGATTGCACCCATGTCTACAAACCGATGGATTTCAATTATAACAATTATGTAGGTAATAATAGCTTTGATTTCTGTCAAAGAAATATACAAAAACAAATCAATACTATGTAAAATTTTAAAACTTTGTAATATTTTCATAATAAATATGTAATGTCAAAAGCTAATTTTATTTGTTTTGCTTCATGCGCACGATTTAAAACGTACATACATAATCAATAAACTTCTACCCTGGGGTGTAAGGTGTAAGTAAAGTTAATACTCAGTCCTCTGTTATAAATGCCCGGGCACAAACTTGGTCCATGGTTTTCTGCTCTTGGTCAGAGCTGTCGCTTCTCTCCAGATTTCATTTCTCTTTTTTAGCATCCCGGCTACTTCGTCGTTCCATGATTTCTTGGTCTTCATCTTCTCCTTTGTTTCCTGTATTTTTGCCGTCCATATACGTGTCAGCTGTCGGTCTCCCGTCATTCGGTTGAGATTGCCAAACCATTTTAGCTGATTCGTTTCAATGACCTTTATTATGGACTCGATCCCCAATTCCTCTCTTACGTCGTCGTTTCTGATTTTGTCCCTGCGTGTAATTCCTTTGACTGCACGGAGGAACTTCATATCAATGACTTGTAATCTACTCCTCTGCGCGGCGTTCAACACTCAACTTTCGCTTCCATAGGTCAGTGTCAGTTTCCTACTAATTTCTCTTTTCCTTATTAATGCTCTATTCAGAGTATGATATACCCTTTTTACGTTGTTTATTCTTTCTTTTATTTCATTTACCATACTTCCCTCTCTTAAAAGTGTTACTCTTAGGTATTTGTATTCATTGACTTGCTGGATTTCGTCTTGTCGCAGTACTATTGTGATTATTTTATTTTTCTTTCCTATCACCGTTACCTTTGTTTTACTGTTAATTATTAAATTCTTTTCCAGAAGTTCCTCGCATATGATGAGGTTTAATTGCAGGTCTCAGCAGGTGCAGCTATCAAGAGATCGTCTGCGAATGCACACACCGAAAAGTAGACCGGTTCTAGTCGTCTGTAACATATGTGTGCTTTACGGGTCCTAGTTTGTACCATTTTGATCAAGTCATCCAATACCAGTATGAACAGTGTTGGGCCTTGTCTTAAACCGTCGCTTATGTCAAAAATTTCCGATTGCATGATGTTCATCCTTACGTAGCTCTTATTATTTACGTACAGACTTTGTATTCCTCTTATCAGTGTTTCATTTCTTTTCTGCGTTTTAGTTCATCGCAAACAGCTTTTCGTGATACCCTGTCGAATGCCCTTCTCCATATCTATAACCGCTAAGTATAGCTCCGTGTCCTTTCTTCTTGTTTTGCCTATGAATTGTTTCGGTGTAAAGATGTGGTCTTGTGCGCTTCTCCCTTTTCTAAATCCACTTTGCGCATCTGCTGATTGGTCTTCTGTTGTATTTTTCAGTCTCTAATATAAATTCATAGATTTTAGACACGGTGCTTAATAGGGTAATGCCTCGGTAATTGGCGCATTTAAAACGGAAGGTTCACAAATGCTTCCAAATGTATGTTTCTTTCATATTCTTGCTGAAAACGCAAGCAGAATGATACACCGTTTTAGTATTAAGACTTGTAACTCAAACTTTAACCAAGAATGTAGTCACATATAGTTAGCATGCCAATTTATACACACCTTATATAAACAATAATACAAATATGCATAAACGTATCTGTGTGGACATACACCACGTATTTAACCAGTGGTTACTTCGACCACAAACACATGCGTTTCTGTTTTACGATTTCATCAGTGCGAGTTTATGAAGAAACATCTAAAGGTTCGCTTTCGCCATGTAGTAAATATTATCCTATCAGAAACATACATGAGTAGGTAAACCCCACCAGTTTTGTATAATACAAAGGTATTTTTAATAATATAAAATATTATTAAAAATCTGGTGTGAAGAACACAAATGCAGGTTCACTATTAATATTTTCTGTGAACGTGTCCGAATATATCCTATCCCCAGAGACGTAGATACGTATTTCGCTTTTCTACAAGCTCATCGGTACGCCCCTGCTGGAGAAAGGATATTTCCAGACACATTCACAGAAAAGCACCACCTCGCCCTATCACCGTAATTATCCAGACCGAGCGCAGAAGTAAATTGGGCGCTACCTGTTGTCTGACAGCCGAAGTACCTCGCATACCGTCCACATAATTAATGTGAAGTAACGACGTCCTTCCAAAGGTTAGCACAGCCAACTCTCTAGAAAACTGCATTTTGTTTGTGCCTTCACTCATACTACGGCTTAACCGCATGTGTAATGTATCAGAATAATTGAAACATACATGAGTAGGTAAACCCCACCAGTTTTGTATAATACAAAGGTATTTTTAATAATATAAAATATTATTAAAAATCTGGTGTGAAGAACACAAATGCAGGTTCACTATTAATATTTTCTGTGAACGTGTCCGAATATATCCTATCCCCAGAGACGTAGATTCTTTTCTGTGAATGTGTCTGGAAATATCCTTTCTCCAGCAGGGGCGTACCGATGAGCTTGTAGAAAAGCGAAATACGTATCTACGTCTCTGGGGATAGGATATATTCGGACACGTTCACAGAAAATATTAATAGTGAACCTGCATTTGTGTTCTTCACACCAGATTTTTAATAATATTTTATATTATTAAAAATACCTTTGTATTATCCTGTCAGCTGATACCAGATAATTGTATGTCCATGTGTACAGATACATTTATATTTGTATTATTATTTGTATACATACGCTTGATGTGTGTTTATGCATTGATATGCTACATTGTTTAAGATTATATAAGTTACGAAAATGTTTAAAACACCATACTAACAAGTAAAGTGTAAATTGTTAAAGTGCAATAATTAAACAACGTCTAACTGCAGTGAATTAATATAAAATATAATATTTAAAATAATCACTGTGAATTAGTACACAATCCTTGATACAAAGTGGTCGTATGCTAAACTTAACACCAGTAAACTTTATGCGAGCATGTAGAGAATATAAACGACCAGCTTTTAATCACTCTTTGGCGAAACTCAACTTCTGCGCCACTAGCGTCGATGTATACTAAAATATTTCGAGTGTGTATATCCTTTAGAAGGATGCGAATAAGGTAAATTAAACCGCAATTAAATCGCACCCTGATGGAAAGTAAGTTATCTACGTCAGAAATATTAGCTTCTAAACAATAATTAATTACATCAGAAGTTTCACACATTATTGATACATATATTCTCATTAATTAGTAAGCCATTGAAAAGCCTTCAAAATGTCAGCATCATAGTTATTTAGTGCCGATAATGCAATGGGCTGAAATTATTAAGTCATGTCGTATACGAAATTAATTGGATCCAAATAACTTAATTGCATACAAATAAATCATGCCACCAATAGCAAGTCATTCACTAATGTATTTATTTTGAAAGTATGTTTATAATATAGATTATTTAATCGTTTAGCATTATTTGCAGACATGTGTTTAATTCTATACAATCCCAATATTATTATAGTGATTATTTTTTAATAATTTTATTAACCAATCGTTTAGCAGTATTTGCGGACACGTGTTTAATTCTGTGCAATCACAATATTATTATAGTGAGAATAATCTTGGTACATTATTCTCCCGAGAATATTTTCTAGTGTTTTGTTTCTGTTTGTTGACAACGTATTTTCTAGTTTTGACACCCGTCACCAGTATTATTGCAAATTGGAAGCAATGAACCATAAGCGATTTAGTTCATCATCAGTGGAAGATATAAACGCACAGATTAAAGAAAATTCGTGCAAAAATTCTATAGTTAGTAATAATTCAATATGGAAACAATTCCAATCATTTTGCGACGAACGGGGTTACAAATTAGAAGGAAATACACCAGTCACAAAACTGGCAAACATTTTGAAAGACTGGGGATTTAATATGAAAAGGTGCAATGGAGAAGATTACAAAGAAGCCGTTATTAAAACAATGTGGAATAAAACCGCCAAATTAATGCAAGAGTTGTACTACAACGAATTTAGTAGAAAATTAGACCCCTTTAAAGATATCGAATTTAAATCTGCGAGAGAAGCCAGAAATACAAAACGTAAGATATTACAACAGGTGCCAGAAAAAAAGGAAGCAAAGTTCTGCAATTCTGACTAAAGAACAAATCATTGAAATAATAAAACGCTACGACGAGGAGACACCCTTCGGTTTGCAAAAATGCTTTTATCACATTGCTTCATATGAGCTAGCATGGCGTGTGGGAGAAGGTTGTCAATGTTTAGTGCATTATTTTCAAGAAGAAACAGACAATGCTGGTTTGGCCACTGGAAGAGTAGAGTATAATCCGGTTTTCTCTAAAACAGCGCAAGGTGGGGCACAAAAGTTGACTGATAGTAAATGGTTAAAACCAAATACTGAAAAGCCTGATGCGTTTCCTGTCCGATTGCTCAAGAAATTGCTAAGCAAGAGGAACGAACATATAAAAACTGACAGACTTTTTTTAACAGTAAACATTGCTTGGGATAAACCGTCTTCTTCAGGATGGTACAAAAATATGCCGTTGGGGGTGAACATAATGTCGAAGTGGATGAAAGAATCGGCGGACATGATTGGGCTGGACACTATAAAAATAAAAATTACGAACCATTCTTCAAGGTCAAGTGCAGTGTCTCATCTAGCGAAAGCAGGTGTTAACGAGCAGGAAATAATAAAAATTACGGGCCACAGCTCATCTAGTTCATTGAAACCGTACCTGCAGTTGAATAATGAACATCATTCAAGTTTGATTAATAACCTAAGAGACAAAGGAGAAGTTATAACTTTTAACACAACAGAACAGAAGAATGTTGCAAAATCCACCACTCACGGACAAAACATTTACAATAATTGTGTATTTCACATACAAACTTTTAACACTAATTAATTTTGTAAATGTACAGAAATAATATTAAAAAGTTGTATTTTTATGCTGTATTTTTTATTTAAACATTAAAAAATAATCTTTCGAATACCACTCGAGAGTGAGAATTAATTAGAAAATAATTCTCCAGTCTTTCTCAAACTTGTTGCCATTCGAGAATAGCCACTCGAGCCCTACGGGCTCTCGTGTCTATTCCCTAGCAACAAGTTTTCGAAAATCTGTCGAATTATTTTCAATATATTCTCACTCTCTTGTGATATTACTATTGAAAATAATCTAGTTACATTATTCTCCCGGAAATAATTTGTGGTACTTCATTTTTGTTAGTTGACGACGCATTTTCTAGTTTTGACATCTGTCACCAGTTTCATTTAAAATGTAAAAAGGGAACCTAAAAAGAGTTAGTTCAGCATCAATGGAAAATATAATCTGTATTTTTTTATTTAAACATTAAAAAATAATATTTCGAATACCACTGGAGAGTGTGAATTAATTAGAAAATAATTCCCCAGTTTCTTTCTCAAACTTGTTGCCATTCAGTAATAGCCATTCGAACACTACGGGCTCTCGTGTCAATCCTCTGGCAACAAACTTTCGAAAAGCTGTCGAATTATGTTCATTTTATTCACACTCTTGTAATATTACTTCTGAAAATATTTAAAAATATATGGTACGAGGATAGTTCAATAATTAACTTGGTTCGACATGAAAAACAGCAATCTGAGCTTTGCATTTTATTTAATTTTTCGACATGATCCCTTGAAAGTTCAACACGCTTGGTACAACGTTTCTCTAGCTTCGCAATTCCTTCCCTGAAGTACTAGGTGATTCGAAGAAACGAGAAATTTTGAAAGTTGTATTGGTAGCCGTGAACGATTGGTAGCACTGAATAGCGTACGCCAGTCTGTCAACGACACCTTGCCATTTACTTCTCATGGATCCTTGGATTGGCGTGCAACGTGCATTTGCGATAAAAGCTTTTTACAAGAACAATGACACTGTGGAGGGGGCACCTAGGGAATTCCGCCGTCATTTTAATTTAGGACGCCACGGTCGTGTTCTATCAGCACATGCAATTAAAACATGGATACTTAATTTCGAGGAAACTGGTTCGGCAATGAAAAAAAAACCTCCAGCCGTGTGCGAGTTGTTCGTACACAAGACAGTATTCAAGCTGTCCGAGAAGTTGTCATGAGAAGTCTACGTTGGTCAATCCGTCGTCACTCAGCATCTTTACAGTTACATAGTTCATGTGTTCGAAGAATATTAGTACAAGACTTAAAATGTCATCCATACAAGTTGCAGATCGTCCAGGAAATGAAACCCAACGATCATATTATGCGACGATAATTTTGTGAATCAATGCTTCAAAAGATAAACGAGGACGGGGAGTTTGGGAGTAATTATCTCTTAAACCAAAGTGTTCTATAGTCGACTGCTACAATTGAAGAATTTAAAGTCAACATCCGAAGAGAAATTGCCGAAATTCCAGTTGAGATGCTACGGCAAACAATGAACAATGTAACGAAACGACTGCAGGAATGTTTGCGTAGAGACGAAGCTCACTTGAAACATGTCGTCTTCAAAAAATAAATTGTACAGTACGTATTTCAAAATGGCATCATTTTTACTATTAAATAACATGAATATATATTTTTTTATTTATTTTCATGAAATTAAATAATTTTCAAAATTTCCCGTTTCTTTGAATCACTTGTAGTTTTCGTCGAGGCTCTCAAAATAGTCTTTAATCGCCTGTACAGCTTCTTCGTTGCATTAAAATTTTCGAGCAGCCAGGAAATTTTTGAGTTTCAGCAACAGATGGAAGTCTCAGAGTGCCAAATTAGACATAAGCAATTGAAAGCGAATTTTGATCAGTTTTTGCTTAGCTTTGCTTAACTTGAATGGACCGGTGCGTTATCGTGATGGCACATTTTTCATGGCCATTCGAAGACATTTCTCCGCGATCGCTACCATAACTCTGCCTAAAAGGAAGGTACAGCGGTGATGGCTTTTCCAATCTTGAGATAGTCAATTAGAAGAATTCCCTTCCAATGCCAAAAGAGTGGCACCACCACCTATTTCTCAACTGCTAGAACGCATTTCGCCTTTTTTGGAGCCGGTTCTCTTCGTGTGGTCTATTGATTTAATTTTTTTTTGGTTTTCGGCGTTGATTGACGAACTTAAGTTTCTCTCATTTTTATAAAACATCGCAAAAGATTCGGTGGTTTTTGCTCGAGCAGTTGCAAAATTCCGTAGGTGTTCGCATGCGATTTCCTTTCCCGCGCAAAGTTTTTTAATGTGCATTTCACTATTCAAAATTAAATGTACTCCATCATTTGAGATACATACGGCCTCCGATAATTTACGCACTTTCACTCGCCTATCGGCTAAAACGATATCGTGAACTTTGACAATATTTTCTGGTACCACATCAGATTTTAGAGCCCCAGAACGTGGTGTGCCTTCGATGGCTGTCTAGTCTCACTTGAATTCGTTTCATAGGAAGATATGAGTCACCTAATGTAGGCGCAATCCTTTTCCCCTTCCAAAAAAAAGGATTAAATTACGTCACGAATTCCAATTTTACCTATTTTTAATGTCTTCAAATTATTGTAGAAAAAATGAGCTAATCTCACAATGATTTGTAATTATAGAGATTTTATAGATACGAATGAAGCTTGTTCTTTTCTTGCTCTCGTAGTATCCGAAACAAACTAAAAGAAAAATTCTGCTTTGAATCTTTCAGCAGAAGATCAGCCGGAATTAAATCCAGTTGCTATGTGACTAACATCAGATCAAGTGTAAAAGTACCACCGGGAGCATGGAAAATTGAGCGACTCCTATACACATCTTACAAGTTTTTTTTTTCTGCATAACCACAAGATGCACCATTTTTAACTAGAAAATTTTAAAAGACGTTACCATTTGAATCCATGTTATTAATATGTCAACTTTATCACGACCAACAACGACTGTATAAAAGTTTATTATACAGGGTGGCCCAAAATGACCGAAGGGGTTTGAGTTCATTATAACTTCTTATTTAAGACATAATTATTAATTTTTTTTATTTTAAATACAGTATATTAATGGAGAATATTTTTAATTTAATTATGAAAAATTATATCTCGCAATGACCGAAGGGGTTTGAGTTCATTATAACTTCTTATTTAAGACATAATTATTAATTTTTTTAAATTTTAAATACAGTATATTAATGGAGAATATTTTTATAAAAATTATATCTCGCAATGGATCGTTGATTTGAGAAATAAAGGTCAGCGATTTTGGCACGTTGTTCAATTGTGTACTGTTCCATTTTAAATTCCCCAAGTCTTCTTTACAAAATACTGAAAACAAAAAAAATATATATAATAAAAAAGTTATAAGGAATTAAAACCCCTTCAGTCATTTTGGGCCACTCTGTACAATAGAAAAATGATATCTTTCTAATTTCTATGCTCCCGATGGTGTATGTGAATGCTCTCGGAGTCTTTTTTGAGTAAAAACTGTGTTTCTAGGATCATATATTTTTAAATTTTGCTTTTCAAATCACGAGATTTATTATTCAAATTGACAAAGGTTTTGAAAACATACCCTAACCAAACGTAAACCATTTTTCTATGCACAGATTTGAACAAATTGAGCTTAAATTTTTAAAGCTTTTATTGTTTAAGATGAATTAAGATTCATTGTGCACGTGGTTTGGATTATATCTCACGTTTGGGATAACTGTTAACAGCAACAAGTTGATTTACCTGCTTTATTGATTTTTCATCAAGAATGTCCGAAACAGTCATTTAATTTCTAGAACAAATTTATTTGAGAGTAATTATAGTATTCTAGGTTAAAAATTGAAATTCAATCAAATTTTCCAATTACCTAAGGGAAAAAGACTTTTAAATGAAATACCTATTTCATGGTAGAAAATGTATTTTATTTTTCCTATACAATTCTATACATCAAGAATGTCTGAAACAGTTATTTAATTCCTAAAACGAATTTATTTTGGAGTAATTATAGTATTCTAGATTAGAAATTGAAATCCAATCAAATTTTCCAATTACCTAAAGATAGATTATCTACTAGGGTGATTTGATAAAAGAAAGATTAATACTTATTTCATGGTAATAATATATTTTATTTTTCCCATCCAATTCTATACACTTTGTCCAGCGACTTTCAATTTTTCAAGCCGTTTAAAAAGTAATCTTCCGAAAGTTCATCAAAATAGGCATTCGTTGCTTCTATCACCTCCGCATGTGTGGCAAATCTATTTTCATCAAGTAATTTTTCAAGTTTGGGAACAATGAAAAAATCCCTTGAAGCCAGACCTGGTGATGGTGGATGAGCCATCATTCGTATCATAATTCGACAAGTTTAGCGGTTGCCACAACATACTCGTATGAATAAGAGCGCGTTATCCTGATAGCACAAAGCGTTTTTTCTTCGGCATCGAGACGTGTCAGTTGGGCAATTATTGTACTTCCCTACTGTATATAGTCAATAAAGCCAATTAGACCTTTGGAATCCTAAAAAAATGGTGACCATAATCTTATTGGTAGACCAAACGGTTTTTGTCTTCTTCGGAGGCGTTCATGAGAATAAATTCAATGCTTCGAGTGTCTTTTTGTCTCTGTAGTATAGTGATGTATCCAGGTTCCATCTAGGATAACATATCGATGAACAAACTTTTTGGATTTCGTTTGAACTTAACTGTTGCTCCTTACAATGGTAAGGACTATTCAATTATAATTATTATATTAATAATCTCTCTAAATGAGGCTCCCGGAAATTCAACATCTTCTATGCTCATGCGACCACTCGAAAGCAGTGAACAACGGGAAGGAGTAGATTCATCATAATATTTATGTAACTTTTCTTTAGTTTCTTTAGTGGTTTTTCCACATGAAGAATAATTTTCAATTAGCACACCAAATTCTTTTTCCTTGATATTAACACAAAAAAAAACAAATAGTTTACCTTTAGCTATTGTAAAAACTTATCTGTCTGGCAGCTTTAGGCAAAATTTTGGCAGTAGGCATCTGAAACATAGCTAAAGTCAACAATATACTGTGTTTGAAAGAAGCTTTTTTTAAAAGATCATAAAGTTGTATAATATGTTACCTAATGAAATCTAAGACGTACAGGATGCCGCAAAAGTACCCTAGAATTTTAAATTAAAAAAAGTACATGAAAAGTTAAGTAATTTATATTTTGAAACTCATAATACAAAGTGTGTTTCTTGTTGTTTTTTTTCAACTATTTACGAAAAATTATATCTAGCAGATGATGTCCCGTTTCGCGATGACAAGTATGAGGTCTATTTAGCAATTCCTTGACTTCTCGTAAAGTTTCTTAAGATATTCCCAAAATCTCTTGCCTAATATTCGCTCTAAGTTATTTCAAGCATTGTGGCTTGTTTGCATAAACCTTCTTTTAGATAACTCCAAAGAAAATAATCTGGAGCAGTGAGATCTAGAGATCTTGGGGGGGAGGAGCATCTCAAGTATCCGCTTCTAGAAATTAATCGATTCGGGAAAAGTGTCCTCAAAAGGGCAATTGTAGCCCTGGCAGTATGGGCAGTGGTACCATCTTGTTGAAGCCAGTAATATTGATCTTCTTTTTGTCTTCCTTGTATCGATCTCCATCTACCGATAGCGCGTGACCAAATTCATCTTGGAAAAAATAAGCTCCGATTATTCTTTCTGATGGAATTGCGAACAATACCGTAACCTTGTTACTATGGAGAGGTATTTGCTGAATTAATTGTGAATTCTGCGTACCCCTAGACCGCGAATTTTACTTGCTTACAATGTGCCTCGTCGGTCATCCACAATTTGTTTACAAAACCTTCTTCTACGTTTGCAAGATTTAATATAGCTCGGCTGTATTCTAGACGTGCATTAACGTCTTGTGGTCTCAGTTGTTGTATCAGCTGGATTGTATATTGATGCATGTGGAGATCTTCTTTCATAATACGCGCTGCAGTGATCGTCGTTTGATCTCTAGCCGCAAAGAACGTTTTCGTGTTGAAGTTGTTGGTGCTTCATGAACACTTTCCTGCACATGTTGAATCGTTTTAACGGATCTTCCTGTTCGCTGTCTTCCTGTCCTCTTTACGTTTCCTACTAATCCTGTCTCCTCAAATTTAGCTACAAGTTGCAAAATCGTATGATTAGAAGGACCATATCTAATATTAAAATATCGTCTAAAGTTTCTCTAGGTAAAAATAATGCTTCTTTCATTTTCCAAAAAAAAAGAAAAGAAACTTCCAAGTATTTATTTTAATCTAAAAGAGAGAAACTTGATAAATATTAATTTCAGGAAGAATTATTGAAATTAAAAATCGCCAAGGTACTTTTGTGCCATCCTGTATAAGAGAATCTAAATATAAGATTTATAATCCAAAAACCTTATTGAACCCTTAGGTATAAGGTATTACATTACGTTATCAAATTATCGTTCTTCCTATGCAAACTTCCTCTACACTTATTTGTTTCTTATTAATATTATCGCTCTTGGTTGTGTCACCCCACGCTCATCCTAATTTTCCTTGTTGATAGTTTCGATTCCTACATTCTTTTAATAGGTCTGTCACAGTTCATTCGAACAGATGCCCATACCATCTCAACCTATATTCATAATGAATTCTTGTGATTATCTAACCATAAATACTTCAAAATTGTATAAAATAGCTCAGTTATAAGGCAACTTGATTGAATCAAGATGTAATTTCACATAAACTATAGAAAAGACTATTTTTTGAGTAAATTTGGCAAATTATCACTTGAGTTTTCGATCCATTATTTAGAAAATAAAGGAGGTATTGCATATATTTGTCTGTTCTGTCTTATCTTCTAAAAGAAAGTGTTAATTTCTATTATAGTCTTACCTAATAATCATATAATTACTTTTAAACGTGTCTAGTGTCACGTATTAAACGTCAACCCACCATTCCAAACATAATAATATGTTAAACCTATGTAGAATGTATTCTAAATTAAGTAGCAAACAATAACAATAAAATATCTTAATGGTCAAATAGTAAAACCTTATATCTGTTGACTATAAATATTAAGTACTGCGTAGTGAATTTAAAATACTTACATATATCTAAAGAAAATTTTTTTAAATAAACCTTGAATACAAGAATGATGCAATATTATATTTTACTTCTATTTTTGCCAAAATAGAAGTATTTACTAAAGTATATATAGATTACAAAATATTTAATACTTAGTGTCCATATTATAACAACAATAGAACCTCCTTTAACAATATATTTAATCTAGTACTAGTTTCTGAACCCGATTCAAACCATCGTCAACCAAAATTTGCAAATTTTATTATTATATTTTAAAATCAGTTTGATATCAATAATACTAAACATAAAAGTTCGAAGATAGTTAGGGCACATAAAGAAAAAGGACGAGGAGCATTCTTATACAAGTGTCCCGTATCCTTATGTTCAAATTTTAGCAGTGTAAAGTAGACTTTATTTCAAGTAACAAAAACGCAAAACTTGTATATCCATTTTTATTTGTTTCAAAGTTACAGATCTATGAATGTGATTGTCAGATCATGAAAATAAAATGTAATCCTAAAGTCAATAAAAACTGATTTTATTTAAAAAAGTTCAATTAATAATATTTTCGAAATATCCACCTCCTTGTGAATGCAGGCTTGTGCCCGTAAGCCAACAGAAGAACTTATCCGAATTGCATACTTGTTTTGTCGGATTTGGTCGGCAGCCAGGTGAATACGATCCAACAACTCTTCTCTTTCGTTCGAAACTTGCGCGTAGACTAAATTTTTCATGTACCCCCTAAATAAAAGTCAAGGGGATTAAGATCGGGTGATCTGGGTGGCCATGCAACAGGACCACCTCGACCAATCCATCTTGGATAATTGACGTTAGCCCAATTTCAGACAGCATATTTCTGAAATATGGTGGTGCCCCATCCATGTGAAACAACATGCCTCGTCGAACATTCACTGGAACATCCTCTAAAAGACCTGGCAGTTCGTCAATAATAAATTGAAGGTAATTTTCCGCATTTAACCTCCCAATAAGAACGACGGGACCAATCAACAAGTCATCGATTAGGGCCGCCCAAACGTTAGTAAAAAATTCATGTTGAAATTTAGATGGACGTATAGCTTGGGGATTTTCCGATGACCACCTGGGCAGGTTTCTCAGATTTGTAACACCACTTCTCGTGAAGACTCATCTGCCCAGAGGACTATTCTGCAGAAATGAAAATGAAGCCGTGACTGTCTTAATATCCAGGTAGAATAAACTAGACGAGCATAATAGTCTGCCTCAAGCAAACCGTGTCCCCTGCGATAGTGATATGGAAATAAGCCATCACGTTTTAAAATTCGTCAAACTGTCGTTCGTAGCACTCCTAGTTGTCTAGCGATTGACGTACACTAAGAGTTGGATCCCTTGTAACAATAACTACTGCTTCTTCCTCTAAGTCTGCTGGCAAATTTACTCCTCGGTCTAAAAGATAATCACGCATTCCGCATTCCCGAAATTGTCTGTGTACTTCCAGAAACGTTTTGTAATGAGGAATGCGCCTAGCGGAAAACTGATGTCGGTATTGAATAACTGCTTGACGTGAACTGCCGTTAGAGTAGCCATACACAAAATGCATGTGCGCATACTCTTGAGAAGAAAATCGGTAAGGCATTTTCAATAAAGAAAACGTGTCCACTCACTAATAAGCGTCGTATGAACTGAAACGTAATGTAATCCTTTATTAAAAAATGCAACGCTAACAGTCATCTGAACATTTGCTTATTGTATGATATTCATGGTTCAGCACTTACGAAATAAGTAAGAACCTTCTTTATCAGAATAATTTAAACAGGTAGGTAAACCCCACCAGTTTTGTATAATACAAAGGTATTTTTAATAATATAAAATATTATTAAAAATCTGGTGTGAAGAACGCAAATACAGGTTCACTATTAATATTTTTTGTGAACGTGTCCGAACATATCCCGCCCCAGAGACGTAGATACGTATTTCGCCTTTCTACAGGCTCGTCGGTACGCCCCTGCTGGAGAAAGGATATTCTCAGACACATTCACAAAAAAGAACCACATCACCGAAATTATCCAGACCGGGCGTAGAAGTAAATTCAGCGCTGCCTGTTGTCAGACAGCCGAAGTACCTCGCCCCAAGAGAATACAAAATATATTTTGTATTCTCTTGATAAAGGCGTACACAGCCGAAACATGTAGAGTTTTTTAAATACATATATTTTGAAGTAATATACAGACCTTTAATCGCCTACTGATTAGGTTTACCATATCATACCAAGGTAACGAAGTTATTATATATATATATATATATATATATATATACAGATCTATCCCCGTATCTTGCCGAATTTTGGGCACAAATCTACCACATCTACCCCAGTGGCCATTCAGCACGTTGTCTTACACCGTAGCTTGGGAAAGCTATCGCTAAGGATTAGACGGTTTTTAGGCCAACTCATCCTGCTAATAACACTAATCAGGTTCCCCAAGAGGGACCTGACCGTGCCCATATCCGCGCTTTGTGGGTAGCTCAACTCCTGCTACAAAGCTGTATCTACCAACAAATTCCCAATTGGAGGGTATGTAGAGGAGGTTTCTGAAGAACTAGCTATGTAACTGGAGAAGTTGGAGATCTATATCAATCCGCGCTCGCACATTAGTGCATAAAATGACTGTAAGAAACAATAAAGATAAATCTCAACAAAATTATATCTATTTTTAGAAAATTTTCTGAACTGTATCTCGGTATAATAGTATGTTATACACCAAGGGACTGAAATGATGTTTTTGAGTACGAAGCCCGGAAGCTCTACAAAATACCGACAAATTATGCACTTCCGAGATGCATATAGTATTTTTTGCACGACCAGACAATTTTAATAGAAGAAATCTCTTTTTTTTTCCTATTGTCAACATCACGTTTCTAAACATGCAGGTCATGCCGATACAGGTGCTAATATTGGAGTTATAAAACGTCATGGTGAACTTCTTGAACTTCTTCTGATACTGTCGCCGAGAGATACATTGATAGTTCATTAGTTAATAAGAAATTAATTGCCGAGAAAATTCTAATCAGAAAATACTCAGAAAAAGAAAAAAAAAGAAAAAAAAAGGGAATATGAGTGTAAAGGAAGATCGACTGTCCATTTCCGGCGGCTTTAATCAACCGAATATTAGTGAATTAACATCTTTATTCAGTATTAGTGGTGGTAGTCACATTAATGTCAATATTAATATCAAACAAACGTTAACATATTCATAAATTGAGTTGACTATTTTTTTTTAGCAGGGGAACAAAAGATTCACTTCACTCTCACATTTGATTGAGTAAATGTGCATCGCGCAAAAACACTATTTTCACATAACTATTAAAAATCCAAATACGAGGGACAATCTGAAATTATTGAGAATAGAAAACACGGTTAATATTTTCTAGAATTATATTTTAAATATACTCAAAGTAATTCCCTTTAGCAATGCTACACTTGACCATTCCTTCTTTCCGCTGTTTAAAAGCTCCCAACCAATCTTCTTTCGGAATAGCTTTAAAATAAGAGAACTGCGATATCAATCTTCTTCAGACGAAAACCTTCTGCCCCACAAATTGCGATTAAACCCAAAAAATAGCCGAAAGTCACACATTGCTAAAAATCAGAAGAGTACGGGGTATGTTCTGCTACTCACTACATTGTTTCCAGACAAAAACTGGAGAGTTAAAACTGCCGTACGGGTTTCATGGCAAATTCTTACACGGTTTGCGGTTTACAAGTCAGAAAGCTGATGGGGTACAAAACGACTTACCACTTTCTTTAAACGCAGGTGATAGTAATGATTGTTTTAACAGCGGAGGATGCAATCTTGAGTTGATGCTCTATTACCGCATAAGTAGCTTTATTGTCCTCTTCAATTATTTTTTTAACAGCAGCAATGTTTTTGTCGGTAACAGCTGTAGGAGGACGCCCTGCCTCTTTCTGGTGCTGAACCAGTGGCGGCTGGCGCATAAGCGCTGCAGTGCTGCAGAGCTCCCAAAAAATTGGGCGGGCGAACCTGTATTAGTTATAACTAGTTTTCTTTTACATAACTTTTCCGACATTTCTGATGTTTCTTAAAGCGTAACATATTGTTGTGAAAATTCTCCCCCTGTATATCAAACAAATTGCATATTTTTCTACATCATCCTGTAGAGGACATCAAACCCTACAATTTGACACCCAATCATCAAAATCCGATCAGTAGAAGCCGAGATATTCGCTTCCGAAATTCCAACACTTAACGCCGATTATATACCTATAGTATATTATCAAATAATATACAATAGGCGACCAGTGGAATAACCAACCTAATTCGCGCGATCGATCACTTGTTCCTTATCTGGTCCACACGTACGTGCGCTCAGAGCTCTTTCAAACACCCGCGCGCACCCCGCTACCCCCGTGGCTGTCTTAAACCAATGCGTGATTTTACCAGGCATCGTCGCTGCATTTAAACCAGCGCGAAGGGCGATATGATTTGGTATGTACTATAAACTAATATTATAAAGAGGAAACATTTGTGTTTTTGTATGCATGTTTGTAATGCTTTCACACAAAAACTACTGGACCGATTTCAAAAATTCTTTCACCATTAGAAAGCTGCATTTTCACTGAGTGACATAGGCTATATTACATTTTCAAAAAAAAAGATATCCCCAATAAAAATGTATTAATGTAACCCAAGGTGTGAAAAAATTAGTCACAAAAAATCTGCCATCGCGTACGCTGCGGAAACTATTGTTGATAGAACAAAAAAATGTTCTACAGTATTATAGAACGTATTAATATCTACAAAAAAGTCCGCGAAACCATATGTTTAACTACTGTAGTTATGCCACTATAACTACTTTTTTACATTTTTAAAGTTAATAAAAGTGCCGACAATAATCAAACCATATTATCCATACCTCTGTATTATTTCTTATCCTATTAAATGATATTTTATTAAAGACCATTTCAATACCAGTAAAATACTTTTTAAATTATTAAAATTGGACATTCCATTCAAAAGATATAGCGAATTTAAAAATGTCAATCTAAAGAAAATAATGTTATAATATAATGTATTAGTATAGCAATGGCCATATTCATTTTGTTTGTAATAAATTGACAATCGAAAAATTATAACTGGAATAAGAATAGTATTGGCAGAAGGAATTTAATAACAAGTTCAATGAGAATGAAAAGTAATAGGAAACAGGCACAGAGAAGCTGTTATAGAAAGAAGTTAAACATAAAGTGATATAAAATCCAAAAATTAAGGATCACAAGAAAGGAAGATTAAATATTTAAGAGAATACACTCACTATTGTATTTATTCAAGGTAGGATCGAAGAAAAGACAACATATACGATACAAATTTTATTAAAAGAATTTAAATAACACTGAGATTTCGACAATTTCGACAATGTGTCAAAAGCCAAGTGACAGGAACATTATTAAAATAGCGGGTTACATTGTTTATAAGTTATGTTAAATTAGTAAATGGACTAAACAGATTTAATAAGCGATGAGCCACCACCAGAAAAACGCAAACGTCCAAATAGCAGCAGATTTAATCATCGAATTTCGGCTTTAGAGGTGTGTGATGTTATTCTAAATTGTGCAAAAGATCGATTTCATTTTAAAGAGCATCTAGTAGTGGCATCACTTTTTTTTTCGGAATGCTTTGGAGAGTATTGCAGTAAATTTCGTGAGGACAAACTCACTTCCGCATGCTCCTATTATCCCACCCTTGATAAAGAAAGATTACGAACTGAATTGTCTGTTATTTACTCAAGAACTGATCTTTAAAAGGCGCACTACCTCTTCTAAAATTTTTAATAAAAAACAATCTGGGAGATACGTTGAAGGAGACTAGAAAATTATTAGAAATTGTAATAACAACTCCCATGACAACATCAGAGGCCGAACGATGCTTTTCAACACTAAATCGAATTAAGACGTTTCTCAGAAATTCAATGACCGAAGATCGTTTAACATCTCGTTCCATGCTATCTATCGAAAAAAAGTTTATCTCCGAAATAGACAATTTTAATGACAAAGTGATAACAAAATTTGCAAATCGAAAAGAACGTAGAATAGATTTAATTTATAAGAAATAAGACAACCTCTTACTGCCCGTGCAAGGTAAATTTTTTTGTAAAACTTGCAGAACACCTTAAAATTTTTAGCACGAGCCGCCACTGTGCTGAACAGAATTCTTTTCGCGTTAAAATTCCTTATACCATCGGTAAATTGTAGCCAAGGAAGGTGCTTGTTCATTAAAAACTGAATCTAAACTCTCCTTAGACTCATAAGCGCCTAAACCTCTTTTAATATCATAACAAATTATGGTACGCAAGTTCCCTCTGGTTAATTCCATTTTCTTTTACTTTTAAAAGATAAGTAGGTGAGTTGTAACGAACGTAACTTTAACAACAAAACGTCAAATGACAGAAAAGAGTTGCTCTAAATAAACACTGTGTGATTGTTTTTCACAGTCCACTAGATTTTTTATTATCAAAAATTCAGCTTACCCGTCGTATCTAGGCTATTTTTGCCAAGTTCCGGAGAGCTGATAAAGACAAATAAAGGCAATAAGAAAAGTTTTAATATATGAAAGAGTTGCATATAAATCTGAACTATTTCTTAATGTAGTCTCCCAAGGCATTTGTCGTGACGCGGAATCAGTTTCTGTTTACCCTCTTCATTACCATGTTGCTGTATGGGTTCTCAGTCAATCTCGCATAAGTTTTCAGCTCTTCAGTAGTACGGAAGCGCGACTTACTTAACCACACATTTATTCTGACTAACATGGAAGTCACTTGGTGCCAAATCCGAGCTGTAGGACGGGTGGTCGCACAACTCCCATCCGAAATTCCTATGTGGGCGTGCACTATCATGAAGAAGGACAAACCCTGACTTTGCTTTTTTTCTGTACTGCTCTCCGTAGACTTGTAGGAGTTTCGCAGTATGTCGCTGCAGTAATTGTGCTCCCAGGTGACATGAACTCCACCACTTAGGATTATTTCTTTACGTAAAAATTCAGTTGAAAAAATGCAAATTTACAACAGATCAAGAACTTTTGCGAGATTTTGTATGTAATTTAATGAATGGTTCCAATGACTGGTTTACATGTAAGAAAAGATGTAATGATCAAAGCAGACAGACTTTGAAAAAATGTAAATTTTATTTTACATACGGCAGGACTTCTTGAACAGCATTTTGCTAACTATAGATAATGTACTTTTAAAGATCAGACCGCATTATGTTATTAATAAATAGGTCTCATAAATGAATATTAGGTTCTTCTTTAGGTGATGGATAAGATACTAAAAAAATTCAAGTCTTAGGAACATGTATTTGATTATAAAAGATTGTAGATTTAAAATGCTAATCCATATTTTTGACTGAAGAAATCTAGGTTGAAAAAATAACAAATCACCAAAATAACTAAATATTAAATCAAACAATTTTATTATTTGCATTTTAATTGCCAGACATTTACATATATAAATTATTTATATTTAATGCACTTATTTTGTCGCTTTTTGTTTAATTTACATATTTACTACAGAATCACATGTTTAAGCGACACGCTAGTTTATGAAGATTTGTAACATAACGGTGGAATTGCAAATCTTTTGTTTAATTTTTAACTGTGGATACCATAACAACGCTCTCTATTGTAATAGTTGTATCGCAGTTTTTCTCTCTAAAGTTATAAAAAAGACTAAATTGTTTTGGTATATCAGCTGGCAGAAAATATTGGTTTTCATGACTTCTCGTGAGAACAACTGTTGTATACATAAAAGATATTTCCAATAGGGTGAACAATCAATTAGAGAAGTTCTATAAAATACAATTGAAGTGTAGTTCTAGGTTATCAGCAATCGACAATTTTATTCATTTTTTTGTCACTATTATCACATATATTTCAATTTAATATAGAAGTTGTGTTATAAATTTCCTAGAAGGTAGACTAATATACTGTTTGGACAATTAAATAATAAAGTATTATACGAGGCACTACCCAAAAGCTCGCAAAGCGAAAATCAAAGCGCAGAATACCTGGATTTCATTCACCCTCCGTTAGCTTCAAAGGAGTTTCTTTCTGAGTACAAACACCGATTCCAGAACCGCTTTCACGAAAGGAATACATTCTTGATGTCTTATTTTGTTAATGTGTTCAACACCATCTGCATTTCAGTTTGAACTTCTATTATGTTTAATCTTCGCCTCATCAACTTGATTCTTATCTTTAGAAAGAGAAAGAAGTCGCAAGGAGCCAAGGTAGGCGAGCACGCTAACGAGCAACGGCCATGTTGTTTTTCACCAAAAATTGGTCTATTGTGAAAGCAGCATGTGACCTTGAGTTATCATGATGGAAAACCAAATTATTCCTGCGCCACTTCTCTAGACATTCCTTTATCATACCTAAATGAGGCCTTAGTCGGTTTAGGACGTCACGATATAGGAGGGAGTATTGATATCTAGTTAGTCTAGGCCATTATCGTTGAACAAAACAAAATCTTGTTATAATGGCAAGAAATAATGACATTTTAAAAGTGTCACTGTTAAATCGTCAAGAAGTATTGCTGTGCAGTAAATTTTGAAAGAAAGCATGTCAAAAGCAAATGTAAAAATCGGTAAATTGAAGTATTGAGGCATCATCAAATACCTTTATTTGAAGAGGTTAAGTGGTAAGGAAATTTACGAAGACACTTGGCGATCAATGCCCATCACATGCGATTGTCAAAAATTTGATTGTGTCATTCAAAAGAGGAAGACTTTCCGCTGAACATGAGAACCGACCAGGAAGACTGATTTCGGTGTCCACCCCCGAAAATATTTTCGCAGTTTATGACATGATATTATCCGACAGTCGAATTGGGCTGAAATTGGGCATAATGGATTCCTAAATGCTTGAACGCCAAACACAAACGAGCAAGAGTGAAAGCATCACGGTCAATCTGTGCCCATTTTGGAGGATTCAGATTTTTTGAAAGAAACAAAACAGCAATCAATGGAGAGGAAGCATCATGGTTCTCCAAAGCTTAAGAAGTTTCGAGTTCAAAAATCCGCTGGAAAAGTTCTCGCTTCAGTTTTTTGGAATATCTGTGGAATAATTATTATCGATTGCTTAAAAAAGGGTCAGACCATCACTGGAGATTCTTATTCTAAATTACTAACCACCCTGAGAGAGAAAATTAAGAAAACAAAACGTGGCATGTTAGCGAAAGGTGAGTTGTTTTTGCAGGACAATGTCCCTGTACACAAATCGCGCTTTGCCATGAATACAATTCGGGATCTAGGGTTCGAATTATTTGAACACACGCCCTATTCCACAGAATCAGCCCCTTCTGACTATTATCTGTTCCTTCAATTAAAAAAATTTAAAACGACGTCAATTTTTGTGTGCCGGTTAGTAAGTGAAAGAACAGCTTCGATTTTCCTTGTAAGATTGTCACAGGTGACGAAAGTTGAGTTTATGCGTATGATGAAACCAAACCACAATCGTCACAAAGGAAGTCTTTAACTTCACCTCGGCCAAAGAATCTGATCTGTTTGTTCGATATTGATGGGATTATCCATGAAGAGGGCGTACCCTCAGGTCAAACGATTAATATAAAATTACGAGGGGGTATTGATATATTTCAGCCTACTATTGAAACAATTTAAAGTTGGGACTCAACATAGTCTCCTCTTAAATTAATACACTTAATATAACGATTCTGCAACGCCTTTAACCCTTTAAAAAAAATATTATTCTTGGTCTGCAAACCAGCCATCCACATCATTTATTACTTCTTCGTTACTCATGCGACGTTGTTTTCTCGTATTAAATTCTTCCTTCTGACATGTGCCATAAGGTAATCCCGTAATGTTACAGATGTCTTGGATAGTTTACCGACTATCATTCACAACTGCATTCCGAGCGGCAACCCACATGTTCTGGTGTAATGCTAGTTGATGATCGGAACGTTCATCGAAATCAAATGATATTCCGTTTTGTGAGACGTTTAAATCAGTCGTAAGTTTGTGCCTGACCAAAAGCGTCGCAAAATGCTTCCTTTAATATTTTGTGTTTTTACAGCAGTTTCACGAAATTTTAAGCAGAACTTGATATATGTACGCTGATCCCTTATACAAAAGCTGTTTTCGAGACAAACGTCGCGCCCATCTTTTTAGAGACATTTCGAGAACGGATGACTTTTGTCGGCTTTGCTTCTCCTTGGAACACTCAAACTAACGACTGGCGTTTATTTTCTGGCTCATATGAGTAAATCCTAAATACATCACCACTCCCGATGTTGTACACATTTTTAGAGTTTCCTGCGTTGAAGCGGTATAGAGTTTTTTGGTACCAATTCACCCTGGATGATTTCTGTTCTTCAGTCAACAGATGCGGTATCCAACGGGAAACTAATTTTTTTACACACAATTCTTCTTGCAAAATTCTTTGAATTGAGGTCTTTTAAATCCCTATTGATGTCTCAGTTTCGCGATATGTCACATGTAATCTTCGTCGATGAGCTTGCGCACAGCATCGACGTTTTCCTGAGTGACTGTCGTTTTTTGCTGCATCTGCTCCTGATTTGTTGTTAAGACTAATCAGTCCACGTTTGAATTCTTCATACCAACGAGAAATTGTTCACTGATGTGATGCTTCATTACCGAAAACAGAAACCAAGTTGGCAAGGCATTCTTGCTGAGATAATTGTCTTCGAAAATTATAAAATATTATTGCGCGAAAAGTTTCACGGTTTAATTTAATTTTTCGACTAACTGGTAAACTTTTACAGTTAATTATAGCTACAACGCCACACGCATGACACTGAAACTTTGAATTTAGGAAACTAAAAATGGAAGTTAATTTTTAGCACTGACATTTGATTAGTGGTGCTCTCTATATCCCAGTATGCAAAACATAAAAAACATCCCTCGTACACTAAGGACTTAATATATCGTCAAAGAAAATAATTCAGAGGCATCAAATCACACAATGTCGGTGGCTAGTTGAGAGGTCCATTTCGCGAAATAACTTGTTCTCCGAACGTTTTCCTCAGTAGATTGCTTGTGCCACGCGCTGTATGGCACGCAGCTCTGCTTTGCTGAAACCACATCTCCGCAACATTCACGCAACCTAATCGAAGAACAAAATAGTCTGTTATCATGGCTCTATAGCGTTAGCCATTGACCGTAACGCGCTGAGCGCCTTCATTACTGAAGAAGTACGGCCCGATGACTCGTTCAGTGCATAGAATGCATCAATCAGTAAATTTCCGATTGTAATGGCATCTGAAGGGTTTTCTGTGGATTATCTTCACTCAAAATGCGACAATTTTACTTACCGACGTAGTTATTCAACCAAAAATGAGCCTCATCGCCGAGGAATATTTTGCGGTGAAAATCGGGTTCAACGGTTAACCAGTTTTAGGTCCATGCCGCTAACGTACGACGTAAACGCACGAGTTGGATTTTGTAAGGACGTAGGCATCTTTCCGCAAAATTTTTATTATATTTTTGATAACTTTTAAATTGTGAATCGCCGGTCCTCTCAAATTTTGTTGTCCACTTCACGAACCAAATTTTCAGAAATCAGAAAAGGTCGGCCAGGGCGCACATTGGCCCGTCCGCCCTTGAGAATTCTCACCTACTCTCGAATTTTACTGTCAAGGATAGTATTATCATTGTAAACTTCACAAATCTGACGGAGAATTTCCACTGCTGTCAAATTTCTTGCGCTCAAGAATCTAATTACAGATCATGTCTCGCAGTCGGCTGGCGACTCAATGTACTTAAACATTGTAAACTTCTACAGCTCAACATACAGACAGACGATACCGCTGCAAATGATATCTAAACGCGCGCGAAACATATTGAAAACAATTACGCATGCGCACTGAGGCGATCGCGCGTCATTCTCACTCTCATTCACAAATAAACCTTATTTAAAAAATATCCCTCATACGCTTTATTTGTTAAATTAATATATTTTATTCTTCTTTATATCCAAACATACGAGCCCTAACAACATAAGGTTCGAACGATACAATTTTTGATAAATACAACATTTTATAATTTGTGTATGTTCAAGTGCTAATTTCTTATTATAAGCAAGGAATTGGGTAAACTACAATATTAAGAACAACATTTGCAACAGAATGTATATTCTATTTCTCAGGAAACGAAAACAATCTAACCAAAATAAAAAAATGTATAAATTATATTGACAACTTAATGTTCGGACGATCACTATAGATCGTTCCAACCTCCGTATTCAGTATGGGATATAATAGCAACTTTTATCTCTTACTATCTTTAGTTGCTGTCATTAACGCTATCTTCACTTACGGTTGCTATGTTGCAACTTATTGACATATACTGTCGGCATCGACAACAGTATCTATCTGTCTATTAATATCAACTGTCAACCGTCATCGTCCTACTTTTAAAATATTTCTTTAAATTGTTAATTGTAAATGGGATTTAAGTAAAACACTTATACTAATTTCCAGTATATATTACACTTTATTATATATTAATAAATAGATGACATGTTTCGCTACGATGTAGCTACTTCGGATCTTATATTACTACTGAACACGCTCTTCACAAATGTATGACTTTTTTCTAAACTATTTCAATGGGTTGCACTTGTCTACATTAGAATCGTCTCTTACCGATATATCGTCTAAAATTATTGTTATTTTAATATTTAATGAAACCAGTTTAAAAGTGGGGAATTATTAAGGTCTAATTGGTCATTTAACAATATATCTGCATATTTAAGTTTATTTATTTCTAAGGATTCCAGTAAATTTAACTTTAATCCTTTTTGTTGTGACTGTAAAATTTCGAAATCTTTATTGAAACTATGATTATTTTCCAACAAATGAATTGCATAATTGGAATCTGTCATTTTGTTAATAAAACTTTTAAAATGTTCCTGTATTCTTTTCTCAAAGCTCCTACCAGTTTGGCCTATGTATGTTTTAGGGCACTTTTTACATGTTAGTTTGTATACTCCGGATTTATTACTTTTGCTTGTCTTGCATTTATTATTTTTTATGAATTTCCCTAAAGAATTATTAGTTTTATAAGCTACATTTATATCTGTTTTTGTAAAATTTTTCCTATTTTTTCACTTATCGGTCCTATGTATGTTAATAATTTATAATTGCTTGGTTTATCTTTTATTATTGGGTACACATTTTCTATTGCTTTCCTATATTTCTTTTTTCTTAAAATTGTATCTACTATATTTGGGTTATATCCATTATTTTGCGCTATTTGTTTAATGATATTTAATTCTTTAAAGAAGTTTTCATTATTTAAAGGTACCGATATTAATCTGTGTATCATACAATGGAATGATGCTAGTTTTTGACTTTTAAAAGTTTTATTAACAAAAAGACAGATTCCAATTATGCAATTCATTTGTTGGAAAATAATCATAGTTTCAATAAAGATTTCGAAATTTTACAGTCACAACAAAAAGGATTAAAGTTAAATTTACTGGAATCCTTAGAAATAAATAAACTTAAATATGCAGATATATTGTTAAATGACCAATTAGACCTTAATAATTCCCCACTTTTAAGCTGGTTTCATTAAATATTAAAATAACAATAATTTTAGACGATATATCGGTAAGAGACGATTCTAATGTAGACAAGTGCAGCCCATTGAAATAGTTTAGAAAAAAGCCATACATTTGTGAAGAGCGTGTTCAGTAGTAATATAAGATCCGAAGAAGCTACATCGTAGCGAAACATGTCATCTATTTATTAATATATAATAAAGTGTAATATATACTGGAAATTAGTATAAGTGTTTTACTTAAATCCCATTTACATATAATGGATTTCCAGCAAGTATCGGCCGATTCAATTAAATAAAAAAAAAAAAAAAAAAAAAAAATTGTTAATTTGTTTATATAGTTGTACAAATTTTTCTTTTCAGAATACTTCTATCTTTTTCAAGCGTGCACAGGGTAATATGGGTATTTTTATTGATTTTTATAAACGTTATAACATAATATAAATGTAATTACAGTTTTCACTGCATTAATGGAGCCTGTAGGAAGAAAACGGCGCAAAGGAGACAAATTTAGCAGTAAGGAGAAGTGTATGATTGCAAATGTTTTCAATTATTTCAGTAAATCAAGGAATGTGAGTGCTGCCGTTCAAGAAGCAAATAAAGCTTTGGGTATCTCAGACCGTGCAATATATCATGTAAAACAGGAGCAACGAACTGGTTTATTCTCAAGTCCAAAAAAAAAACTAAAAAAGGAAAGGCATACAACTAAATGATCGACTACATACATATGATGAGAACATGCAAGCAGCTATTCGACGTAAATTGCATGGCTTTTTATACAGAATATGCCACCTACATTACAATTTGTTTACATTTTCGGTTAGGGTAGTAAACGCTTATGTCAAACTTGCAATATTTAGGTTATAATTTATAAATATCCGCATTTATTAATTCTCTTACAGGTGAAAACTTTAAACGTATTTAGTAATAAATAGAATACTAAAAAGACATTTGTGTTACATTAGTGTATACGTTGAAATAAACTGAAAAGTACCAGGTATTATAAAGCAACAATTTAAAAATAAGTGCCACATTAATCTGAAAATAAATTGTCGTCATTCTCAGAGTCTTCGCCAAGATTATAAATTCGCCATCACATTAAATATGCAATGGTACGGTGCAATATATAATATGAAATTATAGCAAAATACAAATACGATTTTACTACTCCCACAGCTGATAAAGCCAGCAACAGTCCATCATTATCGCGTTTTGCTTCACAGTTTGCAATCGCGGATGCCACAAGTCGCTTACATTGGCAGCAAAACGCTTTCGGCATTTCAAACCAAGAGTAAACAAACACACGTAAAATATAACAGAACGATATGTGTCAACACTGGACATTCGCACAAACATAATTATGCATTCGCAATGATGTTGCTATATAAATAATAATAGTTCGCTTATTGTTTTTTTTCTATTTTGCGTTCGAAAAGAACTCATTATGAAACCCAAAACAGTATCCAAATGAGCTTCATTTCGATACGCTTTTTTTCATTTTTCAATGTTGGCGTTGTTCGAATACAGAAATAAATATCATTCCTGTCATTTGATTTTAAGAATTTAAGTACATTTGACAGATATGATATATGTTCGTACTCTACACAAACAACGTATATTGTATACAATTGACAACAAGATATATTAGTTTCTAAGTCACTCATGTTTATATTTTTAAATAAAATATCAAGTAATGTTAACGAAAATTAATAAATAATATGTAATATAATATACTTAGCGGATAGCAAGATTTAAATTTGACAATGTCAAGTATAAATGTGACCAACTGCCATGCTTTATATAAAAATTAAACTCTGAACTTCCAAATTAAATAATTCCAATTTATTAATGTAAAAAATGCAAAATAGAAAAAATAGTATAAAAAACGCGTTTCATAAGGCCTTTTGCCGCACTCGCTCTTTAGAAAACTCGTTTTCTAAACTGATCTCGTGCGGCAAAATGGTGCCTTATGAAACTTGTTTTTTAATATACTATTACGATGGTGATTCCGAAAATACTGTTGATGACGTACACGTCTTCGAATCGTGAACGGCGTATATAAACCATTTTTGAATTTTTGTTTTGATGTAATTCATTCTTGTAACGTTATAATGACATTTATCAATTTTTGATATCCAAAATAGCAAGAAAAGTGACTCCGACAGACAAAGTACAAATTTTGTTAAATTTGGAAAGTCGCACATTAAACAAATCGCAGAAGAATATCATTTGAACAAATTTACAGCACTACAACTTAAAAAAATATGTGAAAATGAAGACAGTATATGTCGTAAACGAGGAACTGGCCTTAAAAGAATATCAACTGATGCAGAAGATCACAATTTGTTTGAATATTTGAGAGAAAATTAAAAATGACAAAGCAAATTCATAGATCTCGTATAAGGTTTACTAATAGGGAACAACTATGGGAATCTATTGAAAATACCTGAGAAAACATTGTTGAAAAACCTAATTTTTTAAGAAGTCTCATTGATTCTGTACCTAGAAGGTTAAGGGTAGTAATTGATGCAAATGGCGGAACAATTAAGTATTAGTTTATTTGCATTTTCTAAATTGTATTAAAAGATTACTTAACATTTGGTTTGTCTTTCAAAAAAAGATTAATAAACACAAAGCAATACTAGAATTTGACAATTTTGACAAGTTAGGTTATACTAGATTTATGTGAGCTTAACTGTACCTTTTTATATGATGCCACGAAGTTTCAATAATATTAAGGTCGACTATTGGAAGCCTATGACAGAAATCTTATGTTATGATGTGCAAATCATTGTTTAGTTGATTTGGTTGCGTGGTAGGATATCCATCCTGTTGAAATACGAAATTTCCATCTGGATAAAGATTTTCTACACTAGGAAGGAGGTTATGATTTCACATTTGCTAATAAGTACTTGGTAGCATTAACAGTCCCAACTATTATTTCTATTCGACCTACACCCTTTCCAGATATATGTCCCCATGTCATCACACCCTTTGCAAATTTGACAGTCCTTATGAAAACCTTCCCATCTATCATGAATAATTCGTTTTCTATAATCACCTATAGAAACATCTAATTTGAATTCATCGCTGAACACGACTCTTAACCAATCTTCTTGTGTCCAAGATTATTTGGACTTTCCCCATATTAAACAGTTTTACTTTTGAATTTCCGTTAACAGTAGCTTTTCTTTCGCCTTGAATAAAATACTTAATATGTATTAAATTCAAATCTAGTGAGATTAAAATACATTTTTTTCATTTTTCTCTTATAAATGAGGCCGGACTTACGTATCCACTGCCTAAAACATTCTCGTGAAATCGTCACATTAGTTTCCGCAATAAAAAGAGCCGTTATATCTCTTAGCGTAGCTCTGTGGTGACTTCTACAAATTTTTGCTAGATGCCTTCTCATTCTGGATGTCACTTTCTTGGGTTGCCCTGTAGTTTTAAGTGGAATGTCGTAGCCGGCCTGCTCGCCATAACATTTATTGATGTCTGCTACAGTTGATTTTGCCGAATTAAAATTGTTTGCGAATGTGCGCATACTGTTTCCTTCATAATACTGTTTTACCACAATTTCACGTACTTTTTTCGAGGTGACTTTATTACGACCCATTTTTCCGCGCACAAATTGATCACAACAAATAAACAGTTATCGAGGCGACAACTGTCAAATTTGGCATACTGTAACAGCCGCTCTAATAAAAAATAATTCATCGTAGTCGTCCGAACATTAGTTAAGTTGGCAATGTAAAATGGTTGGTTTCTCATTTTCCTCTTGTAAAATTGGTACGTTTCACATTAAGTAATATTTTTTGCGTCGGACATTACACTGTATATTAATGAACATATAATTAAAAGACACTAATTAGTATTTCTAATCGAAATTGAAGATAACTAGCTGTAAAAATTAATATCGCCAGAACCTTGTGTTGTTAGGGCTCATATATGCTAAATAAGAATGCCATGTTCCTATTTTGTTAGTGCACTGAAGTTGTATAAAACTTAATTTTAGACCATTTTATACCTTTAAGGCCATCAGATTTGTATTAGATATTTAAAAATCTTTTCAAGGATTTTTAAATTGACTGCATTATTATTATTTACTAGTGATGTAGATTAAATCAAGATTAAATAATAGATTGCAAATATTCTATTCTATATTGCCATGATTTTCTTTCATAGTAGGCCACGTACTAATATATATGTGTGCTACAAAACAGAAAAAGAACTTGCGTGAATATTTTGAAGCACGCAAGCACGCAGTCTGTGATTTATAGTACTAAAAACGAAGTGATACAAAATATAATGAGTATGTATGTATGTACATATCAGAGTAGATTGAAGTTAAACTCGTAAAAATGCTCTAATTTGTTATCAAAAAATTAATCATCTCTAAATTTAATCCTTAGTTTTACTAATGTTCTTCAACAAAATAATTTTGAACATACTTGAGTGGATAAAACCTCATGATATTTTGTATAAAATAAAAACATTTTTATTAATATAAAAATATTATTAAAAAGCTGGTGTAGAGAACACAATACAAGTAGTTGACTGAATGGTCTGATACTTGTTGAAACTCGATTTTAAAGTAATAAAGTAAACCAAAGTAGTTTCAAAGTTTTTTTGTTCACCACAATACTGTTTCGCCAAACTTGCAATCATATCAAGCTCTTTTGCCAACAGACCACCGCAGACGTCTTGCGTACTGCCAATGGTTCGTCAACAATTTAATGAATAACGACCTGCTAACATTTTTTTTTCTGATCAGGCATGGTTTCATCTTTCGGGGTACATAAATTCTCAAAATATGCGAATGTTGAGCACTAATAAGCAGCATTTTTTCATTGAATCTCCACTACGTTCTCTCTCTCTACGTTCTCACTACCAAATTCGTGTTTGGATAGCAGTCTTCCGTAGAAGGATAATTCGGCCGATTTTTTTCAATTTTACCATCAATGCAGAGAGGTACACAAATAATATTTTGACTGAATTTGTTCAACAAGTACACGACGATGAACTTCATAATCGTTACTTCCAACATGTTTCCTCCGAGATCACCTGGTTTGAATATTATGGACTATTTTGTGTTCCCTTACTGCAAAAATAGAATTTTAAGAACTCCTGTACATAATTTGCAAGAACTGCAACAAAAGATTATTGAAGTATGTGCAAACATAATACTACAAATGTTGCAAAATGCTTTTGATAGCATGAAAAGGCGCGTAAACGTGTGCATCGAACAAGGCGCAAGTCATTTCGAACATTTATTGTAATTTGTTTATTAATTTTTAATAAAATGTTATTCAAACATGTAACTCATTTTAGATAAACATATATTTACAAGTTTTGTCAATCAAATGTCAGTATAACAGTTAACCTGATAATTTAATCAGAATTATCTCAAAAAAATGATATAAATTGAAACGGACCTTTTACATTCCATGGCTATCCTTTATCAATATAATTTTTGATTTCGCGGTATTATTTATTATAACAGAATAGGTTCAAAGTTGTTGATTCACTACAATACTGTTTCGCCAAACTTTGGTTTCATCAGGTGATGATAAACTGGTTTATAACAGTTTATCATCACGTGATGAAGCCAAAACTTTAAAACTACTCTGGTTTATTTTATTACTTTACAATACAAGTGCATATTCGTGTGAAAATATCTTTCCAGACATGCTGGTACGTGTTTAATATTGCTATAGAATCATCGGTACATGATACCGGAATTGCTATTTATGTAACCAGTTATGAAATGGGTTATTTTGTGTAACGAAATGGAATATTTACAGGACGAGCGAGCGTAGCGACCGAGATCCTGCAAAATGATATGAGTTACACAAAATAACATTTCATAATGTGCTGCATACAAGATTTTATCTAATTTTGACCAAAACATAGTTTTATAATTTTCCAGTTGATTTGACATTAAACGTCATAACTAATTTCCTTAGAAACGCCATACGGCATAAGTCGTATTAAATTAGTAATGAATGACAGTTTTCAAGCTATTGATAATAATTCATTTGACTTGACAGGTGTTTGTTAATTTTAGTATAAATATTTACTTTTAGTAGCTAAATATTTCGTTGCATTGTACCAATAAAAATTTACGGACACTGCTTCAGAAGGTTGTCGGTTACCTTTTTGGTAGATTTGGTAGATAGGTTAAACTATATTGAGGATATAGAATTGTATAAAAAATAAGAAAAGGATTGCCACTGATATTCTTGGCGAATCAAGTTCAAATGCAAGTTCCGTTTTGCATCATGAACTCAGAGGAGCTGCCATGAATTCTACATCTGCAATAATTAACTTCGCTAATTGTTCACATTTTGTGATAAATGTTTACGTAAATGGGATTTAAGTAAAACACTTATACTAATTTCCAGTATATATTACACTTTATTATATATTAATAAATAGATGACATGTTTCGCTACGATGTGGCTTCTTCGGATCTTATATTACTACTGAACACGCTCTTCACAAATGTATGGCTTTTCTTCTAAACTATTTCAATGGGTTGCACTTGTCTACATTAGAATCGTTTCTTACCGATATATCGTCTAAAATTATTGTTATTTTAATATTTAATGAAACTGGTTTCATTAAATATTAAAATAACAATAAATAAATCGTAGCGAAACATGTCATCTACTTATTAATATATAATAAAGTGTAATATATACTGGAAATTAGTATAAGTGTTTTACTTAAATCCCATTTACATATAATGGATTTCCAGCAAGTATCGGCCGATTCAATTAAATTTAAAAATAAATGTTTACAATGCATAAAATGAAGATTCGACCAGTTTGTGTCTTTAAACGTTCCTCTTTTCTGTGTTGTCTTTATTGACTGATGATGAAATGATTTTTTTCTACGTCCGTTATAATATCCTTAGTTTTTTTCATTAATTTAGATTCATAAAATGTATGATTCATGAAATATGAATCTATCAAAAAGCGTTTAAAAAAGTGCCAAATCGATTCATTTTTTAACGCAATTATAAAATTGTTCACGCAAAGTATGCTCTGAACGCTTCGTTCTAATGTCAATCAGTTCCTCCAATAAACTATAATATTTGTTTCCGATCATAAAAGCCTGTTTTTTTGTCTACTTAAGAGGAGTGTTACTTATTATTAGTCATGGAGAATAACAGTGAAGAAAGCTTCAACTCTATACTAATACTAATGTAGCTTCTTCTTCACTTCAAATTAATAATGCCCACAATTGTGCTTTTAATATTACTATTACAAAATAAAAATTAATAAAGTCTTTAAGGAATTTATTTAAATCTACGGACGTAGAAAAAATTTCGCTTGTAGGAATTCAAGGTTAAATTTTCCTACTTGCGAAAAAAAAAAGGATTACTTTACTCACTTGTTGCATAAATAACTATTTCATCACTGGTTACGAAATATTTTCATTACGTAATTAGTTACGAAAAGTAAAGCGTTCCCTAACATCATACAGCTTTGAAAAGTGTCACTTTATATGCCAAAATTAGATAAAAATAATATCATAAGACATAGCACCCTCACTACATTACAAAACTCATCAAGACACAGCTTAGAAGAACAATCAGCATTGTGACTAATGTCAATCACGATTGTCAAAACAACCATTATTGTCTTCATGACAAGTACAAGTGTTGTCAAGGGGTTTCCATCTCACAGTCATAGCCGTAACAAACGGAAACTGCATTAACTTGCCTTGTTACATTTATTTTTAACGTTTTTATCGCCCTGTAGATAAAGTTAAATATCAAATTTAGTTCTTTATATTCGTTATTTTCGTTCTTTGTAATCTCAGTTGTGCCATCTACGATAGATAGGGCTGCGCTGAATTTGACCCCCCTCTCGACGAGGGCGATTTTGGAGAGTCTTCTGGTAGACGTGTGAGAGTAAAGAGTTGTTCTTGGTGTGCGCTCCGAAAAGCAAGAGAAGAGAATTTACATTTGAATTGTATCACGAGTGGACACGTTGTAAAAAAAAACAAAGAAACGCCGATCACCGCTTCACTCTATATGGTTAAACAAGCACTTGTAGTGAAAAATGTATACCCCTTAAAGGCTAGAAACTGAGAGAGCTTGCCTAAAAAACTCGCGGTAGAAATGTCGTTTAAGGATTAGGATAGTTTGACAAATAACCAATCATATTGCGACTAATGCTGTCTACGAATTAAGTGTTAATTAAAGACACGAGCTAAAGTTTTGTGATGTCAATGAAATTAATATCATTAAAATATTCTTTGAAAAAATATTTTAAAATGTCGCATCATATGGTTTAGATAGGTTTTACTCAAGCGATTTAAATTTGGGTATAAATATGTAAATTTAAATACGATGCCGATATAATTTTGACATGTAGAAAAAAATCGCTCAATAATAACTAAAATTATATTAGAAATTAATTAGAAGTTGTATATAATTATATAATAAATTAAAATGATGTAATATAATTTCTTTTTAAAATACGAATAAAATTTCACAAAAGGTCGTTAATTTTTTTTAATTATTAAATTTGATATATTTGTAAATAATACAAAAGCGGGACTAAAAAAAAATATTGATATATACGTGTAACAGTATCAATGTGAGATTTCTTTCTGTGCCAGCTGAAAACGTTCTTAACGTCTCTTTTAGCTATCACTTGAAATAAATAATAATAGCCAGCCTTTAAGATCTTTACGCAAATCATTTTCAACAAATTTAATTTAAACTTTCTGAACTCTCCAAGTGGTAGTATCTTTCGCTTGAATATTCTAAAGTGTAATTTGACGGGAATGACTCATCAAAAGTTGGCAACAGTTTTGTTAGGATGAGTGTATTGCTGACGCTTTAAAACCCCACTCTCAAAATTTCGCCCATATTTATCAGGTAGATAAGTTTTTATAATCGTTTAAAATAAAGTATTTGTTTTTTTATGTCAAAACGAAGAAACAAGAATTTTGTGGATTAATTAAACATTACGAGGTGCTACCCAGAAATTCCCGAAATCCGAATGGGCGCACGGAGGGATGGTAGTACACTTCTATAGCGCTAGATGGTGTGAGCTTCGTCTATACTAAGTCACTCTGTCAAACTGTACATTGGTAGATGGTAACAAACAGTTTTTGGGTATGTATTTGTTGAGTTGAGTATGAGTTATTTTACGACAATGCAATATCTGATGTGAAAGATCGTGCGAACGTGCATCAAATCCTGCTTCAAACTTGGCAAAACGGCAGCGGAACCTCTGAAAATCCTTAAACAAGCGTTTAGTGAGGATGCTTTAGGTCAGACGCAAACTTATGAATGCTACAACCCTTTTAAAAACGCGTGTCGGTTGACGATGATGGACGTTCCGGTCCTCCATCGACGGAGAACAGGCCACAAAATGTGGCAAAAGTGCGTAGTGCTATTCTAGGAAACCGAAAGAGAATAATCCATGACATTTGCAACATTTTCGGATTATCGTACGACGTTTGTCAGCGAATTGTTTCTGATGAACTCAACATGTGGCGTGTTTGCGCCAAGGTTACCTAACATTGAGCAAAAACAGTGCCGTGTTCATCTGTGCACAGACCCGAAACAAACTGCTGAAAGGAACGCGAACTTACTACCAGAATCATTACTGGCGACGAATAATGGGTGTACAGGTATGATCCCGAAATAAAGCAGCAGTCATCGCAGTGGAAGACGCCGTCGTCACCATGGCCGAAGAAAGCACGGTATGAAAGTTCGAAATAACGTCAAGTCGACGTTGATTTGCTTCTTTGACGCTGATGACGTAATTTACAAGGAATTTCTTCAACCAGGTGAAACAGTTAATGGAAGATTTTATTGCAATGTTCTTCGGCGACTAAGAGACAACATTTGACGCAAGCGGCTACCAAGTGGCGCAACAATTCGTGGATCCTGCACCACGATAATGCATCAACCCACACGTCACTTTTTGGCGTCAGTTTCGAACCTCAATGAAAACGGCAGTAGTAACCAACCCGACCTAGTCCCAAGATCTTGCCCCTTGTGACTTCTTCCTGTTTCCGAAATTGAGAAAATATTCAGCCCGAATCGCAGGCAGTGCCGAACAAGTTAACATGCAAAGACTTCCAGCACTGTCTCCAGTTATGGACAAGTCGCTGGTATCGGTGTATTCGTGCGAAAGAGGGGTACTTTGAAGGGGGTGGTAGTGAATAAGTTGTAAGAACATTTTTTTGTATTTTTTTCCACATTTCGAGAATTTCTGGGTAGCACCTCGTATTTCCTAAACCATTAAAAAATAAAGAAAAATTACTTCAATATTTTCATGAATTTGTGAGTTCGCTGCTGTGGTCATTAGTTACTGTAAATGAAGGGCTTTCATTTACAGTAACTTGTTCTGAAATGATTTAATAAAATCCATAGCATTAGAAAGAGCAATTGCCGAATGTGTATGAGATAGGTAGTGACACTAACTTCTCAACTAAACCGGTGCACAATATTTTGCATTAACATATTAAAACGAGTCTGTCCGGAAAGTAAGTACCGTTTTAGAAAAAAACTCATAGAAATATTTTATTCAAAACAAAATTTATTTATACATGAAAGAGCATTTTTTAAATTATTTTTCAACATAGTTGCCATCATTGGTCAGACATTTGTCATAGCGGAAAACTAATTTTTCTATGCCCTGGTCATAAAAAGATGCCGCCAGTGAAGAGAACCACTGCAGAACACCGTTTTTTACGTCGTTATCGCAAAACAATTTTTGAAATTTGTGGAAGCTCATCACTCACCACTATTCTTATTGTGAACCATCTCTTTTCACGAATTATCTCATTCCCTTTTCCAACCAAACCATCATTGACAACAGAAGGCTACCCATTTCGTGTTTCGTCATGACCATTGGTTCGTCCATCATTTAATTGCTCACCATTCCATCTGTCATTACGTTTTCACCATAACTTTCTACAAGTTGACAATGAATTTCAGCCGAATTAATATGCCTAGCGTTTAAAAACCATTTTACAGAACGCACTTCACAGTCGGTGTGCTCAGCAATTGTCTTAAACAATCACTTGCAATACAAATACACCACAATCCGGCTGTAATGGCGTCAGCGGAAAGACTATGAACCAGAGAGACACGTGTGCGTGCGCGGAACTACGACAATAACATTGCGGTGGCGGTAGAACGAAACGGTACATAGTTTCCGGACAAGCCTCGTATGAAAAACGAACCGTTGTGTTTGCCTATTGTTGAGAAAATGGGAATTCACATTATAATTTTAAATGACTATGTGGCTAAATTCAAACAAAATCCAAGAAAATTTTTCATAGATATGTCACTGTAGATGAAATCTGGATACATAATAACTATACTCCAAAAACAAAAACGCAGTCAAAACAATAGATTTCTTTGGATAAACGTGCTCCGAAGAAGGTAAAAACTGTTTTTTCGGTCAATTGGGTTTCTGAAAGTTGGTCTTTATTGACTATTTACAGAAGGGAAATGCAACGAAAATAAATTAGACGGTGGATTAAAAGAAACAATTCTTACAATTTATTAATTACTAGCTGACCCGGCGAACTTCGTACCGCCTAACAGTCGTGTTAACTTTTAGCTAAACTTAATTTAGGATTTTATTAACGTAATAAAATGAATACAAAAAATTTATTAAGTTCGAGAGTTTATTAGGATAATATATACAGGGTGTCCAGAAACTCTCCTGACAAACGAAGACCGAAGATTCCTCTGATAATTTTAAGACAATTAAACCCAAATTCACCTAGTCCGAAAATGCTTCCTAAGGGAGCTAGAGTTCTTTGAAGATGGCGCCTTGTATTTATTTTTTTTTAAATTCCTCCAGAACGCTTCTATTTAGAAAAACAAAAACTGGTATGCTTATTTATCCTCCAGAGATGAATCGATTCCACCAATTGCGAATTTCTAGTACAGGTCATAGACGTCCGTTTTGGGTAGGTCAACGGTTATTTTAAGGCATAACTTTTTTGTCTTTCTTTTAAGCATTTGTGACACTAGATTATTAAATTTTCAGGTATTCCAGTACTAAAATGTACTCTTACTTTAAGTCGGTAGGATACACCGTTTTCTAGAAAAATCGATTTGTAAATTTTTCGTTTTTTCTTCATTAAAGTTCAATTTATTATGTACCTACTTATTTTTAGCGACAAAGTTGGCTTGGACTATCAAGCCATGGATGACAATTAATTTAATAAATTAAAAACAAATTATTTATTACAATGGAACGAAACTAACAAAAAAAGAACAAGTATCAAAGGTAGATTGTTACAAAAGTTGCTCGATGTGATGACCATTAGTCTCTATGCATAAGTTTACCCTTTTGCTTAGAGAACGCCGAATTCTTGCAGAAATTCCAAAGTTATTTCTAAATTCGTTGCAAGCATCTTGTATCCTTAGCCAGAGTTGTGCGCGATTTTGTATCGGAACGGAATAAACAAATGCTTTTATGTATCCCCAAACACAATAATCGCAAGGATTTAAATCCGGCGACCTTGCTGGCCAAGCAACTGGACCGCCTCTTCCAATCCAATGGTCTTCGTGGTTATTATCTAGAAAGTCTCGTACATTCCTGCTAAAGTGGACCGGACAGCCGTCCTGTAGAAACCATAAGTTTTGCCGAATATTTAAATGCACCTCATCTAACAAATCAGGTAAAATATTTTGCAGAAAATGTAAGTAAACAGCTCCATTTAAACGAGCAGGTAATTCCACAGGTCCAAGTAGATAATCGTCAACTACTCCTATCCAGACGTTTATGCTGAACCTATGCTGATGCTTAAATTATTGAACAACGTGGGGATTGTCACCAACGTACGAATAATAATGTGCATTATGTACATTAAAAATTCCATTTTTTGAGAATGTAGCTTCGTCACCAAACAAAATGTTACTGAAGAAATCTTCATCTTGATTTTTCTGATTTTGTAACCATCTAGCGAATTCTACGCGAGCAGGAAAATCTCCTTCTAGCAGTGCTTACACCTTTGTAAAATGAAAAGGATATAAATTTTCTTTGTGTAAGATATTTCCTACGGAAGATTTTGAAATTGTGGGGTACATGGCAGATAGTCTTCGAACGCTAATTTCTGGATTTTCCTCAACTTCCATTAAAATAACATCTTCATGTTCTGCTGTTACATCATTATGTCTCCCTGTTTCATTATTTTATGGGCCACTGAACCTTTTTCTCTTAATCGTTGATGAAGAGCTGTAAATGTTGAGTGAGTGGGATGCTGATGATTGGGAAATTTTTCAGCGTATCTACGTTGCGCCGCTCGAGCGTTACACCTCATTTCGCCATAAACTAAATGCATATCGGCGTATTCCTCATTAGTAAAAACCATTTTTTTTAAATTGAAATCGTTGTGTTTGAATAACACAAAGTTAAAAATGAAAAGATAAACTTCGCGAACTGACAACAATTTGACAATGAAAAACGTAGGTTTTACTTCTGTTGGCAGTTCAGAGCTAACTATTGCAAAAAATAAAAAATTGAACTTTAATGAAGAAAAAACGAAAAATTTACAAATCGATTTTTCCAGAAAACGGTGTATCCTACAGACTTAAAGTAAGAGTACCTTTTAGTACTGGAATACCTGAAAATTTAATAATCTAGTGTCACAAATGCTTAAAAGTTAAAGACATCCTCAAAGAACTCTAGCTCCCTTAGGAAGCATTTTCGGACTAGGTGAATTTGGGTTTAATTGTCTTAAAATTACCTGAGGAAACTCCGGTCTTCGTTTGTCAGGAGAGTTTCTGGACACCCTGTATAAAGAAAATAAAAATTCAATAAAAGTACAAAAATCAAGTATTTCAATAGCGTGTCAGCAAGACTGAAGCTATGTATTTTGTTGCATGGGTTGCACTCGGGTTGATTCTCTTCTGTGAAGGATCTTGTGATATATGACATTTTGTTATCAGGCGCAAGAACAAATAAAGCGGATGGTTTGCCGACACGTGAACATGACACAAACAATTTACCATGAGAAAAACATGCATTTTCTAGATTCAGACCACAAACACTTAAGGTTTGGCCTAAACTCAAAGGGCATATCGGTTAGGATCATCGGAATCCTCGGAATGAGAACTTCCTCACCTTTGAATTTTCCTTTGAGTATCGTCGCGTGAATCACATTGATCATCAGTTTTCTTATCACCAAACGCGTTCCATTGCACAGTTTTAGTTGGATTAGATTTCGAAGCATGATGACTGCCGAGTCAACCTTCGGTTGTAAATTGTGCGGCGGCACATCCAAGGAGTTTAAAAATTCAGTTGGATAGTTGGTGGCTTCGTCTCCATTTGCTACACAGTCAATAGATTTGAATGAATGCACAGTACCAACGATTTGATTCTGAATTACTAAGTTTAAGACATCCACATCTTTGTTCTTAGCCGCCAAAATTGCTCGCTCACTCAACCATTTGTTGTTCTTGAGATTAGCAATGATGTTCGGGCATCGTTCATAATAATACTTGCACAATAAGATTTATTAACAACACTCGCACAAAACAAACAAATCGACCGGTAACCTTTATCTGCTTGTTTTCCAAACAAATCACATACAACGTGAAACAAAAAAAAATTACACTTTTATGTCACTGATTTGCAATGGACATGAATTATTACAAATAAGCTATAGGTAAGCGTGCGTGACGTAAGCTGTTAATTGCGGAAGATGGCGGAGTTCCTAACCTAATTTATTTAAAAATTATATAAAAAAAATTAATTTTTTTTTTCGTGAATTTTTCCGATGTTTTAATAGTTATTCTGCTATTCGGGGCGGAAACGAATCCAACAAATCGGAGATCATTAAAAACGGTCCAGCCGTTCTTGAGTTATAAATGGTATAACTAACTGGACTTTGTTTTATGTATTAAGATTAAATGCACGAACATATTATTTTAATAAATATACTGATTAATTATTATCGACTGATAATATCAAGAAATAAAAACAAATGTTCATTAACTTTTTAGTATTTTTTAAATATTAATTTTGCTATGGTATAAAATTTAGATCATTAAACCTAAAGATTAATATAAAGCGCGATAATTGCAATTTGGGAGCGTGTTTTTCGTACGTTGTCGATCGATCGGAGTTAGTTTCGTTGACCACTAAATTCTGCCGTCATTTGTCGTGAAAGCTGTCTGCGGCCGACTTTTTAATTTAAGTTTGACTGAATAATTATTATTCCGATAAACTTTAATGATAATATATTCAAACTTATTTTACTAATTCACATTATTCCAAGTAATTGAATTTTTTTCATTGTATTAAATGTAACATGGTGGTTATCATGATTTAGCACTTTCTAAGCTATTCTTAGAAAAAAATATAATTAGAACGTTATAGAATAAAATAAAAGATTTGAATAAAATGGAATATCCGATTAAACCAAAACATTTGCATTGGTTAATTTTTTAAAGATCTTTTCGACTTGATATATGAACAAATCCTTCAAACTGCTCGTAGGAATAAAAATTTCGTGAATTCTACTGCTGTCCAAGCAAAAACTTAGTATTTTCATTCCGATGGCATAACTAAACGCTAAAATGAAGAATAGAGGTCACCATCACCATGAAATGGAAAAAAATGTCAGCCAAAGTTGAAAATGAAAATAATGTTTGGTGTGTCTTTATGACAGTAAGGAAATTATTCATCACGAATTTCTACCTAAAGACTCCAAATTTCTATTTATATGATTTAGAATTTAGAAGAAGAGATTATAGATTATTATAGATGAAATAATAAGAGAAAGTGGACATGAAGTTTTAATACAAAGGTATTTTTAATAATATAAAATATAATTAAAAATCTGGTGTGAAGAACACAAATGCAGGTTCACTATTAATATTTTTTGTGAACGTGTCCGAATATATCCTATCCCCAGAGACGTAGATACGTATTTCACCTTTCTACAGGCTCATCGGTACGCCCCTGCTGGAGAAAGGATATTCCCAGACACATTCACAAAAAAGAACCACATCGCCCTATCACCGTAATTATCCAGACCGGGCGCAGAAGTAGATTCGGCGCTGCCTGTTGTCAGACAGCCGAAGTACCTCGCATACCGTCCACATAATTAATGTGAAGTAACGACGCCCTTCCAAAGGTGGCACAGCCAATCTCTCTAGAATACTGCATTTTGTTTGTGTCTTCACTCATACTACGGCTTAACCGCATGTGTAATGTATCAGAATAATTGAAACATACATGAGTAGGTAAACCCCACCAGTTTTATATAATACAAAGGTATTTTTAATAACAATAACAATTAATTTTTATTAAAAATACCTTTGTATTATACAAAACTGGTGGGGTTTACCTACTCATGTATGTTTCAATTATTCTGATACATTACACATGCGGTTAAGCCGTAATATGAGTTACTTCACATTAATTATGTGGACGGTATGCGAGGTACTTCGGCTGTCTGACAACAGGCAGCGCCGAATTTACTTCTGCGCCCGGTCTGGATAATTACGATGATAGGGCAATGTGGTTCTTTTTTGTGAATGTGTCTGGGAATATCCTTTCTCCAGCAGGGGCGTACCGATGAGCCTGTAGAAAGGTGAAATACGTATCTACGTCTCTGGGGATAGGATATATTCGGACACGTTCACAAAAAATATTAATAGTGAACCTGCATTTGTGTTCTTCACACCGGATTTTGAATAATATTTTATATTATTAAAAATACCTTTGTATTATACAAAACTGGTGGGGTTTACCTACTCATGTATGTTTAAATTATTCTGATGAAGTTTTAAGGTTACCCCGTACCATTGTGACTTCAACACAATTGAAATGATTTGGGCTGATGTTAAAAATTATTATAATTCAAATATTTGAACAAATGGTTATTCAGATGAAAGAGTTAAAGAAATGTGGAATGAAGCTTTGCAACAGTGATAAAATTACTTGGTATAATTGTGTTAGGCATACGGAATATTTAATTAAAAAATGGCATGTTCTGAGTCAGAATTAGAAACTGACTAGTTTTCATTTATTTTTGTAATATATACTCCATTCACATTAAAAATAACATAATTCAAATAATACAAGTAATATTTTTGAGGTTTATTTGGTTGAAACAGGCAGGTTTACTTCTCTAAAAGTTCACTAAACATTAATAACAAGGTAACTATCTTATTTTGACAAAATATTTTTGTATTTATATTTTGTAGAAGTTTAATATTAATGTGCATCATTTGCATGCACATAATATGAAGCAGCAAAGAAATTACTGCCACTGGTTCAACGAAACATTACATAATAAACATCTTGTGGCAACGTTTTATTTGAATGAAGTTTATTTTTTTCTTATTGGTGGTGTACTGTTTGTTTTTTTTCTTATTGGTGGTGTACTAACCTGCAAAATTATCAAATGTAGTTATCAGAAGATCCTCATGTGTTTGATAAATATTATCTTCATCTAATAAAGGATAATATGGATTTGGATTGTATTATCTGCAAGACGAATCATTATAGCATTATTTTCTTAAGAAACAATAAAATATTAAATGTAGACTATATAAATGTTTTCATTTATGTATAATTTTATATAAATATATTGACAACTCTTAAAAGGTTTTAATTCTTTTTCAAAGAGTTACGAACATAACTTTTACATTCTTTTCCAATATATTTAAATTTATTTAAAATATAAACAATATATAAATTAAGTAGAAATTTAATTATTTTTTAATTATTCATCAAATTAATACATTCCCAATCTTCTTAGCCCAGATATAGTGCAAGAAAATGATTTCGGTAGGTATGTCATTCTTAATAATGCAAATATTTTTTAACACTAAATATCTTTTTCAATACCTATGCATTTCACTATTGATATCTGACTTGAAATATTTCTTTTTAAATACATTTTTGATCGAATATTATCGTGAGTTTATAATTATAAATACCATTTAAAATAATTTGTTGGAATATTAAAGTAATAATTTCCGCATAGTTTTCTTGGATAGAATATATTTATACAGAACTAGAAAAGAAATAATACTTTTGAACTATTGATATCCCTACTTTACTCATTATTATTATTTTGACATGTAGGTTATAACAAGTGTTCATTTGAAAAGTCAATCTACTAGCATGTGATTTACTGAGAACATTTTGAAGTATGTCGTAAATTAAAATTTACTACTTAACCTACGAAGTCGTATATTTTGACAGTTTCATACATACAAATAAATAACAAATGTGATTGACATTATCAAATGTCATTTGGATTTACGTTTACGGAACAACAAACACATATTAATATATTTGCGCTTATTCTATCAAAATTTCAAAGTAACCTTGATTGACTTTTCAAATGAACACTTGTATAGCACTATATATGCTTTCTTTGGTTATATTGCAAGTAACATACTAAAATTTTGACAATATTGCAAAATATGGCGTTTATATTTTATGATGACAGACGGTTGTTTCCGCGATTGAATACTGACTTCATTCGACTCTGCAGTACTGATTTGAATCATATGCTTCGAATTTGACCTTGAACTAATAACTTATACTTTATGATCTGTATATTGCTAATGCATTGACAATTTTCTTTTTAAAGTTACACATAGGAAGAATGTACGATGTGTAATAATATAAAAGAACACGGTATACGCACAGTATATTCGATGCATTCCATTTCTTTTTATTAGAAAACTACTTATTTAACTACATATTTCGTAGTTCTTTTATTGAATTACAATATTTTTAATTGGTTTCACTATGCCATAAAACTCATAATACGAAGAGAGATGTTCTCAATGTTAAGCCCTAATCAGTAAGCTATGATTTATTAATACAAATGTCATTGTAACGTTTCCATTTGATCGTTTGTGAATTTAACAAAAGCAGTATATCGAAAAAATATTATAATGGTTTAAAGTTATATATAAGGTCAGTTGAATTGAATTACAGTTTTAATAAGCTATGAAATTTAATGAGTCCTTGAACGATAATCTCTTTGAGGTTTTAAAGTTAGTTTAAACCAGTAAGTATGTTTCGATGAAGTCAAGAAGGTACTTAATAATGAGTCATTTTTATTTTCGTCCAAAAACAGTTGTCGGTAGCAAACATATTGCAATACGATAGAGGAAGACCGTCTTGTTACTGTTCGCTCCATTCAAGTAACTCTGAGCGTTCATAAGACAGCCATCTTTAAAGATTATTTAGATATAGTGAAGCTATATACCTACTCATTGGATACCCCATAACAACACCATTAAAAAACGTGATGTCTTGCTCTGGTGCCCCCTTGCCTGGCTTATAACACTGTAATAAGAGACCAAGATTTAGATTACGTGAGTGACCCATTGAGCTTACGGTGTTGGCCTTCACAGCCTTATATATTTGCTTCAGTAGATGACCCTAGTTCGATTTCGTTTTCCTGGTATTACTCATCGGTGCTTCTATATTCTTTGGTGGGAAATATGTAATAAGCAGAGAGCGGACTCGAGAGATTGATGATTCATAGCCCATAGACGTCTGCCTTGTATTCGCAAGAGGTTTGTTTCTGGAAGCCATCTGTGAGTTTCGAACAATTTGATACATGTGGTCAGATGCATAAGTGGCACATACCTACATATGTAGTTAATATGTATTTGTCAATGCACAACAAAGCGATTGTAATAAACGGTTAACCGGCAGCAACCACTGCTGAAACAAAAGTAATGTTAACAAGCGAATTGCGTATCGAATTTTGAACAAAATTAATTTACAAAGAACAAAACTCAAAACTATGTATTTTCTGTGAAACATTGAAAGTATAAAACATTACTATGAACAACTAAAATTTGTTCGAGGTGTTCCTGTGTTAAATTAGTTAGTTCTTTTAGATGTTAAAACGTCTTTAAAAATATAAAATACCCGTTTCACATCACAACTGGTGATGGGTGTGTGATTAAAATGTTGCAAAAGTGCACCATACTTTGAATGTATAGATTTTTCAATCGGCTCTGTGCAGAATTGATATAGTATATTCAAATCTGGATTTCTGCTAAATATGGCATCAACTTTTTGTCTCAGATTTGAGAAATAAGTTTTTAAATAATTAAACTAACTTATCAACATTTGGAAGACGACCCCTGATGTATCCACATACTCTGTGTAGTGCATGTACTGCACAGGTAATGTATAGCATATTTGTATAAGATTGCTTTAATAACTTCCCTGTTTTTAACATATAAGCTGCCGCATCTGTCAAAAATAATGGCATCTCGTCTTTATAGTTGTTATCCAATGACAGAATATTGTGAATACATTGATCAATTACTTCTGCAACTGTTTAACCATTTGCGACTGACAATATTTTAGTTCCAATTAAGTATGGTTGGTATGAAGTTGTCGGATGAAGAATACCAACTACATTTAACACATATCATCACATTATATGCACACATTATATATATATTGTTTCGTTTGCACTTACCCAAAGATAATGACCAGATAGGTTGGTTCGAATTTTTTCAATAGTTTTCAAATGACATTTTGATAAGTGGTATTTACGTAGTATATGACGATCAGTATATTTTGTTAGAAACCTCTTGAGGAATGGATTGTTAAGCTTTTTGAATGGGATATTGGCCGCCATGAAAACTTCACACAGTTCTTCGTTAAAAGCGTCAGGTGCAGATGGACATATTGCTGTGAACTGTGCCTTTGCTTATAAATGCAGTTCACAACAAATCTTGCACAACAGGTCTTGCTCTCGAACAAGCAAGAACGCGTAAAGAAAAATACAAGCTGGCATCAATAAAAGTTCTCAGTTTTCCTAATTAACATTTATTTTTTTTTTTAAATCAAAAAAAAAATCCCTTTACCGAATGTAAAGAGAGCTAAAGCCTGAATAACTATAGCTAGGAGGAAACAGTCTAAACAGTCTGTGTGATAATAACACGCACACAGAGAAAAACCCCCTGTGACTCGCGAGCAAACATAAAAGCTAATAAATAATTAAGAAAATTGTCAAATTCGACCTCTAAAATATGACCCCTAAATTAAAATGTCAACAGAAACCAAACTATTGACTACGCGTGTCGAAATTAGGATCATGCGCAATATAACATGATAAAAATATAAATTCCCTCCAAAACCAACCTGACTACAAAACGATCTAGAACATCTTGACATAAAAAAACTCCTCACAAAAAACATGACAATTTTCTTGAATATTCATATACTACTTTAATATCAAAAATATGAATATTATAATCTATAAATACAATCATCAACAAATTATCGTACTAGCAATTATATAAATCAAATGTGTCCTGTACTTACATCGATATAAACACATTCACACAATAACTAGGCGAGAGATACAAATACTTAAATAAAAATGAAACAACGAGATCACAAATCCTCGTAAAAATCATAAATGAATTTAAATGCACAAATAAAAGCACTACAAATCAAATAACCCGACTTTAATCAAATACATCAGGACAAAAAATGAATTTTTTTATGCATCCACATGCTTTACTAGCTCTGGTATCTCTCTCGAACATATCCCGGAAAATCTCATACATCGGGCACATATAGTACATAATTCTTCCGAGTCCACATATTGCCGGTCTAAAATAAAATTGTACAGTCCCGATCGTAAGAATAAATTCAAACATCATAAACATTTAAATCTACACAATAAAATAAAATACATTTTAAATCAATGTCATACAAATAATGTTCAATATAATTCTTCTTGTTCTTCGGGGAAAAATCCATTACAATATGTTATCTAGATGAGTTTTCTAAGAAACATGTATCTGCACATTACACTTGTGTGGATGCCTTAACCGTAATGAACAGGCACTGCAATATATATCGGTATCATTACAAATATACAACCAATGTGTATGGCCTCTAATCCATCCTACCATGGTTGGCCTACGAAAATTCTGCATAGTTAATGAAAATAATGAGGAATACTAAGAAAAGAAAGAAATGGACTAAAAAGAAGAAACGAAAACTACTCCAAAAATAAGATAGTAAATTAAACTTAATATTTATAAAAAATTATAGGATACATATACAATACAACAATATAAAACGGATTTCTTGCAATACTTAAAGTTGTAACCGAATAACGCTGAAAGAAACGGTCCCAGAAATGCGTCACTGTAAAATCGAATTTTATGAATGGATAGATACAATAACGACGGAAATAACATCTGCTCAACGAATGCAATCGAGCAAGCAAATAGTGGGGCTGTTATAACATGCATACTATACATGATACCGCCACAACGTTTTATCGGGGCAATTAATCATTCTATTGCTTCAGAATGAAAAAAAACGACCGCATTTGTTGAAGAAAAGAGTGTTGTTCCATCACGATAATGCGCCTTATCATTCGTCCTCTGTTGCTACAACAAAATTTGTCCAATTGCTTTACGAATTGCTGCCTCATCCACCATATTCCCCAAATCTGGCTGCCAGTGATTTCTTTTTATTTCCAAATTTAAGAAATGGCTCGATGGAAAGAGATTTCGGACAAATGAAAAGGTGATATCTGAGAAAAATGCATATTTTACAGAGTTGCCGAAAGATTACTTTTTGGATGGCTTGAAGAAGTTGGAAACTCACTACACTAATTATATAAAATTTATTGGAGATTATGTCGAAGAATAAAATATATTTTTTACCCCAAAGTTAGTATTTGATTGAAAAGTCACTCCCCCGTCAAATCGCTCTCGTATTAAGAAAACGTAATAAGATTTTCAGAACAAAGTAATGTGCTATAGGTACTATTTTAGCTCGTTATTATACATTACATTACATTATTATACATGTAAATTATTGTTTCCTTTAAGTACCACAAAGCACTGTAATATTTATTTTGATATAAAAGATGTCTGAAATAATAATTTAGAGTCTTATTTGATACGTGACTATATATAATTCCTTGTGCTTTTTCACAGCCAAACCTATATATGAAAAAAATGTATAGGAGATAAAAGGGTCTAACAAAAACAAAAATAAATGTCTGTTCAAATCTTTTCCATTTGTTTTATATTGAAAATGTTATTTTATATAGAAGCTTTTTTTCGATATAGCTATTTGACATTAAAATTAATTATTCAGGATGCCAAAATTCCGGATGTAAATAAATATATCATATTTTGCCATGAAGACAAGAACAAACTGAGACAAGTCTAGTAAAAAGCCTCTATACTTTATGTATGGGTTATTTTTCTTCTTGTTAATAACTATGGATTTCTGAGGATATTGTTTTTAAAGGTCGTGTGCATTTCAGAGTTCGAATTTGGTATATAACAAAATATTTGAAATATACTTGAGTAAGTAAAAACTCACAAAATTCTATATAAAACAAAAATATTTTTAGTAATATAACAATTTTATTAAAAATCGGGCGTGAAAAACACAATACAAGTTCATATTTGTGTGAAAGTATCTTTCCAGACATGCAAACACGTATTTCGTCTTACTACATAATCATCAGTTCATGCTGCTGGAGACATACTTTTACCGTAAATAACACCCCAACCATATTACAAAAGTTATTAAGAAGCGTAGAAAAATATTCAGCGCCGCTCATTGATTAATGTCAACTTCACGAACGCCAAAATAACCATCGCTGTGTCCATAACAAGTGCAAGACTTAGCCTGGGGTTTCCATTTGACGCATACCTGTGGAAAGATACTTTCACACAAAAATAAATTTGTATGGTGTTCTTTCTCCAAACCCGATTTTAAATAATATTTTTATATTATAAAAATGTTTTGTTTTATTCAAATTTTGTATTTGTAATCTCATAAATAAGACTATACTCGTATTTGAATGCATTAGGCTTTAACTTTCGTATATACGAGGGATGTCCGGTTACTCAGGTACATTTGTGAATTACAGACAGACTACTTTATTTATAGAAATCGAACATACACTAAGTAAAAGCGTGAACTGTTAGCTACTTATCTACATAATCGCCGCAAATGTTAAGACACTTATCTCAGCGAGGCACAAACTTCTGTATATCCTCTTCGTAAAAGGTGCGATCCAAATTTCTAAAATACTGTCATATTTCATCCTGAATTTCGTCGTCGTCTTCAAACTTTTTAAACGACAAATGACCTTTCGACGGCCCAAGCAAATGAAAATCAGAAGGAGCCAGGTCTGGACTATGGGCCGGATGGACAATAACTTACCATTGTGTTTCTGAAACCAGACCTTCGTCTGATTTGAAGTGTGCGGTCTTGCATTGTCATGTAACAACCTAATTCCTTTCGTCAACCTTCCTCTTCGTTTTTGTCGAATGGCTTGGTGTAGCTTTTCGAGAGTTTGACAATAAATATGGCTGCTGATTTTCGTTTTTGGTGGTAAAAACTCTATGAGCAGAATGACTTGCATATCCTAGAACACAGTTGCCATTGTCTTTTCTGCAGAGTGCTAATGCTTTGAATTTCGGTGTTGGTGAACTCAGATGCTTCCACGATTCATGAACAGAGCTTTTAGGGATGCCGGTCAGTAGAGCAATTTCCCGTATTTTGAACGATCTTCTCGAATCAGCGTATCGACCTTTAATTGATTATCATCCGCTTTCGTTGTTAATGGTTTTTCTCGCACACCTTCGGGATCTTCTCCTTATGTCTTTAGTACTTCTTTAGGAAGTTCGGTAGGTGTTTCATTATTTGCATTCAAAAACCGAATGACCACTCGCACTTCAAACTTGGAGTATGTTTCGATCGGAACTGACGTTGTGCGGCTGTCACTGCACACATTGTACTTAACCCAAGGCAATAACAATAGCCACATATGCAGTACATATGCGCATCTAAAATGCGTGCAAATTTTAACCTGATCGGAGCGACGTAGGCGGTGTGCCGCGCAAACGTATCTTTGGAACCGGATATCCCTCGTAGATTCAATGATAGACAAAATTCATAGGAAACAATTTCCAACTGTCAGTAATACTGTAGAAGGTTTTAATAGTTTATATAACTTCCCTCTTTTTTCGAGATAAATGCAATTCTTATTTTGAAAATTGGAAGAATATTTTAATAAACAAAATTTTGATGCTAGATTAGATTAGATCACCTGACATGGCCACAGAACCTATTCCATTGCCATCTTGTTAGAATACTTTCTGTAGCCCTGTTCTTTTAATTAAACTTCGCAGTCTTTCTTTCGAGACTGTGGTTTAGCAAAAACTCAAACGGGGAACAAAACCCACTACCACATTAATATTCGTATACTAAATATGTATTTCGGCAACTAAGTTGTCATCCTTAGTAGGTAAAAATAATAACCACATATACACTGTGTTTAGGTTATAATTAATTTCCTTTTATTAATACGCGTTCATTTCATTTTTACTGATAAATAAAGTATTACTGAAAAATATCCCGTAAAATCTCCCTCTCCCTAAAAAATTCTAAAAAGAGGAAAAAAGAGCCAAGAACACACATGTACATTATCGTCTCGACATCAAAATGAAACAGTATGGTAGAAGAAAGTCTCATAACGTTATGTGAATTTGTTCCTGCAAGTGAGGTTCTTCTAATAGCCACCAGTGCTAAGTGCTAAAATTTTTATTCCAATTTTATTTTCTACTTAATCAATTACAGTCTATTTCCAAATAATTAATCATACATGAACACATTGAATTTATATGTGGACATATTATAAAGTGTTTCGCGATTTTCGTGTTATGCTATGTTCCATGCTCAACATTGTGATTGACAACTTAGTTGTGGAAATACGTATTTAGGATACGAATATTAATGTGGTAAGAGCTTGTATACCTTTTTTTTAAGTTGAGCTTAGAAGTTTCGAGAGCGGCTCTTCTAAATATAGTTCCACTTCAGAATATTGATCTTCTATTTGAAGGAACTGGGTTCTTGTCAGACCTTCACATTGGTATAGAACATGAATTACAGTTTCTTCCCCCGTTAAGAAGAATCTACATAAGTTTGTTCTGTCAAATCCATATTATTTATGTCATTGAACTGGCTCACTGTCATTTTAACAAAGTTTCCGTTTCTATTCAATAGGTCTTGGGTGAATATGCCTTAAGGAACTCTTTAGTCCATCTCTGATCAGGGCAGATCTTTCACCTTTCCCTAGATCTAATTTTATACTATTCTTGCATGGCTGCCTTTATATTTGTTTTTAAATGCCACAGGAAGTCTCCAGTTCTATAGAGGCCATAGACAAACTTATCGAACCAATTCGTCCGCCCGTGAATTTACCTCGGGTACCTCGGGAGCGCTATTTCCCGTACTCACATACTAGTTGTGAGCCCCTGAGAGGTAGGAGATTACCAATGAAACTTTTACATACAGAATTAAAGAAGAACAATGTCGATACGCTAACTGTAACCGATGTACACCTAGTGAGGAACAATATTTATAACGGCCGAAAGCAAATTCTTCAAAAATTCCAAGTTCAATATAAGAAGTGCATGATGTATTCAATTCAGTAAAGGTGTTAACAGATCAAGAGGAATGATTTTTGTAGCAAATTATGTAGCCTTTCCGGGTGCCTACCTCAAATTTACTTTTCAGTCAATTAAAAACTGTCTATGTAGATGGAACATTTAAATGTTGTACAAAGTTTTCCCATTAGTCATTCACTATACACGGACTTCAAAATGGATATCACATTCTTCTAGTCTTCTTTTTACTGGCCGGATAAGCAAACTAATACTTAAGTTAATTCATTTCATTGTATAAAAGACCAATGCATCAACTTTAATCCTTAAATTATTTACCTAGATTTTGAAAAGGCAATTCATTCTGCTGTATAGCATGTATTTCCTTCTACGGGGTTTAAAATGAATGCACATTATATCTTGGACAGTCATGGTAAGTTTCAAATACATTTTTCTTGTCGTATGAAATTAAGGTATCTATTGTCGAACCATGTATAGGTGGAGGAAAATACAAAAGCTTGGACTATCAACACAATACAACCAAAATACAGATGTTGGAAAATTAATCAGTATGTATTTGGCCTTCCGTTTTTGGATTAGTCTTCTGTGTGACTGGGTGACTGTTCGAGTTGAGTTTCGGGGAAATTTTACCTAAATGTTCCGCAATTCAAGAGTTCGCCGATTATTTATCTTATATTTCTGGGATTGAATATTTTGCCGAAAATAGTTCGTCTCTTGAACAAACAACAAATGTATGTGAAGGTTTTCACTCTAGATTTAACTCACTATTTTATACTCATCGTCCTAACATATTCCAATTTTTAGAAAATTTGAAAAATGTACAGTTAAGCTTTCATAAATCTAGTTTGTTCATAAATCTAACTTGTCAAAATTGTTAAAATTTCTAATTTGCTTATGTAGTCTTTTTTTGAAAGACAAACCAAATGTCGAGTAATCTTTTAATATAATTTAGAAAACACAAATAAACTAATACATAATTGATTGGCTATTCATATCAATTACTGCCTTTAACCTTCTAGTGCAGAATCAATGAGATTTCTTAAAAAATCAGGTTTTTCAACAATGTTTTTCCAGATATTTTCAATAGTTATTCCCCATTAGAAAATCTTATACGAGATCTATTGAATTTGTCATTTTTTTAATTTTCTCTCAAATATTCAAACAAATTGATCTATATCAGTTGGTATTCTTTTCCTCATTTGCGACATATGCTGCCTTCATTTCACCATCCTTTTTAACTTGTAGTACTGTAGATTTGTTCAAATGAAATTCTTCTGCGACTTGTTTAATGCCGCGGCTTTCCAAATTTAACAAAACTTGTACTTTGTCTGCCGGAGTCAGTTTCCTTGCCATTTTGGATATAAAAAATTGACAAATGTCATTTTGACGTTACAAGAATGAATTACAGCCAAACAAAAATTCAAAAATGTTTTATACTAGATTTATGTGAGATTAGCTATACTATCGAATGCAAGAAAGTGGTACAGTCATATTTTAATCGGTTTAAATCAGGCTGCGTGAATGTAGATATATTTTAAATGTGGGCGTCGAATTTAAATATTCAAATAACCTATAAGTGTCAAATAACATAAGCAAAAAAATCGGGACAGTGTCAAAATCGTTATGTCAATTTCCTTTATTTTTTTTGGCGTTGTAATTTTGACGATATTTGATTAACTTTCAAACTCTACGTCAAATTATATATCATAGTTGCTAATTCATAATTGAAAATGCCGTACCTTTCGAAAACTGATAAAGCCAGACTTGTTACTAGTTTGGAAAATGGGAAATCATTAAGAAGTGTATCGGTTCAATTTAATATTGTTAAAAGTTCAGCCCCAGGAATATATAAAAAAGTGGAGGGAAGAGGATAATTTAAATCGGAAAATAATTTCCGGACGTAACAAAATTTCGAATACGCAGGAAGACGAAACATTAGTTACTAAGATTAGGTAGAACCCTTTCAAAACATTAAACGAAACTATAATGTGTTCATTTGAAAAGTCAATCTAGGTTACTTTGAAATTTTGATAGAATAAGACGCAAATATATTAGTATGTGTTTGTTGTTCCGTAAACCTAAATCCAAATGACATTTGATAATGTCAATCACAAATATCAGTTAGTGCATAAAATAATCGTGCGTCGATTCTGGTTTAAATAAATTGCTTCTCAGTTTTAAAATGGCTTTCACTTTAGAACATAATTTTTTTTTAGTCCAGGCTTATTTTCGAAGTGGTAATAAAATTGATGGTTTATGGGCTTATTCAGTTCACGATTGCATGGTAGAATTTCAAGTTGAGTTTCCACATTTTGTAATAGATTATATACAATTTAAGAATACTTTGGATAGAACTTCAAAACTTTTTTCTGAAACTGATAGTCTCTTAAGAAAATCAGGCAGCGGAGCAGTTAAGAAACGTACACCTCAAGTTGTCAATCGTGTTGGAGAAATAATGGAAAATGAACCACAAACATCTGTTCAACATTTGAGTCAACAAATAAACCTTTCTGTTGGTACAACTTACAAGTTATTAAAAAAAGATATGCAACTTTATCCATACCGTGTCACAGCAGTACAAGAATTGTAGAAATTGATTACCCACGTATTTCAATTTCAAGTTGAGTTTCCACACTTTGTAATAGATTATATACAATTTAAGAATACTTCTTTTTGAGGCCTTATCTAAAAAATAACATATTTCGAACACCTATATTGAATTTGAATGATATGCTACAGAGAAGCGAACAGAAATGCATGGAAATTAATAACAATCCAGTAATGTTGCAGAATATCATCAGAAATTTTGAACGGAGGATTTTAAAGTGGATTGATCTTGAAGGACAACATTTTCAACATTTGTTATAGTTTTCAATAAATACCTATTATTTGTTATTTATTTGTATGTATGAAACTGTCAAAATATACGACTTCGTAGGTTAAGTAGTAAATTTCAATTTACGACATACTTCAAAATGTTCTCAGTAAATCACATGCTACTAGATTGGCTTTTCAAATGAACACTTGTTATAAGAACAACACAATTTCCTGTCTCATCTTGTAACACAATGGTTACAAGAAAATGAAATTTAAACATGAGATATCCAGCCCTACAGTCCCCTTATCTAAATCCCATTGAAAATGTATGGGGGTAAATGAGATAGAGTTTCTATCCAGAAAGAATTGGGAGATTGTTCAAAATGCTTGGCATCAAATTTCTATAAATGTTGTACAAAATATTGTCGCTTCAATGTCTACAAGATTAGATGCAGTTAATTATAAAGGTAGAATGACGAAATACTAATTATCTTAATGTAATAATTATTTTAATTTAATAAATAATCTTTCTCATTTTTAGTAATTGTTATTTAAATTTATTTCAAAAATTTTTAATAAATGTCAATAAGACACATATTTTTGACAATTCCTGACTTACTATTATGAGTAAAGATAGCCACTTAAGTAGTCACAATTTAAACCCACGCAGAAACAGTCTCCCGTTTTCTTTTGCTCACGAGAGTATGTTGATATACAGATAGGTGTAAGTGTCAAAAATTACTTTTGCACGTTACTACGGTCTTAAATACCTTAGCAACGTCACAATACTAAAATGTTTAAAAATTGACTTTACATATAACTTCACTACTGTACCACTTTTTTGCATTCGATAGTACCTACAAATTGATACTTGCATTAAAATACGTAGTGTTAATATGCAGAAAAAAATATATCGCAGAGCTGTATCTTTACGCAAGCAATACGCCGATAAGATAATATCATTATTAAAACAGAATGTGACAACTCAGTTTGAATTTGTAAAATACATGATATACAAATTTGTGCCAAATACTGCGCAATGACTTAATAGTGACTTAATTTTGCATCGACATACCCAGAATTACTTTAATCCTCATAATTCATAGTAGGGAATTAGTATACGGTCACCGGAGCGAACTAGCATAGAATTAACAGGGTTATCCGACGGCGGGAGTGAACTAGTATGCACCAGATAATAATATTAATTCACGAATTAGCATTCCTCAATAACTTAACGCAAATTGGCAAGATATGAGATAATATTGCGCCCGCGTCTTTGGAGCGACTTAAGATGTTTAGCTGTCGGCGTTCACCGTAAATATTTAAAAAAACCCACGAAAACTTTCCGATCATGAGGCAATATATTATATTTATAAAAAAAATAAATATGAAGTAATAAAACAAATTGTTAGAGACTCGTTTAGTATATTTCTATACAGGGTTAGGCAAATGTATGGATTCATTTGAATATCTTTGATATGGCTACTTGGATTTTAAAAATATTTTCCGCAAATAATTAAATGCGAATCGGGGATTCAATGAGGATATCTATATCCGAGTCAGACTTCTGGTTTATCCGGAAACGACGTTAAGATTTTTGCTTTAAATGAAACACCGTATTCTTACGAATTTTAATTGAGCTCTGCTTTGGGAGTTCAACACTCATAAGGTTTGGCAAACTTTGGTTCAAACAACGACAAAGATATTTAATTAAAACTGATATTTATAAATCATATTTATGTTTAGCAAGCCCTGGAACTAAAACTCAGTACTTGACTTAACTGTCAGAATTAACTTTCTAGACATCCAAATGTTAATAATGGTTCAATTAACTGAAAAAGAACGTGTTGAAATTGTGATGATTGATTTTTGGTAACAGCGTCAGAACTCATGCAGAAGTGTGCGATTTATTTAACAATTTGCATCAAGATCGACATCCAATATCACGAACTGTGATTGGTAAAACTTTGAGAAGGTATAACTTGACCGGAAATGTTAGAAATTTACCGAAAAGCGGACAACTAAAAGTCACAACTAATGAAGTTATTGTTCAAGATATTGCTATAGCATTAGAAGAATTACCACAAGCTTCTGCTACATCCCTCGCACTAAATTATGACATATATTGCCGATCAGTAGCTAGAATATTGAAGCACGAAGAATATCATCCGTATCAACCACATTTAGTGCAAAAATTATTGGACGAGGATTAAGATCGTAGAGTGATGGAGATTCGCAAAAATCACCAATATTTTAAATACGAGTACAATTGGCTGTTTTCCGACTAGGCTACGTTTTTTTTTTAATGATACGGTTAATCGCCATAATTGTCGATATTGGTCAATAGATAACCCTCATTGAATGTTAGAAATCCATATACAACATTCGCAGAAATTAAATGTTTGGGCTAGTATTTGCAGGAACCGTATTATTGGTCCTTTTGTCATTCATGGTACACTAACTTGACAGAGATATTTAGATCTATTACGAGATCAGATTGATCCTAATATTGAAGAAAATGGAAAATTACTTGTAAGTGTTTGGTTCCAACAATATGGGACATCCCTTCACTATGCCCTTAATGATTTTTTTTAACGAAACATTCCCAAATCGGTGGATTTGTCGTAGAGGATTCATTGAATGGCCCGAATAGACTCTAGATTGTTTTCTTTGGGGTCATTTAAAATCCGTGGTTTATACTATACGATCGCATAATCTGGACGAGCTACGGTAGAGAATAATTGAAGAGATTTAAGAAGTGCAATTAATTCGTGAGGAGGCTTTGGCAAATGTCATTTAAGAATTTATTCACACACTAGCATATTGTCAGGAAGTAAGTGACCGTTTACTTCGAAAACTTTCTTAACCGATATTGATTTTGCTTATATTTTTTTGTGTTCATTTTTCTTATTCTCAATAAAATTTGCATATTAGATTTAATTAAATATCTCTGTCGTTGTTGAACAAAAGAGTGCCAAGCCTTATTATTGCTGAACTTCCAGAGCAGAGCTCTATTGAAATTCGTAAAAATATACAGGATTTTTCATTTGAAATAAAAAAGTTAACATCGTTTCCGGCTAAACCGGAAGTCTGATTCGGATATAAATCTAATTATCGAATCCCCGATTTGCATTTAATTAATTGTGGAAACTCTTATTAAAATTTAAGTAGCCGTATCAAATATATTTGAATGGATCCATACATTTTCCTGACCTGTATATTTAATCTCAATATTCAAGAATAATTTTAAATATCTTAAAACCAACTCTATATGATAATTATTTTATAGCTACGGATAAGCGACTTTGAAGGGTAATTCGTTGACCCGTCATAATTCATTGCATTTATACTTACATTTTATTTTAAGTATTTGTTGTATTATTTATGATGTATGTTTTGCTAGAATAACAGTAGATTTAATTTATTAATTATTATCAATATATCTGAATTGCATTCAAACTCTCTTCACAGCTGCAAATGCAGTAGCTGTAAAATACAAATACCACTTTAACATAGATAAAATTCTAGTACTACATTATTAAGATTCCATTTATTTTAGGGTTTAGTTCGTTGTTGTCATTTAAGATTAGGATTGCGATATTCGATGATCTAGCGAAACATGTGCCTAGACAGGTAATTAATTTCAGTATGCCCTATCTCGTTGCTATCTACACCAATTACCTATGTTGTCAGTAGGGATGTTAATGTTTGCAATGTAAGTTTTCCTTGGCAATAACTAAAATCAAATTCAGTTCCATATAAAGCATCATACAGAAAGGTTCAACCTTCTATCTGAATACCTTTTACCATTAACAAGGTAAATCTCATAAGAAATGATAAAAACACACACAATGTTGTATTAGATTTACACTTTATTTAATAATATTTAATAATATATAACTGCTGTTTCACCGTACAACGGTTTCTTCAGATATAACAAGCGGTACTCTTGTTATATCTGAAGAAACCGTAGTACGGTGAAACAGCTGTTATATATTATTAAATATTATTAAATAAAGTGTAAATCTAATACAACATTGTGTGTGTTTTTATCATTTGATATGGATTTACATCAAGTAAAGGCAGAATCGATTCAAATCTCATAAGTACAAGCGAAATAGTTTATTAAGTAATGTAGGTATATATTATGGTGTAAATAAATAAGTTTACATTACATTGCATTTTTTATTTATTGAGTAAAAAGCAGAGCATGTCTTACACTCGTGCAGAAGTTGTGAAACAATCCACGATTGTACTTTCCGGTAACTGCAGCTTCAAAACACACATACTTTTCCTTCAAACCAGAAGGAAAACACAAATAAACAAGAAATTTTGAAAAATATAAGAAACCATAGAATATGCGACATTCTCGAAATATTTATTGTCAATAATAATCAATTAAGAGAACTGATTTCTTCAGAATGGCAGTTCAATACTAAGAAAAAAAATTGATAGATTGGTAACTTTCGTAGCTAGTAGAGTTGAGTACCAAATAACTAAACAATTACGTGAATTTAAACACTAGTTTATTTAAAATTTTATTTGCTTTTTAGCAAGATAATTTGTAATCAAGTCACTCATGAATTTGAGTAGGTATGTCTTTTCCTATTGTAACCGTTGCATAGTTATACAACGTGTTTAAAAAAAACTTCATCTCAATAAGCACTGAGTAACTACAGAGAGACCAAGGATGGTTGAGCGTGCCGCGTGTAATTGACGCATATGACACGTTCTGAATTGTATTTCGTCGGTGCGACATCTATGATTTTACGTATGAACTACCTCCAACATTAATATTTACTTAATTTGTATTTTAATAACTTAAGATATACATTCAACAATTGAAAATATCGTTATTAGAAGTCATTTAATATAGAGATTAATATTACATTACATATTCAGAAATATTATAACTATGTTCAAAATGATGTCCTTCATTTTGTAGAGATACATTAACAGGTCTTCTTAGAGAATTGAAGACATTTTTAAACAGTTCTTCTGTTATACTGTTAACAGCATTTGTAATAGCATGTTGTAGTTCTGGTAACGTATGTTGTGGAGTTTTAAACAATATGTTCTTTAAAAATACACAAATAGGAAGAAATCTAGCGGACCTAGCCCTAAAATTAAGCAAAAATGATAATGATACTTGTATAAACACAAAGAAAATTAACTTACAGTAACAACGAAATGTGCCTTTTATTGCCTTGAGAAAGATGTTTCTAATATTCAATTAAACGAAGTAAACCAAGGGAAAGAGAAACGAAAAAAGCTTATATTACTGACAAATTCAAATAATTAAAATGACAGAATGTTGGATTGACAACCACTGTAGCGAAGTTACAAAGTGCGGCAAAGTCGTGCTAAAGTTTATATATCAATGAAGCGGCACGGTCAACCTTTTTTGAGCTCTTTGTAGTACTTGCAAATTATTATAAGCCACTTGCCTTTTATTTATAACTATTTATCTAATGTCATTTTGTGATTAGCAATATAATTTTTTCTTTCATATATTTTTTTTACTTAATAATAATAATAATAATAATAATATTTATTTATTTGCCCAACAGGTAATCCCAATTACAGAGCAATAAGTACACAAATTAGATGTATGAATACACATACTATGTTAAATTATTACATAACTAAAATAATTTTGATATATAAATATAACAAATAAGTAATACCGATAATTATGATGTCAAGGTTCACATATCCTTAGTGTCCACCTCTCCAATGAATATGTCACTATAATATGCCTCAGCATTCCTCATCATGTGGAATATCGGTGATCTCATCAGTAGATTCGTCCTTGGAGTCGACAGCAAGAAAGTAACAGGGTTACGGGTACTAACACTAGGCACATTGAATCTGACCCTAGACAACAGCGCGGCACAATCAATTTTATTGTGGAGAAGATTAGGAAGAAACCTTGCGCTGTAGTTAACTCGACGAACAGTCAAAGACTGAACCCCATAGAGTCGAAGCAGTTCTTCATAGGAAGTGTTCCAGTCAGTATATACACGATTAGATTTGAAGAAGAGGTATTTTACAAATCGGCGCTGTATACGTTAATACTATTAGTACTATTAAATACTATTAAATAATGCACACATTGCAAGAAAATATTTTTATTGTCGTAGCATATTTCCGAAGAGTATAATTTCTTAACGGAGAATGGCAATATTCCTACGCGAAATGTAAGCGACAGTTTCACAATGGAGTTGTAGATAATACCGCTTTACATCATCACATTCGTCTAATCGTGGAAAAATTTCGGGCTATAGGATTTGTGTTAAAAGGCAAAAGTTCTGCTAAACCACGTACATAGCAAAATATTGTTGAACACATAGAAAACCTTGTTGGAGAAAACTCACATTCATCAGCCCGCCGTTTATCAGTACAAACGAAAGTATCTTCTAGTACCATTCATATAATTTTGAAGGGTCGTTAATATGTATCCATACAAAGTATGGATTGTTCAACAGATCTTACCTAGAAATCACGCTAGTAGGCTTAATTATTGCAACTTCTTTCAAGAAAATTTAAATAATGACGAAATTCTTGATCTAAGTTTTTTACTGATGAAACATGGTGTCGTTTAGGCGGGTTTGTAAATAAACAAAATCACAGAACATGGTCTATAAGCAATCCAAACAATCACATTGAAGTTCCTTTACATCCTGTTAAAGTTGGAGTATGGTTAACTGTATCTCGTCGTAGATAAATAGGACCAATATTTTTTCACAATAACATTAATAGCCAGCGATACCGAAAGCAGTTATTAACACCATTTTTAACTCAAGTGGAACGAGACGAATTCAATGGGGGTTACTTCCAGCAAGATGGGGCTACTGCACATACAACTCGTGAAAATTAAACGCTTTTAGAATATTACTTACCTCATCGAGTTATAAGCAGAGCTGTATAATTTGCGCAAGCAATAGGCAACTACTTTAGTTGTCTATATCTTCCGTACATTATACATCACTCGCGAATAATGGTCTATTTTTTAATATTCAGTACTTTTTACATCAGTTCATAAGGTTTAGTTCTCTTAAAATTATAATTCTCCGGTAGAAAAATAGCTTCTACATTTATGTATTGGTGAAATCTGCCTTCATGTTAAGAATTCTTCAATCAAAATTAATGATTGGCCCCCAGAACAAGTTTTAATATGAAGGGCATTTCTAATAATAAAAATATTATTAGCTATATGCTAAGTAGACTAAACAAAGTGCTGGTAGCTCAGGGGGCTCTAACTAAATACTAGGTAGTTAATAATAATAATAATAATAATTCATGCCTTAGCATCCCCCAACAGCTTGCGCCAATCACAGGGGGCATCGGCTGGCCATGAGTTATTATTACGCCTGCGGCTGTAGACCGACTTAAAATGTTACCTTTCCGCATTTGCCTTGGAATTTGGAAAACTACAGAAAACCAAACTCAGAAAGGAAGCACCGGGATTCGAACCCGGTACTGCCGTACTACGAGGCAAGTGTGCAAGCCACCAAGCCACTAGCTGGTGCCATTGGTGTTTATAAGAATATTTTCTGCTTTTATTTCTAATAAAAATAAACGTGTTTGCAGTATGTAGTAATACTTTTCTTTCTCTAAACCTAACCTATTGAAAAAATAAACGTTGACAATGCAAAAAAGTGCGATTCACACCCGTAAAATACTATAAAATATCAAGCTCATGATATCGAAGGTATACTCGATTTTTCTGAAATTGACTGTACTTGTAACTAATAATTTGATCTAAATTTAATGGTATTTCATGACCATAAATCAGGATATGTCAAAAGATTATTTCAAATAGTTGACTGAACTGATACTTGTTGAAACTCCATATTAAAGTAATAAAATAAACCAGAGTAGTTTCAAAGTTTGTTATTGTTCACTACAATACTGTTTCGCCAAACTTTGGCTTCATCAGGTGATGATAAACTGAACAATACAAGTAGTAGAGGGGAGTTATTGAATTATGTTTGTTCATTTAGAGTTAAACCTAATTTCCTATATCTATTTATTTCTATATTTTCTAACAGATTAAGTTTCTTCCTTTGTCTTGTACATACAGAATCTTAAATTTTCTATTAAATTTATGATTTGAATCTAAACTAAAGTTTCCGAAAGTTGAGTCCGTCTTTTCTACAGACTAGTATGCTATCCACTAGTCTAATAATACACTCCGCAAAATAATTATCGCAACACCTGAATTTTTTTAAGTACACGACCATTTAAACGTACTGTTTGCTATTAAATTGATCATATGACCTTTTTGTCGTTGTCAGACTGACATCTAAACGACATACCAAAAAAACATTCTTTTTACTGCCTGTTTTTTGATAAGTGCCGAAGACGTGCAGTAGAAAGCATTTAAAATATTGTAGTTTGTTAGATCGGTTCAATTTTTTATTAAATTACCGTTACGAATGTTCAGAAACGTGTGTCTTTACATCTTACGTATGAAGAAACTGTGCAATGTATCACACTGGTGGAAAATGGCCGTAGCATGCGGTGCTAGAAGTACAGCCATCAACTGTAAGTAGAGCAGTAACACGATTTAGGGAAACTGGGAACTATAGAAGAAGGCCTGGACAAGGTCGCAAAAGAGCTACTACCCCACCAGATGATCGTTTTCTGAGGTTAACTGGTCTGCGTACGCGTCATTTCACTGCTAAATTTCTCAAAAATGAGCTTTTATGGGCTAGAAATGTACAGCTTTCCGCACAAACTATCCGCAACCGTCTTTGATAAGATGAGATAACTGCTCATGGTCCTGCTCACGGTCCACTTCTTACCAGAGAGCACCGGGTAGCTCGATTACAGTTTGCACGTGAACACGCCGATTGGCACATAAACCACTGGGGCCAATGTCATCATTACGGATGAGTCTAGGTTTGCTTTATGGTCTTCTGACAGACGTGCGCCGGTGTACAGACGACCTGGCGAACGTTATAGTGTCTGTAACTTCCGTCCACGTGTCCCTTTTGGTGGAGGATCCGTGACGTTATGGGGAGGCATCTCTTTACAGGGCCATACAGCATTGGTAGCATTACCTGGGGCTAGATTAACAGCAGCTAGATATGTTACCGACATTTTAGAAGAACATGTGATACCATATACGCCCTTTGTTGGCGAAAATTGTGTTCTTATGCACGACAATGCACGACCCCACATAGCAGGAACTGTATAGCAATATTTGCAGGAAGTTCAATTGCCTGTATTAAAGTGGCCTGCACGAAGCCCAGACATGAACCCTATCGAGCATGTCTGGGACCACCTAGGACAAGCTTTAAAACGGCCCCAGCGAGCATTCCGTAACCTTGAAGAACTCGAAGATGTACTTTTACAAGAATGGGAAATCTTTCACAAGACTATGTTGCAGACCTCATACGCTGCATGCCAAGGAGGATGGAAGCTGTAATTCAAGCCAGGGGTGGATATACCAGTACTAGTGCCATTTTAAACCAGTATTTATTATTTTGTAATTTTGAATAAGGTGTTCTTTTGTTATTTTCTGCATTATATGAGTTGAACAGTGCTGTTAATTATCTTTTATGTTTTTTCATGACCTAACATTTATAAGTAGAATAGTTTAGATATTCAGAAATGACATTTTATGGAAAAAAGTTGGTGTTGCGATAATTATTTTGCGGAGTGTACTAGTCAGCTTTAAAGGTACAGGTAGACAATTAAAAATTTTTCAAAACTACATTAACACTATTCACCCTAATATAAAATTTACAGCTGAAATGGGAAAAGATAAGTCGATTAATTTTCTAGATCTAACAATTTCAAACGTAACAGGGAAACATTAATTTGCAATATACCACAAACCAACACACACAGTCCCACAACAATACACACGAGCTCCTTTCCCCCATTTCACACAAATTATCAGCATACAAATCCATGATACACAAACTAATAAATGTACTTTTAAATAAGAACAACTTTGATATAGAACTCATTAGACTGTCAATGATGGATAAAATTCTGCAACGTAAACTAAGAATTCAAACTCAGTCTTTAATTTACCCTAGAATATGGAACATCACGGAAAACAAATATAATTCAATCACATACATGGGACTAACATCTATAAAAATATGTAAACTAATAATTGAAGGGGCGATTGGATGAATATGCTATGCTACAATTTCTGAAAAATTGAGATTTTTTGGTGGAAGAATATGTTATGTGCTACAGCATCATGCCACGGACTTTCATGGTTAAAATACACTGTTTCTTAGAGTTATGGAATGGATGAATGTGCTATGTTACATCATTTTATGGACAGCAAATGGATGAACATGCTATGTGCCATTAAATGTACATATCACGTTCATCCACTCTCTCTCTCTCTCTCTTTCTCTCTCTGTAAACAGTTTCAACTATAGGGTGGAAGAACGTGCTAAGTTTAATCTAACCATGCGCAGATATGACAAAATAACATAACCTGTAAGTTTCGCGTGTCAGAACCACAATAATAGGTGCTCAATGTTTTTGATTGATAAGCATAATTATTGATTAAAACGACAAAAATGGTATCACGAGGTCAAAAGATTTAACAATTACTGAAAAACACAAAAGATAAACAGCCAGATTTAGAAATAATCGGTGCGCAAGACTTTAAAGAGTGTAATGATGTGAATGTAAAAAAAATGGTGGTACAATCTGAAACGACGTCAAACAATAATAATAATAATACTTTGGAAACAGCAGATGGTACCTAAGTAATAAAATAGTAGTATATTATACACCGAGGTTGTGAAGACAATAATTTTCTAGGCCGAGCTCATTTATACAAGGTGCGAGGGCTAGAAGACTTTTTACAACTGCGGTTTACATGCAATTTTTTTCACTACTAGCACATTAAATCTTATAAAAGCAATTTAAATTTGATCTTGACATTTCAATCTGACGTTAGTGTCTTTATGTGTCACATCATTTTATCATCTGGCATGACATTTTTAGTAAATTATTTACCTAGGTATCATTATTAACCTAGATAAAGAAAAACAGCTTCACAATCATTATTACAAAATAAGAGTGTTAATAATATTTTTCTAGGCTAGTAGTGGAAAAAATAAAATATTACGTTTTACATAAAATTATTATTATTGGTCTGTTTGTAGAAGCAGAAAATGTTAAGACGTTCGCTATTTTAAAGCCTGCTAGTTTTGAGGATACCCAGCCTAGTACAAGTGGTACTCAAGTAAACGACATGCATCATTGTTTTAGGGTAATAGAAACTTTACTCAACTGGGACTGATGCATAAAAAGAAAAACATGTTGAATGAGACAGTTCCATTTAGAGCAATTAAGTGGATACGTGTTGAAGAATTTGGTTCTTATTTATATAAAGAAACGTACGATGTTTATATACCTTTCAAAAAAGTATATCTTATAAAAAACACCAAACGGCAACCGAATGTAAGCTGCGAGTTAACACGATTAAACACAGAGACAAAAGTGGGAAATATATCCGACAAAAAAATTGACAATCTTCGTGTGCAGCTTCCATACATTGACGAAGAATATCGTTGGTTTTATGAAGATTTGTTGGCCAGATACGATAGAATCCACCAACAACCAGCAGAACCGAAAAAAAGGAAGACCAAATAGTTTTTGAAATTTCCTTAAACCATATTATGTATTTTATAACAATAAAGCATTAGCATTTAGCACGATCTTCCCTTTATATGTTTGCATTTATATGACTGGAGGGCATGCAAGAATGTGTTATGTGCAATAAATATTTTCTTTAGGAAAAACTAGCAACAATAGGAGTTTTATGTCGTACTGATTATTTTGTTTTCATTTAGAGAATTTATATAAAAAATATTGAAGTTTCCGGCTCTATTAATAAAAAATTCACAGAGAAATAACCTAAAATGCATTTTGTGATGATTTAGTTAATTGTAACATAGCACATTCATCCACTTGCCCCTTCAATTAAAAAAGCAAATAATAAATGTATATCCTTTATAACAAATAATTCAGTCCAGAAATATATTAGAAATGATAAGATAATGATAAGAAATGATAAGACAAAACAGAAAAGAAGGCGAACTCAGGGGTTTATATGTTGACATGAACGTGCAATAAGGTCTATATTGGTCAAATAGGACGTACTTTTGAACAGAGAACCAAGGAGCATGAAAGAAGTTACAAAGATAAGAAGACGGACTCAACTTAGTTTCACAAACCATTGTTTAGATTCAAATCATACAAATTTAATAGAGAATTCAAGATTCTGCATGTACAAAACAAAGGCAAAAACTTATCTGTATATTATATAGAAATAAATAGATATAGGAGATGGTTTAACTCTAAATGAACAAACAGAATTCATTAATTCCCCTCTACCACATAAATATATGTAAAATTGTTGAGTTTATCATCACCTGATGAAGTCAAAGTTTGGCGAAATAGTATTGTAGTGAATAATAAAAAACTTTGTAACTACTCTGGTTTATTTTATTACTTTAAACGATTATTTACTTGATTATATATAATAATGTACGGTTACGCCTCTTATAAACAAAAAAATAATATCAAATACATACTTTGTACGTTCAAGTAGTTAGTATAGTGAATGAGTACAGTAGCATAACTAAATAAATTCTCTACATGTTCGAAGTAGATATCATATAACATTCAACATCTTCAACGCTGCGAATCGATTTCTAATTTAATTCCATTTTTATTGCGATATTATTTCGAATGAGTGATTCCGAAACTGAAAAATTTCCTTATGCGCCAATAACAACATAAATCTGGCAAATAAAGAATCTTTTATAGAATAAAGTCACATTTGCAATTCAAATTAATTGCTTTATGCTTTCTTATAAGAGTATTAACAGGATATTAGCATTTATGCAAATTTTAGAACGCCCATAATCAGTAATTAATATGATTTACAATTTCTCTAAATATTGATTAATGTACTCAATTTGTTTACTTCTGTAATATTGTGCAATATTGGTTATTTTTTTCTTCCAGAATTAAACATAAAAAATATTTTATTCTCAATATTTAAGTCAATTACATAAAAAAAATGTTAAAGAATTAAAAGTGAATATTTTGAAACGAAGTGGAGTGGAAGACCAACTGTTGTGACGAACGACTTGTGGGTAATGTTGAAGAAAAAATTCGTGAAAATCGGCGATTCACAATCACAGAACTAAGTACCTTTTCCATCAAATTTCAGTTTTTTACGAGCTTGTTATTGAACATTTAGGTTTTGTTCACGATGGGTGCCAAAACTCCTTGCCGAAGACCATAAAACAAAGAGAATTGAATGGACACTTACTTTTCTGACACGTTACTATGTTGAAGGTGAGGATCGCCTCAAACATATCGTAACAGGTAATGAGACTTGTGACGTCTGTGTCAACGTTGAGACGAAAAGACAGTCAATGTAGTGGGGGTCCCTCTAACTCACCTACGAGGAAACCTTTAAAGTAACGTCAAACTTTGATTTAGTTCTTAGAAACTAACATCTCTTCCTTAACATTGGGAGGCAATGGTTTGAGAGCGATGAAGAGCTGCAGGACAATGTTACAGTATGGTTCACAGGCGGCAGAGTTCTATGAAGAAGGCATTGAAAAGCTAGTTCATCGCCATGACAAATGTCTCAATCTTAATGGCAACTATGTACAAAAATAGCTGAAAGTAGTAGCTTTAAGTTGTATATCATAAAAACCTCTTCACGTATTGTTTTTTTAATACCAAACGGAACTTACTTTACAAATCGCCCTCGTATGTTGTGATAAGAGCATTAGAATTATAGATTATATTGAAAACTAACAAATAGTTGCTTTTATACTTTACGAAAAGGCATCCAAATTACAGCACATATGTGGAGGTCCTAAACAAACTTCACTATAAGTCGTCTTTATACAGTCCGGCAGTTGATTGAGTAGATCAACGCACACTGCGCTAAAATTTTTTTAACAAATTGAAATCTGTCACGGAACATTCGCCCCAAAATTAAAAAAAAAGTTTAGTATCGACATGTTCACTAAACTATTGCTTTGTTTAAGAAATCATACGTGTAAATAATAGCACAAAAGAAAATAGTGTCACACTTAAGGCTACCAACATAATTTTCAAATAATTTGGGAAGAAAGAAAATTATTTTAGATCTCGAAAGACTACCCGAATTACTAAGAAAAGGTATAGTATTTTTACGATAACAGATCAGTCAATTCATCAATGTGAGCCACACAACGTTGACAAATTTCTTGTTCAGATCTTGCAAATAATTGCCATTTGGATTATAGGTTACAGTTCGGTTAAAAACTCCAAAAATCTTTTTTACAGATGCCATTTAGGTTATACTTTAAACTGTTTAGAATGTTAATATTGAATATTTATCATTCTATATTTAAACAAATACGTAGTTTATATGAATTAATAAAGACAATTGTATTAGTACTTTTGTTGTTTTGCAAACTTTACAAATATAGTATCAATATATTAGAATAAAAAACCGAAGGAATGGAAATAGTTTATTACAGTTAATATTAAACATCATGATATGATATAATATAGCACTATAGTTTGTCTCAAAAAGAGAGAGACAACTTTCCGAACGAACCCCCATCCCAAACCACATCATTACTTACTTTCAACCAATGAAAATTAACGGTCATTGTGGGTTGTTCAGAAAGTTGTCTCTCTCTTTTTGAGACAAACTATACATACGTTCAACTAAACAACAGAATATAAAGGTTTATATTTTTTAGTTTTTATCCCATTACAATCATGAATTTCTCTTAGGCACAAATAATAACACAGGCCTGCATAAAATTTGTGATGACGTGATTTTTGTTTGTTAAGCTCAGTTTTTATATAGCAATAACTAATTAAAATACAGTTGGTCTCTACCACCCACAGATTTTTTTTTTTTTAATTTGTCCTTAGTATTGTGCGTGGTATTTGATAAATAAACATTGCTTAAAAATATGTCTAGCCGGTGTTGCAAAAACAAACCAGATGATTTCTGTAAAGATATTTCGTCTTGAAAAAGTTTAAGAGACCAATTGGTGAATTTGTGAAAAATGCATATTATGCTTATTTCAAAATCAAATTAGGAGATCAAGATAAAGATTGGGCACCGCACGTTGTTTGTAAGGTATGTGAAAAAGGTTTAAGACATTGGACCAAAGGGAATAGAAAAAGCCTTCCTTTTGGAATACCGATGGTTTGGAGAGAACCGCAAAATCATCATGAAGATTGCTACTTTTGTCTTTGTGGTATTAAGGGGCATAATAGAAAAACTTTGAAACATATTTTGTACCCAAACAATTTTAAATCAGCTATCAGACCAGTTCCTCACAGTGATCATGTACCTATACCTATACCCCCCAAAGTACTACAAGAAGATATTGAAACCTCTTCAACTTCCGGCTCCGTACAGATGGATAGTGATTTTGAACCATCAACCTCAGGTCAAAACCAACCTCAGCTATTTTCACAAGCCGAACTGAATGATTTAGTAAGAGATTTGGGACTTTCAAAAGATCTTTCTGAAGTACTGGTGTCTAGGTTGAAACAAAAAAATTTGCTTGCCCCAGAAACTACCTTCATATCTTCCTTTAGCTGAATATGACAGAAAAACAACCAAACGAAGCTTTTCTGAGAAAGGAAAACGTTTTTTTAAGAAGCATAAAGAATAGATAACTATTTCTAATAGTTTATATGTGTATATTTTTGTATTTTTTTTAATATAATATAAAACTAGCTTATAAATGAAATAAATCGTGTTTTTTCTATATTTTTTGATTTTACTGGTTTGAAAAATAACCTTACGTGATACAAAAAAAAAATAAACAGATTTGAAATCAGCGCTACCCAATTACTAGAAAACAGTTATTTTTAAATCAACTTTCAAAGTGTTAAAAAATGCAGGCCTCTGTAATTGGTGTTGTATTTGAAGTACTCTTGCCAAGCAGATATTAGGCATTATAGTAAGACTTTTATCCGGTTGACATTTTACTCTGCTATTCTTGACATACATTAATGACCTTCTTGATTGTATTGAGTGTCATGTACTTGCATACGCTGACAATGTCAAAATGTATACTTCCGTCAAGTCTGACTCTGTATTTCTTCAACAAAATCTTGATCGTTTGACTGGTTGGTGCTTTTCTAACAAATTCAAAATTAATGTTGCTAAATGTTGGTCTATTTCATTCACGCGAAAGCTAAATCAACCCCTTCTTTTTGTGTAATACATAATGAATTCATAACACAATCGGATAAGTTCAGGGATCTTGGTGTATATTTTGATAGCGAACTTAGATTCTCTTTCCACATCGAACAACTTTGCAGCTTCACCTACAGAAATTTACAGGATTTATTATGCGTGCTGCTCAGTATTTCACTAATTCTGACATCTTAAATCGCTCTTCTTTGCATTCGTTCCTAGTAGTTTGGAATATGCTTCTCCCATCTGGTCACCTTACTACGTTTATCATCAGCTTTGTATTGAACGCCTGCAGCGGAAATTCCTAAAATTTTTGTCTTACAAGCTCAACGGGACGTATCCTCTGTTACAAACACGGGCTTTACGTCTTGGTGCCACTTATTACTAAGAAGCGTTGTGGTTGGCCGGCTGGTGTATGTGCTAATAATAGTGAAATTATTCTATAATAAATAATTGTGGTGCTGGTGAAGTATCATCAAAGGTCCAGGACGTGTATGATAATGGTTAATTAAATAAATATATTACAATTTACTAACTAAATAAAACACAGGAGCGTTCTCTTTGTAGTTTGTATTTATTATTTACATAAAAGAAATTGAGCTTGATATATTTAAAAGTAATTGAATAAAAGTAATATATACGCGAGGAGCGATAAATAAGTAATTAAAAATTAACACAAAATATACTGAAACGAACGTTAAACTGGCCAGTAAATCAAATGTTAATTAATTACATTTAATATAAAATATAATCTCTGTATTGAGCAATACAGAGTTACCTTTGAGTTGCGAAGATGGTCGGCCACGTGGTCTGCGAAGATATACTTGGACAAGTATGGAGAGCGATGCTTGGCAGACGGATGAAGAACTCAATTAAATTAGTGTAGATTAGCTCAAAAAAATAATATATATTGAACAATACAGATTACCTTCTAGTAGCGGAGATGTAAGGGCGCGTGCATCATGGTCGGTACTTGACCAGTACTGCGGGTAAGATCTTTAACTCACGAAGGTTCTAAAGAGAAGACTGATTCGTGTCGAAGTAACACTGGTCTAGAAAAAGGTCTGTTGTTTATTGCTCTAAGTTAAGAGCGGATCGATATTATTAATATCTTGACTAATAATTATTAGTCAAGATATTAACAATATCTAATTATAATTAATAGAAAGCGCGACCTGAAGAGGTGTTCTATCGATTGCATAAATATTATTGAAATATCCCTTGTGAAACAAGCTTTCAAATGATATGAAACACAACATATAAAAGAAGATATACATAATTAAATTAATAACAACCTAAGTTAACATCGAAATGTATATAGAAATTCAGGGACCGTTAACGGTTGTTGACGGTTCAAAGCAGGTATATTTCGAGAGTCTCCCGGTTAGGGATATAACAAAAGAAATCTTTCTTTTTGCAAACGAATATACAGAAAAATGTCTAAGTTAGGTTTAATATTTTAATATTTTAGAATGTGAGATATTCTCAGAAGAAATATTATTTAAAAATAAATTAAAATATTCTTATATATGCGAAGCGTAACACCTCCAAGGGGAATCGATTATGATTCACTGCTTGAAAGGCTCAACATGCAATCTTTCACTAGGCGCCGTAACACGCATGTTACCCATTGTTATCACAATTAAAATTCTATGTCCCGCGCCAATCCTCCAGATTTGTCAATACTCTTATCCATCCGACTCCAAAAACTAACGTGTCACTTAACTCGCCTCTTTACAGAATGAGCCGATCTATTAATAGCACTTACGACGACTTGTTCGTATAAGGGTTGGCTTTTGTGATACTTATTACTTTAATTACTTTTTGCTCGTCTTTTTTCGTTTTATTACTTAATTTGTATATTTTTGCTTGAGTTTAATTTATCAATTTTAATTTTAGTTAGTTATGTTTTTTGTAATTTGCTTTGTGTATTGTGTACGTGCATACATTTACATTTATATTTGTATTATACCCTGTAAATGGTCTCTGTTGGGTAATAAATTGTATTATTATATTATTATTATTACAGTGGACTCGTAATGTGCCTCTAAAGTGTATAAATATGGCGTAATAAAAAGCCAAACAAATATTAAAATCAAAACACTATATCATATATTGGCTCTCAATTTCTCAAATATTTTCACTGGGACAAAAGAATTCATAGATAAATCTATGATAAAAAGTTAAAAGTGCAGTCGTAACTTATAGGTAAATCTAAAACCACTCTTCGTATGTTAAGAATTTTCAATATCAACCAGAATAGTTCTTTGCCTCTAAAGACATAATGAAGTATACCTTTTCCTAGATTACAATTTTCTTCTTGTTTACAAGGAAAAGAATTATTTCATATGTACTTACTATGTATATCTGTACATATGATAAATTGAATTTCTAACTGCGTATTGACTAAAACGTCAATATTAACAATTTGTTTATCCTTATTAAGTTTAGAACTGGTTTCATGTTCTCTTTGCTTGGCCGTCGAAGAAATTACATAATAGTATCAACATTCATATATAATGCATTAGCCACTCTCTAAAAATAAATATGCATATTATATAGAAATAAAATTAACAATTCTTAATAAATTACCTCTTGTACACAATTTAACGATAATAAAGGTTCGTTGTTATCGCATTCTGCTTCAAAATACGTGATTAGTAATAAAACTAACTCTCTTGCCTTTTTTCTACGCGGCTTAGGCATGGATTATTAGTTATAAGACGAACTTGTGAGAGAAGAATACAGAAAAATAGCATCAGAAAAATAAAATGAGCAATACTAATATGTAACGGTGACTGACAGATTACAAGCAGATATACGTGACAACAATGCTCCGTATAGGTAACACTGAACATACAAATTTCCTAAAATGTTGGAAAAATTATATCTACTACGTTAGTAAATTGAATTACTTATCAGAATAATTGAAACATACATGGGTGGGTAAAACCCCACCAGTTTTGTATAATACAAATATTTTTAATAATATAAAATATTATTAAAAATCTGGTGTGAAGAACACAAATACAGGTTCACTATTAATATTTTTTGTGAACGTATCCGAATATATCCCTCCCCAGAGACGCAGATACGTATTTCGCCTTTATACGGGCTCATCGGTACGCCCCTGCTGGAGAAAGGATATCTTCAGACACATTCACAAAAAAGAACCACATCGCCATATCACAGAAATTATCCAGACGCCCTCGCCCTGTCCACATAACCAATGCGAACCAACGACGCCTTTCTAAAGATGGCACAGCCGTGTCTAATAGTGAACCTGTATTTGTGTACTTCACACCAGATTTTTAATAATATTTTATATTATTAAAAATACCTTTGTATTATACAAAACTGGTGGGATTTTACCCACTCATGTATGTTTCAATTATTCTGATAAATTACACATGCGGTTAGTCCGTAGTATGAGTGAAGACACAGACAAAATGCAGTTTCTAGAGACACGGCTGCGCCATCTTTAGAAAGGCGTCGTCGGTTCGCGTTGGTTATGTGGACAGGGCGAGGTACTTCGGTTGTCTGACAACAGGCAGCGCTGAATTTACGTCTACGCTCGGTCTGGATAATTTCTGTGATATGGCGATGTGGTTCTTTTTTGTGAATGTGTCTGAAGATATCCTTTCCCCAGCAGGGGCGTACCGATGAGCCTGTAGAAAGGCGAAATACGTATCTGCGTCTCTGGAGAGGGATATGTTCGGACACGTTCACAAAAAATATTAATAGTGAACCTGTATGTGTTCTTCACACCAGATTTTTAATAATATTTTATATTATTAAAAATACCTTTATATTATGAATTATTTATCTTTTTATATCTGATATTACTGGTGATGACGTGACTGATCTGTTATTGTAAATAGACTATAACAAGTAATACTTAACGATTATAACGTATAAACGATTCCAATAAACAATAAAACATTGTAGCATTTCCTCTCTTTACTAAGATCTTTTATTGTTTATTTAAAAGAAACAAACATTTTAAGAAGAACAGTCAAAGCTCAACATCAGCAGCGTACGATCTAACAAACACAATAAATAAAGAACTCGATATAAACAAAACTGTGGTGAGCTCTTCATAGACATGAAGAAAGGTTTTGATACCGTACCCAAGCGAAGACTAATAGAAAAAATGGAAAGATATGGATACACTAATGAGACTCTAAACCTGATTAAGACATATCTAGAAAACAGACCACAAACAACAAAAATAGATAATACTGAAAGTACTTACTTATACGCCGAATACGGACTGCCACAGGGCGGAAACCTCCCGCTAACCCTCTACATACTATACACAAATGACCTTCTGGAACCCCACCTAAGAGGACAGATACATTTATACGCTGATGATATATGTATATTGCATATGCCACAAAATATAAAAGATATAGAGAGAATAATACTGGAAGACGCGTAGGTAGTAGAGTAATGCTGCCTCGATAACCTTCTTACCATCAATCAAACAAAAACAAACTATTTGATATTTACAAATACAAAAGCAAAGCCGAAATTAAATATTACTTTAAAGAACAAGCAACTACAATAAGTAAAAGTAACTACAAATCTAATCTAGGTTTAACTATACAAAACAATATGAAATGGGATTCGCATGTTGAGAAGATAATAAAACAAAATAGGAAAGTAATAGCAGCGTTGAATAAAATAAAATATGTAATACCGATACACTAGAGGAAAGCTATCTACCATGCACTATTCTCACACATAATATCTACCTAATAAATATTTGGTGAAATACGTCAAAGAACAACCTGACAAAACTACAACGACAACAAAACAAAATTATAAAGATCCTTTATAAAATGGACTATAGAACACCAACAGAAATAGTGTATCAAGAAATTCAAGAACTACATATCAAACAACTAATTACATTGAGCAATTTCTTACTACTATATAAAATAAAGAACAAAACAAAAATTAATATACATTTACACAGAAGCAGAGAAATACACAGATACAGAACACGCAGGATATCCCAATCAGAACGGAAAGATTTATCCACCAAAAACACACACAACTATTAACTACAACAACAATAAACATATACAACAATCTTCCTAAAGTTATAAAAGATCTTCAATATACAAACTTTAGGGCAAAAGTAAAAGAAATGTTAAAATCTAGTGAAATAATTTGACAAAAGGCACGGACTCTGCCGCCCACTTCTTATTTCACTTTAATGAAAAACATGAGGCCGTCAACTCCAGTAGCCCGAGATGGTATCCCGTGGCGAAGAAGACGGACGCATGCGTGGCATTACATATGTATATAATATATGTTATGTGTATTGTATGTATGTTGTGTCATAAGTGTACTGAAAATAAACGTATTAAGTAAATTATGTGCAAACTATCCGTCATCCTTACGATATCATGATATCGTAAGGATGAAGGATGAATTCTTAATTCCAATATATTCATTCATAAATTATAGTAAAAACTAAACATTGCAAATTATTATAATAAAAACGCGCTCAATATCCTTTTTATCTATTTTATCGCTATACTTATAACAAATTTAGTACTCAGAATCTTCGTATTCGTCGCCCTCCGATTCCGCAGCGGCCTCTTGATATTGTTGGTATTCAGAAATAAGATCATTCATATTAGCTTCCGCTTCAGTAAATTCCATTTCCTCCATACCCTCACCAGTATACCAGTGCAAAAATGCTTTACGTCTGAACATGGCCGAAAATTGTTCAGCAATTCGCTTAAATAATTCCTGTATAGCAGTTGTATTACCAATAAATGTTGCTGCGTTCTTCAGTCCTCTTGGTGGTATATCGCAAATTGCAGTCTTTACGTTATTGGGTATCCATTCCACAAAATACGTACTGTTTCTGTTTTGAATATTTAACATCTGTTCGTCAACTTCCCGTGTAGACATTCTACCGCGAAAAATTGAAGCAACCGTTAAATATTTACCTCTGCGCGGATCACACATCATGTTTTTTGCGTCGAATAATTGCTTCACCAAATCTGGAATTGTCAAAGCCCTATAAGGTTGACTTCCTCTAGCAGTTAGCGGGGCGAATCCCGGCATGAAAAAGTGAAGCCTTGGGAAAGGAACCATATTAACGCATATTTTTCGTAAGTCTGCATTAAGTTGCCCTGGAAAACGCATACATGTCGTAATTCCAGACATAGCAGCAGATATTAAATGATTTAAATCTGCATAAGTTGGTGTTGATAATTTTAAAGTCCTGTAGCATATGTCATATAAAGCTTCATTGTCGATAATATAAGTCTCATCAGTATTTTCAACTAAATGGTGCATAGACATTGTAGCGTTATATGGTTCTACAACAGTATCAGACACTTTAGGACTAGGTATAATCGAGAAAGTACTTATTATTCTATCAGGATATTCCTCTCTGATTTTTCCTAATAACAGAGTTCCCATACCAGATCCAGTGCCTCCTCCGATAGAGTGAACAACTTGAAAACCCTGCAGACAATCGCAACCTTCCGCCTCTTTTCGTATAACATCCAGCACTACATCGCATAATTCCGCTCCTTCTGTGTAATGTCCCTTAGCCCAATTATTACCCGCCCCGGCTCGACCGAAAATAAAATTATCAGGTCGAAATAGTTGTCCAAATGGTGCCGACCTTACAGCATCTATAGTTCCCGGTTCTAGATCTACCAAAATTGCTCTAGGCACAAATTTCGTTCCGTGAACTTCATTATAGTAAACATTTATTCTTTCCAATTGTAAATCTGTATCGCCATGATAACTTCCTTGTGGAGTTATACCATGTTCGTCTGAAATGACCTCCCAAAACTGTAAAAAGAAATTATAATTACATATTGCTATGGATTTTCCCTAAATAATATTTAAAATTTAATTAAAAATAAATGTACAAATTTTTTTAACTTATGTGTATATCCGATATATTTAGATAAAATGTGCGTATGCAAAAACTTGTTTTTCCGAGGCCGAGGTCGACTTGATGTGAAAGCGATAGAGAGGTGTTGAGGGGGAGACTAAGTTTTGCCCTAAGACAAGAACGTTGTATTTCTTTGAAAAAAAAAAATATATATATATATATATATATATATTAAAAATAATAGATTTTTTATTGGTTTTAACGACCTTTTATTGAATTTTGATGTTTTTACGACGTTTCGACTTTTATTAATTCAGTCTTTTTCAAGTAACTGGAAACAAGAAATATTACAATGAAAACGTGAGAACTGTGTTGGTTTCGTGTGATAGACATAACAATTAAATTAACAATTTTAAATTTAAAATTAGATTAAAAAAATAATTACAAATTAAGTTAACATTTAACGTTGAAAATTAAATTAAAATTAAATTAAAAATAGCTTAAATGAATAGGTAGGGAAACATTAAAGTGATTAACATCTGTATGAATAAATTGGAAGTTTGAATTACACTACAAAGAGAAATTAAAAATAAATATTATTATTTTTTAGATAAGATTGTTCGGAGTAATTTAGAGGAAGTTTTAATCCACTTAGCTGTCAATTTACAGTGGATATATTTTACCTCATTGTATCATTGTAAAATACACAATCTTTATACTTTATAAAGATAGTTTTTTTTTCTTTCTTGATTTTTTTTGTATTAAATATTCATTTAAATTTTATCTTGTGCTTATTTGATTTCATATACCTTTACTGTCCATTAATTAAGAATAAGTAACTTATATTAAACTTGTGTGATCAATTCACTGGCGCTCAATTCATGTTTAACAGTTCCACGATTTTCCGATTGGAACCCTGAGAAGAAAGAAGTCCCATTTTTTGGAAATCAACCGGCTGAGTATCCTAGTTGGGAAGTTTTGTTGTGGATGGTGGCACAATTAAATTCAATAAACCACTATTCATAACAATATGTAATATGCAATGACAAATAGCTTAGTTGTAGGAAATCCTTTAAGTTCGTTATTGACAGAAATTTTAATGAAAAGTTCAGAAATCAAAATTTTAAATAAGTCTTTAAGCTAGAATATATTCTTTTGGCATAGATATGTGGACATTATAGCATGTTTCACAGGTACAAAGGACTATATTAATTCAAAACATGATAACATACAATTTACATTAGACGGAACTTTTATGGACTTAATAATTAAAAGAGCAAACAATAAACTAAAATTTTCAATCCATCGTATAGAATAATACACTGATATAACCGGGCCGGCTGATAGTCTAGTGGTATCGCACTGGCTTATCACGCCGGGGCTCCCGGGATCAGATCCGGGGCAGCTTTTTGTGGTTTTTCCTTAACGTATAGGGTGAATGCCGACAGCTAAACATCTTAAATCATGGGTTACCAATGCCCCCTGTAAATGGCGCCAAAATTCTAGGGGATGTTAAGGCGTGAATTATTATTATTGTTATTATAACCATCATAATAGGTCCATACTCCTGATACAACATTTAGAAAACCTCGCAACATTAGAAACGCCCAAGTCTGGATAAACAACTACCACACAAAGTTGATCGACATCAGACTTAATGAGGCAATCAAAATAATTATCGGTTGCTAAAAAACTACACTTTTACCCTAGCTCTCGGTTCTAAGCCATATAACACCATCCGGAGATAGCAAAGTCTGGTTAGAGAATATAATAAAATAATATCGAATCCCCATCTCCCAGTACACAATAACCTGTCTGATGCCGGGCAGTGATATAACATCCAACGAAATCAAAACATAATTGTTGGGAAGTGTGAACCCCTGCATCTGATTTACAAATGAAAACGTGTCTTTAATATTATATGTATTATCTGCAACATTCCGATATTCCTCAAAAATAGACAAAGAAAGAATACCATTCATGGTTGTTGAATTGATTTAATATTATTTGAAATTTTTGATATAGTATCACAAGTAATCTTGATTTCAAGGGAAAGAGTTTTGATTTTCAACCTGTTTAGGAAATTATCAATTTCTTAAGCTATTCTAGTATTATTTGTGGTAAGCAATTTCCCTATTCCCCATCTTTAGCATATTTAGATAGAGTTTGCGATCTTCGACATCTTATCAAAAAGGTCCTTGTGTTTGGATACTTTGCTAATTTGGTGTTGAAAGTGGTCCAGTTTTTCATTAATCATGTTGTGCTCTTGCCATACGTATGACTAATATCTTGCTCTGAAATCTAGACTGAAATCTAGATCTCCTCCACTACTGCTAGCAGAACAACTAGCTGGGAAATTTCAATCCAAATGATGGAGAGAGTATTGACAAGCCTTGAGACCCACTCAAGCGGGCTATATCATCTATCTTACCGTACCCTTAGCAGGAATGGAGCTGTCTCGCCACGAATGGAAGACACTCAATAGAATTATCCTCACAGTCACACAGTATCTGCCGTGACTCATTCTATAAATGGTAACTGACTAAGACACCGACTTTCGAATGGGGAGAACCTCGCCGGACTACTCACCATACTACAGCTGAGTGACTCCTTACAGTATATGGAGGTGAGCTAAGTGACTTCTTTGAAGCCACTGACTCCGTGTAAGACTGGATCAATGGTCTTGATTTTTAAATATAAATCTGTTCTGTGTACATGTATATTTTCAATCCACGTAAGCCATACACACATTAACAGCATGTAACAGTATGATTCATTGGCTGACTAGCATCCCTATGTCAAAGATTAATTTTAAAAACTAATTAAATATTACAAAACAGATTGCAAGTAACAATAGCTACAACCGCCAAATATATGCAATATTTTATCAAAAAGAGTTGGACGATGTCATTTCAAATGTCTATTCAAAAATAAGAAATGATACCCCCAACAAATTTGAAGTAATTACTTATATTGTATATCCGAGCATCAAACTATAAAAAATTTCTCAAGAAACTAATGTCCAAGGTAGCTTTCAGAAGACATAATAATACCATTTCAAAATATATTGAAAATAACAAAGGTAAAATCCATAATTGCAGGAAGTCAGAAATCTGTAAGTTAATATATAATATATGCCCAGCAGTTTATGTTGGACAAACAGGAAGGTACTTCAATAAACGGATATCAGAACATAGTAATTTATTCATAAGTAAAGAACGCATTCTTCTTTTGCCATCATTATTAACAACATTCGTTTGTTAATACCAATTATGAATATAAAATAATGCACATAGAAAGTAATGGACTGAAACTATTATTTAGAAATTATTAGAAAGTTTAAAATAAATAGATTTAAAAAATCAAATAGTTTAATCAATGAACGAACAAAGATAAGTAGGTAAGTAATTCATCTTTACTAAATGAATTTGTGTAATACAGGCTGAGCCACGGGAAACGGACGTTTTCAAATTAACGGTACTCCACCATTTTAGGGTTTAAAAAAATTTTATTGCCACAAATAAGTAGATCATAATATACAGTTTGAGTTACCTATGTACAAAAATAATATCATTAAGATGGTGTCCATTTTCACGCTGACAAATGTGGAGACGCTCCCTGAAGTTAGCTTCCACTCTCTCCAATAGTTGGCGATCGATCTGAGCGATGTTTTGCTCTATCGCTTGTTGCAGTTCGGCCAGTGAACGAGATTTGGTTTCATATACGCGATACTTTAGATACCCCCCACAAGAAAAAATCACACATTGAAAGGTCTGGAGAGCGAGGGGGACAAGTCAAATCACCGAATCTGGAGATAATGCGATTAGGAAACAGTTGTCTAACAGCAGCCATCGACACGCGGACAGTATGGGCCGTAGCTCCATCCTGTTGGAACCAAACATTTCACAGATTGATTCGTCGTCCTCTCAGCTCAGTTCTCAAGAAGTTGTTAATCATATTCACGTAACGAGCAGCTGTCACGGTCACAGTATTCCCGTTTTCCTCAAAAAAGTAGGACCCTATGACACCAATCTTCCCGATGCCGTACCACACCGTAAGTTTGGGACTATGTAGTGGTATTTCATGTAGAGTTTGTGGATTTTCAGAGGTCCAGTATCGGATGTTTTAACGATTCACAACACCATTAAGGTGAAAATGAGCATCGTCGTTCATTATCAAAATCGCATTAGGCGCATCTTGCAAAAGTTGGAGCATAGCTTCAGCAAAAGCTGCACGTTGTGGATAGGCGGCCTCATTCAACTGGTACGCAACTGCCATTTTATAGGGGTGAAAACGTAAATCTTGGTGGAGAATTCGTCGTACTGAAGTGTAGGATATTCGTAGTGCTGCAGAATGCCGACGAGCTGAACGCTTTGGGCTACGTAACATAGCCTGCCTTACACGTTCCACGTTCTCCGGAATTCGAACTGTGCGACGTGGTCCAAGTGGCTTCTTTTTCATTAAACTGCCTCCTGTACGAAAGTCATTAACCCATCGCAGAATGGTGTTCCGGCTAGGTATGTCTCCATGGCGAAGAACGAAAGAGACGTTGAACTTCCGTGACTGATTCGCCACCCCTCACAAAACTGTCATACACGAAAACGCGATGCTCCACAGTCCACAGAGGCATGATTGAAACTAAACCATAACTATTCACAAACTGCAAGGTCAGACTCCTTCCGCTTTAGTACTATCTATCCCAAAAACGTCCGTTTTCCATGGCGCACCCGTTACAAATTTTAAAAATAGATGTAAGAACCCCAAAAACGGATTTCCTCTCAATTTGAACATATTGATGTTTAACAAGGCTTTTTTATCCATTATTTTATTGACTCAAAATTATAAAAAATATTGAAAAGTCTTTCATAATCATAACATCTTAAATACTTCATTCAAAAAGTTTGAAAAAAAAGTTTGATAATTTTATGGAATATAAAAACTTCAATCATACTGTATATATACTGTATAAGTAAAAATGCTTGTTCTGTAACTTAATAATAAGAAATATATACATACATATACAGGGTGATAAAAAAAGTTAAAAGATAAAAGATAAAAAGAGCTTTACTTTTAAATGAAAATAGTATGTACTAACAAAATAATGATAAATGAAAAAAAATTGCGATAAAAGTTGTAAAGTAACAGAGATATTCACTCCTATGCGAGCAACACAGGACACCTTCTAGAGCAAATGTTCGAAGTTACCGCCTCCTGCTTGAATCGCCGTATTCAGGCTCAGATATCTTGCCTGCTTATTGTGGCTGCAGCATCTTGAAGACGTATGGTCAATAATTAAATCTTTTCAATTTCATTATCGTTATTGTACATTTTTCATATTTATCCATACATAAATGTCAATCTGGTTCAAATCAGGTGATCTAGATAGCCATGCAATAGGCTCACCTCGACCTATCCATCTACTTTTTTTTTGGTTGACCTATGGATAGGTAGAGGTGGGCCTATTGCATGGCCACCCAGATCACCCGACTTGAAACAAGAACTTACAAAGTAAGAGTATATAGATCTTCTCCATAAGGAATATTGCAGAGTTTATAAAACATGTGACACATCCTGACTGTTCACGGTTTATAACCAGAATCGCGTTGACGAACCCGAGTTAGACAAATTCGTGTAACATGTACAGTCGGCGCCCAAGACATCGGGACAAGTGGTATAACATAATTTGGTGTATTTTCTATCGTATAAGTAGGACGTATGCTGTTGTTATGGTTTTCAGTATATTTAGTATTATATGTCAGTAGTATTATATGTCAGTGAGTGTATTTTAGTCATGATCAGTGTTTCTTAGAATTTAACATGGCACATCACGCTAATAAAACAACGAAGGCAAGAATACTTCAGGGACTTCAAGATGGATGGTCTACACGACAATTAGCCGTTGAGTTTAACGTAGGCAAAAGTACTGTACATAGAATATTACAAAAATTGAGACAGCGGCATATATTAAGTAGACAATTAGGAACAGGCCGTAGAAAAATATCTAAGCTGGAGGAGGATAAACGCTTGTAAATTTTATAAGAAACAATCCATTCGAGTTCGCAAGCAGTGTAATAGAGGCAGTGAATTTTCCCGGTACCGTTAGAACTGCACAAAAAAGATTAAAAGCTAGCGAATTAAGAAATTATTCAGCTGCAATCAAACCATGCTTAATAGAGCAAAAGAGGCAACGAAGGTTGGAATTTGCAAACTACTTTATTAATATAGATGATTCATTTTGGAATACTATCCTGTTTAGTGACGAAAAGATGTTTCACTCGCGTCATAGAGTTTATCGACCAGTGAATAGACGTTATGGTGAGACATACGTGCATGAAGTACGCAGAAGCGGTTTCTTTGGAGTTAATATGTGGGCGTTCTGGGTTCTGGAATATGTTGGAATATTGGGGAACGATTAACTGCAACAGTTTACGTTGACATTTTGGAGAATATAATGCTACCGTCGGTACAACAATTATATCGAAATTTCACTTTTAAACACGATAACTCTCCAATTCATACTGCCAATGTGGTGCGTACTTGGTTATCAAATAATGATATTAGTGTTTTAAGATGTCCCTCCAGGAGATCAGATCTAAACCCTATTGAAAGTATTTGGGGATTATTGATGAAGAAAATGAATAAAAATAATTTTCATCCGAGGAATTATGACGAACTTCGTGATAACGTTTTACATCATTGGGAAAATGTAGATCTAAATATTGTAGCGAATGTAATAAATTCTATGCCACAGCGATTAGAGGCAGTAATTGCTAAAAATGGAGCAAAAGCAAGATATTAAATCCTTTTTAATTTTGCCTACTAATAGTTTAGTTCTTGTTTGTGTTATATAATAAATATTTTTGTCCTCGAGTAAAAATATTTATCATTTGTCTATTTTGTTTTTTATGATCACTTCTACGATAAAACTAATCATCAAATCTAGGCGCAACCATATTTTTTATTATCGTTGTAATATTACATGTCAAGCATATGTGTTTGTCACAGAAAATTCAAAGTTTATCGGTGCTCACTAACAGTTATAATTACAACACAACAACTTCAGTGTCCCGATTTCTGAGGCGCCGACTGTACATTACAACCTTACATATATAATGTACAGCTTGTTACGTATTAATGTGTTACTGTTATTATTGTATACAATTTCGAATTACATTATTCATTTAAGTCCCCTCCTGGAATGTACCCCTAACGGCCGATCTCGAGTCATGATAATCATAATTATAATCAAAATGTCAAATTTATACATAATGTTTGTTTAATCAAACTTAAGAAATGATTACATTTTCGAACTAAATTATAAAAAATAACAATATTAGTAGATGTACATTTACCAGTACTGGGGCAGTCGGTTTTATTCCAAACAAAAAAATTACATCCATTGCAATTTACCAATTATGGTTCAATTATTAAAGCGTCGCAAAAACGCTACTCCCGCGTAATTTATACATATATATATATATATATATATATATATATATATATATATATATATATATATATATAATAGATATCAAAAAAAAAACCTTTTAGCCTAAAGGGTGTCGGAAAGTACAGTCTAATCTAAATTATGTACAAAATTTCTCCATACTCTTGGGTTACTGGCCAGTGATTTTGCTTCTTTCCAGCTCTTTCCCCTCTTCTGGATGCTATTTCCAATGACATCCTCCCATACTTGTCGCGGTCTTCCTCTTTTCCTTTTATACTGGACTTTGGCTTCATATACAACCTGCCATATATACCCTGCTGGTACATTCACAAATATATAACTTGTATTGTGTTCTTCACACCCCATTTTTAATAATATTTTATATTATTAAAAATACTTTTATATTATACAAATTGGTGTGGTTTTACCCACTCATGTATGTTTCAAATTATTTTGTTATATACGCATTCGGTTCGCCCGACAAGTAGTGAAGACACGATAATACAGTTTTTATAGATATGGTTGTTACCGTCTATAGAAACACGTTGCTTAGTTCGGCAGTTATTCTGAAGACAGCGCTGAATATTCTTTCACGCTCTGTCTTAATAATTTCTGTTTGATAGCAAGGTAGTTATGTTTGGTTGAATGTATCTCTTCTCCAGCAGGGGCGTACCGACGATCTTGTAGAAAGGTGAAATACGTATCTGCGTCTCTGGAGAGGAGATACATTCACAAATATATAACTTGTATTGTGTTCTTCACACCCCATTTTTAATAATATTTTATATTATTAAAAATACTTTTGTATTATACAAATTGGTGTGGTTTTACCCACTCATGTATGTTTCAAATTATTTTGTTCAAATTATATTTGTCACAAACTAATGTTAAATCATTGTAGCGGTGGACACCAGAGCCATCCTATATTTTATCTGAATGTCAGTGAATGTATATTTTCAAGAGGGGCGTTTTGCCTTCCATAGATTTTTGAGCATTCTTATTAAATATTCAAGGAGTTGACACTAATTATTTATAACCTGGTTAGTTGCAAATAATTATTACTTTTATGATACACTTACTGTATTTACTATGAAGCACCCTAAAAGTGACCGTAAACATGAACATAGAACGTAACGTAAACGTAATAGTTCTAGTAATATATCGTCTAACATCAAAGAAAATAACTGTGTTAATAATTTTTGTGCTAAGAAAATTCAACGATAGAAAATAAACTAGCTACATAATTATTTTAAAATTAAATAAATTGTAATGAATTCTGACAGTCACGCGAAGCAAATTAAATCACTTAATAATGATCCAGTGAAGTACATAAATTCATATAACTCTTTACCTAAGCTACCAATAAACAAAATTTAGTCATTACAAACCTATCAAAATTCGAGAACATTCTAACAAATTCATTTGACTACATAGTATTTGTAAAAAACAAAAATATAAAATAAATAAAAACTAAATAAATAAAATGAATATTTTGTTTAATTATATAATTAGCTATCAAATGATGAGAAAAGAGAAATTCTTTCCAATAAAAGTTATTGTTGATAAACATTATAATTTTGTTCCATACAATGATAAATATCAAATTTAAAAAATTATTATTTAATTCCAGGTGCTGCCATCACTTGGAAAGAATCAATTTTCCTACAACAGAAACATTTTTTTTTTAATATGTCTGCCGTGATACCAGTTATATATGACATAACCTACGTATATAAATTACTCAAGTTAGACTCCCCATTACTCCCTTAAAAACAGATTATTTAGGGAATCAATATTTGTGTATTAATAATTCATGAATCATTTGTAAATTACTATTTATATGTTAAACATTTTAGTACTATTTATTACAAACATATAAAATTATATTTGTGGATTAGTCAATATTATATATAATCTTTGGCAACTAATTGCTTTATATATCTCTCTTAATGGTAGGGACTTTCACCCTATTTGCAAGACAAAGAATATATAAAAAACTGCAAGAATTCCAAGGTACCACTATTCCTAGTTTTGACTTTCGACAGAAATCGTTGGTGTTGTACAGATTTTTTGATCTGTACTGTACTCTTAGTTAGATTAACCGCACGAAGTATTATTTCTACCTTACCTTTGAATGTCATTATAGTCAATATCGTAAAATTGTATTGTATTGTCTTCTACTCAGTAAGAGGTAACGAAATTTTCCTATGTTGTCCGTTTTTGGAAAAATTACGTGCGTTGTTACCCTTACCGATGACTTCATTCCGTTGTCTACCTGTATTACATTTTTAGCGTTAGTATTAAACTAGAAGTTGAGGAGTAAATTAAAAATAGATAACTGATACTGTTGTACATAAACGTAAATTATAATAAGGTTATTATACGTAAATTATAATAAAAGTTATTGTAAGTGCAACAGTGTTTTACATCTCACGAGAAGAGCAAACTGCAGTGCCGCAAATCCTGTCCAGGTGTTCCAGTATCATTTGTTTTCGACTTATTTCACCTACCCGTAATAAAAACAAACACACGTTTTTTGTAGTGCCGTTTTTCTTTTCGTGCTGAAAAAAATGGAGATATACCACATACGACAAATATAAAATCAGTAAGACTAACATCAATATTAGGAGGAACATAATAACTTTTAATAATTTAGCAGTTAGTGTGAATGGCGCACCATTATATAATTTTGTTGTACAATATGTGAAAGAAAAGAATTGGTTGGTCCTTGTAAACCCTGCTGTGGCGGGAGTAGGCACTATATATTTCCTAAATCAAGCAACTATTAACACAGACATACTAAATGAAGTGACTATTATAGTACACGAACAAACGGTTAGAATAGTATTCCCGAACAACGAAACCAGAATGTTTTTCTTAGGGGAAGTCCTAAGGTATGTATTAATAATTATTATTTTTGTGTTTAGCATAACTTTACCTGTTTCTATATAGCGACTCCAACAGCGGAAGTTCCTCCGATGGAAGCGGTGATTCTGGCAATATGTCACATTAACTTTTATTATGAATTAATAACTAATCTTAATTTATTTAATTATATATTTAACTTTGTTTCTAATAAATGTTTATTAAAAAATTCTTAAGTTGAAGTTAATTTTATTTATATAAACGACTATCACAATTAAAAAAGAATTAAAACATTAAAACTTGATAAAGATTTGGGAATGGAAATAACAAAGGTACATAGAGGAATTGAATTCAGTCAATAATATTTTTTAAGTTCATATGTTCGATATAATACTAAAGAAAAACAAAAAGCAAAAACTTAATTTGAAGTTGGATTTTGGAAATTGATGGTAAATGCAATTTTTTGTAAGAGTATGGAATCAGTTAAAAAAGACAAGATACATATTAAACTTTATTCAAACGAGTTAAAAGCTCAAAGAGCTATAAATAAACGAAGATTTACAAAATGTGTAATATATGATGAAAATCTTGTATTAATTCATAAATATAAAACAATTGTTTCATCTAATGAACCTACATATCGGACAAGCTATACTAGACCTATCGAAAGCATATATGTATGATTTTCATTACAATATAATTAAAAAAGTATATAATGATAAAGTGAAATTAATGTACAGGGTGGCCCAAAATGACCGAAGGGGTTTTAATTCCTTATAACTTTTTTATTATAATTTTTTTTTTGTTTTCAGTATTTTGTAAAGAAGACTTGGGGAATTTAAAATGGAACAGTACACAATTGAACAACGTGCCAAAATCGTTGCCCTTTATTTCTCAAATCAACGATCCATTGCGAGATATAATTTTTTTTTTAAATATTCTCCATTAATATACTGTATTTAAAATAAAAAAAATTTAATAATTATGTCTTAAATAAGAAGTTATAATGAACTCAAACCCCTTCGGTCATTGCGAGATATAATTTTTCATAATTAAATTAAAAATATTCTCCATTAATATACTGTATTTAAAATAAAAAAAATTAGTAATTATGTCTTAAATAAGAAGTTATAATGAACTCAAACCCCTTCGGTCATTTTGGGCCACCCTGTACATGGACACAGATTCCTTAATCTACTATTTTAAGGAAGATTTTAATAAGTTTATTAAGAATGTATTGCATTTTCGCGAAGTAATATAAATGTAAATATTCTTTCTACACTTTACGACGCTATTTTATTCGAATTTTTCATAAAAAAAAAATTCGCCCTGAAGTAGGATTCGAACCCACGACTTCTGGCTTGCCGGACCATTGCTCTACCACTAAGCTATTAAAGGCGTGAATTCGAAACTTTTGTGGGGATACCTTAAGTTACATCAAGGAAACAAATAATATATATCTTGCCCGTAGTACGGCAGTTGTACAAATTTATTGCATTTTCGCGAAATAATGTAAATGTAAATATGCTTTCTACACTTTACGAAACTATTTTATTCGAATTTTTCATAGAAAAAAAATCGCCCTTAAGTAGGATTCGAACCCACGACCTCTGGCTCGCCGGACTATTGCTCTAACACTAAGCTATTAAACGTGTGAATTCGAAGCTTTTGTGGGGATACCTTGAGTTACATCAAGGAAACAGATTTTTTTTCTATGAAAAAATTCGAATAAAATAGCGTCGTAAAGTGTAGAAAGCATATTTACATTTACATTACTTCGCGAAAATGCAATAAATTTGTACAACTGCCGTAACTACGGGCAAGATATATATTATCTGTTTCCTTGATGTAACTCAAGGTATCCCCGAATTCATGACTTTAATAGCTTAGTGGTAGAGCAATGGTCCGGCAAGCCAGAGGTTGTGGATTTGAATCCTACTTAAGGCGAATTTTTTTCTATGAAAAATTCGAATAAAATAGCGTCGTAAAGTATAGAAAGCATATTTACATTTATTAAGAATAATCAAGATTATTTTTATACATCCAACTACCCCAAAGATCATGAATTTATACAATGATAAAAATAAAAAAGTAATTGGTAAATTTAAAGATGAACTAGGTGGAAGAAAAATATGTGAATTTGTTGGATTAAGATCTAAATCATATGCAAAGGTACATAAAAAATTGAAAGGAACTAAAACATCTGTAGATGACAAAGAAATTAAATTTCAGCATTATAAAAAATGTTTGTTTGATCAGCAGGAATATTATCATAAACAATGCGTTATTAGGCGCTATGATCATAATATATACACTGAGGAATTAAATAAAAAATCATTGTGTTGGAGAAATGATAAAAGATGTATCCAACAAAATAGTACTGATACATTGGGTCGGCGGCATTGGGGAATTGAAGACAATTGAGATCTATTTTACAATTGTCATTGGAATAAAATTATAATTTTTATCAACAATAAGTTTTATTGGAAAGAATTTCTCTTTTCTTATCATTTGATAGCTAATTATATAATTAAACAAAATATTCATTTTATTTATACAGTTTATATTTAATTTATATTTTTTTACAAATACTATATAGTCAAATGAATTTGTCAGAATGTTCACGAATTTTGATAGGTTTGTAATGAATAAAATTTTGTTTATTGGTAGCTTAGGTAAAGAGTTATATGAATTTATGTACTTCACTGGATCATCATTAAGTGATTTAATTTCCTTCGTGTAATTTTTGTCAGAATTCATTCGAATTTATTTATATTTAAAATAATTATGTAACTAGTTTATTTTCTATGTTGAATTTTTTAGCAAAAAAATTATTAATACACACTACACTTATTTTCTTTGACGTTAGACAATATTAACTAGAACTATTACGTTTACGTTACGTTTTATGTTCATATTTACGGTCACTCTTAGGGTGCTTCGTAGTAAATACAGTAAGTATATCATAAAAGTAATAATTATTTGCAACTAACCAGGTTATAAATAATTAGTGTCAACTCCTTGAATATTGAATAAGAATACTCAAAAATCTATGGAAGGCAAAACACCCCATTCAGATAAAATATCGGATGACTTTGGAGTTCACCCCTTCAATAATTCAACATTAGTTTGTGACAAATATAATTTGATTATATATTCTTTATATGGGTATCTATTGTAGACCCTAGGTAAAGATGATGTTAAAAGTTATAATAATTTAGGGCTGCCCCAAAGTAGGACTCCCTGAAATTAGATGATAAAACACTAAATTTAGTTTGCTTATCTAAATTACTGGAAGTCGTGTTTTTGCGACGCCTTAATAATTGAACCATTATTGGTAAAATGCAATGGATGTAATTTTTTTGTTTGGAACCAGTACTGGTAAATGTACATCTACTAATGTTATTTAATAATTAGTAGGTCCGTCGCGGTTTCTTATGCATTTTATAACTCTTCATGCTTGAAATGAAATTAGTTATAGTATCCCGGGGAATGTCATCCCAGGCTTCTTGAATTCTGTGACGAAGGTCAAGTATGTTATTTGGTGGATACGGTAAATTACCCAGTCGAGTACCAATCACATCCCACACATGTTCGATTGGGGAACGAGAGGGTCATGGTAGCAGGGTGATGGTGTGGGGTGCGATAACATACGGTAGCAGATCACCTCTAATTTTTATTGACAGAAATTTGAATGCAAATGATTACATACGAAATGTACTGCAGCCTGTTGTACTGCCATACCTACGAAAGTTAAGTCAACCCTTTTTCCAACAAAACAACGCACGTCTTTATACAGCAAGAGTTACTACAAGGTTTTTACAAGAAAATAACGTGACCCTACTACCATGGCCTACTCACTTCCCAGATTTGTCACCAATCGAACATGTGTGGGATATGATTTGTACTCGGCAAATAACCTACTTGACTTTCGTCACCTAATTCAAGAAACTTGGGATGATATTCCCCAGGATACCATAAATCATTTAATTTCAAGCATGCCTCTAAGAGTTATCGAATACATAATAAATCGCAGCGGACCCACTCATTATTAAATAACGTTGTTATTTTTTAATATCTTAGTTTGAAACAATAATAATTTTGTTTGATTAAGTTTGATTAAACAAACATTATGTATAAATTTTATTAGAGTTGATCAACCCCTACTGGATGTTCAGATTTTTTTTAAAGTCAGAATATTTTTATACTTTCTAAAAGAAATAATTAATTGTTAATGTTAACTATTTATAATTAATATAAATTATACATGTTTCTGACAATACGAGGTGCATTCAAGTTCTAAGGCCTCCGATTTTTTTTATCCAGACTGGAAAGAGATAGAAGCATGCGCACTGTTTTAAAATGAGCGTGCGTTCGTTGTCAATACGTCACAGAGGTGGCAGCACTGTACGGCAGATGGAATTGTAGCGGCAGCGTCGAGAATGAGAACTGTTAGTTCTTAAAAAGATACTTAAAATGGCTACGTTTTCCTTACTTGAACAGCGTGCAATCATTCGTTTTCTGAATTTGCGTGGTGTGACACCAATTGAAATTCATCGACAGTTGAAGGAGACATGTGGTGATGGAGTTATGGATGTGTCGAAAGTGCGTTCGTGGGTGCGACAGTTTAATGAAGGCAGAACATCGTGTGACAACAAACCGAAACAACCTCGAGTTCGCACAAGCCGGTCTGACGACATGATCGAGAAAGTGGAGAGACTTGTTTTGGGGGATCGCCGAATGACAGTTGAACAGATCGCCTCCAGTGTTAGCATTTCCGTGGGTTCTGTGAACACAATCCTGCATGACGACCTGAAAATGCGAAAAGTGTCCTCCAGGTGGGTGCCACGAATGCTGACGGACGACCACAAGGCTGCTCGTGTGGCATGTTGCCAAGCAATATTGACGCGCAACCAAGGCATGAATGGGACTTTCTTTTCGTCGATTGTGACAATGGATGAAACGTGGATGCCATTTTTCAATCCAAAAACAAAGCGCCAGTCAGCTCAATGGAAGCACACAGATTCACCCCCACCAAAAAAATTTCGGGTAACCGCCATTGCTGAAAAAATGATGGTGTCCATGTTCTGGGACAGTGAGGGCGTAATCCTTCCCCATTGTATTCCAAGGGGCACTACGATGACAGGTGCATCCTACGAAAATGTTTTGAAGAAGTTCCTTCCTGCACTGCAACAAAAACGTCCGGGAAAGGCTGCGCGTGTGCTGTTTCCCCAAGACAACGCACCCGCACATTGGGCTAACGTTACGCTAAACAACGGGCTAAACAACTTTGAAGTGATTTCTCATGCTCCCTACTCACCTGACCTGGCTCCTAGTGACTTTTGGCTGTTTCCAACAATGAAAGACACTGTCCGTGGCCGCACATTCACCAGCCATGCTGCTATTGCTTCAGCGATTTTCCAGTGGTCTAAACAGACTCCTAAAGAAGCCTTCGCCGCGGTCATGGAATCATGGCGTCGACGTTGTGAAAAATGTGTACGTCTGCAGGGAGATTACGTCGAGAAGTAACACCAGTTTCATAGTTTTCGGGTGAGTAGTTAGTTAGAAAAAAAATCGGAGGCCTTAGAACTTGAATGCACCTCGTACATTGATGTCAATTAACAAGCGTCTATTCCAAATTCGCTTTCTTGCTATACGCCACAAATAAAATAGAATATCCCCAAACTCCCATTAATTTCCTTCACAACCTCGTATTTCTTCAAGAAACAATAAATTCGCTTGCTTGTACCGCACTGTATTGGTTCAAACAAAAAGTAATTAAGGTAACTGCAAACTTCAATGTAAATAAATCAGAAATTATTACGTTAAATGATTACGTTTGGAGATACTAATGACAATGTAAAATTAGAAATCACAATAAATTTTCCATTTAGAATACATTTCTTGTCTATTACACAATTTATCCTAAATTTATTTATATTTTTTTAAATTAAAAAAAATACCATTTGCACATACTCTAGCCACGTGGTATTCGTACAATTCGAAATCTTAAAATATTAAAATCAATAACGAAATAAAACAAAACCCTTTTTTCACAAAAATAGTTTTAATAAACTAAATGTACATTTCGTGTGATCTGTACACATCATCAGTAGTACTGTTTAAACATATCTACAAGACAATATATAATATGAAAATACAACATATACAGAAAAAATAGAGCTAGGGTGAAAACAAATTAATGAAAAATTACAACGAATCTTAAAACTAATACAATTTCTGAGAATGAGTTCATGGGGAAATACCAAATATCTATGAAACAAAAGGGGCATCGGGTTGGACTAACGGCAAAAGGATTAGGGATTACAATATAAAATATTAATGTGAATGAAGAATTTAGTACATGTTTACAAGATGTCTTAAGTATTTAATAATGTTCGTATATATACATGCTAACAGTTTAACCAAGTTTATCATTATATAGAAGACAATTTTTGTGTTTTTTCATGTATATGGCTTCCCACATGTCTAAATTTCTATTACTGCTTTTTTTTAACAAAACTAACATTTTCTAAATTGAAGTTGTGACCTGTATCTCTATGACGTAGAGCTAATGCCGACTTTTCTATGTTGTGTAATTTAACATGAGCCATGTGTTCTTTGTATCGTGTTTGATAATTTCTTCTGGTTTGCCCGATGTATAATTTTGGACAAGAATTACAACTTATTTTGTAAATGCCCGACTCTTTCAACGAAGCTGTGTTAACAATTTTTGTTTTTAGACACTGTTGTAACTTATTATTGTTGGAGAAAGCTGCAAATAAATTATATTTTTTAAACAGTTTTATTTGTTATGCCAATTTTTATGAAATGATATCTTACAGTATTTTTTATTATTGTTCAAAGTGTCTGGTGTTAGAGTAATTTTTGAAGTTTTGAGCCATTTCTTTTCTAGTTTGTTTTTAATTTTCAATACCAATTGTTTGTCGTAATCAATCGATTCTGCAACTTTAACTATGTAGTCTAATTCTTTCTTAAAATTCATAGGAGATACAGGGATTGACAATAATCTGTAACAGTAACAGTAATCAACAGATGTTGAAAATTTGATATTTCAAAGTTGATAATTATGTCTCTCTTTTAATTGAAAGATGTTTCACTCTTAAACTTCTTTTCCGCTAATTTTGTTGTGTGAAAACGGAATGCGAGAACAATGAAATATAATGCTGTGTGCAAAATAGCGTCGCTTACCTCTAAGATGTTTGAAATGCACGATAAATCACGAACCAGACGACGTGCAATGATCCAAGTTTATCTTGGGATTACTTAATCCAAGTGCGGCTAAATTAGCCACCGAATGGGTGTAATTTTCCTCAAAATTCCCAAAACTTACGATAACTACAAGTGGCACTTGCACAGGCACGAACGTAGTGTTCGAGATACTAACGTCAAGTGAAGTCAAAACCAGACGCGCACCCACAAAAAAAAGTCAGAGCGGAAGCACTTCGATCTACAAAGTTTTGTCGTACGATCGCATCATTCGAACACCCGTGCAACGAAGCGCAATACAAGACATTGTTCTTTGGACACTTGAATAAAATGTACGTTATAAAATATTCTAAATAATGAACCATAACACTTTTTTTCGGTAATGCTAACGGTCACTTTGTTCAGAACTCCGGCATAATATGTCCCGTTGATAGTTTCGTCCTTTTCGAGATAATCGATATAAAGTATCCCGTTCGAATACTAAAATATCGTGTCCGAAGGAAATATAGCCTCTTCTTGCCCGGAGGCCTGCCACGATGCCTCTAATGTTGAGATTGCCGTTTCGATTCTGGCACATAGTAATAAAGGCAAGTTTCATCGACCATAACAAAAAAAAACACAAAAATCTACTGGGTAGATGTTAAAGAGCCTCTAATTATCTAAAACAAAAACATTTTTAATAATATAAAAATATTATTGAAAATGTTTTTGTGTGTTTTATACAAGAAAAATATAAGGTTTTATCGATTCAAGTTTACATCAAATTGTTTTGTCTTCTAATTTTCTTTTGAAATTCACGCTCTTTCACTCACCTGGCAGAGAGTTTATACATGTCTAATTCGATATGCAAAATGTGGTGCACAGGTACAGTAAAGATTCCCACAGTCTTGACAACCTCTTCTACACAGTCATATAATACATCATGAACTTTTTCAACCATTTTTGGAACACGTTTTAGTGGTTCAGGATGTTCACTTGTTTTTGATTCTCTAGACAGAATTTTGCACGCCGAATCCACCGGCGAATATTCATCTCATCCATACTATTGTTGCCATAAACAGCTTTCAAATGCCTGTAAATTTCGATGGGTATGCAATCTTCCAGCGTTAAAAATTCTATCACGAATCGTTGCTTGGTACGCATCTCAAATCGAACTATAATATAATAATAAATGACACTGTACACTGTTACTCAACGACGGTACACAGGGAAATAAAACTCTGCATGCTAAGACGAGATACTCGAAATTACAGTTGACAGGTTAGAACTTGTTTTATCTCCACTACTGACACAACAGCGTGCTTAAGGAGCTTATATATTAATCCGCCCTCGGATGTAGACAGATATCAAAAACTTCTTTAAACCGTGGTTCGTCAATATCGTATTGATTACGCTCGAGAATTTTTAACGTGACGTGATAATGAATAATGGCGAGAAGCGCAACTATGACCTTGTGTTATAATTTGAGACCGGACACATCGGGCTGAAATGACGTCATTACGACGGACGATATAAATAGTCTACAACATCTGTAAGTACATCACGCAGTTATTGAATTCAGTTAGTCGCACAAAAAAAAATAGATGTGTAGCTAATAGTGCTTTTAACAGGAGGAGGAGCTGCAGGAGTTGCCTTGCTCACCTCATGAATATCACCAGGTGAACTTCTTTTGAGGCAATCGTTTATTATCTAGGCCATAGTTTGTCACACATTTTCATAGTCAAAGAGTATCTGCTAGTATCTGCTAGTTTCCATTGTATAGCATTCGGTTGCACCTTCCATGGCCTGTACGGAACCTATATAATTGCCTACATGGGAGGGTTGCGCCCGGCAGTGCTTCTGAAGGATTAGAAATTAAATCTCTGTTCCTGAATTCAGGGTGTTGTTCGAGGAAGGCTGTCCAGCAATCATTAACACTGATGAGGTGCTGAACTTTCATATCCAGCCAAATTGGTCTCCTAGATTCAGGCGGGTCCTGTTGACGCTCTCCAAATCGTGTATGAGAAAATCAATGCTGTTGATAATCTTAGCCCTTTCATTCTTCGAGACATCTGATTTCTGGCGGGGCAATGTTAGAAAGAATCTGTAATCAGAGACTACATCTAACAGTACCAGTGGCGATTCTCATTGTATCGTTAAGTTGAATATCTATTATGTTGGTGTGAGAGCTTCGATACCAGACAGCAGAACAGTATTCAGTAGGAGAATAACACAGTTCAATTACTGCCGTTCGCAAGGTCCTCCCATTCACTCCCCATGAATTGCTGGTAAGTTTATGTAATATATTATTGCTGGTCTTCACCTTTTGACTAGTTTTACTGCTAGAGAAAATATATTTTGAAAGGATGGAGTCTATTTCTATCATAGAATATGATTGTTTAAATTTCTAGTACTTCATCCTATTGCGGCTTTAAGAACTATTGTAATTACTCCGTTTACTTTCCAATCACTGTTGTTTTTCGCGTCTTTAAAATCCAAAAATTCCAAAAAGATGTGTTCTATTAAAATCTAGAACTTTCTAAACCTTTTGAATATTTCCATGTCGTGATTTTCAAAACTATTGCTTTACGTGTATAGTATACTTTTCATATATAATATATCAGTAATATATCAGGCAAATTGTATGTAAAATCAAACAGATAAACAATTACTAATTTATCACACAAAATGATTACTACATTATGGCTATTAATTTACAGTACTGAAACGGTAGTGGTTAAACTAGTTGTTAAATCTCTAATAATTGACACTGTTATTTGACATACACATTGACTGTTGGTTTTGTTAGATGTACTGATAGGTTTGCAAGAAAAACAGTGAATACCAACGAAAATCACGAACAAGTATTCAATCAAATTATGGACTCACCACGTCGTAGTCAACGGATATCTGCTGCAAAATTGAATATGTACAGGAGGACTCTTAAACAACTTAATGCCCATTCATACGTTATTCAGACTACCCAACAATTGAGAATGGGCGATTATACTGCAAGGCTTGAATACTGTGTCAGAATCTTTGCTCTGCTAATAATCTCAGTTTCATCAGTAACTCTGGTACAGTGATAAATGTCATTTTCATTTGTCGAGTCATATAAATAGGAGTAGCAATTGATTTTTAGGTTTCCGACGGCCAGAAGAGGTGCAAGAAACACCATTGCAGAGTGAAAAAGTGACCGTCTGGTAGGAAGTTTCTGGATGAGGAATTATAGGGTTTTACTTCATTGATAAAAACGGACGTCCAGTAACTGTTAATCAAGAGCGTGATATCACTCAAGTTCTCACACTATTTGTAGATGATCTTCGGAGGTTTTGCAGATCAAGAAACTTAGAAGTTTCTTCAGCAAGATAGGGCAACGTGCACACCTCACATGATACAAGAACCTTTCTGCGGGAAACATTTGGAAACAATGTAATTTCACATTTCACCGATTTTTCTTTTATATCTCATTTTCCGGACTTAACATAATTGGATGCATATGTTTGCGGTATGCTGAAACTACGGGTTTTCCGAGATAACCCTCCGTCTACAATACAACTGTTAAAAGAGAAAATTATAAGCAGCGATGCGACAGATACAAAAGCCTCTATTTTCAGATATGGTCACAAATATGCAAGAACGATACGCAGATATGGTCACAAATATGCAAGAACGATACGGACCGGACGTAATGGAGGGCACTTGGAACATGTTATTCGTAACGCTAATACTTAAGTGTTAATTTATTATCATAAATTATTTTAAGTGAATAAAGTTTGAGTACTATAAACTAATATCCATTATGTACTTAAGTAACAAAATGCAAATAATAGCTATACCGACTTGTTTTATAGAATTATTTATATCTGTAATTAAAATTAATAATATTTTAATAACATTTTAAATATTTTAGAGTCTTTTCAAAATTTTTAGTTAAGGCACTAATATAAAAATTTATGGTAAAATTTAAAATATAATTATTTGACAAACTAAGCTGTCATGCTTGCTCTTAAAGCTTAAATATGAATTAATTACTTACTTTAGAACCAATGTTATTTCCTGCTTGACCAATCTGAATGTGAATAATTTCACGCATTTTGGACTTCAAATTTGATCTTCACCTGAAAGCAATTCTCCAAAATTAACAATTTTTACAAAGATTTAGAATATGACACCCGCTGTCAAATGCGATATAATTTATTAACTGTATAAAAGTAAAACTAGTATCCATAGAAACTAGAATTTTTTATACTAAAAACTTGTGACTTCTACTTAAGAAATTCAGGAATAATGGTCAATGAATCAATGATATATTTTGCTTGAGGCCAATAATTTCAAAACAAATCAATTAGTAACTTACATTTTACGTTCGTTAATGAGTTTTTTAGATACGACTTGGGTTAAAATATACAAATATTATTTAAATAATTATGTCTCAATTATTATATAACAAAATTGAATATCTGGAAATGGTAGGCCTGTGCTGATGTCTTTAAAATATATTATAAGATTTCGTCAATATTATGAGCTATTTGAAAGAGATTCTTAGAAACAGCTCTTTGTTGGAATGGTTCCTTGTCCGGTAGATAAGTATCTAATGTATAATACGTATAATCGTATGAAATGGCAACGTTGCTTAATAGTGATTACACTGTCGCCAGCTTACCTAATTAATTTTTACGCTAGGAATTTAATGTTTTCTCACTGGCGATTTGGTGAAGAGCAATATCTTCAAAGATTGTACTTTAACTACAGGCGCTTAACACTATTTTCTTTTTCATATTGTTTGCTATCTTACCGTGATGCAGGCGCTGCAATGGCATCTGAAGATGGACAAAATTCAAAACAATACCCGCAGTTGCATCGCACAATGTATCTGAGCTTCTATTTATTATATATGCCCGTCAGTGGTGACGGGTGTGGGTGACTAAAATAAAAGATGGAAGGTAGCGCCACCCAGTTTTGCTTACAGAAGCTCAGTCTGAAAACTGAGAAAAGAGATTGCGCGATCTTAGGCGCATGCGCATACAACTACTCAAACACGCGATAGATATAACTTACTATGTACCTAAGTACTATACCAGAAGGCTGCACGGGATACCTTGTAAAGAAATTGCAACGAGGAGTGTCAAGGCAAAAAAAAACTTATACACAAGTAATTCGTATATTCACGAGAAAGAATAATAATAATAGACAAAAAAAAGGATTATAATTAATGTAATTAATTGTCTGTATATATATATATATATATATATATATATATATATATATATATATATATATATATATATATACGCATTGACTAAATTCACACCAATAAATAAAATTACTCTATTGGATTTACACCCTGTATAATACTATAACAAAAAAATATCTATATAACTCTATATAAAATTTCGTAATTTTTAAGCGACTTACTACTGTCAAAGTCTGTCTACTTCTCCCTTGAATCTCAACCGCGGTCCAGCGGAAGGGGTGACATAGTTCCAAATTTGACCACAGGGAGCGGGACAAGTATTCGAATGAATGTATTTAATATTTAACGAAGTTAATAAAGATACCATGACTTGTCAATAAATAAATGAAGACCATTTATCGATATTAAAGAAAGGGAAAATTAAGGCGTAACATGTTCTACTGAAGATGCCAACTTAGCTTCCGAAATACGTATTTATAGTTTATTAATTTATATTGTAGTTAAGGACTGTTCTTGTTTCTTAATATTATAGATCAATGATTTTTGATTTTTGTATTACTATCATTCATAAAAAATACTGCCTCAGACTTGCATTTTGCAAGTGTCTTAATTTAAATACTAGATTTTACGGTTGTCAAGTCGCTGTTACTTTTACTTATACGTGTATAAATTAGTAAAGAATTATCTAAATTAAAATAGAGACAGCTTTGAAATATCGGTAGAGTGTGCGGTAGAATAACTAATCACATTACAAACAAGTGATCGTAGAAAATAAGATTAATCAGAGGCGCGAGGTGAGGGGATGCGACAACAATGAAACTAATATCATTGAAGTACTGTTACCAAAAAATACTTTAAAATAATAGATCACATTATATGGTTTAACAATAGTGATTGTGAATTAAAACGCGCCTACTAAATTACGTCACTTGATACAAAATCGGTATAATTTTGATATAAAGAAAATCTTTTTTCACAATAAGTGAAATTAATAATCAAAATATAATTAGAATGGAAATGTACATAATTAATAACTAAATTAAAATGTACTACAATATAATTTCGAAAGGAATATTTAAGACTGTATTAAATTGCTTGACCGTTGGTGGGAGGTAGGACGTTGTTTATGACCAGTCCAATGACACAAAAGAAAAGCTCTTAATATGCAAAGTGTCTAATGAACTTATTTGGAAATTTTTTAATTCGATTTATTTGTCAATAATACTCGTACAATTAAGACGTGATTAAAAAATTCTTGATGTATTTGGAGTGCAACTGAACACTATATATCACAGTATTACCTAATATGTAATTTATAGCATGAAGAATCGTTAGCTATAATAGTGAGAATACATTAAGGAAGATTACACTCAATATTACTGCTCAGTACTACATAAAATCAATGTAGAAATCCCTGTCCTGTCTTCAACAACTGTCGGGAGTTGTTTTTCAGCAGCTTAATATTGGATTGGATTTTACACAGACCATGCTGATTTTTTTTGACAAAAATTAAGTTAGCACCAGTCTTTCCTACCGCGTACAATAATCATTTTTCCGCCTGCTTGAAAATTTATTTAAGTAGTGGCAGAAAATTGAATGGTGAATAGGTATATTCTGTAAAAGATTTATGTGATGATTTTCTAGAGAAATTTGTGAATGTATGTACTCTACGTTTTGTTCAGTTATTTAGGAAAATATGAAATGTAGATGACAGAAAAGGCAGTGGTGAACCAACAGTTTCAAATGTAGTAACTGTTAGGAAACTTCCCCAGTAATAGTTTTACCAAAGGCCTATATCTCTCTTACACTATTACTAAATATATCAATTAAAATGATCTACACTTACATTTCTACAGAAACAATAAAATAATGGTCAAAATAACTATTAGGATATGAAATTATAAATTAAATGTTATTTCTACGCATAAACCATATTGTTAGGATCACCGCGTTAGTAATAGTTTAACATCTGATGAAGCTACAGTGTATCGAAATAGGGCATGTGTTTTAGTAAAATAAAACAATTAGATAGTGTATAAACGTGAATTTTACTTCATATCCTGACAGTTATGAATTTCCAACAAGTATCGGCTGATTCAATCAAAAGTCAAAATCACTAAATTATTAATACGGTATACTAAAATATATAAAATATATATAAAATTTTTTTTAATCAAGATGAGGTAGTAGAGTGACAGATAAACTAGTAAAAGGACCAAATTTTTTATTAATGCAAGATAGTGCACGACTCCTCAGTGCCCGCATAGTCCAAAGTTATCTTGAGGAGATTAGAATCGGCACCATGGATTTGCCAGCAAGAAGTCCAAACCTCAATCCAATAGAGCATGTCAGGGACTTGGCAAACGTCTGCAAGATTATCCGAACCCATCCAACAACCTGGAAGAGGTAGGGCACCGTCTTGTGTAAATATGGAATGGATTGGAGTAGAATGACATACGCTCGCTTATTTTGAGTATGAGTCGTCAATGTCAATCCATCATTAGAAGCAGAGGTGAAAATACTCGATACTGAGGCCATTTCATTAAAAATGTTTCCTTTTTTCAATGTTTTTCACTGTGTATTATTATGTAAATGCTAATTTATTAAAAGATTAAACAAAGTTTATTTATTAAAGTAATTATCAAAGAATCGATTATACTTCTTTCTCTATCTAGTCATATACTATAGTTTTATAAAGGATTTCATTGCGGTGTGTTAATTTCCTGGAGCAGTGTATATGATTTTATTTTCTTGTATTTAAACATCTCCTTTATCTTAAAATTAATATATTCATCGATAAACGAAGAACAAGATGTACAAATGAGAGAAATAACAATTTAAAAAAATATTTTTTCAAGCTCTTCGCAAAAATAGTCAACTAAATTACTTAAAGCAATTAATTTTCGCTGGATATTATGTAAATTTAGAATGTATGTCTTATAAGACTAATCTAAGTCTTGACAAAGAAGTACTAACTAAGGCTTATTTACCAACACTAAAACCCTTCAAGTTCGTTTAATTCTTGTCGGACACTTCGACCAGAGTTTACTAATAAAGCAGGGAGAGCATTTAATTTTACTACCTCATCACTACTCATTTGTTCATGTTAAAACAAAAAGAAGAAAATCGAAATTTCTAGATGCGAAAATGAGTATACCTCTGCTAAATTTTATACGAGTGTGAAGAAGTATTGAACCTGTATTTTCGATTAGATATTTAGGTTATCGCTTTATGTTTGCATACTAATATACATTTAAAATATATACGAGGGTGAATCCCTTTGCTCCATCCCTAGCCCACTCACAATAAAAAATGTTAAATATCTTACTTTTATTTGTCAACATAGTCTCCATTAAGATTAACACATTTTTCCCATCGATGTTCTGAAAAAAATCTACATACGTATTACACCATTATCTGACGGAAATCGTTTACCACGCAAGTGTTCTTTAAATTTTGAAAACAGACGGTAATCGCTGGGGACCAAATCTGGCATTTATAGCGAATGCTCAACTAATTCGAAGCTTTCTTGATCTATTGTAGCTGTTGTAATGGCGGACCTATGACTGGGTGCGTTATCCGGATGCAAGAGAGCACCTTTGCATAACTTGCCCTGACGTTTTCCTTTTATCAAGTCACGCAATGTGGGAATTAAATCAAGCTACATTAATTTTGGAAATCAGTGAAATACGATGGGACGCGGCAGAAGGTTCGCGAGTTGTAAATAATTTTGTACGAAATATGGAAAACAATGGAAAAAATTACAGAAGCAGCATTCAAACTGCAACTGCCGAGAGGGAAAGAAGAAATATTTTACGCAAAGTATCTAATTTCTGTTGTACTGCCAGAAAAATCAAGCAAGCCGTGCAATCTGTGGCGAGCTTGAGGACTGTACAAAGAATAATTAAGAAATGTACACATAAATTACAGAAAAAGCTGGTTTTAACGCAAATACATAAAGAAAATAGACTAAATTTTGCGAGAAACCATATGGACTAGATTGATTAGCGGCGAACAGTTATTTTCACGGACGACAAACAATTCTGTTTGGATGGTCCCGACTGATATTTGTATTATTTTAATGACTTGCGAAAAGAAAAATAGTTTGCGACTCGATATCATAACAGACAAGTGGGGGTAATGGTATGGGGTGCTATTTCTGATAACGATGTGGTGCATCTAGAAATTTTAAATGATATTCAAAATGCCCGAACGTACAGAGACCTATTAATAAAAGTGAAACCCAACATAAACAGGACCATGGGAGGTTTACCATGGATTTTTCAACATGATCACGCTCCATTCACACCGCACGGATTATTAGTACCTGGATTGAAGACCAAAATATAGAAGTCCTAGAATGGCCTAATGTATAACCCGATTGAAATATTATTGAAAATGCCTGGGGATGGCTTACGAAACGATTATATGGTGATGGTCAACAGTATCATAACACTGTACAACTAAGTATATTTAAACACTTTGTTTAATTCGTTACCAAATATAATATTTGAGGTTATTCGCAAGGCGGAAGTCGCAGTCATTATTAATATTGTTACGTTATATGCTAGTTCTACAGCTTTAAATTTTGTGATACTATTTCCATATACACAACCTGAGTTGTCCTTTTTTTTGTGTGAGGCTATTCAGATATCGCAGTAGCTACGCCAACTCTTTTAATTGAAGTACGATTAATGTTAAAAATTGTATTTAATACATTAATTTAATTATAGTTTCTAGAAATATAACGATAAAAATATTATAGTTGCCTTTATTCCTAAAATAAATGTGTAAATTGTATATTTTTTGCGAGGCTAATCAGTTGGCGCAGAGTGTACGTATTTATACAGTTTTTGCCGTTATTGAGTATCAATCCGTTGGGCAAATAAAACATTATTATAATTTTTATTATTGAGGAAAGACTACCTAAGAATTATACCTAGAAATTAAGAGACACATTCCTGTAGTGTTTTGTATTCACTGACGAGTCTTAAGTACAAACATAATAATAATAATAATAATCTTTATTGTAGCAATTTCACAAAAGTTAGTTTGAAAGGTCAATATAATATAAACACAGTATAATAAAACAATGGATATTGTAAAAACAATATGTATCATCTATAAAAAGAAATAAAAACATATATAAAAAACATATTGCAGTTTAAGGCAATACAGTAAAATCACTAGTAAAATATTCTTCAGCAATATACAGAGATTGATCTACAAGCAATTTTTTCATCACAACATGGAATCTCCGCCAATGTAGCTACACAAGCTCAAATTAAAGAACAATCGAATAAGTATTGCTACCTAACATGGCTATGTCAAAATTCAGATTGAATACTACAATAAAGGTAACATCATTACTCATACTGTTTGTCAAGACGAGACTATCAATGCCAACATACTATAGTTATTTTCTTGAACACTATTTGCAATCAGATATGCGACACAAATGTTCACATTTCCTACAAGATAATCCACCATTTTATATCATTAATTGATGTTGCAGACACTTCTTGGAGAAACATTTTAGTAACTGACATTAACTATTGAGAAGAAAACACTTTGGTTATATTTTACTAATTTTATTAGAATAACTTTGACATATGTTTCGTCTGATATGCCAATACCAAAGAGATAAGATTTAAAGATATCTCTTTGATAACAGCCGAAACATATGACACATGAACAGATGAAACATGAGTTCTTCTAATAAAATTAGTAAAATATAGCCAAGTGATTCTCAATAGTTAATCTAAGTCATCCACCAGTTTATATGGCAACGCACGTCATCATCTGTCAAAAGTAGTAGCGTCATCTTGAGCGGGTAGCATTGGAAAGTATTTCTTTATACTCAACTGATATGAGCTCTCGTCATGAGGTTTCCTAATATCCTATCAATTGCATAAACAAGTTCCTGATCAATAGAGATCACCACGCTGGCAGCACCTACATATTTTTCAAAAGGTCCGGGGCTTTGTCGGTGACAATATTGATAGAAAAATGCGAAATAATGTAATATCATCGTTACAAGAATTTCAGTTAATCTTCAAAGAGAACGATTCTTTGTGTATAGTACCGTAAACTAAACCCTTCTTGCGGGAAACCCATGCCTGTCGCAAAGATCTTACTGGATAACGAGCTTCTCGAGTATTCTTTAAATTTTATATTTTACATATAAAATGTACTTTTTATGTAATAAATAATTACATGTTTTAATTACGATTAAATCTTTAATGTTAATTTATTTGTCATTAAACAATATGTGAATAAAACTGTTTTCCTGCATGGGTTGGCATTACTTTATAGTCCTCGTATATTATCATAAATTATTAACTCTTGTGTGTAATTACTAGAGAACGGACACGCTTACCACCCAGTGCAGTACTGGCGAAAGGCTGTATTTCTAAAATATTTAATTTTATTTATATAATTGGAAAACGAACGGGTGGTGATCTATAAAATTACGAAATACATATTTATTTGTTGAAAAGTTGTATTTATAAAGTTTTTAATTTTATTTATATAATTGGAAAACAAACGGTTGGTGATCTATAGAATTACGAAATACATATGTATTTGTTGAAAAGTTGTATTTTTAAAGTTTTTAATTTTATTTCTATAATTGGAACATTTTTATTTGTTCATTTTGTCGTTCAAGTTGAGTAAAGGAGTATTAATATTGACTAGCAATAGTTTCTCAAGGTTTTCTTCTGTCAATTTTGTTCTCTTTGAATTAAGTACATCCTTATAAATAGAAAACCTCCTTTCTACATCGCAACTGGTTATAGGTGCATACTGGAAATATTCTTTTATTTCTTCATATTTAGCCGTTAGATTTTGTGGAATTGTCTCCATACATAATTGCTGCAATGTAATTAAATCTGGATTTCTATTAAGAATTGCTTCAAACTTTTGCCGAAGGCCACATCCGAAGTCACTTGGAATACTTTTCAAATTATTAACAGCCACATCTAATGTGGTTAATCCGTCATTTAATTTGAGATTTCGATTTTCAAAATAAGTGATTAGTTTTGGCAATTTTCCAAAGTGTTTGTGAAGAAAGTACAACTGATTTTTTAAATTTGGGATTTGTGTGAGCTCCTTGCACTCACCAATACTTCTAGCATCCTCCTTTAGCAGTGTTACGAAATGTTTTAGACTTTCGAAATTCTCAGCATAATAACTAGTAGCTTCCAGCCATGTTCCCCATCTAGTTATTACTGGAGTGGGAGGCAGTGACAGAGATGGAAATGTCTTCAAAATTGGATTGTTCAATTTAAATAATGGAATATTAGCTGCCATAAAAGTTTCACAGAGTTCTTCGTTAGTCAGATTCCAACGGCTTCAATTTTTTTTCGTGCTTTAACGATCCTACGTGACGTTTTACGGTAGATTTATTGCAATTTTTCAATAACATTCTAGATCCAAATAAACGAAATTAAATAACGCACACTTACGTGAAAATAATTGGAAGATGTTGCTTAAATGAAAAGAAAAGGAATGTAAGTGCTATTTCTCTTACGAAATACGATAAACTTATTTATTTTATCTACGTACACGACACCACTGAAAACACTATATTCTCCGAATACAATAGCTGGGGTTGTCCATTGTTATCGCTGCGAGACCAGGTGGCCGAGTAAGTCAAACAAATACTTCATTGAATTACGCCCGGATGTACTGAGCGACGTTATACACAATTCCAATTGCCGATTGCGTTTTATGGAAATTGCATCCGTTCTCTAGTAATTACACTAATTTACTTTTTTTTAAAGTAGTTTGAATGTTAAGTTTCTATTTAAACGTAAATTTTAATTTTATTTTAATATTTTTCCCTTCTTATTTTCAGTAATAATTGGTATCTGTTGGGTTGCTGGATCGATCATAGGTTTTTTGCCACTTATGGGATGGTACAATGGCGATAGTGAAGTGAACCAAGAATGTTATTTCCTTAAAGTCGTCGACATGAATTACCTCGTTTTCCTTTATTTCGGGACCATTATAACCCCAGCTCTAGTACTCCTCGCTTTTTACGCTCATATATACAGAGTCGTATTAAAGCAAGTAAGTATAATCACGTAAGTGGCAGACGACATAATTAATAATAAATTTTTCATGTACTTCTACTAATATTTACACACTATGTAATATTGAACAATATAATATAAAAGCCCTCTCTCAGTGATGTTGGTTCTAAGACACAAAATATGCAAATTTATGAATTTGTTACAATAAAGGAGAAACTGGTTTAAAATAAATGTAAAATAAATTTATATATTGCTAAAAGTATTTTTTAATATTCTCAGGTATTTTTGACCGTTTAATACAATATTGTGATTTCAACGAATATACAGGGTCACACAAAAGACGCCCCATGCGGTAACTCTGTTATTTATATTTAGATTTTCATGAGATAGGTACCAAATGAAATGGTTTGATGAGTACTATGCTTGAGGCTACATTTACTTTTTCCAGGGCCATCCCCAATTCTCAGCGATTGCCAATTTTTTTTTCATATTGCACGGTATATATTTTTTTGGAGATTTTTTTCCCGAATACATTGATGCATAATAGATCCACTTTAATTGTAAATTTAGAAGATCGAAGACTTTGCGAACATTCCCTTAAAGTGACTTCTATTATACTGTAGTGTAAAAAATAACGCATTACCCATATGTAACCAATTTTATTTCACAAAGAAAAATAAATAACAAAACTAAAAAATAAATTCAAAACTAAAAAATTTTACAAATTTTGTTCGAATTGCCGCAAATATTGTTCGATTACCGCCATGCTCAATGCAATACTTGCATCTCCTTATAACACGACGGGTGACATTTAAAACCAAATAAACAGGTATTTCCCGACAAGTTTCAATTATTCGGTTTTGTAAATCGTTTACATTTTGTGGCCCTGTCGATCTTGAAGATATCCCCAAAACCAAAAATCTAGAGGCGTCAGATCAGGTAAACGAGCAAGTCAACGAATAGGTCCATATGTGCCAATCCCTTTTTCAGTAAAATTTCTATTCAACCAACCAACTCGTGCATTGTGGGGAGTAGCACCGTCTTGTTGAAAATATACTTCAAGCAGTTCCGCCAGCGGTAATTCATTCAAAAAACTTTCAACATCTTCGCTTAATAATTGGAGATATCTTAGTTTGGTTTAAAGGTACCGTCGATAAAAACTGGCCCAATCAAGCGGTCTCCAAGAAGGCCACAACAAACATTACAGCTAAAACGACGTTAAAAATTACTATTGACGACGTATCTAGGGTTTTCTTAGCTCCATTGGCGATGAATGTTGCGATTAAAATTTCCATAATTAGTGAAAGTACATTCATCTGTCCAAATAATTTTGCGATAAAACGACGGGTCTTGTTGCAAAGTTAAGTAAACATTACAAAACTCTGTTCTTCTAATTTGATCATTTTCATTTATTGCTTGCACTTTTTGGGCAATGTATGGCTTAAATTTGTGCTTTTTAAGTACTGCAGACGCAGTACTTCGAAACGTACCAACTATGTTCGCAACTTCACGAACCGAGGTTCTGGCATTTGCTTCAACAGCTAACAAAACGTTCAGCTCCACGTTTTCAGAAAATTTCCTGCGTACTACTTTCGGTTTCTTGAAACCTGATTAGCCTTTTAGCCTGATTAGAGTTTTTATTACACTCAAAATAAACTTGTAGCATGTCAGTAAGTTGATTGAAATTCATGATTTATTTTAAAACTGTCAAAATATGCTTGCTTAGTACAGAAAAGTATGAGCATTCGTTCTTTTTCCATCGCACACTACAGTATAACACAAATGACTAAGAGCATATACGGAGAGTGTTTTAATTTTTTTCGCTTCTAAACGTACAATTAAAATAGATGTATTGTACATCAATGGATTCAGGAAAAAAAATCTCTATTCAATTATGCAAAACAATATATACCGTGCAATTTGAAAAAAAAATTGACAGTCGCTAGGAATTGAAGATGGCGCTAGAAAATGTAAATGTAACCTCAAACATAGTACTCATCAAACCATTTCATTTGGTACCTATCTCGTGAAAATCGAAATATAAATAACAGAGTTACAGCTTGGGGTTTTTTTGTGTAATACAAAGGTATTTTTAATAATATAAAATATTATTAAAAATCTGGTGTAAAGGTTTTTTGTGTGACAGCCTGTATAATCAAAACTGACTACTACCTACAGGTCAGTCTTTCAAAATTGAAAGCGTGCTGTTTGTACGAGGTGTGATAAAAAAATACAGTGAATGAATTTTTGGACGTACTCAGAAATAAAATTAAGTAATTAGTTAAACTCGTACCTGAAAAAATATACATAAACTTGTCCCTGAGAAGAGTAGGTCCACAAAAATAGCTTTATGAATTCGTCCGCGACTTTACCGCAGTATGAATCCACCCATATACTTTTAAAATCTATAGATAACATATTTTTTTATGTAAGAAATAAAAAACGCAGTAAGTGCCACAAAACATATTTTATTAATGAACCCTTTCGGCCTTGGCGTTCACATACGTGTACATAATTTTTACACATTTAAATATACGTTCTCAATCCCTGAATTTCAAACCCATTGGTTTGTTACCATGAATATTACCAGTACGTTTGTTGTTTAGTAAGTTTATGTTGTGAACCTATGTCACGCGGTCGCCTGTGTTAAAGAAAGTTTTACCTATATTTTTCAAAAATTTAGCTATTTTATCTACACAGTTTACATTGTTTTCTTTTATTAATTCGTAAGTATATATATACTGTTCGTTTTGCTAATGGAAATTTCATGTGATAATGTAGTTTTAGCCAAATAATATTTTTATGAAAGTTCATGTTCACATTAGTGATCATTGAGTTTTTAGTTTAGCATTCCATAACAACAGATAAAATGTGATTTTTTTTAAGATTTAAATAGTCATGGAGCGATTCATAAAACAGAACAAACGTCCATTGACAGAAAAGGAATTAAAATAAGAGGCAGAAAAAGTTCTTCAGGAGCTTGAAGATGGAAATAATTCTGATGTTGATGTGAGTGATGATGATGATGATAATGATGAGACTGAAATTTGTTCTGGCACTGACAATCAACAAGTAGAAAGTCGTGAGCATGAAATTGAAAGTGAGGGATTGGATGATACAGTAGAAGAAACCATAGCAAAAAGTAATAACAAGAAAGACAGACCTAGCGAAAATTGGAGGGTACGGAATTCTACGCTTCAAGGAAATATAATTTTGAATTTTGCTCAAGATACGCACCAAGCTGTTTCCACTTCTGAAGTTATTTCACCTTACGAATATTTCTAGACATATATACCTGACGAAATATTTGACAATTTTGCTATTGAAACCAAGTGAGGCATACTGGAAAAAGTCTTGATACGACTGCAAATGAAGTAAGAAAATTATTTGGATTGCATATCCTAATGGGTGTTTTGAAATTTCCTCGGTTGAGATTGTACTGGAAAAATGGAAATGCTATTCCCACAATTTGCAACGCAATGTCAAGAAACAGGTTTGAAAAATTACGGTCTAATCTGCATATTATAAACGATAAACCTAATAATGACGGCCGTTTATAAAAAGTGCGTCCTCTTACATCTATATTGAATTGATGTGATGAACTTTCCAAGGTAGAGAATGTATGTATCGATGAACAAATGATACCTTTCAAAGGTTCCTTGAATATAATTCAATATACAGGGTGAGTCGTGAGGAATCGACCAAACTGTAGGAGTGTATTCTACAGGTGAAAGTAATGTAAAAAAACTCAAATGTTGCTATCCGATTTTTATTTGTTTTCGAGTTATAGCGTAATTAAAAATAAAAAAAATTTCATACATTGAAGTTTTTGTATTTTATTGGTATTATCGTTCTTTATAATATATTTTCAAAAATACCGCCATTCATTTCAAAACATTTTTTACATCGTCTACCAAGGGCGCTGGTTGCGTTCCTGATTGCGTCAGATTGATGTTTGATATTGTCAGCAGCATTCATAATCCGTTGAATTAGTGCATCACGAGTGTCCACTTTTACTTGATACACTTCATTTTTAACCAGCCCCATAAACAATAATCGAGTGGCGTGAGGTCTGGAGACCTAGAAGGCCAACCAATGTGACTACCACGTCCAATCCAACTCTCTGGAAACCTTTCAGCCAAATGTTGCCTGACTGCACGAGCGTAATGTGCAGGCGCTCCATCGTGCTGGTAGAAGATTTGGATTCTGATGTTTATGGGAACATCCTCTAGCAGTCCGTGCAGTTCATTTTCTAAAATATGTAAATAGGTGTCTCCTGTGAGGCGATTCTCAAAAATGTAAGGACCAATTAAAAAACCATCGATCATACCACACCACACGTTTACCGAAAATTTATGTTGAAAGTTACTTTCGACTGTTGCGTGTGGATTTTCGTCTGACCATACATGCTGGTTATGACAATTATTAATACCGTCACGGGTGAATGTCGCTTCATCCGTAAACAGTATACGCGATACAAAACGAGGATTATCATTTATCCATCGACAAAATTCCATACGTCTACGATTATCATCTCGTTGTAGGTGCTGTACTCTTTGTACATGGTACGGACGTAAGCCATGCTCGTGAGTGTTTTTATCACCCTTGTTTGTGGAATGCCCAATTGAATACTAATTCTCCGTGAGCTGGTAGTTGCGTCTTCTTCTACTACATCCAGAATATCTTCTACTTCTTGTAATTGTTGTCGACTGCCTCGTTCAGATATTATGTTTACACTGGGAAGCTTTCCGGTCGCGCACAATGTGTTGAATACACTAATAAACACAGTTTTATTAGGATGTCTGTGATGTGGAAACCGTTGACGATATTCATTAGCAGCAGCTGTAGCATTCCCATCACAAAATCCATAAACAAACACCATATTAGCATATTCCAAATTAGAATAAGTGTGTGGCATTTTAGTTTGTTACACTATAGTCGTACAAACGTCAAGTCAATGTCACAATACCCGAACACAATGTTATAATTTACTCCAAGGTATAGGGAACATTTTTTTATGATGGCAGCGCCCTCACTATATCAACGATGAACTAGAGGTAGTGACATTAGACGCATTAGGCATACAAACCACTCTACACTATATCTCGACTGCTTTCAATGTCACTACCGCTAGTTTGGAAAACCACGAACAGGTAGCACTTCAGCTAGGAAGACTTCCCTATAATGAATTGCTACCGGGGTTTCACTGTTTTTACGAATACATACATAAACATGGTATACTAAATCTACCATTTACCATTACCTACTAAATCTATCATTTTTAATTACGCTATAACTCGAAAACAAATAAAAATCGGATAACAACATTTGAGTTTTTTTTTACATTACTTTCACCAGTAGAATACACTACTTGAGTTTGGTCGATTCCTCACGACTCACCCTGTATAAAAAATAAACCCAAATATTATTATTAAATATTATGTGAGTCTAATGCTATAATTTTGTGATCTATCAAGGTAAAACTACAGAATTATCTACTAGTAAATATGGGATATCTACTGCTGTAGTTCTAAAACTAGGTGAAACCATTCAAGAAAATTCAAATCATACACTTTATGCATATAATTTTTTTAGAGGAAAACCGTGAAGTACATCATTATCACCTAAGAATTACGTCAAAAGATTGCGACCGGATTTACGACCACAAACTGATGAAGATATGATAACATTGGCCCATAACAGACAATGCGCCTCAACGTTGCAAGAACGAATTATGCAAATGTCGGTCACGAATAAAATGTTCAAAACGTAACGTCCATTTGTGTCTAACATCTAAAACAAATTGTTTTTTGAAATTTCATACCAAACAATATTCCTACAGTAATATAAAAATATTTTGTAAATAAATTTTTTTTTTCATAGGCGATTTCATATCCCTATTCACATATAGCCAGGACCTGCTGTGGACGAATGTGAACATCAAGAATTTTTGAAACAAAAGATTTAGAAAATGAAAAAATCGTTTCTTTATGTTTATTTTTATCTAAAAACACGAAACAGATATTTGAATTTTTTTTTATGCAATTAAAATAACTCAGGTCCGAAAGGGTTAAGAATGGAATAGAAATGCCTGCTGTTTTATACAAGCACTAATACATATTAACATTTGCATTTAACGTTTCTAAGCTATACATTTAACAAAATCAAATCTCGAAACAGATCCATGTTTACACTCATCGATTTTTCTAGTAACGCACTGCTTACGTCTACGTACGACTGGATCTCGTATTCTTGCACATTCAAATAAACTTTGAATTTTTCTATAAGTCTCTGTTTGAAGCTGCCTCAAAATTTCAATAAAATGAAAAATTGATGGATGCGTAGAATAAAAACTGGCATTAAATTTAGCGGGGAAATATTCGCAAGCGTTTGTGCTTCTTTCTATGCTATCGCTGAGTTCTGCCCACAAACTAGGTGGAAAAACGGCTTCTTTTGAAATATGATTGTCAACCAAATAATCGGAAAAGTGTAATAAACGTTCATCTTGAGGTTGTATTTCCGAAAAATCAAAAGCATAACAATCGCCTGCTTCCGATGGATTTAAAAGTGGTAAACCAAATATATAACGCAGCCACTTTCCAATTTCACTTATTTCGTTCTTATAATAAGGAACAAGGTCCAAATTTTGAATTTTGCGGAACCATCCTTGTGCTAAATGGAATCTGCAGCCTATAACTTTGGAATCTGGAAACTCCGCTTTAATGGCATTGTGGATTGCAATTTCAAAATCCGCCGCAATGACTTTTGGGATACCAATTTTGTAATATATGCAGTGTAAATAACTGCAGAAAATGATCGGGACAGTAATTGAATGTATCGTCGACATATACTTTTTCACTATTACATAAAGCAGTCACATTTGTTAGGCACGTGAATACGACAATTTCTTCAACTTCGTAGATGATAAAGACAAAATTCTCTTCTTTCGGTTTCGTAATATTGAATGTTGTAACATATTTAATAACTTCTGCTCTATTTTTCGGTAAGGGCGGTAGATATTTTCTTCTGTTATTATATTATTATATAGATTATTGCGGATGTAATGAATGTCATGGTAGTTGTATTGAAATGACCAGTATTTTCTTTTAGAGCTGAATGTATTATTTTTGAAGGCTTCTCACAAATGTCATCGGTTGCTCTCCGTTTAATACTAGCACTTACTATCTGTCTGTTTAGTTTCTTCAGATTCTTTTCATAATTACGTTCTATTTCAATGCGCACAATTAAATTTTCTGCACCGACAGTACAGACTTTTGCCTTATAAGACCGATTCGAACATCGCCAACATATTTCACCACTTTTTAAGAATTTCTGTTTGGTAAATTTTACAGAGTCTGCAATTAATACTTGATTTCCACGTTCACTCAAATTGACGAAGCTTTCCATGCTTTCTTACAAATAAAAAGCACTTCTTAGCCAGGAATGTTATTTCAGATTGACGAATTATAAGTATATAGTATACAGGCTGATTCATTTTCGGCCCTCACCATGGGGATCTCTCTTATTATTGGAGATAGAGTATAGGTTTAAATTTGGCAAAGTTGTTAAATTTTGTGTTTGTTATAAATCCGTAAAGAAAATAGACCTGTGACAAATGACCTTCGTTATTTAAAAAAAAAACGCGAAAACCCCATTTTCTTCTTTTACCTGTAGCACCGACATTTGGCCTTGTAGAGAAAAAATAAAAACACATCCTTGTGGCCATTTCTAAGCCTCTATCCAGTGGGGTACTCTAAATTTTTATACGACGTTTCGTTTCTTTCTGGCCATCATCAACTATCTAATTTCTTATAGGCGCTATATTGAATTTAGACATCTTCACAAAGAGTTTTTCTTTCTGATTTCAACCATGTACCACACGCTGACTATAGTTTTTGACATTAGGTTTTATTTGAAAGAATAAATTATAAGTAAATAAGGTTGGAATTTCAATCTGTCAGACATTTCATTTATTGATCATTAATAATACAAAAATGTCATACACTAACGAAGAGAAACGAGATATGATAAGTATTTTTTATTCTTCGAAACGAAATTCAACAGTAGCGAGTACAAGATAACAAAAACATTAATAAAAATACATAGAAAATTAAACAATAAACAATTACAGTAAATGTTCAATTATCTGGCCATCTTCGATAATGCACAATTGGGAACGCCTTCTGGCTTTTTGTACTGCCCTTTGTATAGTTCTTCTAGGAACTGCATCGAAGGCATTCTGAAGTCCATCTCGTAATTCTTCAATGTTTTGTGGCGCATCTACTTTATAAATATTATTTTTAACATATCCCCATAAAAAAAAATCTAGCGGACTTAAATCAGGTGATCTCGCAGGCCATTCAACAACTCCCCTATTTCCAATCCAACGGTTTGCAAACTCTTGATTTAAGAAATTTCTAATAACAGCTGCATTGTGTGCTGGTGCGCCATCTTGTTGCCACCATAAATATTGTAATATGGGATATTGTCGTCAAGATAGTCAGATACGTATTGCAGTGGAATTTACTTTGAAATTGCTTATTAATTTTTTTATTCACACTACAGCTTATATCGCCGGCTATTCAGTCTAGTAGAATCCACGAACTGCCATCTCATGAATCGTTCCTTGCGGATCAGGGTTAAATTTCGTTTTCCAGAATAAAAATAGATCTATGCACGATTTTATAAAATGCACGAGAGATATCTTTTTCACAAAATTTCAATAAACATAAAAAAACACTCGCATAAATCGAATTAAGATTAACTTGCACCTTACAATAAATGCAAAAACAAAATACAACCCGATTTTATAAAACAAAGAATAAAATTGAGAATTTTATTCTTTCATAAACCGATCACTTTAACAGTCAAGATATCTCTAAATCAAAATGAAATTTCAATATCCGCTTGTCCATCCCCACCATCTATAAAAATCAAAATATATACAGACAACACATTTTAACAAATACAATATCCGGAAAAGCGGCAAGTTCAATCCTTTGGTCAACCTATATATACGAGGGCTAATCATAATTTCATACATTATAAAATTTATTTTACTTATAAAATAATATATATATAACGATCCCCGTCTGAAATAAATAAACATACAACTGAAATAGCTAATTTTTTTAAAATGTCCCTAACTATGGAGTCCACAAATTGTTCAATCATTTTTTCTTTCTTGTTCAAGGAAAAATCCATAGCATGATTCCCCGAATTTATCCGAGAACAAAGTCAGAACATCCCTGAGCTTTTTTCAAGGATAAAATTCCAGCACTACACTCGAGACAGTGACGCACCCTGTCTTTGTTCCCCGCACTAACTTGTTGCATTGTTGCCGAACAGGATCATCCTCGTTCTGATGCTGTAGTGTGGTAAACGAATTCAACATTTTAATATACATTCTGTATAAAATTTTTATAAATATACATGTCTTATTTTGCTTAAGACATGTTATCTGTTATGTCGTATTGCTTGACATAATATAGTTAATGTCATTTTTAACTAGACATTTTCGAATGGGCTTCGTTACAAACATCACAGACGAAGGAACACGCCGAAGCAACAGTCATCCTCGTCGAATATTCGAGCACTCTCTCGATCACATGGACATGAACATCCCCAACGAATTTTCATAAATAAAAGAAAAACATAGCATCAAAATCTCATATATCAAATCATCATCATAATAAACAAATTCATAACACCATTAATTTCCAAGCAATAATAATAATAATAATAATAATCATATCCTAAGCTTAATTTCTTCTTCTTATATGTTTATATAATTTTAATTTTTTTCAACGCAATTCCCAATATCAATAATTTTTTATACGCAGATAAATTTTAATTAATTAATTATATCAACAATAAATTTTATTTTATAACTCATCCTGTATATATCCATTTGCTTAATCCAATTTATTACCAGGTCAGTTAAATCAGCACATCGTAAACCATCCTATTCAAATATTTTTATTCATTAACCTTTTTTAAACATGCCAATAATTCTTTTTCTATATATTCATAAATACCATTATTTTATTTCAATAATATATATATATATCTCTATTATCATAATAATTTTTTTCATATATCAACGACGAAATTCTATTTAAATATACCGACGAAAATTTTTTCTATAAATACACTTTCATTTTCATATAAATATTTCATATATTTATTTCATATATTAGCGACGAAAATTTTTTCATATTCAATATCATATAACTTTTTATCACGACGAAATTCAGTAAACACCTTTTTATTTTACTTCTACATCCTCTTCTTATACTAATAATCTAATCCTAATTATCTTTTACGTTAAATCCATTTCAGTATCATTTATCAAATCCTATTTACTTTTCCAAATTTTATTTATATATCCTTTTGTTACAACACATTCCATTTAATTAAATCAAAAGCAAAAATCCTTATACCTCGCATATACATCTAAATAGTTTACAACGAAATTTCTCATTAAGTTGGGCCTATTCAATATATCCGCCAGTAAATTAATTGTAGTTTCATTTTTACTTTTACCTTACTATAAAATGTAGGTCTATTTAATTTAAATTTAGTACCCTTATACTTCCTAATTTTCAGAGTATAATATTTTAACATTTCATTATTGACATGCATTTGGTTTATATTATTTAAAAAACAGTTGATTTTAAAAATAGAACTACGGGAATTTTTGCGTTTATTTACCATATAATTATTCAAATTATACTTATAAATCTCATTTCTAGAAACCAATTTCATTTTAATTTTAGTTCGTTTATCATTAATATCATTAATGACAACTGTTTGTTTATTTAATTGATTGATCATTTTCTCATGATTACCTTTATCCATCCTACTTTCTACCTTAGCATTTATTTTAATTATATTAAATTCTTTTCTCTCGTTAGTTTTAAAATTAATTTTATTTAATGTAATTTCTTCGCTTACCCTAATTTGATTATTTCTTCTTCCTATTTCTGTATCCATATCATTTCCCTCGTCCTGTGGCATAGATTCCTCCCCAGGCACATCCTCTAAACTTTCTTTTGTAATTGTTGATTCATTTTCTTTTTGTTCCATTATTATTATTACTTTCTTTTCTTCTATTGCTTGTTTTTCCTCGACATGTGCTATTTTACTTTCGCTTATTGTGTTTTCCTTGTTTATTTGACTGTTACTGCTATCCATTGGTACTATTTGATCCACTATTTCTTCCACTTTTTCTTCCATATCATTATAGTTCTGTTTTATTTCATTGTGATTTTGTTGCATTATATCCATTTGTTGTTGTCTCATATCCATTTGTTGTTGTTCTATCCTATTCATTTGTTGTTTCATTTCCATTATCATTTGTGTCATTGTTTGCATCATGTCCATTATCTGTTGACTGTCTACCTCGTCGTCCCCCTCTTCATGTATGTAACCAGCATTACCCATTCTTTGATTTAAATATTCCATTATATTTTCCATATTTGAATTCTATTGTTTTATTTCTGCCAATTATACGTTGGACTCGCCAAATTGTAATATCGGCCTCACGGTGGATTGCGCTATAATTGTGCAGTCCAATTATTAAATTACTTATTCTCGCACCACGTTGGGATAGCCATAATTGTGCAGTGGAATTTACTTTGAAATTGCTTATTAATTTTTTTATTCACACTACAGCTTATATCGCCGGCTATTCAGTCTAGTAGAATCCACGAACTGCCATCTCATGAATCGTTCCTTGCGGATCAGGGTTAAATTTCGTTTTCCAGAATAAAAATAGATCTATGCACGATTTTATAAAATGCACGAAAGATATCTTTTTCACAAAATTTCAATAAACATAAAAAAACACTCGCATAAATCGAATTAAGATTAACTTGCACCTTACAATAAATGCAAAAACAAAATACAACCCGATTTTATAAAACAAAGAATAAAATTGAGAATTTTATTCTTTCATAAACCGATCACTTTAACAGTCAAGATATCTCTAAATCAAAATGAAATTTCAATATCCGCTTGTCCATCCCCACCATCTATAAAAATCAAAATATATACAGACAACACATTTTAACAAATACAATATCCGGAAAAGCGGCAAGTTCAATCCTTTGGTCAACCTATATATACGAGGGCTAATCATAATTTCATACATTATAAAATTTATTTTACTTATAAAATAATATATATATAACGATCCCCGTCTGAAATAAATAAACATACAACTGAAATAGCTAATTTTTTTAAAATGTCCCTAACTATGGAGTCCACAAAGTGTTCAATCATTTTTTCTTTCTTGTTCAAGGAAAAATCCATAGCAGTATGTATGTAAAATGTTTAAATATCTTTCTCCATTTAAATGTTCTTCATACATAACTGGTCCTAAGAGACGATTTGCCAAAATACCCATCCAAACGTTTATTCCAAAACGATGTTGTGGTCTTCTAGCCCTGTTTTGTCGGGAATTTTGTACTGCCCAATAGTGCTCCGTATTTCTGTTGAACATTCCAGAATTTGTAAATTTTGTTTCATCTGACCAGATGATTTTGCTTAAAAACTTTTCGTCATTTTCTATCCTTCCCATTAACCAATTACAATATTCTAGCCTTCTCAAATTATCTCCAGGCAGTAAAGAGTGACTAATGGACCCTGTATGGTTTAAACCTACTTACGTAAAGTTCTCCAAACTCTGGACTGGCACAAATTTAATTCTGACGCTACTTCGCGTGTAGAAATTGATGGATTACACAGGCATGCATAAAATTTGTGATGACGTGATTTTTGTTTGTTAAGCTCAGTTTTTATATAGCAATAACTAATTAAAATACAGTTGGTCTTTACCACCCACAGATTTTTTTTGCACAAAAGAAAAAGAAAAAAATCTTATAATATGCGTTTTAATACATTTTAAAATGAATGTACTACTTCAAATTCTAGGTATTAACCCAAAAATGATTTTCTGTTGTGGTTTTAAAGAAATTTGTTAAATAGGCTCTCATTACCTGATGTAAATCTTTTATTTCGTGTATTAATTTTGGACAAGATTTCTGGGAATTTTTACCTGCTAAATCCTATTTATTATGCTTTCACTTTATTAGTACTGCGAAGAAGGATTTCAAGTTTATCACTCCAAACAAAATGTATATTTTAATGTCATTTACTTCATTATAGCTCTGAGTGTCGATCAGTAAACAAGTAAAATTAATTTGTCTTTAGTGTTGTGCGTGATATTTGATAAATAAACATTGCTTAAAAATATGTCTAGCCGGTGTTGCAAACCAATTGGTGAATTTGTGAAAAATGCATATTATGCTTATTTCAAAATCAAATTAGGAGATCAAGATAAAGATTGCGCACCGCACGTTGTTTGTAAGGTATGTGAAGAAGGTTTAAGACATTGGACCAAAGGGAATATAAAACGCCTTCCTTTTGGAATACCGATGGTTTGGAGAGAACCGCAAAATCATCATGAAGATTGCATTGAAGATGCTCTTTGTGATATTAAGGGGCATAATAGAAAAACTTTGAAACATATTTTGTACCCAAACAATATTAAATCAGCTATCAGACCAGTTCCTCACAGTAATCATGTACCTATACCTATACCCCCCAAAGTACCACAAGGAGATATTGAAACCTCTTCAACTTCCGGCTCCGTACAGATGGATAGTGAATTTGAACCATCAACCTCAGGTCAAAACCAACCTCAGCTATTTTCACAAGCCGAACTGAATGATTTAGTAAGAGATTTGGGACTTTCAGAAGATCTTTCTGAAGTACTGGGGTCTAGATTGAAACAAAAAAATTTGCTTGCCCCAGAAACTACCTGATGGCCGATTACTGTTGGACATTGAGAAGAAGATCTCTTCTCTTTAGCTGAATATGACAGAAAAACAACCAAACGAAGCTTTTCTGAAAAACGAAAACGTTTTTTTAAGAAGCATAAAGAATAAATAACTATTTCTAATAGTTTCTATGTGTATATTTTTGTATTGTTTTTAATATAATATAAAACTAGATTATAAATGAAATAAATCGTGTTTTTTCTATATTTTTTGATTTTACTGGTTTGAAAAATAACCTTACGTTATACAAAAAAAATAAAAGCAGATTTGAAATCAGCGCTACCCAATTACTAGAAAACAGTTAAAATTTTTAAATCAACTTTCAAAGTGTTGAAAAATGCAGGCCTGTGTTATTATTTATCTATAAAAATACAAGATTAACATGAAATTTGAAAACACGCTTTTAATTTACCATTTGTAAAATATCTTGTCGATTTTCATTTAAATTCCTGTTGTCTTGACCATTACGCGGCATAGTAAACGATCCATTCTCGACCAAATTTCTGTCGAGATCTAGAAAAATGGTACGATGAGGCTGTTGTCGTTCTGGATATAATTGTAGATATCTTGTACTCGCTACTGTTGAATTTCGGTTCGAAGAATAAAAAATACTTATCATATCTCGTTTCTCTTCGTTAGTGTATGACATTTTTGTATTATTAATGAACAATAAATGAAATGTTTGACAGATTGAAATTCCATGGCTACTTTATTTAATCTTATAATTTATTCTTTCAAATAAAACCTAATGTCAAAAACTTTAGTCAGCATGTGGTACATGGTTGAAATCAGAAAAAAAAACTCTTTCTGAAGGTGTCTAAATCCAATATGGCGCCTGTAAGAAATTAGATAGTTGATGTTGGCCAGAAAGAAACGAAACGTCGTATAAAAATTTAGAGTACACCACTGGATATAGATTTAGGAATGACCACAAGGATGTGTTTTTATTTTTTCTCTACAAGGCCAAATGTCGGTGCTACAGGTAAAAGAAGAAAATGGGGTTTTCGCGTTTTTTTTTAAATAACGAAGGTCATTTGTCACAGGTCCATTTTCTTTACGGATTTATAACAAACACAAAATTGAACAACTTTGCAAAATTTAAACCTATACTCTATCTCCAATAATAAGCGAGATCCCCATGGTGAGGGCCGAAAATGAATCAGCCTGTATATGGTGGATTTGGGTAAATTTTAAATTTAGCTCAATTTGAATTTTATTTGTATTTAATAGGCAGGACAACTTTGTATTTATATTTCCAAGAAAGTATAAATTTCTTAATCTCTTGGCGGGGGAGAAATTAAGGTAAGGGATTAAAACACCGTCCCATGAGGGCGAATTAATATAGCAGCCATTAGATAGTACCTGCTCGGGAACGAGTTTGAGGCCGCCCGAATTTTTATGGCAACAACTGTTGACGCTACATTTATTTTAAATAATAAATCCAATAGCCTGATTTGTCGAGACAGTCAGTGCCAGTGTGACTTGTCAGCAGGCTTTCAGAGCTGGAAAAGCGAGGTATAAACCTTGTTATTGTCAAATTATTTGCCTTTTCCAACTGTTTGGATGAAATTAAATAAGATTTTGCTGGAACCGATACGTTAAGGATACCAATCATTAAATGAACTATCTATCGGCCCACACTATCAGTAGTCTTATCTACGCATATATAAAGATAATTGTTTGCAACAACCGTCTTAATGCTATTCAATGTTTCTGCATAGATACAGGGAACATATTTTTTTCTTAACATGCGCACGTCGAGAATGTTATATTTGCTGATGTACTTTTGCAGAAATAACCTGACATTTAAATTGTTTAGCTTATGTAGTGGAATATCTGCCGACACAAACATTTGCACAAATCTTCATTAAATTGTTCTTGTTCCGATTTTTTGGAAGTTGATAGCAAACATTGCGGTAATGTTTGCTGACTCTTCTTCGCCAATTTCATCTTTGTTAGTTTTGCAGCATGAGATGGAGTTTTCATATGTTGGTCGACTTGGAACTTTCTCTCACTTGTAATCTGCAAAAAAAAATATCACATAATCGGTTGTTTTCTTATAAAATAAATGTTAGTAAAAGATAAAGGAATAATTAAAAATTTAATTAATTAATTAATAAGAGAAAATAAACTTAAAATTTTACTCACACTCTTGCAGTATTCTACGCAAAACACTTTTTCTCCATCCATACGGAATTCTGAATAAGGTGCAATCCATCCAGGCACAGTCGCTATTTTCGGCATTTTTGCTATTATATATCACAACTCACAAGTTTACACTTCGAAAAATCAACGTAAAATAACATTTAAAATAAAATTACTTTCGAATATGGGAATAAATTTCTCCGAATAGCAAAGAAACACATATACTCCTAATTTTCTGGTAAAATGTATTTTTGTATTTATTTAGAAGTATTAAGGTATTAGCTTTTCCTGGAATTTTGTCTCGGCCTGGATGTATGGGAAGATCATTAATAAATTCTTGGAGACGCTTATCGGAAAAGTAACGGGAAGAGGCTTACTAAAATGCTATTTCTAATTTAAAGAGGGCTGTTTAATTTTTGTTTGTTTGTTACATCCACGACGTATTTTTAGTAAATTTGATTTAGTAAATAAATAAAACTCGGATACTTAAAATATGCAAAAATGCTGAATTACTACAAAATATGCAAATAAATGCTGAATTAGTACGAAATATGCAAATAATATACAAAATGCATATATTATGCAAATATGCAAATTTATGCAAACTGCATATAATCCGGCTTTTAATAACCTTACGAATCAGCCCATAAAATTTGTCGCATATATTTAGAGTCACCTGTACATCATACCTGCGCTAATTAAATATTTCTCAGTTGTATTTAGTATGTAGGTTGTGACAGTATAACACTGTAACAACTTACACTTTGTGTACAAAATTATACTTTTAAGAGCCCCTGTCATTTTAGCACGCTTCTCGATTAAGATACATCTCATACGACAGAATACAAAATGAGTAATAAGAATATAATTAAAACTTTACAGAAAATTTGTATGAAGCACGCGTAAAAAGACTTCACTTTATAAGCCTTCGTTATATATGAATAAAGTCATTCTAGTATCGTCGTTTATTATATTTAATAGCATTTAATAGCAATGGTAACAATATCTTATATTTCCTCTAAAGGAAAAGCAATTACATATGTACTTTAAGAAGGGGACAATAATTAGCATTCCCATGAATAAATAATTACTTGATTCTCTCCACCCGCGACTTAATAACTTACGTTTCTTAAAGCGTAAAGGAGAACTTGAATAACGCTACAAATATTGGAATTATTATTAAAGAATTATTATATATTATATTATTAAAGAATAAATTCTAAACAAATATTAACATTATGTTTTAACTATATACAATCTCTGTAAAGTTAATGATAGCTACTATTTATCTGTTAACATATTGTATATTAAAATATATTTTTTTATTCTAGCTTCGTCAAATAGTTACCATAAGTCCTACACACGGTAGCAGTTCTTCCAATCAACCCAGTAGCGGCGGTACTATGTTAAGGATGCTAGGAGCCGCGCAAAAGAGAGAAGTCAAAGCTACACAGAACCTTTCAATAATCGTGCTGTTTTTCATGATCTGTTGGATTCCTCTATACACCATAAATTGTGTGATGGCGTTTTGCAGTCAATGTAAAATCAATGAGAAATTTATGTTTACGTGCATAATATTGTCCCATGCTAATTCGGCGGGCAATCCCATACTCTACGCTTATCATCTGAAAGATTTTCGAGAAGCACTTAAAAATTTGTTATATAGTTTGATGGGTAGGACTCCGTATACTTCAACTAACAGAACTTCCATAGCATCGAATTTAAATAATTGTGGTAATTATAATAAACATTACTCGCTGAGAGATTCTCGCTTGGTATATACCCAAAACAGAAGGTACATGGAGTCACCCATTTATATGAGCAGAACGACAAAATCCATGAGTTTACCATCAACGCCAAAAATAATTGCATCTATTGTACCAACTTCCGTCAATTTAGCAACAGCTACAGGTGTTGAAAAGAGAAATATATGGCGAATATCGGAAGGTGCGACGGCAGACAGCAATTCGCATTCCAATAACGACAGTTCGGATAGTCAAACTCGGCAATCCAGTCCTTTAAATAAAATTCCGTCTAGTTCAAGCAGCGCTAAGAACTGTTCCTACTTAAACGAAATGAATTATTATGATGAAGATGATGATGTATTTCTAGATGATACATTACCAATTACTGATACACACGTATTACCAACCATTACCAAAGATAATAAATGTAAAGATGTCGCTTTAAATAAAATATCTCCCCAGTCTAATTATTGTATATCGACGTCGTCCCCGCAATTATCCCAAAATTTGTTTCTAGTCGAGAGTGAATTGAAAGATTTAGAAAAACGCGAATGTAAAACTATAAGCATATTTAATGTTAAAGATAACGGAAAAGTAAATGGAAAAAAACGATTCAAATTATCCCTTTCATGTGACGTTTCTAGTCCTACAAAGAACTCGAAATTGAGTCCTTTTAGAGCCGTTAGTGGTTTTCTGTGGAACTCTGGCAAGCAAGTGAGGAGTTTAAGCTTGAGTGACGATAGTAACGCATCTAATCAATCCAAGAAAAACGGTTTGATTCATGTCAATGATAACCATTCCTTTGATTATTAAATTTTGTTCATATATGTAATTATGTATTTATTTGATTCCATAATATGTGGTCTGTAATTTCCATGTACATTTTACGATTTTAAATTCTTAAATAAACGTTTAAAAAGTGTAATTTATATTTATTTTTGTAGTAATGTAGGCTTGCTATGACTATTATCGCAGTAACGACTTTAAGACATCTAATTATAGGTCATCCATCATATTATATTGCTAGCGATGTAATAAATTTATATCAAGTAATAGATTGAGGGGATACGTATTGAAACTTCATTACAATAATTAATAACGCAATGTTTAAATTTCAAAAAGGTATAATGTAGACACTACATATTGTTGTATAATTTGATTCTAAAATGGACACCAATTATCAAACGTGAATCGTCACACACACATATATTATGTTTAGACTCTTATGAATTGTTCTCAGGGTTTTTGTTTTCAAAAGGGGTTACTTGCAACTAGACCTAGCATCCAATGTAATAAGGAAAGATATAAGACGATAAGATATCAAATTTAAAACATTTATTGTTCACACCTTGTAAAATATATACAAAAAAGGGATATTTATCAATACGTTTTTGCCGTATTACGCAGTTGTTATATAATGAAACAGATATGCAAAATACATATCCGTCACTGTAAACATGGACAAACACCTCGTATTTTTAGCATTTACTTCTGTTCAATACATATGTTTCAGCCATCTAGGCCTCATCGGTTGAACTAGTGAAGCAATGTGTATACAAATTAATACAGATCTGTTAAACAACGGATCTGTATCTGTATCTACATTTACGCATTACATTACAGATCCGTTGTTTAACAGATCTGTATTAATTTGTATACACATTGCTTCACTAGTTCAACCGATGAGGCCTAGATGGCTGAAACATATGTATTGAACAGAAGTAAATGCTAAAAATACGAGGTGTTTGTCCATGTTTACAGTGACGGATATGTATTTTTCATATCTGTTTCATTATATAACAACTGCGTAATACGGCAAAAACGTATTGATAAATATCCCTTTTTTGTATATTTACCGCCATCTGGCGCGTGTTAATGGACAGCACCAATATACGTATTTTTCCGCTTTTCGTAATAGCATTGCTATTCGAGCGGAAGATCGCCTTTTCTGGCCTAGTCGCTTTCTTCCGTCAGATGTCACTGATTAAATTAGTGTCGCCTGATAGAACGAAACTGGTTATAGCTTGGAGACGATTTTAGCGTAAATGTAGATACAGATACAGATCCGTTGTTTAACAGATCTGTATTAATTTGTATACACATTGCTTCACTAGTTCAACCGATGAGGCCTAGATGGCTGAAACATATGTATTGAACAGAAGTAAATGCTAAAAATACGAGGTGTTTGTCCATGTTTACAGTGACGGATATGTATTTTGCATATCTGTTTCATTGTAAAATATACATGAATTTGGAACGTGATAAACTTTATCGATTACATTTTTTTTCAAAATGAAACATTGCATGTAATCATTTGTGAAAGTGATATCAATTCATTAAATAAAATAAAAATAATGATTATCTTTTTAGACAAATAAAATATACGTATTCTACTAATAATTTTACTTAAAATATCTGGCAATATCTTTTAGGACGAGTGCAAATTTTAATACATAACCCACTGCTTCCAAAGGGTTTGAAGAAAGTCTTCTCTTTTTTGAAACAATTTTATATATACCTATATACCGTGTGTCCCAATTTCGATGCTCACCATTGGTATCTCGGTTATTAGAAGATATAGAACAACGGTTAAACGGAGAATGTTTTGCAGAATTCAATACTCGCGGCAAATCTAATTTCAAATTTGACCTAACTTTTTAAATTCTTAAAATATTTTGAAAAATCAAAAATTTGCCGATTTCGTTATTCCTCAATAACTCGATAACGCTTAGTCTGACCTCTTTTAAAGTTTTACATTGTTCAGACATTTTTTTAGCACAAATTATTTGATACAAACAGAAACCCCCGATTGTCATTTGTTTTTAAGTTATTACCACTATCTTTTGGTTTTCATATGGCGGCCATATTGGATTTTGGGCTTGTTAGGTAGTCCTCAAAATGTGCTTTTCAACGATGTATAACATGCCCGAAAAATTTTTATTTATAAGGAAAATATTAATAAAAACGTAAATTAATCTTTAATATGAAATTAGTAGGCTGAAAAATTAAACACCAATGTCAAATGAAAGTGAAAAGATATTCTAAGTAATACTGTAAACAAACGAAACGATAAAAAAATTATAGAAATAAAAAGTAAAGATACAGAACTTAAAGTTCACATTCACTTAAAGAAATTGTTCAATATGACGACCATTCTGTTCCACACAATTTTGACACCTTGTTCGAGTAGAGTTACAAACTCTACGTAGCGTGTTTCCGTTTACTGATCGTAGCACATCTAGTACTCTTTGTTCTAAAATTTCCCGAGTTTCTGGCGGTTCAAAATCAAATACTTCGTTTTTAGTGGTACCCCATAAATAAATGTCAAGCGGGGTAAGGTCGGGTGATCTCGCAGGCCATTGCACGGGTCCATTATTTGAAATCACTCTCTCATTAAAGTTTTCTCTCAAAAAATATTGCACGTTACGAGTGTTATGGGCCGGGCAACCATCTTGCTGGAACCAGATGTTTTGCATGTTCTCGGGATTAATAATTTGCCTCAAAGCAGGCATTATCTCGTTTGTTAGTAGCTCCAAATATCTGTTACCAGTTAAATTGTAATCAAAGATGAAAGGACCTATTAACTGATTATCTAAAACGAAAAAAAGAGTTTAAAAAACAAAAAAAATGTAAACAAAATGTCATACCAATTAAACCGCACCAGACATTAAAACCAAATCGAACTTGAAATCTTCTTTGATTTACCAAATGTGGATTTTCAGTAGACCAATGATGATAGTTATTCCTATTGAACACTCCACAATTGGTAAATCGTGTTTCATCTGTCCATAGTATTTTCCTAGGAAAATTAGCGTCATATTCACATTTTTGAAGGTACCACCTGCTAAACTGTAATCGTCGGAGATTGTCATTATCACTTAAACCTTGTACAATTGTTGTTTGTAAGGGTGATACTTGTTTTTCGTCAAGGTTCTGTGAACAGTAGATTTTGAAATCCCTGTTTCTCGTGTCACACGACGAACTGATGTGCTGGGATTGTTCCTAACGTTCTGCAAAATATTATTTCGACGTGTATCAGCATCCTTAACTTCATAGTTAGCTCGTTTTTGTTCGAAGCTTCCAAAGTTTCTTAATTTGCTAACTAGTGTTCCAAAAATTGTCCTGTGTGGCTGTTGTCTTTCTGGAAAACGCTCTGCATAACTCGTGCACGCATTTTTAGTGTTTCTATTTGCTTTGAAATACAGTTCCAACATATCAACTTTTTCTGCGTTTGAATATGTATGTGCCATTATCAATACTTATAAATCTTAATACTTGACAATAATTACTTATCACTAACTACAAGTAGTTTTAATTAACTTATCTCTGCAGCACTAATTGTACTTTGACAGGTTATCGTTTTGTTTCATTGTCAGAATACATTTGTCATTGACGTTTGACGGAACATAATGTCTTTGCTAGTGATACACGCTCAGAGGTTAGAATTATCTGACATTTGATGTAAAACCAAATACAAATCTCCCCACTACTCTTAATCCTGCGCGAACTTACCCCTCCTCGCGCCAACTTAATTGGCGTTTGCTATACTTAGAATATCCTTTCACTTTCATTTGACATTGGTGTTTAATTTTTCAGCCTACTAATTTCATATTAAAGATTAATTTACGTTTTTATTAATATTTTCCTTATAAATAAAAATTTTTCAGGCATGTTATACATCGTTGAAAAGCACATTTTGAGGACTACCTAACAAACCCAAAATCCAATATGGCCGCCATATGGAAAACAAAAGATAGTGGTAATAACTTAAAAACAAATGACAATCGGGGGTTTCTGTTCGTATCAAATAATTTGTTTTAAAAAAGTGTCTGAACAATGTAAAACTTTAAAAGAGGTCAGACTAAGCGTTATCGAGTTATTGAGGAATAACGTAATCGGCAAATTCTTGATTTTTCAAAATATTTTAAAAATTTAAAAAGTTAGATCAAATTTGAAATGAGATTTGCCGCGAGTATTGAATTCTGCAAAACATTCCCCATTTAACCGTTGTTCTATATCTTCTAATAACCGAGATACCAATGGTGAGCATCGAAATTGGGACACACGGTATATATATATGGCTGGTGACGTCAATCCTTTTACAAATGTAAAATAAGTCTTCTTTGGTCCTTTTTTCCCATCATATTTTATATTTTAAAACTCTAGTTCTTTCATCGATTTCTAAATATTTTTCAATTGAAATATAAATTTCGATAAGATGTGTTTTTATTTTCACGTGTCCCATCTTTATCTTACATATCTCGTTCTATGTGCCTTCCTTAATTGAAGGGTACGGCCACACTTGTCGTTCAGCGACAACGACAACGTTTCGAACGCTACATGTAACGTTTTGCATGCGCACCGACAAAAACGCTACCCGTGTTATTATATGCATTTTGTCACGCTGGCCGTTTGTGTCGCAGCCTGTCTGATTGTCCACCACAAACATTTCATTGCTCTGCCAATGTCCGAAGGGTTACGGTGTATGTCAACAGGGTGTTGTGTGTTTTTCACAGTTTATTTCTTAACTCTTTATTGGTACGATATTAGTTTTTTGGTAACATTTGGTGATAATGTTTGATACCGAACAATTTACCAACGAAGTGAGCCTTCGTTCCGCACTTTGGGGTCTCACCTTAAAAGATTATAGCTGCAGAAATGTTAAAGCTAAAGTTAAAATAAACTGTAAGCTTAGAAGGAAAACTAAAACAGTTATCTCTTTCTTTCTCTCAAAGTTCAAAGTATTTTTACTAAACATAATAACAGAACTCTTCTCATTAAGTAGATATTACTAAATCATGTCGTATTGCCATGGAACACTTTCTGCTGGGGATGTAAAGTAATCAGCAAATCTATCATGGGTTGGTCCTGCGGTTAAAAGCCCTCCTCCTGTACCTATATTGGTATATCTTTCAAAGGGAAAGTCACAGTGTTTTCAAATCGATAGCCATCTCTTACCCGAACAAAGTTGTGCAAAACAGATGTGGTTAGAATAATCTGTACAACAAAGTCTGGGTCTAGACAAATAGCACTGCCCAACTGCGACTCTGCAGTCAAGTGTGGCCCATGCCAACGTATCTGTCGCACCCCCCCCACGCATGTATTTCAGTCGCAACGACAGGAACGACGAGTGTGGCCGTACCCTAAACGGCTAGATTTCTTCTACATACAATTTATATAATCCCTCTCTTTCTAATTGACTAGCTTACTCTGTCTTTTATTCGATCTGACACATATATAACCTTCAAATTTCAAACACAGTTTGACATATAGATTGTTTATTATGTTAAAATAAAGCTATAGCTATTTTAATAAGTAACAGATACCATATTAAGTTTTTGTTTCGTACATTATTGAATCGTTTGAGGTATTGTCAATATTATTAATCCTCATTTTGGTCAATTATACCTATTTTTAAGTGAATGCCGTACTATCTCTTATAAGTAGGTATTACAAAATGTCAATTTTAAAACATATTATATCATGTTCTGTTTTATTACAGAGTTCTTATTGTCTTTTTAGGCTAGTCCAATTTGTTGTGTATATATTATGTAGAAATATACAGCTAATTTTCTAAGATTCCAATGGATATCGTTTATCTAAGATTTAACGTATTACCTGAATGCCAAAATAAACAATGTTTTACAAATTAATTGCGTTTTCGCGAAGTAATGTAATTGTAAATATTCTTTCTACACTTTACGACGTTATTTTATTCGAATTTTTCATAGAAAAAATTCGCCCTCAAATAAGAATCGAACCCACGACCTCTGGCTTGCCGGACCATTGCTCGACCACTGAGCTGTTGAGGCGTGAATTAGAAACTTTTATTAATCTTAAACCTATTACATAAAATAATAAAAATCTCTATATGTAATAAACATTAAATTTGTTGTATCGATCCTCATACAGGGTGCATTCAAAATTGACCCGTTTCAAAGTTTTCACTGTTGGTTCAGCTCTATCTTATTTTCAATTTGTCTCGTTTAGAAAGATACACAGCAATATGTTTCGCCACACTGTGGCTTCATCAGGTAATTATAAAAACAATTTTATTTTATAGGTCTTTCACGATAACAGACGAGTCACGTGATAAATAAGTATAAAACAGGATTGACAAATCTACATTGCTTTGAATCAGCTGTTGTTGGTAAGAATCTATGAGGTTAGGTTTATGCCATTTTAAAATATATACAACTCCTATTAATAATAATGAATTTGCTTTATTTGATTAAATGCACCTACAAAAGAAAATACAAACAAAATTAAAATGTATATTTGAATTTATTCATTCTAGACTACATATATAGGAAAACTTAAAAGAGGTATATAACCCCTTACCACAATTATTAATCGTATCCTAAATACGTATTTCGACAACTATGTTGTCATCATCAGTAGGTAAAAGTACTAATTAAAAAGTCGCACACGGAACACAGTAAAGGTAGAAAAACCTCTCACGCACCAACTATTTTTCACCGCGCCCACGTATAGACTAATTTTAACATATGAAAAAATAAGCTACGGAACTAAAATATGAAGAGGTCGAGAGAGAGACACTTACCTAGAAAATGGTCTACCCAGATGTTTATTCTCCGGGTTGAAATGTCGAACGCAAAAGACGGTCAACTTACTTTCCTTCAGGGGACCGGCAATAAACATGTCTTAATAAACTTCGGTTTTTAAAAACGACGATGACACAATTATGTTAATAAAAAAAAATAGATTTCATAAGTTATATATTAAAGTTAAACTTATAAGTACAGATATCAATTTCCTGAAACGGTGCAAAAGTAACAATGTTTCCTAAATTCATGAACGTAAATGTAACGACAAATTGTAGAAATAACGATAAAGTCATTTCATATGCAAAAATGAAATGGTTGAACCTAGAAATGAAATATCTGTACAGTAAACGTAGTAAATTAGAATTAGAACTTTATAATTTGCATTTAAAATTAACTAAAAGCATGAACAATAATAAATTCGAAGAATGGTGTAACTTTTAGAGGAAAATTACGGAAATTAAAGACCATAAATTGAAAAAGAAATGTTTAAAACTTAATAAGAAATTCAGAAAGTTATGTCCACCTAAAAAAGATAACAATAGAATTCCTATAAAAGAAACACTAGTGATCAACCAATCATCCGAGAATTTTAGTGATGTAGAAATAGATTTGTTAAACAAAGGTTTAAAATACTGTTTGCCAAGCCGTCAGATTCCTATGGAACAGGTGATTGCAAGTATCGAAACATCGATTAAGTATTTTGAACAAGGGCCAAAATACTTTATTCCAGAAGCTTGTAAAACCCAAATCGATAAGAATTTGCAGCAGCACAAACAGAAGTCGGTCAATAAAGAATGGAATATCATTAAAACTCTTAGATCGAAGGACTGCTTTTACCTAAAAGCAGATAAAGGGAACAAGTTAGTAATTATGGACAAAACCGACTATTTTCAAAGAGTCAAAAATTTAATTGCCGAAGGTCCGTATGTAGAAATTAAGAGAAACCCGTTACCTAAAATGATTAATGATACAAAAGACGCGATTAAGAAATGTCCAATTTTAATAACTTCTACCCAAAAGTATCAATTGAATGTTAGTAACCCTGTAGTACCAAGAATGTATTGTTTACCGAAGATACATAAACCAGGTAACTCGATGAGACCTATAGCTTCAGGTATCAACTCACCGACTTAATTTCCAAATGGTTAGTGAATGAATTTAAAAATTTACCCGCCAAACCAGAAACTTTGTCAGTCAGTAATTCCTTAGAATTTGTTAAATTAATTAAAGATTGTGAACTGGAAACCGGAGAAATTTTAGTTTCATTCGATGTAACGTCTTTATTCCCCTCGGTACCTATTCCAGAGACTATGAAATATTTAGAAAGCTTACTCCACAAGAATAACATCGAACCTTCAAAAATAAAAGAATACATGAGATTGACAACTCTGTGCATGACGCAAAATTATTTCCAAGTAGGAGAAAAATTTTATGAACAGAAACAAGGCACAACAATGGGTAACTGCCTATCTCCTTTCATAGCCAATTTATTCATGAGTCAATTTGAAGTAGAATTTAAAAATAACGCTAAATATTTCCCGAGAGTCTGGATTAGGTATGTAGATGACATTCTCGCGATTTTTGATACACGAAAATGCGAATTAGACATGTTCGTTAATCAATTAAATTTGAAATTTCCGACGATTAAATTTACAGTGGAAAAGGAACACAATAACAAGATACCATTTTTAGATACCTTACTGATCAGGAATAGGGCTGGGCGAAGTATCGATACATCGTCCAATACCCGATACCATAACTGGTATCGGGTACCCGATACCTTATATAACGAAGGTATCGATTCTTAGGTATCGATTCCAAAGCATCGATTCCAAGGTATCGATTCCAGGGTATCGATTCCAAGGTATCGATTCCAAGGTATCGATTCCAAAGCATCGATACCTATCGATAATTTACCGATTCCAGTACTCGCTAAGTATCGATGTATCGGGTAGCGATGTATCGGGTAGCGAGGTATCGATTCCAAAGCATCGATACCTATTCCGATTCCGGTACTCGCTAAGTATCGATGTATCGGGTAGCGAGGTATCGGGTAGCGATGTATCGGGTAGCGAGGTATCGATTCCAAAGCATCGATACCTATCGATACTTTAGCGATTCCAGTACTCGCTAAGTATCGATGTATCGGGTAGCGATGTATCGGGTATCGGGTAGCTTACCTTTGTGCATTTTTTTAAATGAGTATGCGTACATCATAGGTATATAGGTTGTTGTTTTATGCAAAATGACAATTTAGAATTTTCTTATTTTTCATGCAAGGATTAAAAAAGAACTACATACATAAGTCTGCAGCTAGTATAATTATAATTTTACCTTTCGGAGGCCAATATTTCAAAGTCAGTAACTTCACTATCACCGTCTCTTTTGTCTTTCTTTTCAATAATATTAAAATATGTAAAAGGATGAACACATTTCATATGCTTTAGCATATTTGTAGTATTACCAGTATACTTATATTCTTTTTTACAATCATTACAACTCACGCCCTGGTCGTTAATTTTATCAAAGTATTTCCAAACTACACTATTTTTTTTCGACATTTTGGTACGTACGTATCCACTTATTACACCAAGTTATAAGAACAAAGTGATGAAGCTTAAAATGATATGAAATATAAGTGCTTATATTAAACTTTAGACGACGAATAAAGGTAGGAATTATAATAAATCAAAACTAGGGAACAGCAAAAATTTGTTGACACATAATTTGTATAAAGCAGTGTTGAGAGAAATATAGGTGATATTCATATTCATATAAATATAAAACACTTTCCTGTTCTATAGAATGCACAATACACAATACACGACTGTAAATTGGAACTAAAATAAACAAAATATAATATAAATATGTAGTATTAATTAATATAATAAGGTAAAAGAAGTTGGGTCAAGAATTCTTATCAAGCTATTGTAGGTATAAAACGTGCTTGGTTTGTTTCTATTTTGAAATGAATATTTTAGGCTTTTTGTATAATTTTCTAATAGCACGCATATTTGCCTATATTATTTTATCTTTCTGCGTTTTTTAAATATATATAAAAATAACTTTTTAAGTAAAGAATTTTTAAGTATGTATGCATAATATATATTTTAAAGACGTTGGTTATTATGCGTAGCAAATTCCATATTATGACATAACTTTAATTATTACAAACAAAAAAAACAAAATATCACAATATTGCAAATTTCATACCGTAGTTATGGTAGAATCGGTAAATTAATTTTACATCTCTTGAAACCGATATCAAACAATCGACACCTAGAAAACGGGTTATGAATACTGATTCCTAGGTATCGAATCAAGGTATCGATTCCAAGGTATCGATCCAAGGTATCGATTCCAAGGTATCGATTCCAAGGTATCGATTCCAAGGTATCGATTCCAAGGTATCGATTCCAAAGCATCGATACCTATCGATACTTTACCGATTCCAGTACTCGCTAAGTATCGATGTATCGGGTAGCGATGTATCGGGTAGCGAGGTATCGATTCCAAAGCATCGATACCTATCGATACTTTACTGATTCCAGTACTCGCTAAGTATCGATGTATCGGGTAGCGATGTATCGGGTAGCGACGTATCGGGAGGCGAGGTATCGATTCCAAAGCGTCGATACCTATCGATACTTTAGCGATTCCAGTACTCCCTAAGTATCGATGTATCGGGTAGCGATGTATCGGGTAGCCATGTATCGGGTAGCTTACCTTTGTGAATTTTTTTAAATGTACATAAAGGATGCAATAACTTTTTAAGTATGTATGCATTATATATTTTAAAAGAATGTTATTATTATGCGCATCAAATATCCTTATTATGACATATCTATAATTATTAAAAAACAAAATATCACAATATTGAAAATTTCATACCGTAGTTATGGTAGAATCGATAAATTAATTTTATATCTCTTGAAACCGATATCAAACAATCGACACCTAGAAAACGGGTTATGAATATTGATTTCTAGGTATCGAATTAAGGTATCGATTCCAAGGTATCGATTCCAAGGTATCGATTCCAAGGTATCGATTCCAAGGTATCGATACTTTACCGATTCCAGTACTCAGAATCGATACCATGCACAGACCCGATACATCGCTAAGTATCGATACCTCGATTGGTATCGGTACCCGATACCAAAAACGCCGGTATCGCCCAGCCCTAATCAGGAATAAACATAAAATGGAAATCGATATTTTCCGGAAAGAAACCAATGTTAATAGATTCATCACCGCGGATTCAAATCATAGTTATCAACATAAGACAGCTTCCTTTAATTTCTTAGTCAATCGGTTACTAAATTTTCCGTTAACAAAAGAGAGATATGAAATAGAACTGGATTTCATTAAAAATATCGCGAAATACAATGGCTTTGACATAGAAATAATCAATAAATTAATTAGAAAAACAAAAATAAAAAATACAATCCGCGAATCCACAAGTTTGATATCTCAAAGTAACCAGGAGAAAAAGTACATCTGTTTACCATACCACCCGGTCACGAAAAACATTAATAAAGTTGTGAAAGAAAGAGGTCTCCAGGTTGCCTTCCGGTCAGAAAATACTCTCAAAAATCTCCTGGGGAATACTAAAGATAGAGTTAATTTCAATTCGAAATCAGGTATATACGAAATTAGTTGCGGGGATTGTAATCTGAAATATATAGGCCAAACTAAACGACCAATAATAACGCGTTTTAAAGAACACATATCACATATTAAATACAATAGACCGGATAAATCCAGTGTAGCCTACCACGCTTTGAACACACTGCACAACGTATCGATTACAGGGTTGAGGTTACTCAAACGAATTAATAAACACCACGAACTTGATGCTTACGAAAGTATAAATATCGCGAAAAATAAACATAATTCGATGAATAGCGATAGGTCGCCGATACCATTCAGTTGTCTCTTTGCATTTTTATTAACATAATTGTGTCATCGTCGTTTTTAAAAACCGAAGTTTATTAAGACATGTTTATTGCCGGTCCCCTGAAGGAAAGTATGTTGACCGTCTTTTGCGTTCGACATTTCAACCCGGAGAATAAACATCTGGGTAGACCCTTTTCTAGGTAAGTGTCTCTCTCTCGACTTCTTCATTTTTTAGTTCCGTAGCTTATTTTTTCATATGTTAAAATTAGTCTATACGTGGACGCGGTGAAAAATAGTTGGTGCGTGAGCGGTTTTTCTACCTTTACTGTGTCCCGTGTGCGACTTTTTAATTAGTGGTTTTACCTACTGATGATGACAACTTAGTTGTCGAAATACGTATTTAGGATACGATTAATAATTGTGGTAAGGGGTTATATACCTTTTAAGTTTTTTACTTAACCACAGTCTGCAAAGAAATAATTTTTACATATATAGGTACAAAAAATAATACACAGAAAAATCTATACACATATTAGAAATTGAAGGACTTGCAACATATTGCTGTGAACTTTGTTCTTGAAAATGAATTTAATTAACGGAATGATTGTGTATATAGTTACACAGGCATAATTATATCTCAGGATAATCTTTTGGTTCTGCGCAACTAGGCCTAGCGTCCAAAGTAAATACAAAGAAATAACACAACAAGCAGTATTTATTTGAAAATATTTTCTTGCCTATTAGTATTTTTACATTTCATTGTTATTGTCTTAAAATATTTCATTCTTAACCTATTCTTAATATTCTTAATAATTCTTAACGAAGCCTTTATATACAAATATTCTCTTATGAACTCTACACAGATAATTTTGGGTATATGATTCAGATTCAAATGAATCTCATAAGCAAAGACTTTTGAGGATTTCTCTCACAAAAGGGGGTATTTGCCCTCCTAATGTTGAGATTAGTACTCACAGTCTGTATCACTCTGGAAATGTGGATCTCTAGTCTCTACTGATAAATTCTGACAAAGCGAGTGTGCTATTCAGGGCCTATTTAAGTGGGTGATGTATCCCTACAGAATAGAACCCTTGTCTTCACACTGTATAAGCACTTCTTACTTTCCACGCCTATCTCTGAATGTTTTGAAACTTTAAAAATCTCAATGGCACAAATATTTTGAGAATATTCAGGGAATCCTACTTCCTCTTTATCAGACTCAAGTGTCTGGCCTGACATACACTTTAATCGTGTATTTATAGTTACTTAATAGTTTAAAATAACAATCCACATATACCTTTATCAAATTTCGTTAACTCTATATACTCCAAAATTTATCTTTACTTACTCGGATTCGAGTTCCGCATATAAACTTTCAAACTCCCCTTGGTACATTGTTTATTCTAGACTAGTGTGGAAATTAAATGACTTTTTATTTCTTTAATTATTTAAACAAATTGCCCATAAACTTTAACTTAAAAATTTATTAGTTCAAGTTTAATGTATAGAGGAGGCAAAAGAACATTTTTTTGATCTACAAGGGGCACATATACAAAAAAGTTTTTAAGTATATCAATACGTTCTGCACGTATAACGCATTTGTTACAATTGAAACAGACATATAATATACATATCTGTAACTGTAAACATTGACAATACACCTCGTATTTTCAGCATTTACTTCTGCTTAAGACACGTGTTTCTGCCATCTAGGCGTCATCAGTCAAGCTAGTGAAGCAATGTATACAAAATAATACAGATCTGTTAAACAACAGATTTGTATCTGTATATACATTACACTGAAATCGCTTACAAGATAAAGCAAGTTTCGTCCTATAAGGTGACACTATTTAATAAGTGACATCTGACGGACGAAAGAGACTTTGTCGGAAAAAGCGACCTTTCGTTCGACCAGCTATGCTGGTACAGAAAACGAAAAAATACGTATATCGGTGTATCGTCCATTAACAACGAGCCAGATGCCAGTAAATATACAAAAAAGTTTTTAAGTGTTATCAATACGTTCTGCACGTATAGCCCATTTGTTACAACAGACATGTAATATACATATCTGTAACTGTAAACATGTACAATACACCTCATATTTTCAGCATTTACTTCTGCTTAAGACACGTGTTTCTGCCATCTATAGGCGTCATCAGTCAAGCTAGTGAAGCAATGTATACAAAATAATACAGATCTGTTTAACAACAGATTTGTATCTGTATATACATTACACTGAAATCGCCTACAAGATAAGGCAAGTTTCGTCCTATAAGGTGGCACTATTTAATAAGTGACATCTGACGGACGAAAGATATATATTTAGGTATATTTACTGCCATCTGGCTCGTTGTTAATGGACTATACACCGATATACGTATTTTTTTCGTTTTCCGTACCAGCATAGCTGTTCGAACGAAAGGTCGCTTTTTCCGACAAAGTCTCTTTCGTCCGTCAGATGTCACTTATTAAATACTGCCACCTTATAGGACGAAACTTGCTTTATCTTGTAGGCGATTTCAGTGTAATGTATATACAGATACAAATCTGTTGTTTAACAGATCTGTATTATTTTGTATACATTGCTTCACTAGCTTGACTGATGACGCCTAGATGGCAGAAACACGTGTCTTAAGCAGAAGTAAATGCTGAAAATACGAGGTGTATTGTCCATGTTTACCGTCACAGTTATATTACATGTCTGTTTAATTGTAACAAATGCGTTATACGTGCAGAACGTATTGATATACTTAACAACTTTTTTGTATATTTACTGCCATCTGACTCGTTGTTAATGGACTATACACCGATATACGTATTTTTTCGTTTTCCATACCAGCATAGCTAGTCGAACGAAAGGTCGTTTTTTCCGACAAAGTCTCTTTCGTCCGTCAGATGTCACTTATTAAATAGTGCCACCTTATAGGACGAAACTTGCTTTATCTTGTAGGCGATTTCAGTGTAATGTATATACAGATACAAATCTGTTGTTTAACAGATCTGTATTATTTTGTTTATATTGCTTCACTAGCTTGACTGATGACGCCTAGATGGCAGAAACACGTGTCTTAAGCAGAAGTAAATGCTGAAAATACGAGGTGTATTGTCCATGTTTACAGTTACAGATATGTATATTACATGTCTGTTTCAATTGTAAGGGGCATATACTTAACATTTTGAGTTCCCGGTTGAAATTTACTCGTTTCCGCCAAAATTTTAGTTACATAATGTTCATTCTCTGCACGACTGTCCCACAAAGAAAGAAAACAGCAATATTTTGTAAATCCTCCGTGAAATCCTAGTAAAATTGTTATAATTTTTAAATCAAAATAATGAGTTTGTATCGGTTGTGGTTTATTGCATCTAAAAGGAAGCGCATATTTTCATAGGTTTCTTTCTTTGTCACTGAATGAGCAAGTGGTATATGTTATTATGTAATAACACAGGTTTTAAACTATATTTTGATGAGTCTATGAACAAGTGCCGCTCACATGGAGAACGCTTGATGTTGAGTTCCTGCATTAAACCATCGATATTAGTACACGCACATAACGAATTTTACATATTGTAAAATGCAGTAAACGAAGCATGTTTTTTACCTAAAAGTTGCAATTTTTGTTTCTTTGGCTAGTAAGTTTCACTCCATAAGACGGGAAGCAACAAGTTCTGACTGTTGCTTTGACAACCTCAAATCACGTACTTCAATTCTTCATGCTAAATGTCGACCATCTTCAACGTTCTCCCGACCTTATGCCATTCAAAAACTAGAGAGCGTGAAATTCAATTGTCAACAAACACTTCCTTCACCAAGTGACCACTTCACCAAGTGACCACTTCCTTCACCAAGTGAACCAACTTTGAGGTTTAAATCTTTTAACTTCATGATGAATTTGAAATAAATGCGTTGTTCGATTTTTAAACTTATCATGATCGCGACACTCCGACGAAACAACGTCCTCAAGCAATGAATAACAAACTAAGTAAGATAGAGACGCGCAATATGACTCCACCCGCACGGGAAACATCAAGGTCACCTACATCTCCCTTACCAATACTAACAGCTAAGGCAAGCGCAGTTCCATTGTTTAATTGTCACGCCATATATTTACATAGTAACGCAAAAAAGTAATTATTAAATATGTACGGCAAGCCTCTAATAAGACGCTTTGTTGGCGTATAGGCAACACAAATCATCGAATGTTAATGTAAATCGTTTTTGAGACTTTTCCAGTGCTTTAAGTTTGTCGATGTTTTTTTTTTAATTGATGCCCCGCAGGCCATTACCATAGTTTGAATCGAACTGCCAGAAGAAGGCAATTTGTAGCCTGCTAATTCAGAAAGTTCACGCAGATCACTTGATTTAATAAACTTAGCGAATGGTATACCATCCTTAGCTACCATTCGAGATACCCTTTCTTCCATTGAAACCTTTTTCTCATTTGGGAAACCATCTGTAATTTTCTTCGTTTTCGGTAGCACAGAAACACTTTCACTCAAGCTTTCGGAAATGGAAGTGAGTGATACACTTGGACTTGTTGTTCCTTGTCCTAAATTCTCGATAGTACTGCTGCCTCACCGCGCTTCGATTAATTTATGCTTTGTTCGCAAGTGAGTGTGAAGGTCTTTAGTTGACCGAGCAGAGATTTTTATGATAGCGAGGCATAATTTACATTTAGCTAAAAACCCATATTCTGTCTTTAAAAAATATTTCCAAACGAAGCTTGAGCTTTTATTCTCTTTGTAAAGATCACTCACATTCATTTTATATTATCACTGATCGAAAGAGAAGAATTTATCGAATAAACACATAATATGAACAAATAATACGTTGGAAAATTGTACAATCTCGACTTGACATACATATGCATGAAACGAAACAAAATCATTTTGTTTGTTCTTAGTCGCATCTCGTGTAACAAGGGAATTCCCGCCATCTTGCAGGGAAATACTCTGTCCATAGTTGATATCGGTCACATGAAGAAAGACTAACAAATAGATACACGTTTGTTTTTCAAATTCGGATACACTAACAAATTAGCACACATATTTTTTTTAAATTCGGATATTTTTATTCAGTTCCGCAAGTTCCGCGGTCCCGCATGTGTAGTCCCGCATTACTGATCCCGCAAAAATCATGCGGGATTGGATTCCCTAGTCGTGGTATCATTGTAGCGACAGCGCTACTATGTATGTTTAAATAATAAATACAATCTGTACCATAAAAATCATAATATCGTAACATAATTCTACCTCTTTTATTATTAATAAAATGTGTGGTTTATTCACAAAAAAAGTTACGCTATTTTAAGTCTTCTTATAAAATTTTCAATGACATTTCAAACATATTTATCTCAGAATAATTGAAACATACATGAGTAGGTAAACCCCGCCAGTTTTGTATAATACAAAGGTATTTTTAATAATATAAAATATTATTAAAAATCTGGTGTGAAGAACACAAATACAGGTTCACTATTAATATTTTTGTGAACGTGTCCGAACATATCCCTCCCCAGAGACGTAGATACATATTTCGCCTTTCTACAGGCTCATCGGTACGCCCCTGCCGGAAAAAGGATATCTTCAGACACATTCACAAAAAAGAACCACATCGCCACATCACAGAAATTATCCAGACCGAGCGTAGAAGTAAATTCAGCGCTGCCTGTTGTCAGACAGCCGAAGTACCTCGCCCCGTCCACATAACCAATGTGAAGCAACGACGCCCTTCCAAAGATGGCACAGCCATCTCTCTAGAAACTGCATTTTGTTTGTGTCTTCATACTACGGACTAACCGCATGTGTAATGTATCAGAATAATTGATCAGAATAATTCTTTTTTGTGAATGTGTCTGAAGATATCCTTTCTCCAGCAGGGGCGTACCGATGAGCCTGTAGAAAGGCGAAATACGTATCTACGTCTCTGGGGAGGGATATGTTCGGACACGTTCACAAAAATATTAATAGTGAAGCTGTATTTGTGTTCTTCACACCAGATTTTTAATAATATTTTATATTATTAAAAATACCTTTATATTATATTTATCTCAACTTGGGAACTTTTATTCAGACGATTACCAATCTATTAAAGTGGTTGCATAAGTCTCATGTTACGATATTAACTGAAGGCACAGTAATTATCTCATCAATGCGGGTTTCCAAAGTGACGTCTTATGGTTTGCTCGCTGCCAGTAATCATATCCCGTCAAGTGACAAAAATGCGGGTTTCCAAAGTGACGTCTTATGGTTCGCTCGCTGCCAGTAATCATATCCCGTCAAGTGACAAAAATGTCTCGGGATATCTGGCGGACAAGAGAGACTCGCTGGCAAAAGCGTTTTCTCACGAATGACTATGCCATGCATATTTGCATACGCACATCCTTATGCTACTTTTTGGTATATTGAGGCATCTGGCTACGAGTTAATGGTCTACACTGTGCTTTTCTCTCTTGATAATCACAGTAGTTTTAGTTAAGCATTTAATTAAAAATGATGTATATTACATATGAATATATACAACTAAAATTGAAAATATTTTACAAACAACCAAACATCACTATCAACCACAAAACATCCCTTCAACGAAACCAAATCTATGTCGGTAATACAGATACTGTTAATTTTTATATCTTAGCATCCCTATAAAGTAAGCATTCCCAACAATTGATTACATCTGATTTTGAAAAATAATTTATTGGCAATGACTTAACGGAGACTTGAATAAAATTGCCATAATTTGGAATAACTACAAGCAGCTATCAAAATGAAATTAATTTAAGCCATAAATAAATGTTTACTTAGAAAATAATGGGAGAACATTTTCAGTATTTATAGTATCTATTAATGTCATTTAATAAAGCTATTTAAAAAACGGTTTGCTAGATTTATTAAAACAAATAATTGACAAATTAATTTTTGTAGTATTAACTTTATATAATTCAATAATATTTAATTAAAGCTCGACTTATGTTATGAAATGAATTATAGGGATTGGGCCTATTCAGCCACTAACGGCGCTGCTAGCACTGAGCTCCGCTTAGCTAAGCGGCGACAAAAAATCTCCGCTTAGTTCCAGCGCTGAGACTCGACGCCCGCCATGTTTGCCACCGAAAATAAATTCCGCTTGATTACTTAGCGGAGAGTGGGGATAAGCGGATAAATTGAAAATTTGAATTAAGTATATTGTTGTGATTAAACTGAACTGGGTTTTGTTGGCTTGTTTATAAAAAGAGTATTGTTACGTATATATATGTGTCTATTCAATAACTGTATATATTAGAAGTACTTAAAAAGAAATTTCAAGTGTTTATAATCTTCTTGATAACGAAAGTGATTTCTTTATGTAATACAGAATTTATGACTCTTTAAGAAATATTTATGTCGTCTATGTGTATATTAGTAAAGCATATACATATACATATATATATATATATATATATATATATATATATATATATATATATATATATATATATATATAACATTTGATAAATTATTGGAGTTTTTCGGCTTTTTTTTATATGAAATATTTACAAATATTAAATTAGAATGTATGATACATACATTCTAATTTAATATTTGTAAATATTTCATATAAAAAAAAGCCGAGAAACTCCAATAATTTATCAAATGTTATATTTAATGAACGGCTAAGAAATTATCTTAACACTTATATATATATATATATATATATATATACAGGGTGAGTTTTTTTGAATGTTTAGCATTGGGATCTCAGAAACTACTAGAGATAGAAAAACGCTTAAATGGGGAAAGATGCGCAGTTTTACGAGTTTGATTTAAAACTGCTTTTGTTTCTCCGATAACTTTCATGGCTTATTGGATATCCAAAGAAAACTAAATTTTACGATTTTCTTTAAACATGCTTAGCACCGTTAATAGTAATTTTAGAGAAAAGTGTTCAGACAAAAGTTTTAGATAATTTTACGCCAAATAAAACTGTGTAGCTAATTTTTTTTTTCGTTCACCATTATCGAGTTATGACACAAACTTGTGTTTTTTTAAATGGAAACCATAGTTGGTAATATTGTAATATTGTAATATTGACTTAAAATTTTAAGTTTTAACTTTATGACAAGAACATGTGTGTGTACGATTAATTCTTCTGTTCGTCAATATTACACATGTGGCTTTCCTTTTAGATGTGGCTGTCCTGTGTTTTTAAAATGTAATTTCAAAACAACTAAGTGTACGTCCGTTGACATTAGTTTTATTAATTTACAATATTACAAACATATGAGTAATTTCTACAGAAAAAACAAGTTCACATTTTGATCCCCTGAGGAAGCACTCGAATTCGGTGCGAAATATTGGGCTAAAAAATAAAGAACTGACTTAATTATAGAGTTTAATTTTGCTGGACTCCCCCAAAAAAACCCCTTCATACATGTTCTAACGGCAAATACTCCTGGTCTACTTATGTATATATATATATATATATATATATATATATATATATATATAATAATAGACTTTTTTATTGGTTTAGCGACCTTTAATGACTTTTAATGTTTTCTTCTACGACGTTTCGACTCTTATTATTATTGAGTCTTTTTCAAGTAACTAGAAACAAAAATTAATACAATGAAAAGTAAGAAAATATGTTTGAATTTGTGTGAGTGCATTAACAATTAAAATTAAAATTAAATTAATAATAAAGTAAGGAAAAGTTAAAATGATTACATTTGTATGAACGAATTAAAAAAATTTTTAAATTAAACTAATAATAAAGTTATAATAAAGTAAGAAAACATTGAATGACATAAAACTCACCGGTTTGTTTTGTTTTAACACTCATATTGTGCACATGTGTCGTCGGCAATTGTCCGAGCTCTTTTTCAGGGAAACGACCGCGCCGCTTCGAATATTTTGTTTGACTGTGTCTTTATTCTGTTTTAAAAATAGCAAAATGGTCAGGGAATATGTTAAGGGATATATAGTATATGTATTTACATATATAATATAACAAACGTATTCTGTCTAAGAATATATATATATATATATTCTTAGACAGAATACGTTTGTTTACTTTACCCCACCAGATACGCCCACACGAAAACCAAAAGAATTTTATTTTTCCTTACTTCACAAGTGATAAAGTATATAGAAAGTAATATAAGGAACAATACAATACAAACTTACCTATTTAGTGTAGGTATTCAATATTTTATATTAAATAACCATATTTGAGAAAATCTGGTATTACGTCTTATAAGAGATAAATAAATTCTTACAAGGATGTTAGGTTGGTTAATTGACTAGTTAATTGACGAAGGAGATACTTGTTGAAACTTCATTATAACGCTAAGAAATAAGTAATTAAACTTCTAGTTTCAAAAATTCTTTTATTGTAAATACCATTTCATCCACCTGATAAAGCCATTGTATGGCGAAACAATATTGTAGTGGTATTTACAATAAAAGAATTTTTTAAACTAGAAGTTTAATTACTTATTTCTTAGTGTTATGTTAGATTGGCTTAGATTTTGTAGAGATTACCGCCTAAAATTACAGATAAATGTGCGTGCGCCGGCGATAGAACGTCTACAAACAGGACAGCGCTGAGTAGCTGGAATTGGCTGAATACGGCCATTGTGATGCTGCCAATTTGTAATATTGGTTGCATATTCCAAGTTTGTAGCACAGGTCTTGGTTTTATAAATGTAAAATTCAATTGAAAATATATGAAAACCGTCACTAAATATGATGATGGCATCACAACGGACCATTGTATTTATTAAACATAAATACATTACTATTTAAAACATGTAACTACCAGTAGTTTTAATTATATTTCTCACCATTTGATTTTATATCAAACTGGGAGCGACAGAAATTTGCTCAAGCCTATATTTCAACATAATTGCTTACAGTTTGAATTCTGCATTATTAGTTGCATATACAAAAATTTTTATAATTCTCATATTTTTATGAATTAAGCAATAACAACACAGCAATATGGTTTATGCTACCCTCTTCATTACACAAACAATAAAAATATTAATTCGTTATAAGGCCAGTTCCTACTTGTGCATTTTGATGCTACATTTTTTGATGCAGCATCAAACTGCTGCATTTTTGCGTTCACACTATACATTTCCACCAATTGCATGCAACAGAAATGCATGAATTTTTTACTGCACGGCTTTAGAACATGTTCTAAATTCGTGCAATAAATTGCATGCAATTCTAGTGAAAGCTAAGGAATACTGCGTTACCAATATATAATTTTACATTGGTGTTATGTGTTTGGACGGTTTCATTTTTAATATCGAAAATATATCACCTTACTTTTGTTGTTGAATGGTAAATGTTAACATGTGATAGTAATAGACACATATTTTTAATTTTTCAATTTTATAACTTTTACAGGTTCATTTTCGTAAAATTACAAATTAAAATTTGCTTTAAGATTTCTCGGAGATGGTAAAAGCAGTGAAGCACTTGCTCCTATTATTAATAAAAGTAATATTTCTTCATAATCCATAGATAATAGAAAAAAAATAGACTTTTTATGCCAAATTAAAACCACAAAATTTGCGTTACTATCTGTCAAGTAATTTTGTGATTGCCTTAAAAATTAAATCCCTAGGTATTTTTTTCGGTTTTATTTTAATGCACATGGAATTGCATAGATGTGAATATCCTTGCAATTTTTGATGCATAAGAAGTCATGCATTAAAAAATGCATACTTTTCATGCATCAAAAAATGCAGCATTAAAATGCACAAGTGGGAACTGGCCTATACATTAGATACAGAGTTAATACTAATAAAAAAAACACGTTTTTTAAAAATATTTTATTATATAAGAAACTCTAAAAATATTATAACTAAACAACAATCCAAAGAAAACATTTGGATTTTAAATAAAATCTAAAACGATATTAAAAAAACAAAAATAAATTATTCAAAAAGTCACTAAATATAATATAGAGATATCCCAAATAAGTAGAAGTCAAATAAAATTCACATATCAAGAGATCAGCATTCTATTATGAGTCACGAATGTTTTGTGTAAATTCATTAAAATTAATACCAATCGTTTTCCCTAATGTTCAATTACTTTTATCTAAAAAATTTCCTTATGTAAAATGACAAAACAGAGCTACATAAGCAACTAAAAACTCTATTGAAAGGAAGAACAAATAAATAAGGTTGCTAAAAAAAGTCGTTATTGCTCGATGATAAATTAACACCAAAAAACCATTTCACAATCAAAATGTGCATTTCTTATTAAGAAACACTTTTGGTTTTAATGAATTTGTGTAATACATCCGTCGCTCAAAGTATATTCAACAATATTAGATCAAAATAATTCTAGAAAAAATGGAAACTGTTTAACTTTCTAGTTACTGGGGCAAATCTCCATATCAATAAACAAGAATAGCAATTAAATTTGACTTTTAAGTACCATGTTTGTGCTGTAAAAAAGACTTACAAAATAGAATAAATTATTTAAAAAAATAATTAGGCTGTTAATACTAGAAAATACTTTCCCCAAATCAAAATACCAAACAGAAAACACCAGAGTCAAAAGATCTCCAATTAACTATTAAAACCATATAAAAAAGCGGAATTCTTTAAATTTCATCCAATAAATTAACGACTTAATCACAACATTTACATATAATTATTATTTATACTAATTACTTCTAAAATGATCACAATTTACATAAACAAAACAGCAGAGGTATAAACGCCCCGATTGCTATGAACACTGGCAGCATCGTAGACGAGTCATCCATTTCGTAAGGGTCTGGTTGCTTTGGACCACTAGGTCGTCTATTTTTTGTTTGAACAATTTCCGGTTCCTCTCTAATCTCCTCCATAGGTTCGGGTTCCAAAGGAGGTAATTTAGGTAAGTAATCTAAGCGTCCTCTTGCGACGTACATGGCGTTTATTTTAGGGTTATCTTTGTAACCCTTTATGAATTCTACTCTTATTTTATTGCCATGTATTTCCGACTCTTCGCCATTGTAGTAAAGTTTTCCTACAATAAGAATATGCAGATAACAAATTTTCAAAATGCGATTACGTAATCAGATACAGATATACAAAAAGGTTTAATTATATCAATACGTTATGCACGTGTTAGCATTTGTTACAAATGAAACAGACATGCAATACACATATCTGTAACTGTAGGGTAGGGTGGGGTACAGTGTAATAGAAAAGTAATTAAGTGATTCAAAAATGTTAATCTTTGTTGCACGACCATTTCTTTGGTATTTATCCAGTGAGCAATGTTGTGCTATCATAATTTAATTAGAAATAATTCTAAGATATTTTTGAAAACTATTTATTTTTATACTTTGCAGATATCGGGTATTTGTCACACTGTACCCCCGACCTGGGGTAGAATGTAACGAAGTTGGGTACATTATAACAATGGAATAAACATTGAACATACTAACAGTGCCAAAAGGTAAAAATTTTTTTTGAATCTAAATTATATTTTCTCAATATATTCCTTGCAAACGAGTAACAGTTTGCTTGACGTTTTGTCTTATTCGTGGTATTAGGTTGTGGCAACGTCACTTCTATATCTTCCACTGGCACAATTGCCAAATCCGGCTCCAGAGGAAAATAAAACATATTGTAAAGTTTGTCTTTTCGGGTTCTTAAATAAAACTAACAATAACTTTAGACACACACACTATATTAATATTAAAACGTATAACAATATAAAACTAACTATTAACAACAATAAGTACATTTATGTATTTTATATTTATGTAACTATATTTATGTTTACTTCGCGAGACTTGGGTATCGAATGAATGTCCATCCTTTCTTCGACGCGGCTTTTATATTGTGGTGAATATGTTCTAGACGCAGGCAGAACGATTAAGAAAATGCTAGAGGGTATGACGCGCTACGCGTTGTTGGATGAGTCATCACAATATTCATCTTTCCATGTTTACGTAAATAGCTAATGTCATATTCATCGTTCTGATTGTCAGTTAGTAATTTACCAACAGAATATTTCACTTGCTTTCCAGGAAATTTGACTATAACAAAATCATCTTTCTTCGGAGTCCTGAAGCAGGACAATGGAAAGTTCTCAATTGAATCTACCGATAAAATTGACTTGTCGCTAACATCTGAATCATTTTCCTCGTCCAAATCTCTTTCAGAATTAAAAAAAAAGAACCTTTGCGACCTTCTCTAAACAGTTTCTATTCTTCTTGGTAACATTTTTACATTTAGGGATTGGTTTCCTAGCTTTTCTCCTTTCTCTTTCTCGAACTATTTCTTCAAGTTCTTGTTTAACCGGTGTATCAGTTACAATACAACTTTTTCCTTTTCTCTTCCCTTTTTTCGAAATAAGCCTTGGTCCGGCTTTTGGATAATCTCTGCATTCGAGTGGACTCTTTAAAATTATATTTTCTAAATTTTCTGTTACAATGATGCGTTTTATTTCTATCACTGTTTCCATTCGAATAACTTGTTTGGATGTTGAGCATCTGCAAGGTTCCTTCAGAATCTTGTTGTAATTGTGAAGTGGAAGGTTGGAGTTGCATAAGACGATTAGTAATTTCACTTGACATAAATTCATCATCTGTGAAAACGTTCCCGCTAAAAGGAAAAATACCGGTCCTCCTGAATCCAGACTTTATGTTTACTGGAGTCATTGCTTTTTCAAAAGCTTCATGCATTAGTTCCGCAATGTTATAAATGGAAACCGGTGTACCGGGATGGCGGATCATCCATGAATCTAATGCTGCATTGTAATATGTTCGCAGAGGACCACACACAGATACGTCCAAGGGTTGCAGTTTGTGACTCGTGTGGGGTGGTATCGTGAGCAGGGTAACACCGTTGTCTTTAGCGATACTTAGAGCTTGAGGAGCTAAATGGCTGTCATGATTGTCCAATATTATAAGAGGTGGATTATCTTTTGAGGAAGCAGTACTGATTTTACTAACGAGTACTACTGCATGATGGCACCTTACGTGTGCGTCGAAAAAATAGAATAATGCAGTTAATGTTTTGAAACCAGACAGAAATATTATCACTGTTATACTCTACCCCGTGTTACACTGTACCCCACCCGACCCTACACATGGACAATACACCTCGTATTTTCAGCATTTACTTCTGCTTAAGACACGTGTTTCTGCCATCTATCTGTCTGTTGACAACAGACAGACAGCATCATCAGTCAAGCTAGTGAAGCAATGTAATTCAAACTAATACAAATCTATTTAAAAAACAGATTTGTATCTGTATATACATTTAAATCGCCCACAAGACATAGCAAATTTCGTCCTATCAGGTAGCACTATATAATAAGTGACATCTGACGGACGAAAGAGACTATGCCGAAAAAGGCAGCCCTTCCCTTGACCGGCCAAGCCGGTACAGAAGAGAAGAAAATACGTATATAGGTGTAGTCCATTAACACGATGCCAGACGGCAGCAAATATACAAACAAGGTTTAGTATATCAATACGTTAAGCACGTATTACGCATTAGTTACAAATGAAACAGACATGTAATATACACATCTGTAACTGTACACATGGACAATACACCTCGTATTTTACAGCACTTACTTCTGCTTAAGACACGTGTTTCTGCCATCTATAGGCGCCATCAGTCAAGCTATATTACATGTCTGTTTCATTTGTAACAAATGCGTAATACGTGCTTAACGTATTGATATACTAAACCTTGTTTGTATATTTGCTGCCATCTGGCATTGTGTTAATGGACTACACCTATATACGTATTTTCTTCTCTTCTGTACCGGCTTGGCCGGTCAAGGGAAGGGTTGCCTTTTTTTGTAGATGGCAGAAACACGTGTCTTAAGCAGAAGTAAATGCTGAAAATACGAGGTGTATTGTCCATGTGTACAGTTACAGATATGTATATTGCATGTCTGTTTTATTTGTATCAGATACAGATAATTTAATCTTGGTCAGTTTCAGGTATATAAATTATCGGAAATATGATTAATACTTGCGGTAACTATTTTAATTGTAACCCAATATTTATAGTAACTAGTATATATTCCTAATATTGTTACATAATTTACAAATATGCTTTTTGTTTTGTATTAAGATTAAATTTTTTTAAATTTATGAATATGTACCGCGTTAATATTTTCTCTAATTATGATCATTTGTTGTTGTTTTAAAGCACATATTCACACCAAATTTCGTATTATATACACTCGTTTATTTATAAACAGTAGCGTCGTTTGTGAGCAAAGTTGATCGTTTTTTTTTACTTTAACAATGCAATAACAACTTGAAAAAAATTCATATTCACTTTGTTTGTTTAAATACTTACAGTTTAATGTTACGAAGGTCTTTTAGTATTGATCGTTTACTAAACACTGTACAATTGACACATACAGTTAAAGAAAAGTCGAGAGATTGACGAAGAAATGACGAAGGTCGCACAATATTTCATTCTGAAAGTTTAATTACTCAAATTATTCCCCATTTAGCATTGAAAGAAACCAATTTTAAAAATATTTTTCATTTTCCCAGCAATATGTCATTTATTTCTTTTAAAAGTAACAACATCTTCATTAGCCGATGTAAAATACATTCCCTGTACCGTGTCTTTGAAAGAAATGAGGCAGTACAACTCATCCTTTGTCAATTATCACGGAACCTTTGAACGTCTTTGAACACGCACAGTCTTTTACTATTCGAAATTGACTCTACTATAATTATTCAGAGTTGGAATTCCAACATCGTCAGTGGTACTGGAAAAATTGGTGTAGCTCAATCAGTTTAAAACACCCGAACAGCCATTTGCTGCTTTTTTTATACGAATACATACAACTTTTATTGGCTGTTAAATTATAAATCAAATGAGAGAATCATTGAGCAAAGCATACAAGTGGCTTAATACCAATTAATATGATGTCCCTTCTGGGCTTGTGCATCCGCTCATTCAATTGACCATGCACGACGGTGTTCATCGCTTTCATACCAATCGTAATATTTCCGTTATTGCTACTGCTCTTTAACACTGTACGAAACGGACGCTTTAATCAATCACGGCCAAATACCTTCGTTGCACTAAGTAATGAACACTATTAACCATATCTGCAATTACTGAAAATTGCTATTATTTATGTTTATTATTACGAGGGATGTTTCCAAAGTTCTGGAAATTGTGCTCTAATTAAATTACGCAGAACTTATAGGTAATGTGATAGACAAGTCTCGACATGTTTATGCAGCTATCCAATGCAGTACGTTCAGTCAGATTCAGGTGTTCGACCGATATAGACGCATTTTCGTAGCACTGTTTGTGTAACCATGAAAGACCCGACTAAATTTCAAAGAGCAATCATTTTCTTTTTGCGCAAGCAAGGTTTCAGCCCGCGGCGATCTAGCGAAATGTACTACAATTAACGCAGAATATTATACGAACTTATTATCCGGGCCACTGCGCAGACACATCTCACGAAACGACCTGAGAAGTTGCATGCCTATGCACGCCTGTCCGTTATTGCAACAGGATAATGCAAAACCGCACACCGCAAGAAAAATGAAGGATGTTTTGAATGATTTACGACGGAAATTGCTTCCGCATTCACCTTATTCTCCGAATCTCGCACCGAGCAATTTTCATCTGTACCCAGATTTGAGAAAACCTTTACGGGGTATTCGTTTTGAGAGTTTAACTGACGTAACACGTGCCATAAATAAATGGATTGCTGAAGGGACGGCTTAAAAAAATTAATTTATCGTTGGAAACATCCCTCGTATATTTGATTTTTTTTTAAGTGTTCCTCTCAAGTGACTTATTCAAATGTCAAAATTACAAAAATACTTGCATTTCTGTTGAACTAATAAAAGACGAAATGAAAATGTTACAATGACATTTATATCAATAAATAACCACCTAATGATTAGGTTGAACATTAAGGCACATAGAGTATCATCATAAATTATTAGAGATTTTCAGACGCTTCAAAATATCCCCTGGTTCGTGCCAGGCAATTATATTAGCTTACTGCGAAAAAGTGCAAAAATGATGAGATTTTTGTCAAGAAACAACGTTGAATCTAATAATAATTTAAGGCACGGTATAGATGGTATTCGAGTGTTATAATTATAATGCTAAGAATCGCAAGAATTCAATATGAATTACGACATCCAAATTGTCGCCAACCTTCTACCAACATTTTTGAAAGGCTTTACTTAATTATGGTTAAAGGCAACTGGTTTACTTTCTAATGTACTGACATGGATAGTTCAATAATTTATCGACCTATTCACTTGCAAAAGAAACTTTGGAAGCTGTACGTTTAGAAATGCCTCGCAGCTCAGATATTCCAATTTCATATTAAGGGGATCATAACCATTTTACCAAAGTAATTTTAGCAAAGTATCATTTCACCTCAGTTAAATTCGAATAATTGCCATAAGAGATCATACTTTCAATAGCTATACTAATAAAATCCTCACTTTTATGAAACACACATTTTCATTAAAAATGTTGCTGATTAAAATGCTGAAAATAATTACTTCCAGTGCAAAACTGTACCAATATTTTCATTGACAATAATTTTGAAATATGTTTGAGGACTTAGCAATACAGATTTGATTGTTTTGTTTATAGGCACTCAGTTTTATAATATACTCTCAATAAATTCTAATACAGTTACAGTACAAAGTTCTTATTACTAGTTTTCCAATATTTTTTTGAGCAGAGCACCTTGGATATGACATACTATATGGCTAATAAATAATAAATAGCATCAATGCTGTCATTCTAACCTTGTATACAAAAAATTAGTTAATTCTAAAGTTTTAACACCCTTCTGGGTATCAGCTAATTTGTATAAAACTAAATCAAAAATTTAATACTAAGTATAGCCACCATCTTTTAAAATAAAGAAAAAATCATTTTGAAATTATCTTCATATACATAAATTAATAAGATGTTTTGTCTCACTCTAATACATACTGAAGGATTAATAAATTTAAGAAAATAACTGAACTTCATAATGACAGCTTGATGTTCTGTTAATTGCATTAGTCGGTTAGATATAAATTTTGAGCTAATATAAAAATTTATTTGAAAAAAGAATCGTTCATTTTAAACCTACAATATTGATTTTACAATATTAAAGAAGCATGTTTTCAAAATAATTAGTCAGTCATCCCTAATAGGAGCTATAAAGTACAAATAGAAAAAAAGCACCAATTAAGTTTCGAAAAGTTTTACATCTATATCACATTTACTTTGATATTTAAAAAAACTGAAAGAATAAAAAGTGTTTAATATAATATATATATATATATATATATATATATATATATATATATATATATATATATATATATTTAATATAAGTGTTTATATCTTATAAAATATCAGTTTTTATTTTAGACCCATTCGCTGTTCTTCATATACTCTTTTTAAAAACTATTTTAATATGAATTTATAAATAAGAATTAAGAACTTTATATAGCAATGCATTAATTAACAAATCCCTAAAATTGTTAGTATAACATACCTTTAGATATTTTAAATGGTATATATTCATCATATGCTATGCCACGTCCAACTTTATCAAATATGTCTAAATCTGAAACTATCGTGTGGTCTCCATTAAGCACCACATCAAACACTTTTTGATCTGGTGAATTGAAATATACTTCACAAAATTTCAAGACCAATACATATTCTCCATCAGAATTTAAAGATATATCATATCCAAATGTATTCGTATGGTATCTTTCTGTTTGATATAATACTTGATCATTTGTAGAAACCCTACCAATTTGCAGTCTTTTTCCATAATCAGAGGCAATTCCTATTTTATTTTGTAAAGGATCTTTTTCGTAGTGGACACCATACGAATCCGTATGTGCATCACCCCCACAATTTACAGCATATACTATTTGACCTACACTAGATACATGATCTATGAGAAAATACAAACAAGCACTAAATATCAACATTGGCCACATGGAATTACACGGCATTTTTACGGGTTTAATTATGTACGTGGCATTAGAGATGAGGTAAATGTATATACCTATTAACTATATATCACCGGCACATTAGTTCACATTTGATATAATCGTGATAACAGAACACATATCATAGCAATCATAGGTTACCTTACGATTATTTGGTTTATTGACTAACGAAATGCAATTTGCGATTTCATGTTATCATAATAGATGTCTCCACTTTGCAGACAGTTACTTGTAGGTTCGTTTTTGGCATATGTATATTGTGTACCGAAAACAATAGTACATTTTGTAATATGTATGTGGAGAATTAGTACTTAAAAATCACCTTAGAATAAGATGACCGTTATATGTAAGTAGACATTTAACTACAACTTAAATATTTATTAACTAGTATGTTATGTTTACAAAGTTTGTGTACGTTAATTATTAAAGAAAACTATACATTTATCTTTAAATTTGTTAATTTTTGTTATAATTAACATTAATTAAGGTTAATTTTTTCATTAATACTTGAAACAAACTTTTAATTAAAATTCATAAAATTTATTTTACATATTCTTTTACTTATTTTGTTCCTTCTGCATTTACAGGTATATTATATGTGTACCTAGTATTTTCTTTATGTATATTTTATAATGATGCCTTAGGTAAGTACATTTCCTTATAAATACTGTAGCGCGTTATTATTTAAAATCTATATATTATTTTGTAGTATTTGTATTCAAGATAATCGTTTAATACGCATTATATTAAACCATCTCACAAATAGATAATACTCTATCATTACCTAGACTTTTCAGAAGGTCAAACTAACAGGTTTGATGAAGTAGATATAAATAATAATTAGACAACTTAAAAATATTTTTAAAGGCAATTGTAGAATAACATTATTTAATATGGAGAAACTTCAGATCATGACCAACTTTATCAATAGTAGGCACTACATAGGATGTAATAAGTGCTTCCACTGATTCTGTATCTAGGATGTTTATCACCACAAAAATAACCACATTTTATATTGAGTGTAAAATTTATAAAGATATATTTATATGTTTATATATATATTTATATGTTTATATATATATATATATATATATATATATATATATATATGTATATATATATATATATATATATATATGTATATATGGTAAACCTAATCAGTAGGCGATTAAAGGTCTGTATATTACTTCAAAATATATGTATTTAAAAAACTCTACATGTTTCGGCTGTATACGCCTTTTTCAAGAGAATACAAAATATGAATGACAGGATATAAATGTCAAGTAATTAAGACTTAATTACTTGACATTTATATCCTGTCATTCATATTTTGTATTCTCTTGAAAAAGGCGTATACAGCCGAAACATGTAGAGTTTTTTAAATACATATATTTTGAAGTAATATACAGACCTTTAATCGCCTACTGATTAGGTTTACCATATCATACCAAGGTCACGAAGTTATTATATATATGTATATATATATATATATATATATATATTATATATATATATATATTATATATATATATATAAATCTTATATGCTCCAGAAAGCCGTGAAATTGTTTCATCAAAAATATTATACTGACAGTGAAAAATTATGGCGACATAACATTAACCCGTACAATTCTTATGAGCATAAAAGCAGTTTTTTTAGTTGCGTAAACGGGAAATACCTATATATATATATATATATATATATATATATATATATATATATATATATATTTATATTTCCAGTTATGGACTTCATAGGTTATACATACATTGCTAATATCTATAACTTAAGTCAAATAAGACATTTGATAAGCCTGGCCTAAATTGATGATATGTTAATGTACGGGTTTTATATGCCGGGCAGTGTAAACTGTCGGACAAAAACACTGCCCGACTCATTCTGACGTTCGACAAAATTTTAACAAAATTAATATGTTGCGAAACAGTTTTTAAATTTTGAAGATTATTGAGATGCAAAATTGTAGGTATAGTATCTGCCATAGGGTTCTATTTAAATGTTTTTTATTTATGACCTATAACAATTCATATGCTATTTTTGAGAGCTCGATACAATGCAAAAAAAATTAGTTGGGACAGTTTTTTTATCACTGTCATTGTTGAATTGTGTTGGTTTATTGACACTTAACAATGTTTGAAATAAATCACGAAGTTTTCATTAACGGAAGCTACTTTCGAAATGGTGTAAAACTATAAGATGGAAAATGGTCATACTCTTTGCCGCCATGTATGGAAGAATTTCGGACAGAATTTCCAAATTTTATAGTAATATGTCATTTGCGGCAAATGATTCAACAATCTATTGGAATCTAACAGCTAACTATAAATGATTGAAACTTTTGCTATTAAGATGGCAACAATTCTGCAAATTTATTTTGACATAGCTGATTTTTAATTTAAATTTGTCCAAAATATGACAACATAAGCCAAACAACTAATTCTGTTTATCATCCATATTTAGGCAAAATATTCTCACCAAAAAGGATAAATCCAAAGCGAATAATCAGGCAAGCCAATTTCTCAGGGTTGCCATATTAAATATTTGCATCAATATTAAGCATTAGGGTTATGTACAGTTGAAGCTGACAGTGTGTCAAATTTTGGATAAGTTAACGTTGCTGCATTTGAGTTCGACCGCTAAATTAACAGCGTTCTATGCGGCAATTACTTTTGACGTAAATATAAAAACTGATAAAATCAAACACGATAACCTTACTTTTCGAAATTTTATTGCCAATATTTGCTAATTACAAATTATTCAAGAAATGGTATAGACTGTGCCGCGTTTCAAACAAAAAATGTGAATCTAACGGAAAACAGCCATGTACGAACTATGACAAAGGATGTCAAACGCTAATTGACAATAACTAACGTGTGTTCATTTGAAAAGTCAATCTAGGTTACTTTGAAATTTTGATAGAATAAGACGCATCGTACCTATATTAGTATGTATTTGTTGTTCCGTAAACGTAAATCCAAATTACATTTGACAATGTCAATCACATTTGTTATTTATTTGTATGTATGAAACTGTCAAAATATACGACTTCGTAGGTTAAGTAGTAAATTTTAATTTACGACATACCTGAAAATGTTCTCAGTAAATCACATGCTACTAGATTGTCTTTTTAAATGAACAACCGTTATAATTCTCAGTGTGGCAAATACAAAGCAAATCATTGGCGTAGATTGCAAAATTTATTGCAAAAATAGTAAATTAAAAAAAATGATTAATAAAACTGCATATAGTGTTCTGCTCTACTTAAATTTCAAAACTATCATTTCGAATATCAGAATACAAAACTTTACTTCAAAATTAGTATTTAAAAAATAGTTTTCAAACAATAAACTGACTATGGATTAGTCAAATTTGATTTACACTTTAAAAAATTTTAAATTTCTGACATTCACGCCAAAATCGAGTGGCTTGAGTTTTCATTGGCCACAACCATATGCGTACAATTGTGGCATTAGATAACGCATACACTTGAAATTTTTCTGTGTAATTGTAATTTTTTTTTCAAAAGGCGACCGTATTTTATATTACAATTTAATCGCGATGTAAAAGTCATATTGACAGGCTGCAATTAAGAGTTGTTATTACAAAAAGCCCAAATAATTAATAGGAGAAGAATGGTCAGTCAGAAGATTACCTACCTATTAGCTGCTTTAAAATATTAGGTTTTTTAAAATTATATGTGCTATAATATATAATAGGGATACGGTCCTGTAGTGATATTAGAAGGTCACATGTGAATAGTTTCTGTTAATAAAGTTAATTTTCGCGACGGAAACAAATAAATAAATGGAAATATTTGTAAAAATCAGTGCCTAAAGTGATTAACAACAGATAAAGAAATTTTGGCAGTAAAAAACCCAGTCGGTAAGTGCACATTTAAGGTTTTAAGTAAATCTCACGTCATAATATGAAATAAAAGAAGTTAAAAACAAACAAAAAAGCAACAGCTGGTGATAAAAGAAGATTCAATGTAAAAGTGAATGACATGAGGCAGGACAGGACTAAGGTGTCGGTCTATTAATAGTATTTAATTTAATTTATGAATATAATGTATTTTATTGCCGAAAGTGAGTGAAATTAAATAAAGAATCCGAACATATAATTATTAACAAGGCATTCGTGTGTGATTAACGTTGAAGCACCGATATTGAAGCCCAAATTGGGTCCATATCGTGCAGTAGTAATAACATCTCGAATCGGAGTGCAATTTAAAATCAGGCTGACAAACGAATAATAAATACCGTTGTTAAATTAAACCGATCGAATAGTCGAGGGAAAATTAAAATAATAGAAAGTGTAAGAAGGTACGCACGGATAGAAGTAAGGGTCCGACAGGTTGACTGGCCCGAACTTCTTACGCAGTGAAGTAGACAATAAAACCAGTACAATGACGGAATCCAAAAAAGAAAGAGAGGGAAAATTTGAGCAAATATTACAACTGATGAAGGAAATGAGCAAAGATCAAAAGGATATGAAACTGGAACAAAAAGAAATCATAAAAGAAACCCAAGAAATCAAGATACAACAAAGAGAATTCAATGATGAACTGCTAAGACTAAAAATAGAGAATGAATACTTGAAAAACGAAAACCAGGAAATACGGAAAGAGAATGTTAAAATACGACAAGAACTACAGAAAGTGGAAAAAACATTGGAAATAATAGAAAAAGAAAGAAGGAAATGTAATGTCGTAATGTATGGCCTAAGGATGGACACAAATGACCCAGCAATATTGAAAGAAAGAATTAAGGGATTCCTAAGCGAGCAACTGAGATTAAGCATTACCCCAAGATCAGTAATAAAAACAGGGGAGAGGACATGTGTCATAGAATTGGATAACGAGGAAGAAAGGAGAGAAGTTATAATAAACAAGTATAGACTGAAAAATATGAAAGAAGAGCAAATCTTTATAAATGAGGATATGACACCGAAGGAAAGAGAAAAACAAAAACATCTGAGAACATTTGCCAAGACGGAAAAAGAAAAAGGAAAAGAAGTAAAGATTGGATATAGTAAAGCAGTTGTAAATGGAGTGGAATGGCGATGGAATAATGGAACGGAGAGTATGGAAAAGCAAATACCAAAAAACTAATACAGAATAAACAGGACGGATACATGGAAGGAAATATTGGCAATGGAGAGGAAATGGAATTGGAATGGAATGAAAGAACAAATAATCAGGGAAATAGAAAATATGGGGAGGTAGTAAATGAAGAAGTAAACATTAAAACTAGGGAAGGTAAAGTCAAAAAACTAAATGAAAAACAAGGGAAAATGGAACAAATAGAAGTGGACAAGGCTATGAATAGGATACCGAGATTAAGCGAAAAGGCAAATCGGGCGAAACGCACACTGAAGAAGGAGGAATGTAACAATCAATTGGCAAGAAAGCTAAAACAAGAAAGTAATAAAATATGGAACATGGCAACGTGGAATATAAGAGGAATACAAGGAAAAGAAACTGAGTTAATACAAGAATTCGAGAAAGCAAAGATTGATATATTAGCCATATGTGAAACTAAGAAAAAAGGAAAAGCAGAATTTGAAACAGAAGAAGGACACCTCATTATATATAGCGGAGTTGAACATAGTGAAAGGGGAAAACTGGGTGTGGGATGCATAATAAAAAGAGAGAATGTTGGATACGTGCACAAGTGGGAATGTATTTCTGAGAGAATAATGACGCTAGAACTGCAACTAGAAGAACAAGAAAGGACAATAATAATAATAACATATGGACCCAATGAAGATGAAAGAATAACAAACAACTCATATTGGGAAGATCTTAATGGAATATTAGAGCACATGAAAGGAAGAAGAATAATTTTGGGAGACTTAAATGGCAGGGTAGGAAAAAGTAGAAACGAATTTGAAAATGTAATTGGACAGTACGGAGAAGACATGAGGAATGATAATGGACAGAGAATTATTGATTTATGTATGGAAAATAATATGCTAGTTATGAACACATTCTTCCAGCACAAAAAAATACATATGTATACCAGGGAAGTAGAGAGCCGAAATGAAAGATCCATAATAGACTACATCATAATAGATAGAAATTACAGAGCAGAAATCATAGATGTAAGGGTTAGAAGAGGTTATGAAATATTCAGTGATCACTACCTGGTGCTGGGAAAAATGAAAGTGAAAACAAGAACAGTTAAAAAGGGGACAACAAGAAACAAAGAGACTATAAAATACTACAAGTTGGCGGAAAAAGAAATAGCAGAAAAATATAAGAAATATATAGAAACAAGAATCAATTTAGATGATATGGAGTGGAAGGTAGTTAATATAGATGAAGAGTGGCAGAGATTCAGAAACTTGTTAACGAGCGCAGCCAGAAGTGTATGTGGAACAAATTTAGTCAACAGAAATAAAAGGCAAACGAAATGGTGGAGTGTTGAGATAAAAGAGCAAGTAAAAATAAAGAAGATTCAATGGCAGAAATACCTTAAGAATAAATCCGAAGAAAACTATGCAATATACAAAGAGCAAAGGACAAAAATAAAGGAAATGATAAAGCAGGCAAAGCAGATAGCGTGGGAAGATTTTGGAAAGAAAATGGAGATGGATAGTAAAGGAAATCAAAAGCTATTTTATAAAGCAATAAAAAACTTAAGAACAGATAAAAAGTACAGAATGAAGCAAGTAAAGGACAAAAGTAATAAAATACTGACAGAAGAAGAAGATGTTATGAGGAGGTGGCGAGAACACTTCCAGGAATTATTAAATCCAGGAAATGAGAGCAAAATATCAGAACTGGAACCCACAGAAGACGAAGGATGTAAAGAATACGAGGAGTCGGAAATAGGAAAGAAGAAAGTAGATGAAATGTTAAAGAAACTAAAAAGAGGAAAAGCAGCCGGATATGACAAAATCACGAATGAAATGGTTATAGGGCTTGGAGAAAAAGGGATAGAGATATTAACTAGAATAATTAATATGGCATGGAATACTGGGGAAGTACCGGAGGATTGGAAGGTGGGGGTTATTGTGCCAATATTTAAGAAAGGAGACTCTATGAATTGTGCCAATTATAGAGGTATAACTCTAGTCAGTGTCGTAGCAAAATTATATGAAAGAATTTTAGATGAAAAGTTAAGGGACAAAATCGAACAACAACTAGAAGAACCTCAGAGTGGATTTCGCAAAGGCAGAAGCACACAAGACCATATATTTGCGATTAAGCAATTAATAGATCAACAGAAGGAGAGAAATTTGCTTGGCGTTTCTGGACTTGGATAAAGCATTTGATAGAATACCGAGAAAAATGGTATGGGAAAGTCTTAGGAAAAGAGGAGTGAGCAAAAAATTGCGAGTAGCAATTGAAAGCCTGTATAGAGGAAATAGAAATTATGTTAGAACAGATAATATGGAGTCAGAGGAATTTAGGGTAGAAGAAGGGTTAAAACAAGAAGGTGTCCTCAGTCCCACATTATTTATAGTAATAATGGATGACATACTAAAAGAAATAAGCACTAAAACCAAGAAAGTGAATATTGGATATAGAAATCTAAGACCTGTAAAGCTGGGAGAATGCGCCTTTGCAGACGACATTATGATATGTGCAGAAGGAGAAAAGCAGTTACAAGATAATTTGAAAATGTGGGAAGAAGAATTAAATAAGAGAAAAATGAAAATTAACACACAAAAGTCCAAAATAATGAGCATAGGAAAGCCACAAAGAATAAATGTAAGGATAGGAACAAAGAAATTGGAACAAGTGGAACGTTACAAATATTTAGGAATAATGATACAAAGTGATGGAAAAATGGATGAGGAAATAACAGAAAGGATAAATAATGCATCAAAAGTGCACACCCTGAGTAAAGCCTTCATAGGAAAGAAAGAAATTAGTCGGAAAACAAAAATTACAGTGTACCAAACTATATATAGACCAATACTCACCTATGGCAGCGAAAGTTGGGTCCTAAACAAAAGGATGACAAGCAGAGTCCAATCCATGGAAATGAAGTATCTTAGACGAATTAAGGGAGTAACAAGAAAGGATAAAATAAGAAATGAGTTAATACGACAGGAATTAAATGTAAAATCAATCATTGAAACAATTGAACAAAATCAACTGAGATGGTTCGGACATCTAGTAAGAATGAACGAGAAAAGACCAACAAAAAACATTTGGCAAGCTAGAACAAACGGGAAAAGAGACAGAGGCAGGCCAAGGAAAACGTGGAATATGGCGATAGCAGAAATACTGAAGGGGAGAAACAAAGAATTTGGAGAAGCTATGAAGGAAGCCAGTGACCGGGAAAAGTGGAAGAAATTCATACATTAGAGAAAGTAAACCTTTACACCTGATGGTAGAAAAGGTCTTGATTATATATATATATATATATATATATATATATATATATATATATATATATATATTACAAAAAACCCAAATAATTAATAGGAGAAGAATGGTCAGTCAGAAGATTACCTATTAGCTGCTTTAAAATATTAGGTTTTTTAAAATTATATGTGCTATAACGTGTGTTCATTTGAAAAGTCAATCTAGGTTATTTTGAAATTTTGATAGAATAAGACGCATATACCGGGTGTATTATGAAAAACCTTTCGTGCTGTAACTTTTTTATTTTTTATCCGAATGTAATAAATTATACGTCGAACTAAATCGTTTTAAAAACACTGTAACGTGATCCGCTTTGAATTTTTTTTACACTTTGTTTTTGACAGACAGCTGCAAACTGTGTTTTTTTAAATTGCACTATATTTTTTTTTTCCTTATTCAAATATATTACTTTTTCTGAATATGAAACTGTAAACAACGATATTTTTGTATGAAAAAAAAATCGAGAAATTGAAGGTTTTTTTTTTAGTTCCATTTATTCTGGTTTTTCCGAACACAGAGATTTCTTAAATGCATTTTAAATACTCTATTTCATTTTATCACCAGCAAATGTGTGTACCTTTTAAAATCACTTACATTCAATACTATATAGCCCATAAAGGATTACAAACCAATGTTATCAGCGAGCGGTGGGTCAACAACAACATTTACAGTGTTTATTTTAAAAATTTAAAAATCAAGCAGTCATATTAAACGATAAAAGTGCATTCCAAATTTTCGAAGAGAGCTGTGACATCTGTCAGTCACACATTCATTATTGTCAGTCACACATTCATTATAACATTTTCAACGATTTATTTCTAAATTTTGTTATTGAAATGGATAATGGCGAATGTGTGGATGCGATTCAAGCATATTTTGAATGCGGAACAAATTCTGCAGCTGCTTTGCGACTTTATGGAAATCGTTTTCCTGACAGACTGCGTCCAAGTGCCGATAAGTTTAGAAGGCTCGTGCGAAATTTACGAAATTTTGGATCATTCAAAAAACCGAAAATAAACGCACGTGTAATTCAATATCAAAATTTAGAATTAAGTGTCTTGCTCTATGTGGAAGAAAACCCTAATACGTCTACGCGAGAAATTGCTCACTACATGCAGGTATCACATTCTACATTCAGTACATTCTGAAGAAGCACAATAAAACTTATAAACCACGGAAGGTGCATGCTCTCGGTGAAAACGACCCTCAACGAAGGGTTCAATTCTGCACGGTTTTCATGAATAAACTAAGGGAAGATCCAATTTTTTATCGTCGTGTGTTGTGGTCAGATGAATGCACTTTTGGGAAAAATGGTGTATTCAACAGAAATAATCATCGCCATTGGAGCACTGAAAATAACCATGTTGTGATGCAACACAATTTTCAAAATCGGTTCAGTGTAAATGTATGGTGTGGCATTTTAGGCGATAGAGTAGTAGGGCCTTTTTTTGTGGAGGGTAATCTAAACCTAGAAAAGTATAATAATTTGTTACGCAATGAATTAGGCGATTATTTAGATGAGTTGCCACTTGCTGAGTTAAATAGGGTGGTGTTCCAACAGGACGGTGTCACACCCCATAATGCACGATTGAATACTGATTTTCTAAATAATTATTTTGGCGTCAGATGGATGGGCACTTGCGGACCTATTCGATGGCCTGCTAGATCACCAGATCTGAATCCACTGGATTTCTTTCTGTGGTCTTACATTCAAGATCATGTCTATTTGACTCCACCTGATACCAGAGATGATTTAGTAAGAAGGATAGTACAAATATGTCATGAAATACCACCAAATCTTATATTAAACGCAGCAGTTGGAGTTAATAGAAGGTGTCAAATGTGTCTGGAACAAAATGGGGCCAATTTCGAACATTTGATTCATTAAAATATATGACAGCTTGATTTCTGTAAATTTCGTAGTTTTTTTTTTAATAATAATAAATTTGTCACTCAATTTAATGGAGGTCTTCAGGAAATAAATGCTTATTAGAATAAGTAAAAAAAAAATATGTAGTACAATTTAAAAAAAAAAATTTACTACTGTCTGTCAAAAACGAAATGTCAAAAATTTTTTTTTTAAAAAAACAGGTTACAGTGCTTTAAAAACTATTTAGTTTGACATATTGTAATGACTCATCCGATGACGCGAGGCGCGTCATCCCTCTGGATGTTTTCTCGAGGCCTACGTGAACGCTCTAGAAAAGTATTCACCAGATATAAAAGCCGCGTCGAAGAAGGGATGGACATTCATTGAATCCTACAGTCTCGCGCAGTACACATAAATGTAGATACATAAATATAAATATGTACATAAATGTACTTATTATTGTTAATAGTTAGTTTTATATTATACGTTTTAATATTAATATAGTGTGTGTTCAAAGTTATCGTTAGTTTTATTTAAGAACCCGAAAAGACAAACTTTACAGTGGTATTCAGGTGTGGACTAATTAATAAAAAATAAACTAAGTTGACAATTAAGTGTTAATTAAGTATTCGTTTAAATAAATATACAGTGCGGAAAGACGTTATTTTAAATATCGTGATGGCCAACAGAATGAAACTAACTGAATTAAAAGTGTCCGCGTTAAAACGAGAATTAGAAGAGAGGGATGAGGATACAACTGGCAAAAAGTCGATCCTCCAGCAACGGCTTCGCAATGTGTTGATCCAAGAAGGCGAGAATCCAGAGAATTATGTCTTTCAAGTTCCAGGCGGAGATGCTGACGTGAATTCGCTGTTGATGAAAATGGAACAAAGACTAATAGATAATTCGCAAACCTTGGAACAGCGTCTAATAGATTCACAAACTAAAATGGAACAGAATAATCTGGATAGTGCGAAAAATATGGAACAAAGACTAATAGATAATTCGCAAACCTTGGAACAACGATTAATAGAGAATGCGCAAATACAAATGCAACAAATGGAACAAAGAAACCTAGAAACCGCTAGAATCCTCGAGAAAAATCTGGAAAAGAAATTACTAGAGAATTCTAGAAACTTCGAAAAAAGTCTGGAACAAGTGGAGAAAGTTCTAGAACAGCGATTAGCGGAAAAATCAGAAGCGCTAAAAGAAGAGGTTTTCACTGTAGAAGCTGTAGAAGAGAAAATAGGAGAACATTCTAGACTTTTAGAGGCAATAATGATTGAGATGAAATTACCCACTACCACGAGTCATTCTGATCCCAAGCAGGTCAACAAAGAAGTCATACCGCGGCCCATCGAAATAAAAGAAGAACTTGTGGCTATTTCAAAGACCAGAATCAAGCCGCCAACCTTTGATGGAATGACGTCATGGGCAACTTACCTGACGCAATTCGAAGCGGCCGCAGAAGCAAACAAATGGTCTTCTGCCGAGAAGGCGACTGCTTTAGTCATAGCATTAAGGGGTGATGCTAGTGATATTTTGCAGACATTGCCTCCTGAGGAACGTAAAGATTATTCTCAACTCATTAAACGCTTGGAGATGATATATGGCCATGCGCATTTGGAGCAAGTATACCATACCCAACTGAAGAATCGATCACAGAAGAAAGGCGAGAATCTTCAGGAATTTGAGGCAGATATTGCTCGTCTAGTTCGACTTGCATATCCGATGGCGCCAGATAATTTCATGGAACACCTATCTGTCCAGACGTTCATAGATGGTCTCCGGGATATTGATACGCAGCAAGCATTAAGGTTGGCAAGACCAAAAACCTTGATCGATGCTTTGGCGCACGCGCTTGAGTTTGAGACTACAAAACAAGCCTCTCGGAACCATGCTCGTGTCTGCACTGTTGACAAGCAGGAAAATGAGAAGTTCATGGAGCAGGTGGTTAGTAGAGTCCTAAACCAGATCAAATCAAATAAAAGAGAGATTTGGCAGAATCGAAAAGCTAAGGCAGCAGGGACCAGCAATTGGGAAGAGTCTCCAAATAATAAATGAAGGACAGCCCATATTTTATTTGGTCACGAAAGAACTGTCGAGCCTAAAGCCAACCTATCGAGCCTTATGGGAGGCCCTGACCCACTTACGCGAACAAATGTTACAGCAAGACATTCAGAAATTAGCAGTTCCAAAATTGGGTTGTGGATTGGACCGCCTGGACTGGAGAGTTCTAAGGAGCATGTTGGAAGTAATCTTCCGACATACTGGTATGGAAATTCTGGTATGCAGTTACCAGCTTCAATATTCCTGTCCATCCAGGCAAGATAAGACCGTGGACTGTTATTTCGATATGACGTCGCAATGTAACAAAGGCCCTACCTGTCGATTTCGTCATCGTTTGAGGAGACCAAAGCATGACATGTTTTGGGACGAAACTTCATTTTTAAGAAGGGGGCAATGTAATGACTCATCCGATGACGCGAGGCGCGTCATCCCTCTGGATGTTTTCTCGAGGCCTACATGAACGCTCTAGAAAAGTATTCACCAGATATAAAAGCCGCGTCGAAGAAGGGATGGACATTCATTGAATCCTACAGTCTCGCGCAGTACACATAAATATAGATACACAAATATAAATACATAAATGTACTTATTATTGTTAATAGTTAGTTCTATATTGTTATACGTTTTAATATTAATATAGTGTGTGTTCAAAGTTATTGTTAGTTTTATTTAAGAACCCGAAAAGACAAACTTTACAATATCATTCATTAAAATCAGATAAAATATAAGGAAGCTACAGCCCCAAAGGTTTTTCATAATACACCCGGTATATTAGTATGTGTTTGTTGTTCCGTAAACGTAAATCCAAATGACATTTGATAATGTCAATCACATTTGTTATTTATTTGTATGTATGAAACTGTCAAAATATACGACTTCGTAGGTTAAGTAGTAAATTTTAATTTACGACATACTTGAAAATGTTCTCAGTAAATCACATGCTACTAGATTGACTTTTCAAATGAACACCCGTTATAACGAGCCATCGAAAAAATTCATAATTGGAGTAGACTGTGAAATTGGGTTGATACTTTAACCACTTCCACATAATGACATTTATTATTTGACATTGAAACTATAAGTTTGTGTCAAATTTTTCAAAACTCTTATTAAGAAAATTATTTGTTTAGATGTAAATGGACATTTCCAACAACTTCTATAGCTATACACTCTGTTCGTTTTCAGTTTGCAGTCACATGATCAATTTTCATTTATTTTTAGTAGTATGAATCTAGTCGATACTTTTGAGTCAAAAGAGGTTTAAGTATTTTATAAATATAAAATTGTTATTTAATTATCATATTTATTTGATATAAATACATAATGTTTTCTATTTATTTTCTAAATGTTTTTCCTGTTTAATCAATCGATGTTATTGACCAATGTAATGGTAATGAAATTGGAACGATGCCGTATGACATAACCTAAAATTTTTGAAGTATAAACACAGTAACTTTGGAAGTTTTAAATCTCAAATACGCATATAAAATAATATTCTTTAAAGAAGACAAAGGTACATGTAGAAAATGCAGCTTTTCATGTATTGTAAACAGATGCTTCACTTCTAGCATTAAATAAATTTGGAATAAGAAATAATCTGGAAATTGCAGAAATCATACGAGAAGAAATTCACTAACATAAATGAATTACCAAGCAATTCAATATAACCAAAAAGTAGAACAGAAAGGTTGGGAAATAAGAAAATTGGAAGCTAAATTTTGATTGTTTCATATGTATAATCAAATTTTTTGCATTAGAAATTAAATAAATAAAAACTCACCTTGATTATATTGGTATTATTATTTTCAAGAAAATGGTTAATAACAATTACACGAATAATTAATTTGTTTACAAAAACTATAGAGAACTATTAGTATTATGTATAAATTAATTATACAGTTCGATTATTACATTGCTACGCTAAGTAAAACCATTGAAGATATAACTTCATTTGGAATCAGTATGTTAAAAAATTATCATAACTGTTTGTTAAACTAGCTCATATAAAAACTATTGAACTTAATAAAATGCAGATACTTTTATCAATACAATAAATACAAAATAGCGAAATTGTATTATGTATTATTCTATTCTAGTGTTAACAGATATGGATGTGACTGCACAAGTGAGCGCTGATATTTTTTAATGTTATTCTGCATAAGACTATTAAAACCTGATTTTAAAATGCCATACAGCATACTAAACTCAATGAACAACAGTAGTGCAGTATGTGACAAAAGCTATTTTCTTTATCTTCGCAATTTATGTTGGTTGTATCTGCAAACTCTCGAGTTCTTCATATATTAACTGAGCATATTAGAAAATAGAAGTATGTAGAAATAGCAAATAATTCATCTAATTCATAATCGGTCTAATAAGAAATATTTATTTGAATAAAACATATTTACATGGAAGCTTAAATATAGAATCTTTCTAATACAATCATAAAAACACTATCATAGACAGAAAATAATGTTGTCTTGTACTAACATAAAATATGACACCTTTAGTTGCAATTACATATATTAATCTGAATCAGAGTCTGATTCTGTACTTGATTCTGTAACATTGATTATTACTGGATCTATATCCAAGTCTACCAAACAGTTTTCTCTTTCATACCATTATTTTATTAAATTATCAGTATGCCTTATGCAGTTACTCCATGTATTACTATCACATGTATCTAATGCCTTCTTCCACATTTCTTTCACCTTTTCGTCGGTGTAACCAGCCCTACCGATGTGCACATTGTAATATGTTTTTGCTTTTGCCCAAATTAGCTCAATAGCATTGAAGTCACAGTGGTATGGTGGCAGTCTAAGAATTTCATGTCCTGCATTTCTTAACAGTTCATCAATTTCATAAATTTTCTCTTTACGGTTTCTTTTTGCCTGTTGCAGTAATTCAAACTTTGTCATATCAGCAGAATAATTTATGTTATTGTTTTGTAGCCACTCAATAATATTGGCCTTTTTCCATGAAGTGTTCGGAGATTTATTTAAAATAACACTATGGTAAGGAGCATTATCCATAACAACAAGTGAAGGGACTTCTAAGTTAGGTATTAACTTATCTTGTGTCCACGCCTTAAATAGTTCACTATTCATGTCACCGTGATAATCCCCAGTTGTTGATTTAGATGGAAATATAAGAGCAGCACCATCAATAAATCCCTCCACTGTACCAGCATGTAAAATAATATATCTCTTCCCATCGTAGCCCTCTGTTTCCAGTTCAGTCTTCAATGTTTTCAATGTAACATGTTTTTCTAAAAAAGTATATCGTTAAAAAATAAATCATTTCTGAAAATAAAATTGCTTAGAATACTTTGATGAAACATGTCGTATAAAGTATTTCGGACTTCCATTTTCAAGCTTTCTGGCAAATCTTTGGTTTTTGGTTTACGTCGGGGTATTTGTTTTCCAGGTGATGATGTCCCACGTTTCTTGATCTTGTAAACGGTTCGGACAGAGATATTAAGAGCACTTGCTACTCTCTAAAAATTTTTTTCCTCATTAATATAAAGATATTAATTTGGTGTTATCTTACCTCATAAACTGAATCAACAGACAATATTGGACCTCTATTATATTTCTCTTCTTCAAAATAATGAAGAAGGTTGGCAACTAGATTTTGTGCCTGTGAATTGAGACGTTTACCTGGCATATTCTACAACAAAAAGAACACAGACATGAAAATTTTTTATCACTTCATATTATGAAAATTACGTTTTGCGATATGCTTATGAATTTATCAAAAATTGTTATTTGTAAGTGTCAAAGTAAAATAATTTAATTAAGAAATATTACGTTAAATACTTACGATTAATTACTCGAAACTGACTATTATTGTTGCAAGAAGAACAGATTTTATAAATAATAAATCTTAAAATATCAACGGAAAAATACAACGGAAAAATACAAACAAGAAGTAGAGCGCACTAAACATAACCTGTATATCAGAGAGTATGAATAAACAAGAGTTGTCAAGTCCATGTTAAAACGTGGAGACATTCGCCCTCTACAGTTGCGGATTTTAATTAAATTGCTTGCGCGGAAAATTTAAATGTATATGTATTTACTCGTATTAGAAGTATTCAAGTTTTTATACTTTATCTAGTGACTAAATGCAGATAAAATCTTCATTTTGTCGCTAGATAAAGTAAAAAAAATATTTCAATTAATATAATTAATATTTAATCTGCAATTAAACAATACTTACGCATCTTTTGCTAATGTTTGTTCCACATAACATCAAGAATAGAATAGTATGTGCCAGTAACAACAATATTCACTTCATACAGTAAATAATAAAGAATAAATTAAAACAGTTGGCTTGATTCACTATGAGATTTATTTAAATTCTCTAACATCTGTTTCGGCTGTTATCCCATTCTCAAAGAGATCTATAAATCTAGAGATTTATCTTTAGATTTATAGATCTCTTTGAGAATGGTATAACAGCCGAAACAGATGTTAGAGAATTTAAATAAATCTCATAGTGAAACAAGCCAAGTGTTTTAATTTATTCTTTATTATTTACTGTATGAAGTTAAAATCTTTCACCAAGAAGTATCTGCAACAACAGCCGAGAATATTCACTTGTTTTGGCACATCTTTTTGCAGGGTTTAAATTGAAAGTTTTAATAAAGTAAACGCTATTTTTTAAAAAAGCAATATTTTATTAAATATGTTCATTAGATAAATCATATATTACAACACTTTTGATGCATGTTGTTGTAAATAGGCATTAACAACCGTATTGGGTCTAGCATCTTGTTTAGACAATTTTTTATTCACGAGTTTTATAAAATGATTTGCCATAACAACTGTTAAGGAATAACACATACTTATTTCTTCTCGGTGTTGACATTTTAAAAATACAAGAATTTTAATTTATTATAGACATATAATTCTTGTATCCAATCATTTCATTCTCCTCAAAAATTCAATTTTTCTTGGAATCAGAGAAAAATTATTACAAACAATACAGACATAATCAAGAAAATATATACATATACTTAATGTGAAATGTTACTAGTTATAGTAAATAATAAATTATCTTATATCTACAAAGCCTTTAGTAAATAAGTAGTAATTGCATATGTTGTGAATGAATATGGAACTTAACTAAAACAGCATCTACATGTAACTTACGTCTTTGGGGTGTAATATTTTACTGTGATATACTGGTGAAACTGATATAGAAGTTGATGTATTCAGACAACTTGCGTCAACTGATATATTTCTTCTTTGTGGTGTGCCAATTTGTAAACCTGAAGTGCTTGAGCAACTTATAGCTAATGTACATTGTGAATCAGTTTCTAATGATAAATGTACAGTAGGTATTGTACCACGATTTAATTTTAATTTTTCTTCAGTTTGAAACTGATTATCTTGAAAATGCCTTTGACAAACATTATATGAATGTAGCACTTTTTTCTGAGGCATTTCTAACAGTGCACTATTATTTACCGCTGCTAACCAATTATTGTTTAAAGTATCGTCTCTTGGAAACGTAAAGTACCGTATTTGTGGATCATCGACAAATCTCTTCCCCGGTACACAACATTTTTTCGGTACTGGTACGATTGCTCCTACAAGTAATTTGATAAATCTATTAAGAATTTATTTCTGATATTTATATAACAAAACAGTATACTTACCATTTCAAAAGTATTTTCGTATAAATATATACATATTCCATAAAATAATATGTTTATTGTTCTATAATCAACTTTAACCCTATTTTTTTCTGGCAACTATTTAGGGAATTACCAAAACTATCATATATTTCAAGAGGTTCGCACGATAATACAGTTCTCTCCTGCCTCACTTTCCGATTTTATTGCCATCTCTTATTGCGAATTCTAAACAAAAATATGTCCCGCATACTTCCATAAACATGCCTACCCACTGCTGTATATGTCGATAAATACGTATTGTATTTTCTCTTTTGACTAAAACAGTTGTCGGTATCTCATATTATACAAGACATGCTAATATTATTTTTCTTTGTCTTTGCTACGAAAAAATTTCAAAGACGTATGTCTTGTATCAAATGACATACGTTTCAATTCTGAATATTTGTAGCTCAATATATCTGAAAAACAAAGTATATAGATTCTGTGTCTGAGATAGTATGACATAGTTAGTCATGTGACTGCAAACTGAAAACGGACAAAGTGTATGTAAATTTATTTATAAATTTATTTATTTCGATATTAAATAAATTATTTGTTTTCTTTTTTGTTGTAGTATCATTTCAATGTCATAACCTTTTTTTTACAATGAAACCAAATGAAACTGTCAAGCGTCAAGTAATGTGTCATTATGTGGAAGTGGCTAAAGTACCAACCCAATTTCACAGTCTACTCCAATTATGAATTTTTTCGATGGCTTGTTACTTTTATTGGAAATATAAATTATGGAAATTTATATCAATTTTCGTCTGCCGTTTTAAAAAAGTCAAAACTGACTTTTTTAGACTGATTTACATTATTAAAATATTGCGAAATGTAGCGTTTTTTAATGCCGCAATTGTACACTGCCCGACATATAAAACCCGTACTCTAGCATATTATCAATGTAAGCCAGGTTTATCAAATTTGACATGTCTTATTTAACTTGCCAAAGTTAAGTTCTAGGTTTTCATGTAGCAATGTATAACATGTATAACCTATAAAGTCTATAAGTGACAGTATGAATATATTTGTCCTGTTCACGCAACTGAAAAACTCTGATTTTATACTCATGAGAGTTGTACGGGTTCCATATGTCGTACCTTCAATTAAAATTTTCAATATTAATTTGGGGACATTGTGGAACAGTAAGGTTTTTCAAAAGTCAAATTTTGAAAACTGTCACAGTTTAGTTAATTTATTGAAAAGTTCTGTTACCAATGAGATTAGTTATTATTCTGTTAGAAATACCACGCAAAGTTTTTATTACTTAAAGTTATTTTAGAACTGGTAGATTAGCAAATGGACAATGGGTTTATGCGATTAATCAATGTGTACAGGATTTCCGGCAGCAGTTCCATAACCTTGCAATCACGTATGAACAACTGGCTAGTCAAATTCATGATTGTGTTGACAGATTTCGAGAAACGGGGTCAGTATTTCGTAAATCCGGGAGCGGAGCACCTAAAAAAGAGCTGCTGATTGCATTGAAGATGTTCGACATCGAATGGAAAACTCGCCAAAGAAATCCTGGTGCCTTGTAGATCCTTGTACTATACTTATGATTATGCAGAATTCGCTATGCAGAAAGCTTGTTTTACAAATTTTAGACATTGGTAATAGTTCCTTCAATTTCCAATGGCGAGCTTCTAATATCAATTCTTCAATAAAAGAAATATTTTGTGTCAATTGGCCGACATGGATCCTGATCGTCTTCAAAGGATTCTTGCTCCAAACGGAAACATTATGTCGACTATTTTGCAATAGAATAGGAAGGAGATAAATCACCACGAGCGTTCTTTAATTTCATTAAGCGTCTTCCCCTCCTTTGCTAAAAATTTAATGACTGGGTTGTATTTAATTTTCATTAATTTGAAACATTTACATGCACCAGATTGTAACTGTTGTTCGAAGAACTTTTATTTTTTCCTGCCTTTGCAAGTGTAACAAACTTCAAAATCGTCGTAGGTGTATTAGAAATAAGGGAAATTATTTTTAAAATACTTTTGGATTGTTAAACTTATTAACAGAACGCTGATCAAAATATTCTAGTGCATTGACGCAAAATTAAGGATTCTCAGGTTGAAAATTGTTTGAATTCTTAAGCTCAAGAAGCATGTTATTTCCAATACCGGCTTATTTTAAAATTTGCCGACTGTAAATTCGTAATTATTTTTATTAGCGTATATCGTGCTGTAACCGAATATTTAATATTTTACTTCAGATGCTAATGATATGGTGATAATTATTTTAAGTCAAAAGGGTGACTATCATTTGCAATTGGCAACAGATTCTTGGAAAGCAATACAGAAAGAGGCTAATGCATTAGGAGAGGTAAGTTTTCAGAAATTTACCCGTTAACTGTACATAATATCAGACCGTTCCATCGCTTTAGTGAATTATTGTAATCCTTAGTCATTATAACTAAAAAGATCTCAGTCAGCATTTATCAAATAATATAAATACTAGTCAATCAGGTTTACTTCAGATATGATTTAGCTTCTGGGACATACTAATTTCCATTAAACATGTATTCAATTATTTTAATTAAAGTGTTATTAATCTTAAATTATAATTACTGAATATAGAGGCGCCTATTCAATTAATAATAATTTAATATACAAACCGGACATATAATTAGCACATCCCTCCGTATCTAAAAGATACTTTATAAAAAATATATAGACGTCTTTGAATTGCTTCAATTAATTATTTGTGCGACTCTTGTGAACATCTAACCCGATAAGTTGTCAAGACATTTCCTGAAAAACAACGATTTAAGTATTCTTAGAACTGCACCTGTACTGGATATTCACATCATTAACGCGCTATGGTACGTCTACACCTGACACTTATTACTAGGGACCGGACACGAGAGGCCGATGACTCATCGCCCACGGACGTACTATTGAAAATTTGTATTTTTAATTTTATTTATATATGTAATTGGAAAACAAACTGGTGGTGATCTATAAAATATGAAATACACTTTTATTTGTTCATTTTGTAGTCAAGTTGAGTAAAGGAGTATTAATATTAACTAGCAATAATTTGTCAAGGTTCTCTTCTGTAAAAATCCATCTAGTTATTACTGGAGAGGGAGGCAGTGACAAACATGGAAGTTTTTCCCCTGTAAAGAGCTACTCTCAATAGTGCTTTTCTGAAAACTTAAAAAAAGCGGATACAAGTTTATCAACTTCCGGAAACGTGTCTCTGATATATTCACAGATTCTGGGGAGAGCATGGGCTACACAATTAATATGCAGCATATTAGGATATGTTTTCTTTCATAGTCTTCCTGTTTTTAACATATATACACACTGTCACTGACAAATAAAAGTATTTTTTCTTTATACATGTCGTCCGAATGAAGCATTTGGTGTATATTCTCGCAAATGGTTTTAGCTACTGACTGTATTTATAACTTTTGTTGCTATTACATATGCGTTATATGGAATAGTTGGATGTAGTACACCAGCTACAATGTTTACCACATGGCGTCCTAACAACGAATACTTCCTCGTCTTCTAATCTTGGTCGTGAAAGACGAAATCTCCAGTAAGGAATATATTCTGGGTACGATTGACCGAGAAACGGTTCATTTCATGCTCGAGAGATCCTATCTCCATACAAACAGGCAACTTAAACGTTGTTAAAAACCTTGTCATTATTCGATATTTTAGTATGAATATATGATGCGATATTTACTGTGTCTCATCTAATATACGACATTAATCAGTTGGATCAGTTTGACCGGGCTTATTGATAAGAAAAGCAATAAAAGCAGTAATCAGAATTAAAACATAAATTTCGAACATCACAGTTCTTCATTTTAGTATTTCAATTTAAAATGTAATATTTGCGGGAAAAGTATCAGGATATGCGGGTTTCATATGTAAGTTGGTATGAGTAATAATTGGTGTAATTATAACAAAGAACCCAACCTTATAAATAAATAATAATTAATAACACAACGTTTAAGTTTCAAAACCTTCTTTAAACTTTAACGTGTTGTGTTTTTAATTATGGTAATAAAGTTTCAACACGTATCTCCTCAATCAATCAGTTATAAGTTAATATTTTATAGACGCCGCCGATAATTTATATATCCCATATTGACTTTCAACTTGCTGGCGATTGGACAATAATGCCTTTGATTCCAAAGTTAAAGGCACTGCATCCTAGCAAAAATTCGTGGTTTATTTTTGTAGAAGAAAGAACGGAAATTAGATTGCAGAAATTACTAGGGGCACTAAGAAAATATAATAAAAGCGAGGTAAGATACAAAAATCAAAGTGTAGTATTGAATTTCAAGCATTTATACGAGGAAATATCAGAAAATAACAAGACTGGTGCTGTAGTATAAAAATGAAACATTTATTTAGAAAACTTCGACTATCCTTCAAAGTACTCTCCATTCTATGCAATCCACTTGTCCCATCGTTTTGTCCTCTTGTCATAAACAAGTATAGTATACCCATCACTGCATTGTCGAGTTCTAAATTCGATTCGAATTTTCAACCTCTCAATTCTTTTTTGACTTCAGGAAACAAATGAAAGTCTCGTGGAGCAAGGTCAGGTGAGTAGAGAGGGTGAACCATAATTTCCACCCCCAATTCTTCAAGTATTCGTTGACAAATCGCTGATCTGTAGACCGGAGCATTGTCGTGATGCAGGATCCAATCGATGTCTTGATAAAGCGGCCGTTTTTTTCTTTAATTTTGCCTTGAGGGTTCCTCGAAGTACATTAGAATAGTACTCTCCAGTTACTGTATGTTCTTTATGTATAATGTGATCATAAATAACGCCTCATTTATCAAAAAACTTATGTGCGTCACTTTACCAGCACTTTTCACAGTTTTCGCCTTCTGCGGTCTTGGGCTGCCTTTGTGCTTCCATTGTATATTTTCGACTTTAATTCAGGGTCATGAGAAAACCAACTCTCGTCACATGTAACCACATTGTTTAAATACTGTGGATTATGTTACAGTTGCCTTTTCCACTGCCGACAAATTGTACTCGATTGGCTTGTGGTTCATCGGTCATCATTTTTGGAATCCATTTTGTCGCGACCTTTCGGTACCCTAAATCTTCATGAATAATTTTTTGGGTGGAACCATATAACAAATTAACAATGTCAGAAATTCGATATATGCCAATCCGACGATCATTTTGGATCAAGTCGTTTATTTCTGAAATTTTTGAATCAATCCGTGCAGTTTGTGATCGCCCGCGTCGGTGTTCATCTCCACTACTTTACAACCGTCTTTGGATTTCTTATGCCACTCAAACACTCTACATCGTTATAAACTATCTTCTGGGTATGCAATTTAATCATTTTAAAGAGTTTCAGTTGTTGTTTCAGTTTTACTTAACCGAACACAAGATTTTATCGCATATCTTAGCTCCACTCTCATTTTTTCGAAGGGTACGTCAAACACTGACAATTCAGTAATTAATTTGTAATAAACGTCCAAAATTAAATCAAAGCCTACTTGAGGATAAGTACATTAGAGATGGGGGTTTCATGTTCTATTCTTTGTGTTATAAGATTCTAGTCGTGAAAGAAGTTATAGCACCAGTTTCGTTATATGTTTACATACCTTCATATTATCATTTTTATGAGGATAGTTATTGGTGACAATTTAAACAAGCCTTTTGAGTATATATATCATCATTTTATGCACACTAGATTTTACAAATAGCTGTAAAACTAATATTTATAAATTTTCAATTATATGTAGGTCTAAAAACCTTTTTCCTAAATCTATAATGTAACATAAATATCAATAAACTATATTCTTCTAAAAAATACTGAAATACATACTTTTTAATTATATCAGTTGATTGAAATGTTCTGTCGTAGATTACTTACCTCTAATTTTTTGGTAAAAATATTCTTATTAATTTCTATCTTTAAATTTTGTTGCTGTGTGCATATGACGACTGTTCTGGAATCTAGTAGTTTACGTGGTACCCCCATTTCTCAATTATCATATTTGTAAGGTTTAACATTTCTAACCAATAATTCAGTTAACAATTCGTGGAATGGAACATGATTTTTATCATTTAAATCGGTTTAACGCCGAAACGATGCATAGAACGACTGCGTTTGGCTTTCAAAAGTGAAGTCTATCTAAGAGAAGTGTTTACAGTTGATTTACTGAATTCAGCATGGACGCACTACTTTCACAGACGAATTTCTTCGATGTCAACATTTGTTATTGCCACTATTATTGAAACTGTGCGTAAGACAATCGAACGAGATCGGTATGCCATATACAGTTAGATTGAAGCATCCACATAATTTGACAAAAATTTAAAAACAAGGCCGTGTCAAATGGTGCAAAGAAATACTACCATGTTCAAATTTAGCGAGGAAACTTGAATTTATTCCTATGATCCTGAAAGTAAACACAATCCACCGTTCAGGTTTTTCACAAGCAGGCCAAAATGTACCAAAGTTGTTTGCCGGAAGTCATCGATGAAATAGAAAGCATTAATCGCAATCCACGAATTATTCATCATTACAACACCAGTTCTCACTCAGCGCGTCAAACCGTTGATTTTTAACCAGTAAAAATGTTGCATTAATGACTTATTACCCGTATTTACCTGATTTATCAACTTATGATTTCCTTTTGTTCCCAACATAAAATATAAAATATGTGGTGAGCGATTTTCGTCGCCTGTAGCAGCTGTTGAAAAATTTCAAGCACTGCTCTCCGAAGTATAAACTGCAGTGAAAAAAATGATATTGACATCAAACCGGAATACTTTTAAAAACAAATACGTTTACTAAATTTTATTTGTTTGGTTTTTTTTTTACATTGTTTCCAAAAGTATTCACAGCAGTCCTCGTATGTATATCTACATAACAGTGATGGGAAAATGTGAATATGTAAATGTAACATGTAAATATCTGTTAAATTCAAAAAGATTTTGTAGCAAAATTTTAGACACGAAAATTAGAAATGAAGAGCACTTGAGTAGTTTAGAGTGTTCAAAGAAAATTTAACGTACTAAAATTATACTTATTTAAATTGAACGCCTTGTATTTTTTTTTTACTTTTTGGAATTCTTCTCGATAACACCTTTTCAACAAACTATAACAAGTGTTGCTTGATACTTAGGTATATATTTGAATAAAAACCTTTACAGTTCGAAATGTAAATACTACAATTTCTTCTTTTGTTGTGTCGATTAGAAATATTCTTTTTTTTTGTCAAACAAAAAGTTGACGTGAATCTTTAAATTTTATCACAAAGTCTAGTAGTTTGTCAATAATGGTTGAATTAAATGACAGAGAAGGAATATTAATGATGATCGGTTTTGGTGGTAGGACAAGAACTCATCAGCAAGCCTATAACCTTTTTAATACTATACACTCCAATCAGCAGACAATTTCGCGCCAAAACTTTAAGAAGGTACAACATAAATAGTGGTGTTCGTAATTTGCAAAGAATTTGTCGTCAAATTCTGCTAAAAATGATATTAAAGCCCAAGATATTGAATATTTGAAAACTACTTCAAATGATGGCTCTTCATCCCAAATTTTCGTGTCGAAAATATTATTACAGTATCTTTATTAGCTTGATTGATATTTACATGGTTCCACAATTTTGCCCATAACAGTATGAACGAATTCATAGCTCATCATATGCCTTAGATATTGTTCAAAAGTATTACTACATCTTCCAAGATTTTAGACGAAGAATAACTTTTTATAATTTTATTGAAATACAATGCATGCAATTTTTTGTGTTCGAATTTGATATAATCCAATTTGTTTTAAGGATATATTTCTTGGCTACGCCTTATTTGATAAAGAAGCCACGATAATCCACCATTTCGCTTTCTACCAAGATCCGCAGTCTTTTAAGTTTCCAAATTTTGCTTCAGGGTTTGCAATTAGCTCCAGCTTACTGGAAAAGTACGTATAACTATTAACTTTTAGAATTTATTAGTATTTACTGCAAATACGAATTAATTACTATTATGAACAGGTTTTTTTGTTTTTTATTTTACAGTCACTATATCACTTGCGTGCATAGAAATCGGCCTACTGTAAACTTTCGACTTTAACAATATTTTGTTTGGAATCTACTTATCAAATCAAGAAAAAATATATGCTGTTTGAAAGATAATTTAATATGCTTTGATATGAGTTTAAAATTTCAAATGTGCTTATCGTCTATATGCGTAGTAACCGGTAACCAAATGAAACGTATTTATGTTGTGCTTATAACGAAAATAACAAACTTGCGACAGATTGAAATTTTTGCCTTAGCAGTAAGGAAGTTGCAGGTTTTTTCTATTTGTTATATACATATAGTATAAAAAAATGGGATTAATTTGATATATGATAAACTAAAATCCAAGCATTATTTTCCAAAAAATTTAAAAAAATGAAGTTTTATTTTAAATCGAGCTGAAACGCGCACGCACTTCTAACAAATATATGTGACGTCATCCGATAGTAAGGAGGATCTAGTACGAATATGTGCTAGACCACGCTAGACGCACTTTTTTTTTGTTAATTCAGGTAATCGAATTTAAAATATTATACAAAGTGCAAGTTTTTGAAAACTGTGTAATATTGAAAAAGAACAATTTTATACAAAAAATGGAAGAAAATAAGTCCCAATCTTAAAAATATTGTTTAGTGTCCATGTATAGTAACACAACAGTAACTACTCCAAACAAATTATTTTTTCCCGTCCCGAGACATGATAATGTGATAAGAAAGTGGTGTAAGTTAATGAGAAGCAGCTAAAGCAGACTTCATTGCTGTGAAGATTATTTTAATGTATATAAAATAATACATACCTACTCAGAGATAAATTTGTAACTTTTTATAGTTGAAAAAGAATATGGCAAATCCTAGATTAAAAGTAGATGTTGTACCCCATAAATTTGAGTGTCAAAAACCTGAAGTGGAAAGAAAATATGCGGTAAAAAACGCAGACTGGAACTGCTTGAAGAAGCGTAAGCTGAGATGTTAAAGCTTCAAAAAGAATTGCAGAATTAAGAATACATGTGCGTGTAGATAATAATTTAATTAAAGATTTAGACAATATTATTAAAATAGCTTGTTGTAAACATACAAGATCACCTTATCAAGATTCAAATTTAAAAAATATCTAAATGAATGCTCATTACTAAAATTAATTAGATTGTTCTGAAACGTTATCAAATGTTTTCTTTTCATACTTGTAACTAGGTTACCATTTTCTTTTATTTTTAGGACAGATTAAATTTCTTCTACAAACGCTATGAATTTGTGTATTGTGAATTTACTATTATTTTTATGAAATTTAATGTATATGTATTATTTTGTAATATTGTTATACTTAGAAATTTTAGTTTCAGTTTAAAGAAACGCAATAGAAATATGTACTGGTCATATTAAAAAAAAGGTTTACTTCTCAAAATTTTTACAGTGTTCAACAACAAAGGCCATATTTATGAAATAATAATTTCTTCTTAATAGTATGCATACATGACATACAGGGCAGGTATATGGCACAAATGTACAAACAAGAAAAACAGGCATGTATTACATCAATTAATTTACAAAAATGTCTTGTATAAAGAATTTTATTTTATCAAAACAGGAAAGATACACTTGTTCCATAAGTCTGAAATTGGGTTCCATGGAGAAAAATAATATATAATACGATAATCGAAAATACTCAATTGTAACAACAACGTGTAAACTTAAATTAATAAAACACACAACAAAATAATTTATGTACTTCACCCACTATATAACTCTATTAAATGTAGCGGTAGTGCCTGTCGAATGTCGATCAGAATCTGTTTACTACCGAATGACGTCACACCAATCACTGATGCGTTTGGTGTCACGTGATTTCCGTCTGGTTTTATCCAATTTTGAAAAGCCTCTTATAAATTAAAGACAATTTTTTTTAAGTAATTTTTTTTAAATTGCGCGTGAATCTTTCGAAATATTTCCTAACAGAACTTTACGATGCATTTAAAACTTTATGTAACTTCCCTATTGAAATTTGCACATTATTTGGGTTTCATAATTCATTTAGTTTTCAAGTGTGTTTGTTTAATGCATACTACACCACAAAAAGCCCCCAAGTAATTGCTTTAATCGAAAATCTATTTAGTCAGCGAGCTGTAGATATCGTCACTAGGATTAAAACGCGTATTCAATGTGCCAGTCTAGGACCAACTGTTTGGCCGCTACGGCTCCGCGAATTTTTGCAAAATCGACATTTTCGATTACGAAATTTACGGTTTTCCTGACATAAGTCAGGAAGTAGGCGTCATAGAGCCTTCTGGTTTAGACCAGTCGATTCAGAGCGTCAAAACGCTTCGGGCAGTATAGGATAGGTCATCTAGAGCCAGCTGGTTTCCAAGATACAGAGAGGCGTCGAAATCAAGCATCATATTTCGACGAAATTTTCGCGATTTTCAAAAAATTTCAATCTCGAATTTCTACTCATAATCTACCCTAAGGTTTCCGGGGGCGCTAAAGAAGAAGGTCTGAGCGATTTTCCGCTGAAATTTCGCGATTTCGTTTTTTGTACTTTTGACCTGTCGACACTTAGTCGTAAATATCTCGAGAACCAAAGCAGATAGCGAACTCTAGTTTGGATTATCGTAATCAGCGGGTCCGATTACATATAGTGTTGGCGTCAAAACAGGGAAAATCGACAATCGACATTTTTGAAATTTTTAAATTTCATCGCCTGAGGTTCAAAAAAATCGCGAAAATTTCAGAACGCCAAATGAATATGACACGCGCAGCTGTGTGAAGAATGTACCAACATTATGAGGAGACTAGATCCTTTCATAAGCGACCTGGTACCGGCAGCTAGCGATGTACAATGGATCGTGATGACCGCTTTATTGTGTCAACAACATTAAGAAATCGTCGCCTTAATGCGGTTCAAGTGGAGCAACAGCTCCGTGAAATATGAGGAGCGGAAATTAGTCAGTGGACAATAAGACGAAGACTAAAGGAACGTAATCTGACTAAAGCACGTGTACTTCGTCCAAAACTCATCGTAAAGCACGGCTGCGATTTCTGACTTGCACAACAGTGGGGAGACCGTTCTATTATCAGATAAGATCAGTATATGCCTCTATGGCAGTGATCAAAGAAGTACAGTGTACTGAAAACCAGGATGCGATTTTCAGAATGCTGCATTATAGAGCAGAATGTTTATAGAGATGGTTCTTGCATAATCTGGGGTGCGATTTCTATGGAAGTACGAACCGACCCAGTTCTCATCCGTAGGAATGACCGTGGTCATAGGAGAAGAGGTTTAACGGGTGCTAGGTACATCGAAGAGATTTTAGCAGTTCATGTGCTACCTTACGTCGACTACATTGGAGACGAATTTATTGTTATGCAAGACAATGCTAGAGCGCACACCGGAAGAATTGTGCAAGATTACATTACAGAAGTCGCTTTTCGGGTTATAACGAGCCATCGAAAAAATTCATAATTGGAGTAGACTCTGAAATTGGGTTGGTACTTTAACCACTTCCACATAATGACACATTACTTGATGTTGGGTTGGCAGTTTCATTTGGTTTCATTGTAAAAAAAAGGTTATGGCATTGAAATGATACTACAACAAAAAAGAAAGCAAATAATTTATTTAATATCGAAATCATAATCAAAATTTACATATAGCTACAGAAGTTGTTGAAATGTTGTCCATTTACATCTAAACACTAACAATTTTCTTAATAAGAGTTTTGAAAAATTTGACACAAACTTATAGTTTCAATGTCAAATAATAAATGTCATTATGTGGAAGTGGTTAAAGTACCAACCCAATTTCACAGTCTACTCCAATTATGAATTTTTTCGATGGCTCGTTAGATTGGCCAGCATGCAATCCCGATCTTAATCCGATCGAACGTGTATGGAATTAGTTAAAAAGAAGGGTTCGTGCTAGATCTCGTGCTCCGACCTCGAGCCAGAGCTTATTGTTACAGTAGAAGAAGAGTGAGTTGACATCCCACAAGAAACAATATCGAACTTGATTAGATCTATGCCTAATCGTATGATAAATGTTATTAGGTAAAAGGGTCATACCCATTATTAAAAATTAAGTGTTAATTTAGATAATTGTCTATAAACCATACTTCATTAAGTAATAAGAAAAGAGAATTTGATTCATGTATTCATTTCACAATTTTAAGATTAAAAAGCCGAAATAAATTTGAATAAATTTCACTCATATCAAAACATATTAAATTTTCTTTCAGACGGCATATATTTTTTCGTGATCTGATAAATAGATTCAAGTCAAAAGTTTACAGTGGGCGGATTTCTATGCAGGCAAAAGTGTATATTTCAAAAATTGGCTTGACACGCCTTATACAGAATGTATTACTGTCGATAGCATAATAATTATAGCACCTAATAATTATTATAAAGATGCCATTTATCAATCAATTTTTGAATATCACCCCTTGTCCAATGACGGCGTTGGTACAGCGCACAATTCTTCTTAGCAATATTAGAAGTTTTCTATAACTGATAATAACATGTCTTCAGAAATATTAATGACTACAACTCTAATGCAGTTCTTAATTAACAATGTGTTGGCAGAACACTTTTGAAAATTTTCTTGATTAAGATACCTCCATAAGAAAGTGATATTACCATAAACTATGAATCCGTGCCCATTTGGCTGTTTTTATTCAATTCGTCTTGCTGAAACTATAAGCGAATCATATTCATGTTCAATAACTCATTATTGAAGAAGACGGAGTCTTAAATAAAATTCACTGGCGCCAAGTATAACAACAGGCCACCCTCATCCTCTTCGAGAAAATATGTTCTGATAATTCCAAAGGAAGCAATTCTATATCACACAGTGATATAGAATTGATGAGCGCTTGCAAAAATTTAATAAGCAATGGCGTAGATTGACATCACTTCAATAACACAAACTCGAAATGCGTCTTTACAATAATCAAGGTGTGTAACGTCTGCGGATTTTCTCTAAAATCACACTTATTTGAAAACTGTTTGTGCGTAGCCAAAGCTTAATTTCTTGCACAATTTGCTTTTAAGGATAGACATTATCACTTCATACATATCCATTTAGAATCAAAACATCTTACTACATCATCATCTATGTTCTTTTTTCAACCATATTGAAATATGTTGTTTCTATTCTTAAATGAAATCCATACTTTTTACATGATTTGCCATCATCTAAATGGGACGTTAAGCTTGATTGATATTTACATGGTTCCACAATTTTGCCCATAACAGTATGAACGAATTCATAGCTCATCATATGCCTTAGATATTGTTCAAAAGTATTACTACATCTTCCAAGATTTTAGACGAAGAATAACTTTTTATAATTTTATTGAAATACAATGCATGCAATTTTTTGTGTTCGAATTTGATATAATCCAATTTGTTTTAAGGATATATTTCTTGGCTACGCCTTATTTGATAAAGAAGCCACGATAATCCACCATTTCGCTTTCTACCAAGATCCGCAGTCTTTTAAGTTTCCAAATTTTGCTTCAGGGTTTGCAATTAGCTCCAGCTTACTGGAAAAGTACGTATAACTATTAACTTTTAGAATTTATTAGTATTTACTGCAAATACGAATTAATTACTATTATGAACAGGTTTTTTTGTTTTTTATTTTACAGTCACTATATCACTTGCGTGCATAGAAATCGGCCTACTGTAAACTTTCGACTTTAACAATATTTTGTTTGGAATCTACTTATCAAATCAAGAAAAAATATATGCTGTTTGAAAGATAATTTAATATGCTTTGATATGAGTTTAAAATTTCAAATGTGCTTATCGTCTATATGCGTAGTAACCGGTAACCAAATGAAACGTATTTATGTTGTGCTTATAACGAAAATAACAAACTTGCGACAGATTGAAATTTTTGCCTTAGCAGTAAGGAAGTTGCAGGTTTTTTCTATTTGTTATATACATATAGTATAAAAAAATGGGATTAATTTGATATATGATAAACTAAAATCCAAGCATTATTTTCCAAAAAATTTAAAAAAATTAAGTTTTATTTTAAATCGAGCTGAAACGCGCACGCACTTCTAACAAATATATGTGACGTCATCCGATAGTAAGGAGGATCTAGTACGAATATGTGCTAGACCACGCTAGACGCACTTTTTTTTTGTTAATTCAGGTAATCGAATTTAAAATATTATACAAAGTGCAAGTTTTTGAAAACTGTGTAATATTGAAAAAGAACAATTTTATACAAAAAATGGAAGAAAATAAGTCCCAATCTTAAAAATATTGTTTAGTGTCCATGTATAGTAACACAACAGTAACTACTCCAAACAAATTATTTTTTCCCGTCCCGAGACATGATAATGTGATAAGAAAGTGGTGTAAGTTAATGAGAAGCAGCTAAAGCAGACTTCATTGCTGTGAAGATTATTTTAATGTATATAAAATAATACATACCTACTCAGAGATAAATTTGTAACTTTTTATAGTTGAAAAAGAATATGGCAAATCCTAGATTAAAAGTAGATGTTGTACCCCATAAATTTGAGTGTCAAAAACCTGAAGTGGAAAGAAAATATGCGGTAAAAAACGCAGACTGGAACTGCTTGAAGAAGCGTAAGCTGAGATGTTAAAGCTTCAAAAAGAATTGCAGAATTAAGAATACATGTGCGTGTAGATAATAATTTAATTAAAGATTTAGACAATATTATTAAAATAGCTTGTTGTAAACATACAAGATCACCTTATCAAGATTCAAATTTAAAAAATATCTAAATGAATGCTCATTACTAAAATTAATTAGATTGTTCTGAAACGTTATCAAATGTTTTCTTTTCATACTTGTAACTAGGTTACCATTTTCTTTTATTTTTAGGACAGATTAAATTTCTTCTACAAACGCTATGAATTTGTGTATTGTGAATTTACTATTATTTTTATGAAATTTAATGTATATGTATTATTTTGTAATATTGTTATACTTAGAAATTTTAGTTTCAGTTTAAAGAAACGCAATAGAAATATGTACTGGTCATATTAAAAAAAAGGTTTACTTCTCAAAATTTTTACAGTGTTCAACAACAAAGGCCATATTTATGAAATAATAATTTCTTCTTAATAGTATGCATACATGACATACAGGGCAGGTATATGGCACAAATGTACAAACAAGAAAAACAGGCATGTATTACATCAATTAATTTACAAAAATGTCTTGTATAAAGAATTTTATTTTATCAAAACAGGAAAGATACACTTGTTCCATAAGTCTGAAATTGGGTTCCATGGAGAAAAATAATATATAATACGATAATCGAAAATACTCAATTGTAACAACAACGTGTAAACTTAAATTAATAAAACACACAACAAAATAATTTATGTACTTCACCCACTATATAACTCTATTAAATGTAGCGGTAGTGCCTGTCGAATGTCGATCAGAATCTGTTTACTACCGAATGACGTCACACCAATCACTGATGCGTTTGGTGTCACGTGATTTCCGTCTGGTTTTATCCAATTTTGAAAAGCCTCTTATAAATTAAAGACAATTTTTTTTAAGTAATTTTTTTTAAATTGCGCGTGAATCTTTCGAAATATTTCCTAACAGAACTTTACGATGCATTTAAAACTTTATGTAACTTCCCTATTGAAATTTGCACATTATTTGGGTTTCATAATTCATTTAGTTTTCAAGTGTGTTTGTTTAATGCATACTACACCACAAAAAGCCCCCAAGTAATTGCTTTAATCGAAAATCTATTTAGTCAGCGAGCTGTAGATATCGTCACTAGGATTAAAACGCGTATTCAATGTGCCAGTCTAGGACCAACTGTTTGGCCGCTACGGCTCCGCGAATTTTTGCAAAATCGACATTTTCGATTACGAAATTTACGGTTTTCCTGACATAAGTCAGGAAGTAGGCGTCATAGAGCCTTCTGGTTTAGACCAGTCGATTCAGAGCGTCAAAACGCTTCGGGCAGTATAGGATAGGTCATCTAGAGCCAGCTGGTTTCCAAGATACAGAGAGGCGTCGAAATCAAGCATCATATTTCGACGAAATTTTCGCGATTTTCAAAAAATTTCAATCTCGAATTTCTACTCATAATCTACCCTAAGGTTTCCGGGGGCGCTAAAGAAGAAGGTCTGAGCGATTTTCCGCTGAAATTTCGCGATTTCGTTTTTTGTACTTTTGACCTGTCGACACTTAGTCGTAAATATCTCGAGAACCAAAGCAGATAGCGAACTCTAGTTTGGATTATCGTAATCAGCGGGTCCGATTACATATAGTGTTGGCGTCAAAACAGGGAAAATCGACAATCGACATTTTTGAAATTTTTAAATTTCATCGCCTGAGGTTCAAAAAAATCGCGAAAATTTCAGAACGCCAAATGAATATGACACGCGCAGCTGTGTGAAGAATGTACCAACATTATGAGGAGACTAGATCCTTTCATAAGCGACCTGGTACCGGCAGCTAGCGATGTACAATGGATCGTGATGACCGCTTTATTGTGTCAACAACATTAAGAAATCGTCGCCTTAATGCGGTTCAAGTGGAGCAACAGCTCCGTGAAATATGAGGAGCGGAAATTAGTCAGTGGACAGTAAGACGAAGACTAAAGGAACGTAATCTAACTAAAGCACATGTAGTTCGTCCAAAACTCGTCGTAAAGCACGGCTGCGTTTTCTGACTTGCACAACAGTGGGGAGTCCGTTCTATTATCAGATGAGATCAGTATATGCCTCTATGGCAGTGATCAAAGAAGTACAGTGTACTGAAAACCAGGATGCGATTTTCAGAATGCTGCATTATAGAGCAGAATGTTTATAGAGATGGTTCTTGCATAATCTGGGGTGCGATTTCTATGGAAGTACGAACCGACCCAGTTCTCATCCGTAGGAATGACCGTGGTCATAGGAGAAGAGGTTTAACGGGTGCTAGGTACATCGAAGAGATTTTAGCAGTTCATGTGCTACCTTACGTCGACTACATTGGAGACGAATTTATTGTTATGCAAGACAATGCTAGAGCGCACACCGGAAGAATTGTGCAAGATTACATTACAGAAGTCGCTTTTCGGGTTATAACGAGCCATCGAAAAAATTCATAATTGGAGTAGACTCTGAAATTGGGTTGGTACTTTAACCACTTCCACATAATGACACATTACTTGATGTTGGGTTGGCAGTTTCATTTGGTTTCATTGTAAAAAAAAGGTTATGGCATTGAAATGATACTACAACAAAAAAGAAAGCAAATAATTTATTTAATATCGAAATCATAATCAAAATTTACATATAGCTACAGAAGTTGTTGAAAATGTTGTCCATTTACATCTAAACACAAACAATTTTCTTAATAAGAGTTTTGAAAAATTTGACACAAACTTATAGTTTCAATGTCATTATGTGGAAGTGGTTAAAGTACCAACCCAATTTCACAGTCTACTCCAATTATGAATTTTTTCGATGGCTCGTTAGATTGGCCAGCATGCAATCCCGATCTTAATCCGATCGAACGTGTATGGAATTAGTTAAAAAGAAGGGTTCGTGCTAGATCTCGTGCTCCGACCTCGAGCCAGAGCTTATTGTTACAGTAGAAGAAGAGTGAGTTTACATCCCACAAGAAACAATATCGAACTTGATTAGATCTATGCCTAATCGTATGATAAATGTTATTAGGTAAAAGGCTCATGTAAAAGGGTCATACCCATTATTAAAAATTAAGTGTTAATTTAGATAATTGTCAATAAACCATACTTCATTAAGTAATAAGAAAAGAGAATTTGTTTCATGTATTCATTTCACAATTTTAAGATTAAAAAGCCGAAATAAATTTTAATAAATTTCACTCATATCAAAACATATTAAATTTTCTTTCAGACGGCATATATTTTTTCGTGATCTGATAAATAGATTCAAGTCAAAAGTTTACAGTGGGCGGATTTCTATGCACGCAAAAGTGTATATTTCAAAAATTGGCTTGACACGCCTTATACAGAATGTATTACTGTCGATAGCATAATAATTATAGCACCTAATAATTATTATAAAGATGCCATTTATCAATCAATTTTTGAATATCACCCCTTGTCCAATGACGGCGTTGGTACAGCACACAATTCTTCTTAACAATATTAGAAGTTTTCTATAACTGATAATAACATGTCTTCACAAATATTAATGACTACAACTATAATGCAGTTCTTAATTAACAATGTGTTGGCAGAACACTTTTGAAAATTTTCTTGATTAAGATACCTCCATAAGAAAGTGATATTACCATAAACTATGAATCCGTGCCCATTTGGCTGTTTTTATTCAATTCGTCTTGCTGAAACTATAAGCGAATCATATTCATGTTCAATAACTCATTATTGAAGAAGACGGAGTCTTAAATAAAATTCACTGGCGCCAAGTATAACAACAGGCCACCCTCATCCTCTTCGAGAAAATATGTTCTGATAATTCCAAAGGAAGCAATTCTATATCACACAGTGATATAGAATTGATGAGCGCTTGCAAAAATTTAATAAGCAATGGCGTAGATTGACATCACTTCAATAACACAAACTCGAAATGCGTCTTTACAATAATCAAGGTGTGTAACGTCTGCGGATTTTCTCTAAAATCACACTTATTTGAAAACTGTTTGTGCGTAGCCAAAGCTTAATTTCTTGCACAATTTGCTTTTAAGGATAGACATTATCACTTTATACATATCCATTTAGAATCAAAACATCTTACTACATCATCATCTATGTTCTTTTTTCAACCATATTGAAATATGTTGTTTCTATTCTTAAATGAAATCCATACTTTTTACATGATTTGCCATCATCTAAATGGGACGTTAAGCTCTTCCTTAGAATATCTTATTTCCCATCCCCCAAATGTTCAGACACTATGTATCTCCGAAAAAATAAAAATATATTATATGAATCATAATGTAAATACAAAGTGCTACTCAGAAATTTCCGGAATGTAAAAAAAAACAATAAATTGTTCTTATTCACTACCATCTCCGTCAAAGTACTCTCCTTCTGCATGAATACACTGATCCCAGCGACTTGTCCATGACTGGAAACAGTGTTGGAAGTTTTCGCGTGTTAACATGTTCAACACTGCCTGCGGTTGTCTCAAAACGGCGCCTCGAGCTTCAGTTTCAACTTCGGAAACAGGAAAAGTCGCAAGGGGCACGATCTGGGGAGTTGGGAGGGTGGGATAGTAGTGCCGTCTTCGTTGAGGCTACAAACTGATGCACAACAAGTGACGTGTGGGGTGGTGCATTGTCGTGGTGTAAGATGCATGAGTTATTGCCCTACTTAGCGCCGAATGTTTTCTCTTAATCGCCGAAGAACATAGCAACAAAATCGTTCATTAACTATTTCACCTGGCGGAAGAAATTCTTTGTACATGATACCATCAGCGTCAAAAAAACAAATCAACATCGGCTTGACGTTGCTTCGAACTTGTTGTGCCTTCTTCGATCGTGGTAACGATGGCGTTTTCCACTGCGATAACTGCTGCTTTGTTTCAGGATCATATTCGTACTCCTATGATTCGTCGTCAATAATGGTTCTTGTACTGAAGTTCGCATCCCTTTCGACAGTTTCTTTCAGCTATGTGTACACATCAACACGGTGCCGTTTTTTGTCCAATGCTGCTTCAACCTTAGCACAAATTTCGCAGCAATACGTCGTATGTTGAGCTGTAAAGTGCGCTTACGGCTTTAAGCGACTAGCAGTGATTGCCATGTAATGTGGGGCCTTATGCCCTAAGGCAGAATCGCCTTAAGTCAGGATCGCCATATAATGTCCTATGCCCTAAGGGCTGGCAAGGAACGCCATGTAATGTGGGCCGTTTGTGCAGCCACATTGTTGTGCAGGTCCGAGGCAGGGTGAAGAATCAAATAATACAAGTACGGAGTTTGGTTCTCATACTATAATTAATTAACACTTAAAACATAGTTAACAGACGTATTTACAAAGATATGTACATAAATATTATACTAACTAAGACAGGGGTAGAACGGGGTACTATGACGTATCCACAGTTCGTACCACTGACTTGTTGTGACTATCCCTCTAACTTAATCTATCACCTTTATATACCAAAGAAGATCCTTGTGTCACTTACAAGTTGTTCTAGAAGCAAGTGTATAACCCTGATGCATAGCCTTGTGTACGTAGTAAATATGGAGTAAGGCCGTGTTTATATAATACACTAATGTTTCGTATTAAAGCCGATGCTATCGCCTTGCCAAAGTGTTACACATGTGCATGGCCATGTACTGAGTTATTACAGAGCAGTGTTGATAATTTGTTAAAATTTTAAAAAGTTAGTATCATTTGTTGCGTTGTGGCGGAAGATCTAAATTTGTTACGTTTCCAAATTATTTAGAAATTATTGGATAAAGATAAAGAGGGCCACTATAGGGATCTCGGAAACCTTAAGAGGTACAGATTTGGTTAAATGCGAGAAAAGTTGCGTAATCAAAGGTCTAAGAAATTGGGGTTTAGATTTTCCTGAAAATTTTTTTAGTTTTTGAGAAATTTTGAAAAAATAGAATTTTTCGATTTTTCAAACTATTTTTTCCTGGCGTTAATGTTTGACCAAGAGCAAAACCAATAACACTTCTCTTTGCGGAACCATCATAAACTTATTTTTTTTTAATACGGCCCTGATCTGTTTATATTAGATTCTGAAAACCCTTTTTATTGCAAATTCAACGACCTATCATACTTTATCATTTAATTGCGGTTTCGTCATTTTTTCCTTAATCATGAAAATTCCTAGTACGGACCTGTCCCATTTTTTTTTTTTTTAAGAATAAATGATTTGTTATGTTCATTAACAGTTTATTTCATTTACATATTTAATAGCAATCCAATTGCTACCTTTATAAAAACAAAACAAAATCAAATTAAATTAACAGAAGACATAAAAAGTAAAATACAACAACAAACGAATATGAACAAAACAACTAAGTTTAGGGCATATGTTCGAAAAGATTTCCATTATTTTCCAGGCACAGATAGCACTTTCTCACCGTCGATTCTAACACCCTAATAAGCATTTGTGGAGTAATATTGGCAAATGCTTCCAGAACTAACCCCCTCAGTTCTTCATCTGTTGGAAATTTTTGCTCAAACGAAGAAATCAAGCGGAGTTATATCGGGTGAGCGTGCTGGCCAGGGTGTTTCCGAATGCGTGCTAATGATTTTCTCTGGAAATCTCATTGAAATATATTCCCGAACGGCTCTAGAATTATGTGCAGGTGCACCATCTTGCTGTATAAAAGAGTTATGAATCATTGCTAGGACATGCTCGAGAGCATCCTCTAAATCGTTTTGCAGCAAATGTAGGTAACGCTCTGATGTTAAGGTATGGTGGTAAATAAACGGTCCTACAATCGTTGTACCGAAAATACCAGCCCACATATTAAAACCAAAACGGCGTTGATGCCTTGATGTTTTGTTTAAACGTGGATTGGTTCCAGACCAATAATGGACATTTCGTCTATTGAAAATGTCATTATTCGTAATCATACTCTCATCAGACCATATTATTTGATAAGGAAAATTAATATTCTCTTGACATGTTCTTGTGTACCATTCACAGAATGAGCGACGTCGTTCTAAATCACCTGGTCTAAGTCCTTGACAAATTCTGTACTTGTACGGATGTAATTTTTGTTTTTTTAATACAATGTGTCGCTGATTTTGGTATACCAATGTTTTGTTCACCGGGATCCTCAGTGACGGCCAACAGAACATTTTGTACGGTTTCCTCATTGCCCGTTTTTCGTCGGGAAACTACAGGTTTTCTAAAAGAACCATTTGCTTTAAGATTTGCTACTAATTTTCTAAACGTCCTTTTATTTGTCTGCCTCCTTTCAGGATACTTCTGCAAATACATACGCTCTGTAACAGAACAATTTTGGTTGGATGAAATGAAGCATGCCACCATGTCTTTCTTCGTTAGAAAACATAATTAATAGAAAAACATTAAATTATTGCACAAAAAATTAAGCACCAAACTAATGTGTCAAAAAAACAACACAACTGTCAATCCAAATACAACAGTACCACATTTGCTTTCCAAAACTTGCTTTCGCCTTGGTGATAATGGCGTTTGGAAAACGCAAAAAAATCGAAAAAATTACGGAACCGCAATTAAATGATAAAGTATGATAGGTCGTTAAATTCGCAATAAAAAGGGTTTTCACAATCTAATATAAACACATCAGGGCCGTATTTAAAAAAATTAAGTTTATGATGGTTCCGCAAAGACGAAACTTTGGATTAAAAATCTAACAACGCCGCCTTAAACAGCATTAAAAGTTGATGTGGATAAGTGTCATTGGTTTTGCTCCACGTCAAATATTAACGCCAGGAAAAAATAGTTTGTAAAATCGAAAAATTCTATTTTTTCAAAATTTCTCAAAAAGTAAAAAAATTTTCAGGAAAATCTAAACGCCAATTTCTTAGACCTTTGATTAAGCAACTTTTCTCCCATTTAACAAATCTCTATCTCTTAAGGTTTCCGAGATCCCCATAGTGGCCCTCTTTATCTCGGACACATCGTATATATATATTTCACTGCTGCATTTGCATACTTATTACTTAGTCAGTTGGTAGCACTGGTTGGTAATGATACATGATACCATAGAAGCATAGGACAACATCGACTTTTTATGTCACTATTTTATATGCGGTTTATTTTTTATTTACTGTCTCCTAGTGCTGGGTTTGTCGGTGATTTTGTACTAGCGGTGATTAGCCTACCGGTTATTAACTAACGGTGATTTTTAGCGGTGAAAAGTAACTGCTTTAAACAAACTGTATAGAATTATGCTATCAAATTCAATCAAGGTTTGATTTTAGTGACCCAATTCCCAATTTTATAAGCAATGTTTGCCCAAAAAATGTATTAAGTGGTACTACTATTAACGTTTCTACCAAAACTTATCAACTATTTCCACAACCTTGTAGAAATTGATGTTTTTTAACGCCTGAATACAGAATGGCGGTTATTGTCTGAATTCTCAAATCTCAAACAACATGAACATCACTCGATTCAAGATTTTTGGACTACCATTTTTGGTATAAAAAACGGAATAAATGAGTTGATGTTTTCAACACTCAAAAAGCTTGTTACTGGATTATCGTCATTACCTCATTCTTCAGCTGCAGCTGAGAAAATATTCTTTCGACTGAATCTTTTAAAAACAAAGGCAAGAAATAGACTTCACATAGATACGGTAGACAGATTTTATATGCCAAACAACTTTAAAAAAACAATACATACATGTTATAATTGGCAGACAAATATTTCAATGTTGAATATAAAACATTCATATATGTTATAGCATGATAAATTTGATACTTCTAAAATTGTTGGAAATTATCTAAGAAAATCTTTAATATCTGTTAATACATAATGACTATTTATTAAATTGAAATATTCTAGTAAACTATAAAATTATTTTACTTCATTATTCAATTCAAATCCTTGATGATGAGGCACAATAATTTCAAAACCAATAAACGAACTGTGAGAATAGTTATTAACCAAGAATTGATACATATAATAGTTTGCAAACTTTGCATATAGACTGTTCATATTAAGTTATTGGCGACTGGCGATATGAGATATGAAGAAATATATAATATGTATGGACTTTGGCCTCATTTAGCCGTGAACACGTGAAAGAAATGGTTGGAAGCCCAACATTTTTAAATTTGTTACGTTCAACAAAAATATGCTACGATTTCGAAGCTAGTGTCTGCAACACTGATGTTGAGTTCATCGGACATAATACCCTGACAAACACTGGCAATATTACAAATCATCATGAATTGTTCTCCTTCTTGCAAGATAGCATCACGTACTTTTTTTGCCACATTTTGTGGCGTGTTTTTTTTCCATCGATGATACAAACACACGTCCATTTTTAGGTCGGTTGTATCACTCATAAGTTTGCGTCTGCCCTAAAGCATCTTCACCAAACGCTTGTTTAAGCATTTTCAAAGTTTCCGCTACCGTTTTACCAAGTTTGAAGCAGAATTTGATGCACGTTCTTTGCTCTTTCACATCAGACATTCTAGTGTCGTGGAATAACTCAAACTCAACTCAACAAATGTAAACACAAAAACTGTTTGTCACCACCTAGCAAAGTACCGCTTGACAAACTGACTTAGTACAGACATAGCTCATACAATCTAGCGGTACAGAGCTGTACTGCCATCCCTTCCCGCGCCACATTCAAATTCCGCGAATTTCTGGGTAGCACCGCGTATAATAAAATTGGTCAAAATCAAGTTCAAGCAGTTCAGCATTTAATATTGTCAAACTTGCTGCATGTTATTGTACTTATATTTCTATTTTGTAGATTAGCGAAAAGACTGGACGAAGAAGGCTTTCCAATGACAGATTTCAGTATAGATAACACTCATGAATTAGCATCGTTTATATGGCGGAAGGGAAAAGGTTCTACGTTAATTCATGATTCGGCCTTTTGCGTAGTCGATGATGAAAATTGTAGTACAGTTCCTAAGCCTTTCGAATCCTGTGTAAGTGATTCATTTTATATTGACATTTTATTAGTGTCAATTAAATTTATTATTCTAGGATAAACCTGTTCCAATAGAGTCGTTATATTTTGTTGTTAAAACTTGTTCAAAATTTCACAACGATCGAATACCAGTTGTAAAGAAAACTTGGGCAATTGATACATCAAAAATAGATTTTTTCAGTGACCTGCAAGGTAAATAGATTTCAAAGTGTATTCTAAATAATACTTTCTTAGCATGTATGCAGATCAAGACATTCCCACAATAGATCTTGGAATACCAAATACAAAAGTTGGTCACTGTGGAAAAACTATAGCTATACTAAAATATGCAGATAAAAAACTAAAAAGCAATGAGAATATAAAATGGTTGGTATTAGCAGACGACGACACTCTTCTCAGGTAGTTATTTGTTTTAAAAAGGTGAATATTAACTGATATAACGTTTTTAGCGTACCACGTTTAAGAAAACTTTTAAGCTGTTACGATTCAACAACACCGATGGTACTTGGTGAAAGATACGGTTATAATGTTTTAAATCCCGAAGGATATAATTACATAACTGGTGGAGGTGGTATTGTTTTTAGCAGAAAATTAGTGGAAATATTGACTCTGCCAGGTATTTGCGAATGTCCGAGTATTTCCACCCCAGATGATATGTTCTTAGGCATTTGTATTGACAGAGTTAGTGCCACTACAATTCATTCGCCATTTTTTCACCAGGTAAGATTTAATGATAAATATTCACATGTTTTTCTTCGTTTTAGGAGTATACACAAACTAACGATTTAATTGTTAGAAATAGATGAAACTCGCGACACATGTTTGTACAGGTGGTTACCGAGAAACGCATGTTTCTTGGTAAATTTTTATTATTAGCAATATATTGCCTAAGGTATGCAATTTGAACACACACGAACTTCCACAAGAACATACAATAAATTAATGTTTGAAAATTGCATCTGTAAGATGGCCTCCTTCTGCTTGAACACAACGCTGAAGATGTTCCTTGAAGCTTCGCACTGAGTTTTCTAACATTTCTCTAGGGATGCCGTTGATTTCTTAGCGAATAGATTCTTTAAGTTCCGGTACAGCGCGCGGCTTGTTAATGTAAACTTAAGATTTTAAATGTCCTCATAGAAGAAAATCTGGAATGGTAAGGTCCGGCGAATGGAAGGGCCAGGTGACATTACCAAAACGAGAAATTACTCCTCCAGGAAATATTCGTCTAAGAATGTCCATAGAAATACGAGCAGTATGGGCTGTTGCCCCATCTTGCTGAAACCATACATTACGTATCACAAGGCGGCGGCGACAAAGTTCAGGCAATAAATAATCTTCCAACATTTCCACGTACCGTTGTGCATTCGCCGTAACTGCATTACCATCATCGTCCTCAAAAAAATAAGGACCAATGATCCCTACTTCACTAACCGCACACCACAGTCACACGTAAACTATGCAGAGGTCTCCCACCTACGATTTGTGGATTTGCTGAACACCAAAACCGAAAGTTCTATTGGTGTACAGCATCGCTCAAATGGAAATGAGCCTCATCACTCATTATGATAACGGCTTCGTCGTTTTCATCAAAAAATTTCATCATTCTGTAACAAAAGTCTACCAGCTGTCTCTTATCTGCATGACTCAATTGATGACACACTACAAGCTTGTATGGATGAAATTTAAGATCCGTAATCAAAAATTTTCTCACTGTGGATGGGCAGTGTGAGAGCTGCTGCCCGCTTCCTTATCGAACGTCTAGAGCTCTGCACCGTTGCAATCCATACTCGCTCGACATCCGGAGTAGTTACTGTCCTTGCCGATCCTGGGCGTTTCTTTTTCAACAGTGTCCCTGTCGTGTTCACATTGTGTATCCAACGCAATATTGTGTTACGATTAGGGATCGCACCGTGCCGCGCAACGTTAAAATGCAAACGAAAGTCTCGTTGAGTCCTGAGTGACTGATTCACGGTTTGCATAAAAGCGTGGCATGGCAAACGTACGATGTTCAAAGTTCCACATCACGGCTACAACTGAAATTGCATACTTTCCTCTCCACAGTGCCACTATGCGCAACTCACACCACTCAATATTCTCCATGTACTACGCAAGTCTAAAACATGCGTTTCCCGGTAATATAGCACAGTTCCCGGTATATAGCACAAAAGTTTTCAAGGAAATCTCGTTACATACTATTAGTAGCGCTGTTTTTAGTTTCTTTATTATTTGTAACAGTCTTCCGAAATAATAAATTATTTTTGAGAGTTGTCCTCAAAGCTGTTTATAACATTTATAACCAATCTAAAACATTGACACCTTTCTCTTCAAATCACTGCTTATATGAACTTCTATGTGGTTACGTAGAAAAGCCAATTTTATCCCTTCTATCGTCCTCGTTGTACTTGAAGCTTTTTTTTAAGTAATCTATAGATGTCGAGACGTTGATGGATTTAGCACTCTACTGTCTTGAATTGTCTTCATAAAAGGGTGTCCCAATAGGAACTTCGGGATTTGCTTTTTAAATAAAAGCAAAAATTTTAGAAAAATAACATGATTGTATATTGGCATGGCAGTTATGATTTAAAAATAATATTCTGCAAGTGTCTCTTTCGGCTTTCTGCAGATAATCATTCTTTGCGTAAAATCGTCAATAAATTTTTAAACACAATTGCGGTTCAATTTCACCAATAACTTGCCAAATACTTTGCTTTAGATCATTAATCATCCGCGGATTGTTAGAATAGACTTCGTCTTTGAGAAAACTTCAGAAGAAAAAGTTAAGGGTGGTTGAAGGACAATGAATATCACCATTTCGAGAAATGATGCAGCCGGGAAAACGTGTCTGTAACAAACCCAAAGTGTCCCTCGACGTATGGCACGTGGCGCCATCTGGTTGAAAGAACTTATCGGTGAACAGCATATTATCCAATTGGGGACATAAAAAATATCTCAACATATTGCGGTAGCGTTTGCCATTAACATTTACCGTTTCACCGACATTTACATGAAAAAATGGTCCTATAACTCCTTCAGGCTAAAATGCACACCACATAATTACTCGAAGAGGATGTACTGAATTTTCTTCAATGACACGAGGATTTTCACTTCCCCATATCCTACAATGTTTATTAACATAACTTTCGAAGAGGAAGTGAGCTTCGTCGGAAAAGATAATCTTATTGCAAAATTCTACATTATTCATAACTTACTCTAATATCAAATTAAACGCATGGCGATGTCCGTGGTCTATGAGCTGTAACTCTTGTGTTAGTTGAATTTTATACGCGTGCAAGGTCAGATCATTGGTTAAAATTCGATGCAAAGAGCTTTTCTTTATGTTTAAATGTTAAGATCGACGACAAACTGATGTTTTACAACTTTAGGCAACGTGGTCACGTACTCTAGCGATATTTTCATTGGATCGAGCTCTACGTAGAAGCATTGTCACCTCCAAATCAACAACCGATCCAGAAACCTCAAATTTTCGACTAAGATTGCGAATTGCGTTGTCACTTGGCACATGATTACGCCCAAATATAAAACGAAGTTTACGAATTGTTTTCAAACAAGAACACGAATTTTCATAATAAGTTTTCACAATTCTAACACGTTCTTCCGATTCATGAGTAAATTGCCGGGTATGTAGATAACATATGCGAGATATAAAATGTTTAGGTTAAGTTGATGAAAAATGGCGCTAAATTTAAATCCCGAAGTACCTATTAAGACACTCTTTATTTCTCTATACCGAGTGTCCTTGAAAGAAAGAGAACGTATGAAAAATGGAAAGTTGTAATTATATAAAATATGAATCCAAAATATTTTCCTAAGCCAGAAAATTACTAATTTTCAACCATGCACACACAATATAGATGTTATTCTACAGAGGATTTTGGAAGTTTGGAATGCGACCATTGGTTCGCTAATTTCAAGTATGCTCAACTTACACATGTTCTTAATACGAATAAAGTACATATTTCCTGAAAATTTTATTAACAAAATGAATGTTTATGAATTGTTATGAACATATCTTAGTGGAGATTTCATTATAGCATACGTTTCCTGGCTGTTCCTTTATTTATGGCGACCAGTAACGTGTGTTCATTTGAAAAGTCAATCTAGGTTACTTTGAAATTTTGATAGAATAAGACGCAAATATATTAGTATGTGTTTGTTGTTCCGTAAACGTAAATCCAAATGACATTTAACAATGTCAATCACAAATATCAGTTAGTGCATAAAATAATCGTTCGTCGATTCTGGTTTAAATAAATTTCTTCTCAGTTTTAAAATGGCTTTCACTTTAGAACATAAATTTTTTTTAGTCCAGGCTTATTTTCGAATTGGTAATAAAATTGATGGTTTATGGGTTTATTCAGTTCAAGATTGCATGGTAGAATTTCAAGTCGAGTTTCCACATTTTGTATAATATACAATTTAAGAATACTTTGGATAGAACTTTAAAACTTTTTTCTGAAACTGGTAGTCTCTTAAGAAAATCAGGCAGCGGAGCAGTTAAGAAACGTACACCTCAAGTTGTCAATCGTGTTGAAGAAATAATGGAAAATGAACCACAAACATCTGTTCGACATTTGAGTCAACAAATAAACCTTCCTGTTGGTACAACTCACAAGTTATTAAAAAAAGATATGCAACTTTATCCATACCGTGTCACAGCAGTACAAGAATTGTTAGAAATTGATTACCCACGTAGACTACAGTTTTGTAATTGGTTTGTAAATATGAACAATAATGGAGAACTTTCGCAAAGAGTCATCTTTACTGATGAAGCATGGTTTTATAAAACGGGATACCTAAATTCACAAAATACAAGAATTTAGAGTAGTGAAAATCCACATGTAATTAATGAAGAATCGCTACATCCAAAGAAAATTGGTGTTTGGGCAGCGATAAGCCAAAGGCGAATCATTGGACCAATATTTTTTCAGGGAACGTTAACTGCTCAAAGGTACCGTACGGAAATTTTACAACCATTTGTCAATCAGTTGCATGATGTTGAACTTCAAAATGCATATTTCCAACAAGACGGAGCACCTTGTCACTGTACTGCAGAATCTTTGGATTATTTAAGAGAATTTTTTGATGAGCGTATAATTAGTCGAAATACTGAAATTGCCTGGCCTGCACGTTCATGCGATTTAACACCTTGCGACTTCTTTTTGTGGCCTTATCTAAAAAATAACATATTTCGAACACCTATATTGAATTTGAATGATATGCTACAGAGAATCAAACAGAAATGCATGGAAATTAATAAGAATCCAGTAATGTTGCAGAGATTCATCAGAAATTTTGAACGAAGGATTTTAAAGTGCATTGATCTTGAAGGACAACATTTTCAACATTTGTTATAGTTTTCAATAAATACCTATTATTTGTTATTTATTTGTATGTATGAAACTGTCAAAATATACGACTTCGTAGGTTAAGTAGTAAATTTTAATTTACGACATACTTCAAATTTGATTGAATTTTCAAATGAACACTTGTTATATTATTGTATAGTTTTGTAAATCTAAATAGCAAAACTTGAATTAAGTAAATGAAAAAAAAAACCATAAAATTATCTATTTATTCCAATGCTTTCTTATGTTATATCGTAATAATTTTAGGCTCGACCGGTAGATTATCCCAAAGATTACCTGAAAACACAAATGCTGGTATCTTTTCACAAACATTGGGCGGCAGATCCATATTCAATTTATAACGATTGGCTAAAAGATAACGAAACATATTACAGTGACAATCATACGGAACTCTAAGTGCTTTAATTAATTAAAGAATCTTCTATAAATTTGTTAAACATAAAATAATATGCAAATAAATATTTTTGTATAATATATAGGTTGAAATTATTTTTATTAACCTTTTCAGTTTCCTAAATGAAGCTCATTGCCATTAATTGATTTTTTTCCTCTTCTTTTTCCAATAAATTACATTTCAGGTCGTATTAATATTTATACTTAATTTACATATGTGATTACCCTTCAAGCTTCTAAACTTCCGTCGACATTTTTGTATACCATGCATCGTTCAACAATTCTCTTGCTGTTTCTTTTATATAATTTAAATTACATAATAGGAAAGAATGGGTACCTACTACCGAAAATTTCCTCTAAGAGGTAAAAATATTTTTCAGTAATCTGTTTTCAGTGTCAGTATTTTATACAAAGACGTGGCCGTCGATGAAGACGATTTTAGTAATTTAATTCTGGAAATTCTGCTAAATACCTTGTTACCGTACAAATGTGTTGCAATGATTACAGATGATGTCTATTATTACGTTTTTAAAGACACTTTATTTAAAAAATTCGGAATATATTTGTCTTTTTTTGTGGTAAGTAGAAAAAGATTATTTAAAAAGAATTCATATATAAATAACAAGGGTTGAGGCAGGCGCGGCTCGTGATGACGTATTTGGGGGTGCAAGTACAAAGATGCGAGTGCTTCGTGTATTCTCGTGTACTAACTGTAACATTTCTTAGTAAACACCGAAAACACACGAGGCACTCGTATCATTGTACTTGCACTCCCAAATACGTCATCAAGAGCCGTGCCTGGTTGAGGTGTGAAGTTCTAGAGAAACGGTATATTCTAGGGATGTTGATTTTCGGTACTTTTAAGTAATCGTTACTATTCGTTACTCAACCTAGAGGAATCGTTGAATGTATTCGGCTTTGAATAATTTGACTATATTGATTACTTTGACACTTTGATTTATATACATATTCATTTTACATATCTTATTGGCCCTATTATATCAGTAATCGGTATTATTTGCCTTTATGCGTAGCTGCTTTTCACTGAATTTGCGGAAATATTAAAATAAACTTCATAAATTTGATCAAATTGTATTATAATATATTTATTCTAATATTTATTCTAATTTATTCTAATACATATAGCGTATACCGTGTGGCCGCCATCGATAGCGCGATGCATGTATTAGTAACTACTGGTCGACTATAATCGGCGTGCCAACTTGAAATGCTACACCGACAGCGGGCGTATTATAAGAATTCATTTTCGTGATATTTATTTATCATTCTTTCGGCATACGCATACGGCGATAATAATCATCGGGAAAAGGTACTTGTGAACTTGTAAATTTGTATGAACGATATTTATTAGTACGTAAAATATTTTGAGCCGTTGTTTTGCTGATACCCAATTCGCGGGCAATTTATCGAGACGACATAGTGGGATTTACTTCGACTAAAGCACATACTTGAATTTCTATATCACTTATATTCTTATCCGGAACAACTTTACTTTTATTAGTTACTATAGAAAATGTAGTTTCGAACCGATTAACTGTCCTACGAATGGTGCTTGCATTGTGAATTTGACTTTCAGGGTAATTAGCTGCAAATAAAGCTCGAGTTACTTCCGCGGAATTACCACCGTAAAATTGTTTAATCATAAAGAGTTTTTGCTCCGGTGTATAATACTCCATTTTTTTAAATGACCGTTACGTACACCAACAACGCGGTTTATTAAATATTGTGAGCGAGTAGTTCCCCTGACGATATAAACATTGCAACTAACACCCATATGCGGGAGCGACAGCTAATGCGCTTGCGCGACTACACCGTCTAAATGTGAATTTATTGGACAAATACGAGTGCATCATAGGGACATGCGATATACTAGGCTCTCTTGTAATCCATTGGAACATTGCGTCTACTTCTTTACCGTTCTAACACACGGACACCTCTGTGTGTTTTGCTTACACTACAGGTTTCGCTATAGTGCAGACGCACGCGACCACATGGTATGATGCGTGATGAAATATTAAAAAAATATAGGCAAAAAATAAACTTTAATACATTACATATAATGTATTATATTCATTTAATATTATTGTAACGTGACACTTATGCAACCAATTTAACATAAAAGTCCCCAGCTTGAAATAAATATGTTGAAAATGATGAAAATTTTATATGAAGACTTAAAATAGTGTAACTTTCTTTTGTGAATAAAACCAGACATTTTATTAATAATAAAAGAGGTAAAATTATATTATGATTTTTATTGTAAAATATAAAAATATAAACGAAGATAAGTAAATATGACATACGGTATGACAGTTCTAGTGTAAAACAAGAAAAACATACATAGTAGAGTTGTCACTACATTGATACCACGACAAATGTACATTGCAAATTGGGTTGCGTAAGTGTTGCGATACTAAATGAAGACCCAATAAACGTTTTGCGGCACCATGTAACAACAGATAAAGTGTAAAATGATAACTATTGGCGGACAAAAAACGTGTTTTACCTTTTCATCTTTTAACATCATTGCATTTGTTGGCACTTATTATAGGTAAGCTAATGTAGAACCTTTCCTCACATTAGTTCAATTTCTAAGTATATTTTTATTGTATAGATATTATATATGTTGTATTAGGTACAACTTAATTGCCGTTACTTTACCCTGATGAAACACACCAATTTAGTGGCGAAATATTGCCTAAAAATAGACAATTAAAGGAATATTTCCAACTTTCCCCAACCAAATTTTTAACCGAAACTCTTGAGCCTATCAAATCAAATTATATTTTAAATTCCAATTGTGTATTGAGTTGTCTATGTTACAGTTTTGTATTTATTTGCAAATATGTAATTAATTTAAAAGAATCACTGCTAAAAATGATGGGCTTATTTGAAATTTATTTACTTATAATAAATTAAATCGGGTGCACATTCTGTAAATCTGAATTTTGAAATTACGCAAAATTCTGTCTTTATATTTGACTTGTCTATATTTAAGAAGTATCCTATAGAATATAGATAATCAATGAATATGATATCTTGAAATTGTTGATTTATACTACATATAATACATATTGCTATGGATTTTTCCTTAAATAATATTTTAAAATTTAATTAAAAATAAACATACATAATTTTTGGATATCTGTGTATATCCGATATGTTATATCGAAAATGTTTTAAATCTCATGTGTGAGATAAAAACTTGATTTTTGGAGGTTGTCTTTATGTGAAAGCGATAGCGGGCGATATTGAGGGGGAGACCAAGTTTTGCATTAACACGAGAACGTTGTGTTGATTGAAAATATAAATTTAATTAGTTCGGGTTGTTTTTTGAGTGTGACCATAGTTGATGGTATTTCATATTTAATTCCCGATAATTCTACGAGATTGTTATTCTCGTAATTTTGATATAGTATTTGATTAAACAACGTTTTGTCGTAAACGTGTCTCCAATAAAAAAATTTTTATGTAAGTAGAATTATATTCTTAAGACGTCTTAATTAGAAAAGCTTTTAAAAGTGTATTTCAATTGTATTAATATAATTAGTTAAGAGTCTTAATTAGTAGAAATAAATAATAAAGAGTATTTTTAAATTTCTTTGTAAAAAAATATAACTGAAAAATTTTGCTCGTTTGGAACTCAAGGGTATTTTTTGTTACATGTTATTGCGCATGTGTAAAAATTTTGAACGTGTTTCAATAAATATTATACAGTGTGGTTCTCTGGGGAGAAATTTAAAATAAATTTTATTATTTTTTAGATAAGATTGTTCGGAATAATTTAGAGGAAGTTTTAATCCACTTAGCTGTCAATATACAGTGGATATATTTTACCTCATTGTATCATTGAAAGATACTTTATCTTTATACTTTATAAAGATAGTTTTTTTTTTCTTTTTTGATTTTTTTTTGTATTAAAGATTCAGTTTAAATTTGATTCTGTGTTTTATTCTCACTATAACTTTACTGCTCATTTATTAAAATATCAGTAACTCAGAAAATATAATATAAAAACTTGTGTGAATTATTCACTGGCGCCTAGTATTTTCTACAGTTCCACGTTTTTCCTTATTGGAACCCTGAGAAGTAAGAAGTCTCATTTGGAAATCAACTGACTGAATAATTTAGTTGGGAAGATTAGTTGTGGATGGTGGCACAGTTATTCTACAAACCACTATTCATAGCAATATGTACGAACGTAACGATATGTACAAAAGTAATCAAATACGAATATAACGATATGTACCGAAAGTAAAGAAATAGGAGTGTAACCATAAGTACCAAAAGTAATTAAATACGAATATGAAAGTAACGATTACATTTACAAATAGGTATTCGTTACTTCGAGTCCGTGCGTGTAACGAATAGTTACTTTCGACATCAGTAGTATATGTAAACAAACAAAATCTTGACAACCAAAATAACACAAATTATCCTTAAATACAAGGACGATTTGACGAGAAAGCAAGTTTTCAAAAATTAGCAACACTTGCGTCATGATGAGATATTGCTGAATTCGGCCATTTCTACAAACCTACTATCAAAATTTCATCCAAATCTGTCACATAGATAACTTTTACAAAGTTTTGTGTTAATATGGAGAAAAAGGAATGTCGCGTATAAATTAAACATTACTTTTGACATAGAAAAACCATTAATTAAACTGAAGAAAAGTTACGTAAATATTATAATGTATCTGCTCCGTATCATGAAATAATTTATAAGTTGTTCACTGCTTCGAAGTGGTCGACTCGGTGAACTGGGCACTTCTAAGAGCCCTGCTACCTACTGTACGGATGAAGAGGAGACTATCCATTGACCATTACATTAATATACATACGCCAGTTATAAAAATACAGTCTAAACAATGTTTTTCTTCTGATAAACGTGTTCCGAAGAAGGCAAATACGTTTCTCAGCCAATAAAATTATGGCCATGACTTTTTAGTATTCGATAGGCGTAATCTTTTTTGACTATTTACACAAGGACAGTACAGCAGACCGATTTTGATGTGGCCGGTGGGAGAATTTGTACGTGCGTCAAGTAAGGGTCAGTGTTAGATAGAGACAGTATTCGGAAAAATGAAATGCAAACACTTTGTGCGAGATGTGCATTGGGACGTAGTAAGGGATAATAAGGGATGCCAGAGGTTCCCCTACCTATAAATTTCGTGCGCATCTCGAGGGCGGTACTTCTAACCGGCCACATCAAAATCGGTCTGCTGTACAGTAATTAGCTAATATGCTGATATTCTGACACGTTTCGGTGGAGAAGTAAAGAAAAACGACGACAGCATTTATTAAAAAAAAAAATGTACCATCAGGTAACCCACCCTCTAATTGATGTGCTATGACAACCGCTAAATTTCTCGAATTAGGATATGATACGCTTATGACGAACTAAACGAAATCATTGCTCGAAAAATACCAATTGGAAACTTCCAAAAACAAACATTGTTTAATTATATGTTAGGATCACTAATTTTAAGAACAATCTAACTTAGTACCAAACTTTCTTGAATGATCAATTTAATTAACGCAATGTATTTTTTAGATTCGCGTTCAGGAATCTGAAGATTTATTGTCACCGTATAATGCAACTCAAGAATCTTTAATGCAAATAAAATATGATGATTGTCAAATTTATATCATTTTGATATCAAATGGTCAACAAATGTCGCGATTATTAAAATATGGTGACAGGTAAAATGTAAAAAAAGGAATGCTTGTATATTTTGTGATAAGTAACGTACCTTCGAAAACTTTTCTCAATAGAGACGGCCATGCTTTTTGATAATGGTTGGTGACCGTGCACGTAATCTGTCACAAACGTATAATTTTGAATGAGCATGGCCGTTTCTAATGAGGAAAGTTTTCGAAGGCACGTTAGTGATAATAATTACATGTGTAAAAATGGCACGTTGATATTTTTTTTACTTTAAAGAAAATAACCTGAAAATTTATTATTTTCTTTAATTAAGCTCTGGGAACTTCCTTTTATTAATTAACTATAAAATTAGTTATTCTTTTACAATATGCTTCTCTCCATAATAAGGGTGAGAAGCGTCAGTATGATCTGTGAAGAAAATGATTAAGGTCGTAAAGGAAATTGTTCCAATATGGGTTTTCAATATGTGTAATCACCTCCTTCGTACGCTGAGGAGTACTAGGAAATGTGTCAATATGTAGAAGTCTCCAATGCGTAATTAACTATGCGTTGTATACAGATACGTTTCTAACATTTTTATATTGTATATTACGTTTGATTCTTGAATTCATATTGTAAGCTTTAAAAGCTACAAAATAAGTATTTTCTTGTACTTCTTGTCTTGAAAAGTCTTTCGTTGGAGACTGTGGCTAACTAAAATCTTTAAAAAAATATATAATACCCTCTCTTACTTCATTAATATTCGTATCCTATATACGTATTTCGGCAACCTAGTTGTCATCTTCAGTAGGAAGTGCTAGCAGTGCTGAATATGGCGTAGAGTAAAAATAATTCAAAAAATATATAGCATATCGATGCGTAATACGTCAAGCGTATACACAATGATACAAATATGTTTAACATAGTGTTAGCTTCAACCACAGATGCATGCGTTTCTGTCTTACTACTTCATCAGTACGGGTTTATGAAGTAACGTCTAATGGTTCATTATTCGCCAAGTAGTAAATTTTATCCTATCAGGTGACACCAGATAATCTCGTAATATCTGGCGGACAAAAGAGACTACGCCGATAAAAGCGATTTCCTCTATATTTCCACATATTCGCTTGATGTGTTACGCATTGATATGCTATATATTTTTTTGTATATTCAGATCTGGCTACGAGTTAATGGACTACACTAATATGCATATTTTCTTCTTCTTATGTATTAGTATAGCCAGTCAAGAGGAAACAACAACTCGTTTGTACGCATAAACTTCACGCAACTCTTGATCAATCAACCCATTTAAAGATAGCATATTACTCTGTTATTAACATAATTGCAATTTCATTCAAGCAAAGATGTTCAAAATAATGTAGTTACTTATTTGTTTAAATTATTTCGTTGCTCAATAGAATTAAGATTTTGTTACTAACGCGTCTTAATAAAAAAAAAATATTTACACTTACACTCTATTGGGATGTTATACCGCGATATCATAAAGTTTCTGGGTCAACGGTGGCCATGGGGTGAAAAACGTCTGCCTTAATTTATATCATCCTTTTGAGAAAAATCTGATAAAATTTTCAGGTTATGTGTCATACTGACATTAAGATTAATATATTGACAAATTTTAACGTCAGCATGACACTTAACCTGAAAATTTTATCAGATTTTTCTCAAAAGGATGATATAAATTAAGAGAGACGTTTTTCACCCCATGGCCACCGTTGACCCAGAAACTTTATGATATCGCGGTAGTTATCTGTAGAGCTGAGGATGTTTGCGGTATAACCATGGTTATATCATGTAACCATAGTAATTTACTATGGTTACATGATATAACCATGGTTATACCGCAAACATCCTCAGCTCTAGTTATCTGGCATGAAATAGTCACATCTGACGTTAATTAGAAAAAATATTTAGATTAAAGTCGTTCAGAGTGCGCCTATGCCCCATCATAGTCGTTGACGACTATTAGAGTAAGCCCTGCGAACGTTCGGTCAGTAATTTGTGCTTCTAAAAAGTGGAAAGGGTTCAGGAGATGTTAAAATCGCAAGACCGTCGGTCAGGTATCGTTCTTCGGCCCGGGCAAATACGTCGTTTGTACGATTGTCTTCATTGCGTTACGTTCAGTTTAATATTGTTTCAATTACGAACGTCGATAAATCGACCACTGATTCAGAATATACAAAAAGGTTTAAGTATATCAATACGTTATGCACGTATTACGCATTTGTTACAACTGAAACAGACATGCAATATACATATCTGTAACTGTACACATGGACAATACACCTCGTATTTTCAGCATTTACTTCTGCTTAAGACACGTGTTTCTGCCATCTATAGGCGTCATCAGTCAAGCTAGTGAAGCAATGTAATACAAATGATACAAATCTTTTTAAGAACAGATTTGTATCTGTATATACATTTACGCTGAAATCGCCTACAAGATATAGCAAATTTCGTCCTATAAGGTGGCACTATTTAATAAGTGACATCTGACGGACGAAAGAGACTATGCCGAAAAAGGCGACCTTTCGCTTGACCAGCTATGCTGGTACATAAGCGAAAAAATATGTATAAGCGTAGTCCATTAACACGAGCCAGCGGTAAATATACAAAAAGGTTTAAGTATATCAATACGTTATGCACGTATTACGCATTTGTTACAAATGAAACAGACATGCAATATACATATCTGTAACTGTACACATGGACAACACACCTCGTATTTTCAGCATTTACTTCTGCTTAAGACACGTGTTTCTGCCATCTATAGGCGTCATCAGTCAAGCTAGTGAAGCAATGTAATACAAATGATACAAATATTTCTAAGAACAGATTTGTATCTGTATATACATTTACGCTGAAATCGCCTACAAGATATAGCAAATTTCGTCCTATAAGGTGGCACTATTTAATAAGTGACATCTGACGGACGAAAGAGACTATGCCGAAAAAGGCGACCTTTCGCTTGACCAGCTATGCTGGTACATAAGCGAAAAAATACGTATAAGTGTAGTCTATTAACACGAGCCAGATGGCGGTAAATATACAAAAAGGTTTAAATATATCAATACGTTATGCATGCACGTATTACGCATTTGTTACAACTGAAACAGACATGCAATATACATATACAATATGTATATACAGATACAAATCTGTTCTTAAAAAGATTTGTATCATTTGTATTACATTGCTTCACTAGCTTGACTGATAGATGCCTATAGATGGCAGAAACACGTGTCTTAAGCAGAAGTAAATGCTGAAAATACGAGGTGTATTGTCCACGTGTACAGTTACAGATATGTATATTGCATGTCTGTTTCATTTGTAACTGATTCAGAAGTTTATAGTGAATTTCAAGATTTAATTTCATGTACCAGAGTAGATTTGCGTGTAAGACACATGAATAGTACATAGCACAAAAATCTAAACAAAGGCGTTGGGTTGAACAGCCAATTTATATTTGATTTAGGATTAACATTGACTACGTGTAATCTACCGTTTAATTTATTAGATAATGAATTATTTAGTTTACTCTTTCTAGAATAAATACTCGAACTGTATGGAGGAGTCGACTTATTATCTAAGAAATTCTCTTTTTAATGCCATAGTAGGTACAGGAAAATTAAATCTCTGAAATAGTCAGTTTTAATTTTACTAGCTAGTAAGAATAAGAAAATGTACTACTGAAGTAATTGCGTAGGAGGTACTAAATGTAATTAGGAAAAATTTCAAAAACTAACCCTTAACGTTTATGACTGATGTCACGAACATGGTTTCCGCGATCCAGTCTTTTAAACGCCATTATGCACTTCTTACATCCAGGAGTAGATCGTTTAACGCGCATACAAAAACAGTGTTTCTCAAATCTCTCAAATATTCGCTAATTTCACAAACAATGTCCCGACCTCCCTGAGCATCCACAGCCGATTCTTACACGCTAGGGTATATGATTGCCATAGAAAATTACTTCTGTACGTAAGGAGAGGTATATTTCCTAACCAACTTTACGATGTTTTCTAACAGATATAGAGTCTTAGATACCAGAGCAAAATTTATAATGCTACATGATCATCGCTTATTCCACAAATCACTTCACTATCTGTGGAAAAGAATAGTGAATGTGATATTTATAAAGGAATATATCGGTATAAAGAAATCAGGTAAGACTACTGTTAGCATCCCTTGGTTCGAAATATCAACGGTTCCATTTCCATCGCCTATACAAAATGTATTCGTTCCAAAGCGACTTGACATATGGCGAAAATCCAAATTCCGATCAGGTAAATAACGGCCTATTAAAACGAACCAAATATAATTTATTATGTTATTATAGGCATAAATTTATTTCAAGACAAAACTGGTGATTTAAAAAATCAAACCATGCATGTAGTTGTCATAAAACATACACCAGCTACTACTAAAGTAGCCTTTTCAGAGGATCATACTGTTAGAGCTGTTATGGGTAGTGGCCGTAAAGGTTTTGCCGGTTTAGAAGTAGAAGTAAACTTAAAATTATGCCATAATATAAAATAGTGCTCTTTAGATTTTAGCAGCAGTATCTAAGGCTATGAATTTCAAATGTGAATTATACGAAGCTCCTAATGCGGATAAAGAATTTTGGGGTAGAAGGCAACCTGGTGGACAGTATACCGGGTTAATTGGAGAAATGATTAGCAATAAAGCAGATGTAGCCTTAGGAGATTTATATTATACTTCATATATGCTTGATCTCATGGATTTGACGGTTCCGTATAATACAGAGTGTTTAACATTCTTAACTCCAGAATCACTATCAGATAATTCCTGGAAAACTTTAATTTTACCGTTTAAGTACGTTATACATATATACAGGCTGTCCAGAAACTCCAGAAAATTGAACTTTAATGAAGAAAAAACGAAAAATTTACAAATCGATTTTTCTAGAAAACGGTGTATCCTACCGACTGAAAGTAAGAGTACCTTTTAGTACTGGAATACCTGAAAATTTAATAATCTAGTGTCACAAATGCTTAAAAGTTAAAGACAAAAATGTTATGCCTTAAAATAACCGTTGACCTACCCAAAACGGACGCCTATGACCGGTACTAGAAATTCGCAATTGATGGAATCGATTCATCTCTGGAGGATAAATAAGCATACCAGTTTTTGTTTTTCTAAATAGAAGCGTTCTGGAGGAATTTTAAAAAAAATAAATACAAGGCGCCATCTTCAAAGAACTCTAGCTCCCTTAGGAAGCATTTTCGGACTAGGTGAATTTGGGTTTAATTGTCTTAAAATTATCAGAGGAATCTCCGGTCTTCGTTTGTCAGGAGAGTTTCTGGACACCCTGTATACATATACATTGGGAATATAAAGTAATAATTTAAGTTTTAGCTTATTTATGTGGCTTCCTGTAATATTTTGCCTGTTCTTCTGTGGGATAGCCTTTCACTACTTGGCTCTATTTCACTGCAATGTTAATGAAATGAAAAGAAATTCCCGAAAATCTTCGAAAATTTTCCCAAAGAAACCACAAATTGTGACTTTATCGATGATTAGCATGGAGCAGTTGGATCCCAATTCGAAATACTGCTTGATGAGACAACAGTTTGCTGTAAACAGGGAAGAAAATGACCCACAAGGCTTGTATTTATTTTCTAAGCTTTTCAACAGCATATTGTATACGTACAGTATGCTGCTCATGGTGTCGTTACCTAAATTACCGACTGGTTGGTCATTGCGAATGTTAACAGGATGGTTCTGGTTATATTGTACACTTGTTGTGGTCAGTTATAGAGCCAGTATGACAGCTATATTAGCAAGTCCGGCACCTAGGTATGTATTGTATCAAAATGTATTTGTCTTTAGAAGAATAACTGAAAATTATAAGACGTTAATTATTTTAATTTGTCCTAAACACTTTTCTTTCATCAATTTCACCACTTCGATGTTGACAATGGATTTGGAATTTTACAGAATTAAACGTCACTGGGAGAACGCTAACAAATAAATGCGCCTTTTTCTAGACGGCACCAACGTGTTTAAGGTTATAAATAAAGCTGGGAATATATATTTCCAAAATTCGATGAAAATATGTAGAACTTTTATTAATATATGTAAAGTTTAAGTGATAGTTACATAACTAAATTATTCTCAAAATATTAAATAATGTCAATATAATTTTAGAGATACCATAAATATATACTATATTTTATAAAGAATTTTACAAAATACATGTATAATAAGAATAAGTAAGCTAAACAATGTAACTCTTTGTATTTATATTTGCCTTTGTGTAGTATTGTAAACATTTACAATTAAATGCTTTTCTAAATTCTCAACTAAAAATGATCTTCTGCGATCCGTCAATAATAGCTTGTATGCTGAAAATCTTCACTCAACGTTAACTGATGTAATTGGCACATACTTATATTTGCAGATAATTGATGGACTCATCTCAATAGTTTCATCGTAGTTTCCTTGCAACACACTGGATATTCTACTAAGCTGATTAAAGCCCTTGTTTTTCTCAAGAACTTGTGTTAATTTAATTTTGAACCGCTCTTTTATGGTACCTCACATTATAAATTTTATTCTTAACACTTTGAATCAATTCTATCGATTCATTAAGTTCAACACCTTGGGTTTCAAGTTTTCGTAATGTTTCACTATTAAAACCGTAGTTTGCCTTGATAAAAGCTAACTCTTGGCACATTTGCGGTTTATTTAGTATATCTTTGCAATCTGCATTGCTATCGAGAGTTGCTTGAAATAGAGAGAATGAATTCTATTCAAAGGTATCTTCATAAAATACAACGGTATCAAGCCACGTGCCCCATCTTATTATTATGGGTTGTGGTGGCAGTGCCAGACCAGGTAACTTATCTTTGTATGCTTGTACACTCTGCTATTGTTTCCTTAATGTTTTCCTCAAACAATAGATTTTATATGCTTTTTTCTTGTAGTTGAGCGACTAGGAATTGACAGTTTCGTACACTTCTAAAAAATTTTTAAACGTTGAATTATGCAACTTTGAAAGTGGAATGTTTGCACTTAAGAAGGCGTTACACAAGTCATAATGGAAACTATTCTGTTCTATATTTTTACTTGCTGAAGTAAACGATTGGTTCAGAGTAGCTTGTGGTGCATTTTTAAATCTCGTGATATTTCTTTTATTCAAATCACTTCCTACATACCGCGTTAATTGAAATTTTTTGTCGCATCGAATGTACAATAATTAATTGTAGGTATTAAAATATGAAATTAAACTTAAGCAAATATAAACTTACAATTTTACTGCAATACTTACAAAACACTCTGGTCATTATTTACAGAAAATTCAGGATAATCTTTTATCCAGATCGATACATGTGAATATGATTTCGACATATCAAGACTAACAAGGTAAAATTACGTGTACATATACTTTCGAGAACTAACTAAACACAACTGGCGATATGACTGACCTATAGGTCAACCTCATTGCTCGTAGATTCACTGAAACTTCTCCGACTTGATAAACACAAATCTGGGAATTCCTGCTGTACGGAAATGCTCATTCGGACTGTTAGTGTAATTTTGATATATTATGAATAAATGGTTTTGTATATTTTTTACGGTGCACTTTAGAAATAAATTATAAAATATGAACAAATATGCAGTTTTATATGAAATATGCTCAAAGCAGTATTTATATGCAAAACAAAAGTAGTCGCAAATGCTTTCTTTTTACGTGATCCGTATAGATCTGCAAGAATTTTGGTAAACATTTAAATAAAAAATATACACTTTCATATAATCCCAGTGGTACTTATACATTGTATTTGCATCCGTTTTAACAGGATACAATAAAACGCAACGGGCACTGTAGTTTTTTGTTAGTTCAGGAGGAATCCTTCGTAGGCACCAAGACAGGTTATTTCATTTCCTGGTAGCGTGGAACTCTCAGACAGGATGTGCATTAGGGTGGAGCGATTTTTTTATTTATTTAGCAATAGCTTTGGAATACCTGTAAAAAGTTGCTCTATTATCTCCCAAATATACACAGAAAATTTCATTTCGCACATGATATATTTAGAGGAGCCCCCGACATTATTAAGTTTGGCAAAATTCATGAATTTAGTCGAAAAATCAAAAATATTTAATGAACGCTAAATTACACACTGAGTGTTGCGCAGTTAGTATAAGATAGAAAAATATAATCCGAAGCGAGCGTATTAAGACGCGTGGGTGTTGAAGCACGTGGAGACGATTTCGCAACTCTCCTAACGTTATTCGAACGCTATAGTCAACTCGCGTGAGTACTATTTCACTTGTGATGCCCTTTGAATTTTACGTCTAAGATCAAGAAATAAGACTCATGTAAGTAGTATTTTCAATTTCCTATTTAGGTTTCAGATATTATTGTAATACTTTAGCACATATTATATATCTTTATTACAGTAAAATGTCTCAAGTCAAAACACGACAAATGATGACCTGTACTGTGTTCGGATTACCAAAGAAGTTACCAGTATCTCAATTACCAACTTATAATAACGTTATGAAAAATTACCTATTCATTAAAAATGAATTAAAGCCCAATAAAACAGTAAAAGAGCCAACCATTCATGACATATCCGAAATATTGGCTCAAGAAGTTTTAGAAATTTGGCAAAAAGCTTCGCTGCCAACTGTTACTGTTAAGAGAATTCTACAACTTATTCGTTCCTACCATGACAAATATAGAATCTTAATGAAACCTTATAAAGGTCGTCAAACAAACAAAAATTACGAAGAAAAGATCAATAGATTTATAACTGAGTCCCACAGATTATTTGATGTTTGCAGTTGCAAATGTAAACTTTTCTCAAATTGTAATTGTTTAAAAGGCAGTCGGGTTCCCAAGGAAGAAATAATTTTTTTACTCGATCAAAGAACAACAAGTAAAATGGTCATAGGCGGTGTAGATGTGGTTGAAACTATAAAAAATAAGAAAAAAGAAGAAAGAAAACAAAAAAGTTTATCGCGTAACAGAGAGATAACTGATTTTGACCGTGTTGTTCGCGTTCTTTACCTGAAGAATTGGCAATCGAAAGCGACAGTTCAAGCGATAGCGTAGCTTCTAGTCCTTACCTTGAAGCACCAAAAAAAAAAACAGTTGATCCGCCACCAAAAAAAGGAGATTAAATTTACCATCATTAGCTCTTGCCTGCGATCGTACTGGAGTTTCTAACAGAGCCGCTGCCATTATAGCTTCTTCTGTGTTAAAAGATGTTGGCATTATTTCACCAAAGGATCCAAGTGGTGTTATTGATCGTTGAAAGTTGCGCCGTGAAAGAACTAAAGTCAGAACAGCTTTACAGGATGCAGATCGCAAGAAAACCCTACGCGGTATGTATTTTGATGGGAAAAAGGATAAAACGTTGATTAGTATTCGGAAAAAAAATAAATTTTACAGAAAAAGTACTAGAAGACCATTATGTGATTTTATCAGAGCCAGGAAGCGACTATTTCGGGCATGTCACATGTGAGTTGGGAACTGCTAAATGTATTAAAGATACGATATTAACTCACTTGAAATCCAAATCGGTGAAACTCAGTGAAATAGTTGTTGTTGGTTGCGATGGAACAGTAGTAAACACAGGTTTTAAAGCTGGTATTATTCGTTTGATGGAAGAAGAACTGAATAACCCATTACAGTGGTTTATCTGCCAGTTGCATTCCAATGAATTACCACTGCGACATCTGTTGTTACATTTGGACGAAAAACTACAGGGCCTAAATGCTTTTCAGGTGCCATTGGATATCAGTTACAAAAATGTGAAACAATGCCAATAGTCGAATTCAACGCCATTCCTACAATATTACCTCAAATTTCCGGGGGTGATTTGAGTACCGACCAAAAATATCTGTACGATATTATGATCGCTATCAGCACTGGCGTTTTTTCTTTAGATTTAGCTAACATTGAACCTGGATCTCTCAACCACTCTAGATGGCTTACAACAGCAAATCGAATTCTAAGATTATATGCTACTAAACCGGACCCCGAAGAAAAATTGGTGATATTAGCCACGTACGCGATGAGAGTTTATGGTCCGATGTGGTTTAGAATAAAATGTAATCCCTCGTGTATAAACGGAGCTAAGCACCAGTGGCAAACAATTAGTCTGAGTCGCTATTTGAACGCCGATATGAAGAAGGTCATTGACAAGGTAATCCAACGAAATGGATTTTTTGGTCACCCAGAAAATGTTCTTATTTCTATGCTTGGAGATGAAAGGGAAATCATACGAGATCTAGCATATCGACGCATTGTAAAAGCAAGAAGTGAGAAAACTCCAGAACTTCAAACGTTTAAACTGCCTTCATTTAATTTCGATGCTGAAGATTATACCGACATTAACACGTGGCGAGACTGTGAGATAACTGAGCCACCTCTGACTTTAAATTTATCTAATGACGACTTGAAAGCCATTGTCAAAGACGGTCTCGGCACATGTCAAAAAATTAAAGATTTTCCATGCCATACTCAAGCCGTTGAGCGCTGCATCAAAGTGGTGACAGAAGCTTCAAGTGCAGTTTGTGGAAAAAATAAACGAGACGGTTTCATCAGGGCAAGGCTACTATCACGTCAACAAATGCCTACTTTTGATACAAAAAAACAATTTAATATATAATTATTGTATTTCTGAATAATTATCTAGTTTATCATTATGTCTTGTATCTCGCTTCTTTAAATCTGTATAAAAAATATAAGATATTGACCTAACAAATAAAATATATAGTTTGATCATAGGTATTTTTTTTTAAATTTTCAATTGTGTTGGGGCACCTCAAAATATCATTACAAATAGGTAATATTTCGTACGATTAATTTACTCATTGAAATGCAACTTTATATCGCTATACCATTTTAAAAAACATATTTTTTTTTTATTCATACATTATCGCTCCACCCTAATGTGCATGTCTAATATATACTAGATTTTCATCCAACTTCTTTTGCCGAACCTGGATTCGCGTTAGCATTACTTCAGGAACCTAGACATTGGCAGTTATTTACTTCGTTGGCGATCTGATCTTTTCCACCTCTCAGCCTTGGTTCTAGTTTTTATTATAGTCCTCGTCATGCTTGTCATTTTATCCCACTTATAAAAACGTCGTACCCACTCAGTACCTATGTTATATAGTGGTCAATCTCCCCATATTTCCCTTTAATCCAACTCCTTACGCTGTCACAATTTTTTCTCTTTCATCTCAACCATTTATTTCTCTCTTTACTAGTGACATACGGTCTTATGTGTTCCTTGGCTAGTCCTTCTATAGCTATCATACCTATTATCATTGGTAGCCCCTTCTGATAATGTACGATAGGCTACACATACTGGTATTGCTATTTGTCTCTGTATACGCGTAAATTTATTTTTGTAGGTCTTAATTTCTAAGGCTCTACGCCATATGAGTGCTTTATAAAAGAAGATCAAAGTTGGGACCGACGCCAGCTTCATTCCACTCGCCGTTTATCTTCATGCTTTGGAAACAATCTTCCCAGTATTACGGTGAATTGTTCGGCTTTCCTCATAACTTCTTCAGAAGGCTTTCCATATCGCTGTCTTTTGTCTAAGGTAATTCCAAGGTATTTTAAGCTATTAGTAAGGGAAGGAAAATAGTGGTATGTTACGTTGCGATTATTTTCAAGTTAAGGCAGCATAAACATATTCCCTCTACTGTATATGCCTTACAAAACAAGTTTAGTGGCCGTTACGCTTGCGTTGCTAGTTACTATAAACGCGGCATTAGCCGAATGAAAGTTCAGATTACTACCTGCCCGATGTAAAAAATTTCTACTGTATTCGATTAAAGCTCTCGAAATCTGGACAAACTTTAAACCGAATATACAATGTTAAACTATGCACAACAAAAAATATTTTAATAATTTCTCGTTCATACATTTAAATGTTTTACGAAGCTATTCAATATTTTTTTATTTTGTAGAATTACCATAGACACACTGCAAGAATTGGTAAACAGTAAGTTGTCTTACGGAGGTTGGAGTGAAATTAACCGAAATCTTTTCGAAACATCATCGGATCCGATTAGCCAAGCTATTGGTAGAAATTTCGAAATTATCAGCAATTTTAGTAAGACCATGGAAAAAGTATCCCAAGGAAATTTCGCCTTATACGAGAACATTTACTTTCTAAAGGAAGCCTCTGTTATTCGCCAACTGCAGGTTCGATCCTTAGCAAATACGACAGAAAACGAAACAATAGACCAAAAATCAAATAAACCCGGTGAAAGGAACCTACATATCATGAAGGATTGTGCGGTAAATATGCCAATATCGATAGGACTACAAAAGAACTCACCAATAAAACCAAGGGCTGATAGATACATACGGAGAGTCCTCGAAACTGGTTTAATCAAAAAATGGTTGGATGACGTTATGCAACCCACACTCAATGCTGAAGTACCTAGCACTTTGGATACAATAAAAGCTCTTATGAATATGCAGAAATTTATAGGAGCTATTGTTGCCCTATTCATTGGATATTTTATTAGTCTAGTGGCGTTTTGCTATGAAATTATATATTTTTATTACTCAGTAAAAAGGCATAATAAATATTCTCGCCTCGTAAATAAACAAACTTACCCGAAATGATATTAACCATAATATAATAATAAAAAGTATTTATAGTTTAAATAATAGGCACAACATATTTTATCTTATTGCAATAAATATAAAATGGAGTGGAGTGGACGCAGAAGACATTGATTGGTCTAATACAGAGACAAAATTGTGCGACCTGGAAGAACAAAAATATTCCAACAAATGAGCTTCTCAGTCACTGGATGCTAGCCAATCTAATTAAAAAATTTTAGGCGATTACGAAACACAATCTAGTTTCACCGTAGTTTAACAATACAATGAAGTAGTAATATCCGCAAGACATGTCTATCTTTACCTCCGAGTTATACGCAAAATTTTAGCAAGGTTGGACAAAAAAAAATTATAGATAATAATGGTAACTTAGATACTTCATTGGCTGTAGATAGCATTAGCTTGTGTGTTGTAAGTTTTGGTAAAATGCAACTTTTGTATTACTGAAATATGACGCGGTTGTAATATCTTGTCAAACTGTAAATCTTTTGAATGTGATAAATTATTTAATAAAGGGTATTAAAAAAGTTTTGCAAACAGCTTTATTAATTTTTTTTAAAGTAATTTCCGGCGTATTCAATACACCTCTCCATCCTCCGAAACCAGTCCTTACATCATTTCTGCCAAGCTTCATTAGGGAATAAGGCAAACTCATTCCAAGCCCTCAGAAGGTCCTAATCACTCGAAAGCGGCTTCCCTTTCAGCTTCATTTTTACATGCGGGAACGGTGCAAAGTCGCAGGGAGCAAGATCCGGACCTGTTGTAGTTAAATATTCGGTGCAGGCTTTGGCGCGGTGCCATGATGGAGGAACCAGGTGACCATTCTTGACTTTGGTCACAGGTTCTTCGATTTGAAAAATACAGCTATCATTTTCTTTTTAAGAGATCGCGATTTTATGACAGCTACGGGTGTGTCCTCATCATCAAAGACCCAAACTTTGTTTTGAGTCTTGGTAGGTACATCATAATAGTACAGCCAAGTCTCGTCACCTGTCACGATGTTATTCACACATCGAGATTATTCCTCACCAGCTTTTTACCATCTCCAGGCTCCAAGTCATCTGCTCTTCAGTCAGTCTATGCGGCACCCAGAGACATCAAAGTTTCTTCACGTGCAAATCATCATGCGAATATTTATGCCCATGGTATCCTTTATCTTCTGGTAGGTCACCGCCTATTTTCGTCAAGCATTTTCTTCTCCGTCCTCTGTGTCCTCCGGCGTCAAATTCCATCTTTGCAATTCTCTTGACTACCCGAATATAGTTGCACGATGTGGACAAACATTAACCTAGTGCGAGAGTCATTTCTTCTAAGCACTGGCCTACGTTTAAACCACGCACAAAGTTATACTGCAAAACTGCCCGTATCTTACTGGTAATGACGAATTCAGCTGCGCCCACAGACGTGGCGCAGCGGCTACTGTACGAGTATGAATTTGTCTCGACAAGCAACCTCCTGTGACTCATTGTTGCGTCATATTGCAAAACTTTTCTAGTACTCTCTGTATGTATTGTTATACACTGAGGATGTAATGTTCTTTTCGCGAATAATAAATACTAAATGGTAAGTTTTCCACATTTGATGTGATTTTTAACGTTCCCGTAAGAGTATAAAGAACTTCTAAAATTGCAAGACAGGAAGTCCCCGTGAGTAACTAAAGCCAGGAAGGCAAAGACGAACTAGTATCATCTTCTTAAGTAAATACAGGTGAAGGTCAACATCGTATATAAACCGGGTTTTATGCCCGACAAAAAGATCCAATCATCTAGACTATCTAAAATTTCCACGGCTAGAGTGTAGAGGCAAGTGAAGGAGGGCAACGGCTTCATTCAGGCTTAAAGAGTCGCGTCCGAGGTTGACTTTACCAGTCATGTGCAAACAAACCATACAACTCCAAAAAAAAAACAAGCATCACAAAGACTTTAGGAAAAGCCAAAGCTGTTAAATCATATCAATGGAACAAAGCTAGAGAATATATAAGCTTCGATGGGTAAATATGGTCAGGAAGGCAATTATGAACTCAGGAAGACAATTATGAACCAATTAGTTATTAACCGAAGTAAATACATAAGCCTGTGCGGGTCAACTGAAGAACTGAAGAATGCATTCTAACGAAACATAAGACCCACCATAGGCCTGGAAAGGTTGCAGTAGAATAGGTTAAAGGACCACCTCATGTAATCTAATCTAATATGTATACGTGTGCATTTCCGGATGGGGCATAGGGGATGTACACTACCCGACATATAAAACCCGTACACTAACATATTATCAATGTAAGTCAGGCTTATCAAATTTGACATATCTTATTTGACTTGCCAAATTTGACTTAAGTTGTAGGTATTAGCAATGTGTAGCAATGTATGTATAACCTATGAAGTCTATAAGTGAGAGTATGAATATATTTGTCCCGTTTACGCAACTAAAAAACTCGATTTTTTGCTCATAAGAGTTGTACGGCTTTTATATGTCGCGCAGTGTACTATGAACACAACACACAAAAACACCGAATAGCGCAAAGTAAAATATACTATTACAAAGGCATTATGTCTACTGAAAACTAATAATTTGGTCTATGTTGTAATTGTAAACAAATCATATGTTTTAAAAGAATCGATGGGATGAAACGTGGTCAGCAATGGTAGTACAGAAAAGCTAGGAAATATAAAAAATATATAATTAAGGAAATATAGTTGAAAATATAAATAATAATTAAAACCAATATAATAAAGATTACTGGCGAAAAGTACTTTAAAAAATGTCACACAATATGACAAATGTGACATGCTTTATGTAACAGTTGCTAATAGCTACATGGAAGGTATATTGATGGTAGTAAATACGAGGTTCTATCTAGAAATTCCCGGAATTTTAATGTGGCGCGCGAAGGCCTAGTACAGTTCCAGAGCGCTAGATGGTGTGAGCTAGGTCTATACTAAGTCAGTCTGTCAAACTACTGTGCTAGGTGATTACAAACAGTTTTTGTTTTATATTTGTTGAGATATTCCGCGACACTACAATATCTGATGTGAAAGAGCAAAGAACGTGCATCAAATTCTGTCTCAAACTTGGTAAAACGGCAGCGGAAGCTCTGAAGATGGTTAAACAAGCGGTTAGTGAGGATGCTTTAGGCCAAACGCAAACTTGTGGGCGGTGCAACCGTTTTACAAATGGTCGTGTGTCAGTTGATGATGATGAGCGTTCCGGTCGTCCATCGACAGAAAACACCACCAAATGTGAAAAAAGTGCGTCATACCTACTATCCTGAAACACCGAAGGAGAATTTGTAACATTGTCGTACGGCGTTTGTCAGCGTATTCTGTCCGGCAAACTCAACATGCGAAGTTTGCGCCAAGGTTACTCAGCATTGAACATCAACGACACCGTGTTCATGTGCGCACAGAGCTGAAAAAAACTGCCGAAAGGTATGCGAACTTCAATACCAGAATCATTACTGGCAACGAATCATAAGTGTACGAGTATGAACCAGAAACAAAGCAGCGGTGATCGCAGTAGAAGACGCCATCGTCACCACGACCGAAGAAACCGTGGTAAGTTCAAAGCAACATCAAGTCGATGTTGATTTGCTTCTTTGACGCTGATAGCATCGCGCACAAAGAATTTATTTCTCCTACTTTATTGCGATGTTCTTCGACGCAAGCAGCCTGCATACACCACACGTCACTTGTGTGTTAGTTTCTAGCCTCAACGAAGATAGCAGTTTTAACCCCACCCTCCCCATTCCCCAGATCTTGCCTCTTGTGATTTCTTCCTGTTTCCGAAGTGGAAACTGAAGCCCAGGGGGCGCCATTTTGAGACAATTGAGGATACCCAGACCGAATCGCAGGTTAAACACGTTAACACGCGCTACAACAGCACTGCTTCCAGTCGTGGACAAGTCACTGAGATCTGTATATTCATGCGGAAGAGAAAGTACATTGAAGGGGATGGTAGTGGATAAGTTGTAAGAACAATTTATTGTTTTTTTTTCACATTTCGGGAATTTCTGGGTGGCACCTTGTATTGTCAAATGAATTGTAATCGAAATTAGAAAAAAAAAAGTCAATAAATAATTGAGGAAGTGCAAGTTAATTCGTGAGGAGACTTTGGCAAATGTCATTCAAGAATTTGTTTTCACACTTGCATATTGTCAATAAGTTAACGGTCATCATTTCGAAAACTTTTGAGACAATTGAGGATACCCAGACCGAAACGCAGGTTAAACACGTTAACACGCGCTACAACAGCACTGCTTCCAGTCGTGGACAAGTCACTGAGATCTGTATATTCATGCGGAAGGAGAGTACATTGAAGAGAATGGTAGTGGATAAGTTGTAAGAACAATTTATTGTATTTTTTTTTTTCACATTTCGGGAATTTCTGGGTGGCACCTTGTATTGTCAAATGAATCGTAATCGAAATTAGAAATAAAATAAGTCAATAAATAATTGAGAAAGTGCAAGTTAATTCGTGAGGAGGCTTTGGCTAATGTCATTCAAGAATTTGTTTTCACACTTGCATATTGTCAAGAAGTTAACGCTCATCATTTCGAAAACTTTCTCAACTGATATTGTTTATATTTTGTTTATACAGCGTGTCCACGAACAACCCCTAAAGAATGAAAGGGATGATTGTACATACAAAAGTATGAAGAAAATCAACTTGGGTCCGAAAATGCTTCTTAAGATAGCTACCGCACTCCAGAGATGGCGTCACAAAACTGGTTTGTGGTCAATTAGTCTTGAACTACATTTAATTTACGATTCAAATTTGGTACATGATTTACAAATGATGATTTATACTTTCAATGTTTGTTGGCCAGTGACTATCGCATACAGGGTTGGAGAGGTGTCAGGGGCCCTACACATTCTTGACACTAACTTTTTATAAGTATTGAACCCTAAACTACCTATAATAAATTCTGCACGTAATGGCCATTGATTTGAAGACATTTGTTCAGAGAATTTCTGATTCATCCATAAATACTTTCCTTTTGTCTGAACTCATTACAGATATTTTGAACTCGTTACCAAAGCTGCCCACGCGTTTGTATTGTAACAGAGTACACACAAGATTTGAGAAAACCTCATATACAAAAATCACAGGGATTTAAATCCGGAGACCTAGCTGGCCATTGTACGGGCCGCCTCTACCTATCCGCTGGTTTCCATAAGTATCATCCAGATATTGTCGCACAATTCTACTAAAATAAGCCGGACACCAATCGTGCATAAACCACATGGTTACTTCACCTGTTAATCGACCGGGAATCTCTACAGGTTCAGTTAGATTGTTATTTACAATACCAATCCACACATTAATACTAAACCTATGATGATGTTTGATTTCTTTCACAACATGGGGATTATCTCCTACGTATGCATAATAATGAGAATGATGTAAATTAGTAATACCGTCTTTGGTAAAACTAGATTCATCGGAGAGTATGAGAAGTATGAGAAAAAAAGTTATTTCTTAAACATTCAGAAAATGCTACATGAGCTGGAAAAGTTCCAACACAGCATGCACCTTTTAAAAATGAAACGGGTATAAGTTCTCTTTATGTAGAATATTACTAATAGACATTTTAGAAATTTCTGGACGCATCGCTGACAATCTTCGAACTTTTAATTCTGTTGTTCTCAAGGCCCATTAAAATAGCTTCATCGAATTCCTCAACTACAACGAGATGTCCATCCTTTTTTTTTTTTTTTTGTAAACCCCCATCCGGTTTCCCACAACCTTCGGTGAAGGGCGGTAAAAGTTGTATGAGTGGTATGAGTTCTATTAGGAAACTTTTCCGCATATCTACGTTGTGCCGCTAATGCGTTACAATTAACTTCCCAGTAGATTAAATGCATATCTGCATATTCTTCACTAGTAAACTAAACCATTTTTTAATAAATAAACTAGAAAGTGACTTTAAATTGTATGAAATTATTATTAGGACAATAACAATTTTTGATATTGACAATTTTCAAACTAGACTTTGCTGTATTGTTTTTTTTTGTTTAAGCCGTAATGTAATCCTCCCATCTAGTTCTTTTACATTTGTACTAAATATGAAATAAGAAAAAACAAGGCCACTCCACATCGAACGTATTTTATCAGAATAATTGAAACATTTATTACAAGGTAAACCCCACCAGTTTTGTATAATACAAAGGTATTTTTAATAATATAAAATATTACTAAAAATCTGGTGTGAAGAACACAGATGCAGGTTCACTATTAATATTTTCTGTGAACGTGTCCGAATGGTTCTTTTCTGTGAATGTGTCTGGAAATATCCTTTCTCCAGCAGGGGCGTACCGATGAGCTTGTAGAAAAGCGAAATACGTATCTACGTCTCTGGGGATAGGATATATTCGGACACGTTCACAGAAAATATTAATAGTGAACCTGCATTTGTGTTCTTCACCCCAGATTTTTAGAACGTATTTTCTTGGTTTTTCTAATGTTTAGCAAGAGAACCTTTTTAACAAAACAAAAATATCAGAATTATAATCTTGCAAAAAATTATAATTAACCACAAAGGAAAAAAGTTAGTGTCAAGAATGTATAGGGCCCCTGACATCCCACCAAAACTATATGTGATAGTCATTGGCCAATAAACATAGAAAGTATAAATTATCATTTGTAAATCATGTACCAAATTTGAATCGTAAATTAAATGTAGTTCAAGGCTAATTCACCAGAAACTAGTTATGTTGTGACGCCATCTCTCAAGTGCGGTAGCTCTCTTAAAAAGTAGTGATGGGCATAATCGAATGATTTCAATAATCGACTACTTGGTATTCGAATTCTTTAAATAATCGAATGATCATTCGAATACTCGTTACTTGAATGTTACATTGAATGTATTGGAACCGGCGATATGTATCTATTTATATTTGTTCTTCAATTACACAGGCTTACAAAAAAAAAATTTTTTTTGGTGCATCTCTGTTTGTTTGAATTGTCGATAAAGTAGGTAATGTACAGTATATTGTCATTTTAACTCATCAGCTCTAGTTTACCTACTACCCTCATTGTGAATTGTTGTCGGTCTTGTTATGGTCTTGTTCGTAACTAGTCATTATTACAATATCATCGATAAAGTTTGTGTTACTATTTCATTAGGCTAGTACGTCCAGACGTTGTGTTAACGATCCTGATATATTTTGTTATGTTTGTGGTGAATACATACTGAAAAATCTGCGTAAATCGATTACAAACACAGTGCGTCGTTTGTATTTTGCTTACTTCGGTATTGAAATTCTACACCAAGATAAAGTGTGGGTGCCTCATAGTGTTTGTAAAATATGCGTTGAACATTTGCGACAATGGGAGAGAGGGAAACGTAAGTCTTTGAAGTTTGGAGTGCCTATGATATGGCGAGAACAAAAAAATCATTATGACGACTGTTACTTTTGTATGATTAATATAGTGGGCATCAACAAAAACAATCGCCATAAATGGAAATACTCCAATATTTCTTCAGTACAAAGACCTGTTCCTTATTCAGAAAATGTTCCAATACCAACTTTTCACCAGGTAGTGCAGCAATCTCAGGAGGATGAAGCTGAAATACCTATTTCTTCCCAAGTAGATGATGACTTTCAATACGGAATAACATCAGATCCTAAGCCATTTTCGCAGAATGAGCTTAGTGACCTCATCAGAGACTTAGATCTTTCGAAGGAACGTGCTGAGTTACTAGCGTCAAGATTAAAAGAAAAAAATTGTCTTTCCTCAGATGTTCGAGTGTCTACATATCGCACGAGAGAGGGAAAGTTATTGAAGTTTTTTTCATCTGATGAAAATTTTGTGTATTGCTGTAATGTGAGTGGTTTGCTGGCTTTCATGGGTTTAACGATCTATCAGCCCAATGAATGGCGTCTCTTTATTGACAGTAGTAAACGAAGTCTAAAAGCAGTTCTTCTACATAATGGAAATAAATATGCTCCCGTTCCAATTGCTCACTCAACATGTGTAAAAAAAGAATATGAGGTAATTTCAAATCTTTTACAAAAAATAAAATATATTGAACATAACTGGGTGATCTGCGTCGACTTGAAGATGGTTAATTTTTTATTGGGTCAACAGAGTGGTTATACTAAATACCCATGTTTTATTTGTCTCTGGGACAGTCGAGCTAAATCACGTCATTGGACTGCAAAAAATTGGCCTGTGAGAGATGCTCTTGTTGTTGGGGAAAGAAATGTTATAAATGAACCCTTAGTTTCAAGAGAAAAAATCATTCTTCCGCCATTGCATATAAAATTAGGGCTAATGAAGCAATTTGTTAAGGCTCTCGATAGAAATGGTCAATGTTTCCAGTTTATTTCTCACAAATTTCCTAGTTTAAGTACTGAAAAACTAAAAGCAGGTATCTTTGATGGACCTCAAATACGTAAATTGATGAAAGACGCAACTAATTTTGAGACTTGTATGAATGATGTGGAGAGGCTTGCCTGGCAATCTTTTGTAGCAGTTGCACAAAATTTCCTCGGAAAGGCTGACAACTATGTAGAACTAGTAGAGGAAATGCTGGTGCGATTCAAAGATTTAGGCTGTAATATGAGTATAAAATTACACTATCTCAATAGTCATCTACATCATTTCCAACACAATTTAGGAGATCTAAGCGAAGAACAAGGGGAACGTTTCCACCAAGACCTAAAAACAATGGAGATAGATACCAAGGAAGGTGGGACAGTCATATGATGGCTGACTATTGCTGGGGAATCATGCGAGATTGCCCGAGTCAGTTTCATTCTAGAAAATCACTCAAAAGACAATTTCTTGATGTTTAATGTCAATAAAATATATATTTTTTCGTGAATTGTGTTTTTTTTTCTCGGGAACAAGAGCTGACAGAAGAAAACGGGTAACATTTTTGATATCGCCATGTAAGACATACTTAAAATCGGGTCTAAAATCTCCAGCACCAAAATGGTTGTAGGCCAGTGTTATACAGTAAGTTGTATCCGGATTTAGTGTATGCACGTTTGAATTATCTAAATTTAATTAATTATTCCCGCTAACATTAAAAAAATATTCGACATCGGAAATTAGCAATATGCGCTATCTGCAATAAATCGTTAAATATTGGAATAATACATCTAATTTCAAACAACAGATCTAGAAAATGCAGAAAGTAGCCCTATTCCAGGCCCGCCAGGTTCGTTACAAAATGTTATTCAGGAAAACCAAATTTTGCCTCCGCCGTCAAAGAAATCTAAGCAGTTAATACTTTATGGCGTACATCGTGAATTATCAGACAGCAATATTAACGAAATAAATAACTCGTTAATTTATCAATATTAGAAGATGAGGGATTTATTGATTATTGCCATAAACTGCAACACTTACATAAAATACCAAGCAGGAAGATATTGTCTTCAGAGATGTTACCTGCGCGTTACGTACAACCAGTTTCAACGATTGTGCGTAAAACGATGATTTGAATTCAATAATTAAAAAGTGTCGAAGCATAGTATGCCATTTTAAACATAGTGTATTGCGTCTGATACATTAAAATCAATCCAAGAGCAAAGAGGACTTCCGATTGTAAAAGTAAAACAAGACGTTAGCACTCGATGGAATTCTTGCTGGCTCATGATGAAACGATTGCTCGAACTCAAGGATCCTCTTTCAATAGCCATTACTAGCCTTTCTAACTTACAAGTTTTTTTAAACCCTCCGGAATGGAATATTTGAAAGACTGCGCTTCACTGCGAAAACCAGTAGAACTTTTAACCACAGTACTTTCAGGTGAAAAATATGTTACCATGTCTCTAGTGATTCCTCTAATTAGGGAATTACAACATTCATTAAATGTAACGCATTCACAACCCAAACTGGTCAATACTTAAAAACAGCCCTGCAGGAAATTATCAGTGATCGCCTTCGAAGCCCTGAAACAAACAAAATTGTTGCAAAAGCTACATTTTTAGATCCGAGATTTAAGAAGGTTGGATTTGGGCTAGAGGAGAACGCAAATAATGTCCAAAAATGGGTAACGGACGAACTGACACAATTGATAACCCAAAAAAAATCTTATTGTTGAGTCAGAAGTACTAGATGAAGAAAATAACAAAGAATTTGATGAAAATGATATCTGGGCACATTTTAATAAGAAAATTGCACAATCGAAGACACACAGTATTCCGACAACCATGGTGATAATACTAATACGTCAATATTTAAAAATGCCGCTAATAGATCGAAAAGAAAATCCGCTGATATTTTGGAAAGTTCATAAACCAATGTTCCCAGAACTGTATGAACTAGCAATACAATACCTGGCGGTTCCTGGAACTTCGGTTCCCTCCGAGAGGATCTTTTCTAAAGCTGGTCAACTTGCCAACGCTAGGAGAAACCAAGGTCCGTATAATTTCACTAGGTTGCCTCGTAAGTCGAGTGGGGCAAAGGGCGGAGGGGTCAGACCGCGTCATCCAGTATGCCAGTATGCGCCCGTTATGCTCAGTAAATACCCGTAAGTAAAGGTTAACGGATGCTGTTTACTTGTGCATGTGGTTATTTATATGTATTTTTCACTTTTTTAATATTGGTGGTTGAAACAAAACGTGGACATTCAAATTAAAACTAATAAATAGTGTTAATATAGTAGTGTAACAACATATTGTAGCGCTAAAGGTGAGTAGTGCATTTTTTAATCTTAAATACGTATGGGTAATTTTGTTACAAAATGTTTTAAGATGACGGGAACCATATGTAGCGTTTCTGTATGCAAAAGTAACGCTAAAAGGGCAAAAGAAAGTGGAGAGAAAATATCTTTCTTTACATTTCCGAGTGATAAAATAATAAGAAAACAATGGATTAGAAAATGTTATCGGAAGGGAAAATTCGATCCGCAACATAAAAGGATTTGCAGTAAGCATTTTACCGATGATGATTTTGAAGATGCCTTTCAAGCGAAAATGCTCGGTACCTTGCCAAATAAATTAAAAAAAATCAGATATGCATTATTATTATTAGTATTATATTTTTATTATAATATTAACAAAACGTTTTCAGCTATCCCGTCACGTAACTTGATGCCTGATGATTTAGATCGGCAAACGGATATTTCAGAAAGATGTGAACGCTATGAGAAAAAAAAACAAAAGAAGATTGTTGACAATTTATTATTACCGATAGGTAATGAAATAAGTACTGAAAATACTAATTTAACAAACCAAATACAAAATATGGATAATCCGGCTTCCTCTAGCAATGACTTTGAAGTTTTGCAACAAAATTATAATTTATTGCAAAATGAAAATGAAGATTTAAAGAAGAAACTTTTTGAAGTTGAGACACAGGTTTGTGAAGTAAACCAAAAGAATTTTGAACTTCAGAAATTGCTTGAGCAGCAAGAAACGAAACTAGGATCTTAGAATTAAACATATACTTTCAGAATGTTTTACGGAAAATCAACAAGATATAATTCTGAAAAAAAAGTCCAGGGCCCGATGGACTCAGGAGGAAATAGCAAAAGCGTTTACCCTCAGATATCTGAGTAAACGAGCTTACATATTTGTTCGAGAAAAATTGAAATACCCATTACCGGGAATATCTACTTTGCAACGCTGGGCAGGCAATATAGAATTAAAAAACGGATTACTGCAAAATGTCCTAGAAATTATGAAAATTTACGGACAGAGTAAAACCATTCGTCAAAAAATCGCTGTACTTTCGTTCGATGAAGTAAGGGTTGCTTCTGTCTATGAATATGATCTGAAAGAAGATGAAGTAATGGGAGAGCATAAATACATGCAGGTAATTATGGCACGAGGGTTATTTGACAACTGGAAGCGGCCCATATTTGTTGCTTTTGATACGAAAATGACAAAGGAATTGCTTCAAAATGCCATTATAGAACTTGACAGAATTGGGTACAATGTGGTAGCGTGTGTTTCTGATTGTGGAGGAGGTAACATAGGGCTATGGAAGGAAATAGGGATAAACATAAATCAAACATATTTTAGACATCCAGTGAGCAACGAAAAAGTTTATTTTTTTGCAGATGTTCCACATCTGTTGAAATTGATACGAAACTGGCTCTACGACACTGGATTTCTGTTAGAAGATGGGACTACCATAACTAAAGAACCAATTAAAACCTTAATAGAAAACGCAGATACTGAGATAACTTCATGTTTTCACCTTAAGCCTCTCCATTTAGTTTGTGAAAACACGCAAAGGCAAAACGTTGCGCTAGCTGCACAAATTTTTTCTCACAAAACGGAAACCGCTTTAAAAACATATCTGCCAGGAGAAGACAAAATATTAGCGAACAATGTAGGAGACTTTGTTGAACTGATTGGTTACTGGTTTGATTTAATGAATTCATACGCCCCATTTGCATCAGTGCCAAGTAAAGAACCTTATGGAAGAGAACTAGAACAGCAAAATGAAATTCTAAACAAAATAAATTCAACTTTTAGTGGTATGATATGTCTAACTAAAAAAGCACTACAAATTTTTCAGAAAGGTGTAATTATTTCCACTCAGTCGTTACAAAGCTTATATGACGATATGGCTACTAAATACGATATCTCTTTTATTTTGACACACCGCCTAAATCAAGACTGCCTTGAAAACTTATTTTCTCAGGTAATGAGAATCTTACATACGTTACCCTATTATCCTATTTCATTTTTAAATAAAACTTGCTTGTTCCATTTCAGTTACGATCAAGGGGAGGGCTCCATGATCATCCATCTCCATTGAACGCCCTGTATCGTTTACGAATGATTCTTGTAGGAAAAAATGCAGGAATTGTTCAGCGACATACTAATGTCCCAATCGAGGAAGACAACGATTACGTTTTAGCTAGTACTTTAAGAAAAGCTACGATTCGAACACAACTGCCTGATGTGTCAATCGGTATAATTCCAGAACGCGAAACATACACCGACGAAGTACCTAGGTCAACTAACGTTTCAGCACAATCAATTCGCACCACGTCCGAAAAAGACGGTTTGCAGTATATTGCTGGATTTTTGGCTAAAAAATACAAAGAAAAATTTCCAAGCTTGGGAAAGTATACCTACCAATGTAATGAACTTCAGAATATACCGTCGTGGATACAAAATTTATCATTCGGAGGACTAATTCAACCTTCTCCAGAGTGGTCTGAAAAAGTGGAAAACATGGAAGTATATTTTAAACAATTCCACAAAGACTCTTTTAAAAAATGTAAAAACATTATTACAACAACAACAAACTTTATTTGTAAAGAATTATCGACCATTGAACCGGAACTAGTTCGTGCTTTTGTTAGGCAAAGAATATTTTGTCGAATTAAATATCTTAATTCGATCAAGACAGAAAACAAAAACGGCAAGAGGCAATCGGACGATTCTGGAAAGAGAAAGTTAACCAAAAAAATGCGAAAAATCACAGAATAATGCTTTACGTTTACATTTTGTACTGTACATTAACGTAATAATATACATTTGATATAATATTTGTCTTTTTGTGGTAATTTCTATGACATATATTTAAATAAATCAAATTTACCTATTATCATGACCGTATAAGATTAACAAGTTAACCAATTTTGCTACATATTAAGTTATATAAATCCGACCGAACCGATTCCCGCTTTACTCCAGCATACTTGTGACGTTTCGCGTTGCTGCTCTGCTATTGGTCCGTAGTTACGAGGCAACCTAGTGAAATTATACGGACCTTGAGGAGAAACACTATCTCCAAAAAATATAGATATACTGATATTTTTGAACAGTTTTGAGTAACATGCCACAATTACAATACGTGAAATATGTTAATTATAAAATAGGTTAATTAAATTTTAAAGAAAATGTGTGATTTTTTTAAATATCTTTGTATAATTAAAGTAAATTATTAAGTAAACTTATTAGTAATTATTAGAAAACTTATTACGTAAAAAATAATTTAATAATGTATTATTTTCAGAATATTTATTTATTTGCGTTATTTATTTTATTTAGAAAACCTAAGCGTACTTATAATAAGTATCTAATCTATATTAAATAAAATACAAAATACTTTCAAATATATATCTATATAACGGGTGTTCAGAAACATTCGAAGTCAAAGTAGGCCTTGAAAATATGAAGTCATGTCTGAGATAGATTGATACATTTACTTTATACAATTTTATAGGTTATCAAATTAGTAAGTATATTAATACTTACAGTGACGCGCCGTCCATATGGGCAAGGTCGTGCAGCGCACAACGGCGCCAAGGCCTTAAAGACGCCTACGGCCACTTGTGATAAGTTAAATTTTAAAAATATTAAAAACATTTTTTGAAAGTTTACAACAAATCAACAAATTTACATAAAACAATTATTACAATTATTTTAGCATTGACAGCAATAATTTTATTGTTACTTCAAAGAGTGTACTTGATATTTTGGTTCAATACATATAGGGTAAAGGGCAGTATTTCGCACGACGGCGCCGAAGATACTTGGCGCGTTACTGAATACTTAAGTAAAGATATACGATTTTTTGTTCAGGGCCCACTTGACTTCGAATGTTTCTGAACACCCGTTACAAGTGTCCCGTATCGTTATGTTCAAATTTTAGGAGCGTAAAGTAGACTTCATTTCAAGTAACAAAAACGCCAAACTTGTATATCAATTTTTATTTGTTTCAAAGTTACAGATCTATGAATGTGATTGTCAAATCATGAAAAAAATGTAATCCCAAAGTAAATAAAAACTGATTTTATTTAAAAAACTTAAATTAATAATATTTTCGAAATGTCCACCTCCTTGTTGAATGCAGGCTTGTGCCCATAAGCCAACAGAAGAAGTAATTATCCGAATTTCATACTTGTTGTGTCGGATTTGCTCAGGGTGAATACGATCCAACAACTCTTCTCTTGTGTTCGGAACTTGCACGTAGACTAAATTTTTCATGTACCCCCATAAATAAAAGTCAAGGGGATTAAGATCGGGTGATCTGGGTGGCCATGCAACAGGACCGCCTCGACCAATCCATCTTGGATAATTGACGTTAACCCAATTTCGGAGCAATTCCGAAATGTGGTGGTGCCCCATCCATGTGAAACCACATGTCTCGTCGAACATTCAGTGGCACATCCTCTAAAAGACATTGAAAATACACAAATAAGCTGTTGTGTGAACTGAAACGTAATGTAATCCTTTATTAAAAAATGCAACGTTAACAGTCATCTGAACATTTGTTTATTGTATGATATTCATGGTTCAGCTCTTACAAAATAAGTAAGAACCTTCTTTATCATAAATCAATTTCCAGTACTCTTTTTTGTAGATCTCCAAGAAATTACTGTATACACTACGACACGTGTTTATTTATTTTAGGATAACATTTTATTATGCGACGTTAACAATCACAGGCCTGTTATTGAATCGTATAACTTTTTTTAAATAAAATCAGTTTGTATTGACTTTAGGATTACATTTTTTTCATGATCTGACAATCACATTCATAGATCTGTAACTTCCAAACAAATAAAAATGAATATACAAGTTTTGCGCTTTTATTACTTGAAATGAAGTCTACTTTACACTCCTAAAATTTGAACATAACACCTTGTTTATTTAAATATGTGTTTACGATCCATTTACGATACATTTATTGTAGTCGGTAATAAATGTAATAAATAATATAATTAGTCTTTGTAATGGCAAAAAAAAAAAAACAAGAAAAGGTAGACATACGAGTTACGATGACCCAAACGATAAAAGTTGAACGATTATTTCCGATTTGAACAACGAACATTATTCGAGTGCCGAATGAAAATCCTAATTATTCTACGTTTCTAGCTTTAATATTTGTGTTCAATTCAATCATTCGAGTGAATTAAGTTGAGTACTCGAACAGTCTCGATTATTACCATAATCGAACAGTCGATTATTTTTCATTCGAATTATTCCATCACTATTAAGAAGCATTTCCGGACCCAAGTTGATAGAAACTTTTCTTCATACTTTTGTGTATATAATCGTCCTTTTCAATTTTTAGGGGTTGTACGTGGATACGTTGTATGTTTTATGTTCATTTTTCTTGTTCTTAATAATATTCGCATCATTTATTTATAATTAAATATCTCTGTCGTTGTTGAATAAAGGAGTCTCTTCTTCTTCTTCTCTGTTTTGGGTTGGACGCCACCACGTCCAGGCACTTGAGCACACTGCTCTTTGTGCTATCCCCAATAGATCTCTCAGTTCCACTCTGTTAGTCTTGTGTCCTCGATAAAAGCCACTATCCTCCTCAGGGGAAGTTTGAGTACACCCGAAGGATCCAATAGATCTCTCCCGAAATATTTCTGTCTGAGTTCCTTCAGTTCCTCACACGTGCATATTACATGAAGGCTAGTTTCCTCCTGTTTTTCGCATCTCCTACACCAGGGCTCGCTAACCAAGCCCATGCTGCACAAATGCTTCCTTAAAGGACAATGTCCGGTTATTAACCCGTTAATTATTTTAATTTCTTTTTTGCTACTACGAATTAGGTTGGCTGAAAACTTTCCGTCCAACTCCCTTAGTAGTATTTTGGTATGGAGTTGACCTTCCGTTAACCTCCATTTATTTTTATGTTCTTTTTCTAGCCATAACCAGATCTCCCTTTTAGCGGAATCCTTAGTGATTCCACATTCAGGTTCTGGTCCTATGAAGTTCCTATTAGTACCTTCTTTGGCCAGTTTGTCGGCGCATTGCCTTTAATTCCCTCATGTCCTGGCACCCATATCAGCGACTGTATTGTCTTGTGCCAGGTTATTGAGGACCTGTTTACGATATTTCACCAGCTTAGACCTGGTAGATGGGTTCATAATGGCTTTAATAGCCGCCTGACTATCAGTCATTATGTAAACTTTTTTGCTTGCGCAGCTGGCTTCCCGAATTTCATAGGCGGAGGCTGCGACTGCTAACAATTCGGCCTGGAAAACCGTAGTATGTTTCCCCAGACATATCGATATCTTCCTTCTAGGGCGCATTCCGCATATGCCTGCACCTGCCCCTTACTAGATTGTGATCCGTCAGTGTACCAGGTGCTGGCACCACAATCGATCGAGCGACTTTTTGCCTGTTCCCTGTTCGGTATAAGTACGTTCAGCTTAGCTGTAAAGATAATTTCAGGTGCCATACTGTCCACCGGCATTTGTAATATCGGCTCTTCCAGTATAGTTCCTGTGATATCTGTATGGCTCCCTACAACCTTATTAGGACACCATACACCATACGCCTTCAGCCTCAGTATCGCAGCCATTGCCTCCGCCTTTATAAATAGTTCCAGCGGAGGGAGACCCATGATGGTCTCCATGGAAGCGGTTCCCGTGCTGTTCATAGCTCCCGTGATTCCCAACAGGGCCTGTCGCTGGAGAGTCGTGAGGAGCCCCACCGACGATGTCCGCTCCGTCCTCCTCCACCAGACAACTGCGCCATAGGTAATCGTTGGTCTTATTACTGCTGTGTACAACCAGTGTACCACATTTGGTTTTAGTCCCCAGGTCTTGCCAACAGCTTTTCTGCATCTCCAGAAGAGCTGCGCCGCCCTGTCTGCCACTTTGGCTAGGTGTCTGCTCCAATTCAGTTTCGCATCAAGTGTTATGCCTAGATACTTCACTTCATTGGTTAGTTCTAACTCTTGTCCAAACAGCTTTACGCTGCCCAGATCATTTAGTTTTCTCATGTTGGTAAAGGCTACCAACTTGGTTTTTTGAGGATTGACAGTTAATGCCTCCTCAAGGCACCATCTTTCTACATCGCAGAGCATTTCGCATGATGCTCGCCACTGTCCCCGGGAATTTCCCCTGGGACACTATGACATTGTCATCGGCGAACCCCTGCGTCCATATTCCCTGGTCATTTAATGTCCTGAGGAGATTATCCACTACTAGACTCCATAGTAGCGGTGACAATACGCCTCCTTGAGGACACCCTTTTGTTGTCCTCATGGAGATCGTTTTGTTTTGCATTTGGGTATGAACTACTCTGCTACGCGGCATGTTATGAACCCAGTTGCATGTGGTGCTTTTTATTTTTCGATCTCTTAAAGATCGAATAATAGAAGACATCGAGGTGTTATCGAAAGCTCCCTCTATGTCTAAGGGGAATAAAGGGGTGCCAAACCTTGTTATTGATGAACTCCCTGAGCAGAGCTCTGTTGAAATTCGTAAAAATGTACAGGATGTTCCATTTAAAATAAAAAAGGTTAACATCATTTCTGACTAAACTGTAGAACTGATTTTAAAATAAATATGCTCTTTGAATTCCCCATTTGCATTAACTTAAATGTTGAAAATGAAATACTACAACTACAGCAAATGAAATAGATATATTTGGGGTCAATAGAGACTCCACTGGTATTACGTCTGACAAAACATTCGGGTATTATAAGGGTTAAGATTTAATAATTAACTTGTTTTTTTAATATAGTATTTGAAAAAAAATGAGACTGTATTTTTTTTTAATACGAGTATTTTTACAATTTAAGTTTTATATTAACAATGATAGTAACCTCAAAATTACCGTCTGTAATAATTAAATTAATTTAAAATCTATTATAAAACATGTTTTACAACTGGAACGGTACTATAAAAGAGCATTTTATATCAAGACACTTAAACAAAACTACTGTTATCTTGAAGTACGCTTTACCGTTTCAGTATTACTAACCTAATATCAAAATTCAAGAGGAAACTAACGTTCAATTTGTAAATAAGTAAGTTGCAAAATTTAAATAAATTTTCTGTGGGCGTTCCTTATTTGATTATGGCTTGCGAATATAAATTGTCTTTTTAAGACTAATAAATTCATTTTAAATTGAATGCAGGTGTATATAACTGTTTACATATTCGTCGTTAGATTTATATGTAAATATTTGGAACATCAAACACATTTTAAAAGTAAATTCCCGAAACTTTATCGTGGTACAACAAAAAAAAATGGTACCAAAACTAATGATTCTTCTGTTTAAACAAAAAAAAAGACGGACAATCCGTTATAAAAGGATATTACGGTTATTTTAGAGGAGAGATCTTGTGACCTAGCTTATAAGAATCAGTCGAACTTGACCAATCGTGCGGTTCACAGCTCAAGATGATTGCCGTATTATTTTATATAGCTGCGGTCGTAACTTGCGTTTATTCAACGCCACTTCCTCCACAAGCGAACATTAAATACGATCAGCGGCAAGACGGTGATGTAAACGTGAGAGCCGACTTGGAAAATTTCGTTATTTTAGTGATTCCGACAGCATCGACAAGCTTGGGTCTATTTGATCTACTTTCGAAAGCAGTGCCTTTAAAATCGTTAAAACGAAGACACCATGTTAAACATCACGAATCACAGGATGCGCAAAATTTTATCGAGTCCAAAACGGCACCCTATCACGTCGACATTTCTAAATCGAACGCGAAATTGGAACCGCATGTGGAAAAGAATGAAGAAATTCTGAATTCCAGATCGAAAAGTGAGGAAAAACGTGAAGTCGGTAGATTCGCTAAAGCCTATATTGTGTCGATGCCCTTATATGAAAAAGAAAGAACTTTAAAAGAAATCGAAAAGGGTGAATCGAGAAAAATGACCGAAAAATTGATGTTGTTGGGAGCCGAGAATGAACAATGCGGTCCTGAAATGGCAAGAGATGAATTGGGAGTTTGTAGACCAATTAAGATATTATAACCAATTTATTCGTGTAAATATTTTATATTTATTTTTGTTTATTATTTATTTATATTATCAGATTTATGTTATTTGTGTACATACGACAACGAACTTACATTTCAAATTAAATTGGTTATCGCTATTATTCATACAATAATGTAAATGTATTTATGCTGTCATTTATTGTTAATAAAGTGATTTTGTTACAATTTTGTAATTTATAAAAAAATCTTGAATAAAACAAAATATTTTTAATAATATACAAATATGTAATATTTTATACAAAATTTGGTGAGGTTTTACTTACTCAAATATGTTTTAAATTAGTTTGTTATAAAATTTGAAGATAATTAGAGATATATTCGATTTTTCGTAAGCTTCTTAAGTTTTAATAATCTGGGAGTTTTACAGTTTATATTATAAACCGTTATAGAATTTCTAATGAGAAAATATTTTCAAATTTCGCAACCATGTTTACAAATATAACGCAAAATGAACTTTTTAAGTACGTTATCGCATAGCAGTACATATAAACAAAACTGTTTTGACATTGTCTGTATGTGCGTAGTATTTTTGCGTTTAATATGTCAATAATAACATTTAACACATTTAAGTCAGTTAAAAAAAAATGAAATATTAAAGAAAAAATTAAATAAAATGAAAAAGCAATACTACTTAATTTTCATTTTATTAAGGTAAAATCCTATAGCAATTGTTTCGACACACAGTGTCTTCCTCGGATGGAATTGTATTGCAAACTAAACCGAAAGGTTGTTGACAAATTTAAACTTAAATGAATTATTATAATAAAAAAATAATTATACTTAGAAGGATGCTTCAATAATGCGCACTTTACAGTCAAGATGATAACTTTATTACACAAAGGGACCAAAGTTTACTGAGTACAAACATAAAAACGAGAAAGCCAAAATAAAATAAAGAATCAGTTATAAAATAGGCCTAATAAAGGAGAATTGCCGAAATCCATATGATTATTAAGTAAAAGGTTGGTATGTTTGTATTTCAAAATTTCCAATAAATTTAGTTTTTGCGATTTTTTTCAGTGTGTAAAATTTGAAAGTTACACCTAATTAAAATTATGGGTATCTTCTCTCAGATGTATTGCATAATGTGAGTCGTTCTTATTATTCATATAGCTTTGTTCATGTTCTTGTATGGCCTATATAAAATTTAGGACATAAACTACATTCAAGTTTGTAAACTCCCGATTTATTATTTTTATCTATTTTTTGTTTCTTGGTTTTAATAATTGAACCTAAAGAGTTGCAGGTTTTGAAAGCTATGTTATAATTATTTCTCGTTAAGAATTTATAAATTTTGTATCTAAGATTACCAGTATAAGTAAAGGCGGATTTAAACGTATCAAGTAGCTAAAGGAATTAACTTAACAAAGTTACTAAAAAAACGATGTTTAGCGTTTTAGTGCAGTCTACACATTTGAAAAGTATTTTTATTTAGTTTAGTTTTTAGTCATTTATGCGTGTATCAATGCTGGATATACGCGGTGAATTAGTAAAAAACACTGTTGAGAAAGTTATCGTACTCCACAACTAGATGATACAAATAATATATATATATATATATATATATATATATATATATATATATATGTATATGGTAAACTCAATCAGTCGGCGATTAAAGGTCTGTTTTACTTCAAAGTATATATATTTAAAAAAACCCTACATGTTTTTTTTTAAATATATATACTTTGAAGTAAAACAGACCTTTAATCACCGACTGATTGAGTTTACCATATCATACCAAGGTCACGAAAATATTATATTTATGTATATATATATATATATATATATATATATATATAAGTGTTTTATAACTTGATATTTGTAAATATTTCATTTAAAAGCCGAAAAACTCCAATAATTTATCAGTTGTTATATATATATATATATAAAAGTATATATATATATAAGTATATATATATATATAATATATACAACGTGGATCTTTTGATGAAGAAGACATAGACTTCGGTCATCTTATGCTGGGAGAAGGAGATCAAACAAGTTTTGCAGTCTATAGTAACAAAAGGAAGTAATTACACTGTGTGTAATTTTTTAAGTCATGGAAATATAACCATATACGGACACCACTACGTGATAAAAGACCAAAAAAAAAAAGACCCGTGTCTCCCAGTTTTGCCCCAAGTCATGCACTTTTTTTTTTATGGGCCCCCAAAGATTTGGGGCCTCGGTGTCATTTTTGCAAAAAAACTGATCATTTTCTCAGGCTCATATCTTAAACAACTTTCTAGAACATATGAACTTCCTAGAAATGATTCTTAACACCGTTTAGGTAGCGCTTAGGTAGCCGCAAAAGTGAAAAATTTCCCGAAAATTTTTTAATTTCATTTGTTTTTTCTTTACTTCAACATTGATATACTATGCTATCTATTACAAAAATAATAAAAAAAATATTCGTATTATGTTTATAATGTTGATGGCCCTGGACTTGCAAATCGCACTCTCTTAAGTTGTGGATCCAAATCGTCGTCCGAATCTGACTCTGATTCAGAACTTATGGTGTCCACAGGCACGTTGCTTCCAGACTGCCCTTGGAGAGTATCTTGGAGAGTAATTACTCTCCAAGATATGCAAGAGAAAGAAGAGATGAAATGTGTCAGTATTTTGTCACTGGAGGTGCTGCCCCACCGCAGAAGAGAATGATTTTTTGATTGTATTAATATGCAAATGAAATATACTTACATTATGAAAATGATCGTGCATTTTTCTGTCTTCTAAATTACGTATAAACGCATCCATTCCTTTAAATCATTTAAATAATATATTTCGTTCTATCAGGCAAAGAGTATAGGACATTTTAAATATAAAAAATATGTCAAGTACATAAACAAATATAAAATAGTGTATAACAAATAAGTAAATAACAAATATACGGTAGGGCATGACAAACATTGACATATATATAACTAAAATTTAAATTGTTCTTATAACTTCCCGAAAGAAATCGTCCACTGAATACAGTGTTTTCTCGAGCAAGCTTGTCTTCTGTAGCTGTTTAAATATTTGATGAGGTTTGTCTTTTAGAATGTTTTTTGGAATGGAATTGTAGATTTTTATACACTGAAAGACCACACTTTTTCCAATTTTGTCAGTTATGTTTGTGGCGGAATTAGATACATGCGCAAGTTACCTTTGGTATTATGACAGTGGTCAACTTGAAATTTCTGGAAAAAATCATTATAATTTCTTCTTACAAACAACGCGCACTCTAACACATAAAATTATGGTGAGTATTTTCTTTTGTATATATTGGTTTGCAAGAATTTCGGCAATTTAATTTAAAAATAGTTGATTGAAGATTTTTGTGGAAAATGCGTTTTACATCCGCCACACTACCCCAGAAGATACCATATTGTAGTCGCGAATGCACGTATGCATAATAAGCATTAATAGCATACCCAACGCACACTGTGTACTTTCTACTAATGTACTTTACTAAACACACATGTCTACACCTGTCTAGTCCGCATTTAGTTGCTGCAAAACAGAAGTAGGGGAAGCTACTTGCTCAAACAAACAGAAATTGTTTCTATTTACTGACTTAAACCGTTTACTAAATGCATTAGTTGCTTAAGTACTAAATCAAATTATTTACATGATACAAGTATCTTAATTTAGTAATTTGATTTAGTTACTTTCTTTAGATAAATTCTCCTTAAGAGTTTTATATTTGTTATCCGTATCACGATTGTTTGTAGAGTATACTAATTTAATAGCTTTCATGTAACTTTGTTTATTATTAGGCCTATTTTCAACTGCTTCTTTATTTTATTTTGGCTTTTCGTGCTCGGTAAAGTTTGGTCCCTTTGTGTACTAACGTTTATAAAGTGCCCATTGTTGAATCATCCTTCCAAGTATAAGTATTTTTTTATCATAATAATTCATTTAAGTTTAAATTTGTTATGCTTTAGGTTTAGTTTGCAATACAACTCCATCTGAGGAAGGCACTCCGTCGTCGAAACAATTGTAATGGGATTTTACCTAAATAAAGTGGATTGCATTTTAATTTTTATTTCATTAATTATGAATTTTCATTAAGTAAAGGCTACTTCGATGCAAAATATTAAGGAAAATATCAAATTTCCTGGAAAAAGAAATTATTAAAAGAAAACAGAAATTTGTCCCTATCTATTTAACATTAAAATTTACAATTGTTTTTAAATTATTTGATTTTTGTAAAATTTTTTGATTTTTCAATGCACTATTTAAAACTACATATCTAAGGTGTATTTGAACTGAACTATGTCATATTTCTACTGGGGACATCGAAAGGCTAAACTGAACCGAACACATAAATACATTGCGCAGTAGATTGAGTACAGCAATTTATACAATAAGACAGAAGAAGAATGTTGTTTCCTCCTAAGCTGCGAGGTTGGCTTATTTCTCAAATTTTCACAGTCTTGCATCATACGGCATAATTATATGGGGTAGTTGCTCTGATATCCAGCGTATTTTAGTACTGCAAAAGAGGTTGTGTGGTCTACAGTGTGGGAACAGTTGCGGGGACTTCAAACGAGAGCGCATACTGACCATCATAAGCGTGTACATTTGGGAATGTGTGATGTTTGTGCATGCGAATCAACACCGTTTTGAGCTCACCACGAAATGGCACACGATACAAGGACGCGCTAGCGATCTCATACCATCGCCTTAAGGCTCTACGCTATACCCGGCAATCCCACACTGAAATGAGTGTATTTTTCCGGCCTTTTTTTGGCTTCAAATTAAAAGTTGAAAGACCGCTCGATGTATGTATGACCATGTATCAATAAAAACTAGGTAGGTATTTACGTTTTTTTCAAAATTTTTGTACGGTTTGACTTTTATCGATAAAAAACAGAAAATCTATCCGGACAAATTTAGAGATAACCAGGCCAGCTAATGGAGTTATGAAATGTTTGTGTTGTAGGTATTTATAATATCTAGGTAGCTATACAGCCCGTTTTTGTCTAGATGTAAAAGTTGTTTAGTTATCAATAAAAATAAAAGTAAAAAACAGGCATCCGATACTCAACTTCCCTGAAAATATGCAGCCCACATTACAGCACACGGTAAAATAGAGTACAAGGTAGGTAGGTACCAAGACGTCATGTTGAGAGGGTCTAGTCATTTATATGTGAACAAACTAATTTGCAGCTAATAAATTACTGCATTTACATAAGTAAATAGTTTGTATTTAAAAAAAAATAGAATAAAAAATAATTAGAGATCTTTTTTCATAATACTTCTTATAGATTGATCAGGGGTCAAAGGATTATGTAAATTGGCTCCACAGGCTTCTACCTATAACAATATTAACTTATCAACCAATAAATCGGCGTAAATATTGAAATAAATGCTGCAACTGGTTCAATGGCTAATTAAATTACCTTTGATTGAGTTTTAAGAGAATTTTGATCCATAATAATCACCGCAAATTAAGTGCGGATCGGAGACTAAACATCAAAGATGAATTTTCTAGTCATTTATATGTTAACAAACTAATTTGCAGCTAATAAATTACTGTATTTACATAAGTAAATAGTTTGTATTTAAAAAAAATTAGAATAAAAAATAATTAGAGATCTTTTTTCATAATACTTCTTATAGATTGATCTCTATGATACCTCGCGTCAATTATTTCTGGAAGCATTGCATTGATATAAAATTTTTCCAGATGTTCAATCATATGATGATTCCAGAAACCATCATTTCGTTCTATTACTATATATTTCAAATCGTGTTTAGTATAAACTACGAAATAACATTTCTCTCTTTTGGTGATGTGGAGTTGTCCCTGCACTTGATACATACAATTATCAAAAGGTTTTAGCAAAATTTTGTTACTATCATTTGCATCTAAGGTGCAATAATTAATTAATTTTTCGTTAATGGCTTCATGTATTAATTTATCACGCGCTGAATAAGGACATTTTATTTCGACAATAGAATCGAATCCAATTAATCCGTCTGGAGTGGCACCTAAAAATTTTTTCTTCTCGTCAATTAACAAACCGCATGCCTCAACTTTCAAATTTGTAATTTCCTTCCATAAATTTTTGCTTGGCCCTTTCTTCATTATCTATGCCATACTGTAGAGAATGTGGTAGTTTTTTATTATTGAATCTATTAGTATACAGCATATGTTTTATTGTACTAGCCGTGTCTGTTTTTTCTCTCATTTTACAAATCTTGCCAAAGTTACTTGCCGTTAATCTTATCTGTCTCTCTTTTTCCCATTCGTTGTTATGTCTCTGATTCACCGTCCTAATTTGAATATTATGACAATCAGATAACAATTCATCAAGAAATTGTTTTCTCTTGCTTTCGTATTCCGGAATAGGCATGTCAGGTACCACGATTTTGCACCCTCCGTAATCCGAATCAGCACTTTGAATTCGAATTTTATTTTGTTTGCTTTTCTTTTTTATTGCTTGATTTAGTTTAAGATTTTTGAATTTTTCCAAATATACACCGTTAAAATTATCCCCATTAGTTTTCTTAACAAATGTATATACAAATGTCTCTTTATTATTATAATTTATGGCTGCCGCAAAACATCTCCCTTGGTACGAGCCTCCCAGCGAAAAATTTATTCTTTTTCCTCCCACGAATTTATTCACAACAGAATTGAAGGATTCTACGGCGTTATTGTCTACGTCATAAAGTAAACTGGAGGATAAATTGGCTACTCTATTCAAAGACTGAAAAAATATATCACATAGAGCACTGCTTTTGAAATGTTTGTAATCAATAGTATTTGAATTGTTACCATTGTTACCATCTTTACTACAAAAATAGCTAGCACAGTTACTATGTTCTCCAAATATGTGGGCAGGTCCATTGAGAATATCATTTTTTAAGTTTTCAATTTTTTGTTGAAAAGAAACATTTTCATTTTTGCGGTACTTTATGGCACTAACTACAGCTGTTCTAAATTTAAGAATATTCTGCCGTAAAAAATTTCGTATACACATATCTGATCGAGGAGTTTTTGAAGTTTCTCGTATTTTCGTACAGAAGCACATGATTTCGACACTCAATTTTTTCAATAAAATATGTTGGTCCGTAAGGTTTTGCTGTTTGAATTTTTTTATATACACTACTATCCCCATTACCAATAATTGTTTTATATCGCAAATTATGCATTTCTATTGACATTCTAAACCCATCTAGAATAATAGCTGCTTCCATAGAAGTTGAAGAACTGTTCCAGTTTTGAAAACATTTATGAGACGGAACATTTTTTTTATCCTTATTTTTACAAAATTTGCACATTTTATTTTTTACTCCTACGTACAAAACTTTTTTACTTCTGGTCCCAATTACGCACCCAACGCCCGAGAGAGCGTTATAATTAGACTTGTAACTTCGTTTTGACCAAGCTCCATCCACTGTTACAGTTATAAAAGGTATTCCGTCGCTATCAATTTCTCCTGCTTCAATTGCCAACTTACGTTCTTCCTTTCCTGCAGCTAGCATTTCTTTTAATGCTAACTCCTCTGTATTTTTTAGCACTTTTCTTTCTATGTGCGCATACGTTGCTGAAGACATTTGAGGAATGTCTAAAGCTGCGGAAAATTCTGTTAATTGTGAATGACCCGCCCCTATTGCAACAGTTCCACACACCGCTGCTTCATTTACTCCACATTTTTTATTTTCATTTTCAGTACTGAATGTATCGGTTATTCCACACATGTTGCATTTATACGTAAAAACACTTTTAAAACCAAAATGTTTTTCCGCTTTTATTTCTACATTTTGAAAAGCACAGCCAAACATATCATGTCGTATTCCTTTTAGAACAGTAAACAGATGATTTATATCAACAATCCTACGTCCAGCAAGAGTAAAATTTGCAATATTGTTTAAATTTTCTGTTTCAATAAAAACCTCATCTGATATATCCGAATCAAAACTGTCGTCGCGTGCCGAATTTGTCTCAGTGAAAACAATTTCATTATCTACAATATTATCACGTTGAGACACTATTCGATTTTTCTACTTTTCCGTTTTGCAGCGGTTGTCAATCTTTTTTGGGAGTGAAGTCCCATTGTTGTTTATATTTCAAAATTACAACGGTCACCAACACTAATATCATATCGTCATATCTTTATCGAATTATATACATTTTTCCAAGTAACCAGGTGATTAACTTTAAATGACTAAGAAGGATTAGAAAGCCAGGTAATGCCGTAACCACTTTTAGAGGAAAACAAGTTAATACATTTGTTTGTCTTTTACTTTACACAAGCATGTAAGTATTTCAATTAGGTATGTATGGGTAAAATTGTGTAGCTTTACTACACTACTTATTTTATATTAGAACCTATTAAGTTACATTTGTTATAATAATACATCTATTCTTTATCTACGATTCAAAAAATTTTAGGCGGAAATACACAGATCATCTATCTGCTGAAAACAAGGCATAAATAAATCCCAAGTAGCTGATGTGTCAATAATCAAATTTGTTTGCTAATTTACATAATCCTTCGACCCTCTCAGCAGGGCGTCTTGGTCTGGTCTGTTGTAGTATGCTGTAATGTGGGTTGCATATTTCTGAAATCGTAATTTTTCGGGCACTAAAGTAGACCCTTAAAGTGACACAGCAAGGTATCGATTATTGGGGCTCGAAGCTGTACAATCGACTTCCGAGTATAATTAAATTTTCAAGAAGGGTTAAGCAACTCCTGTTTTCACGTTCTTTTTATAAAGCTTGGGAGTATCTTGAGTGTGTTTTCTAGCTTCTTGCTTCCGGTTTCTTCGTGTCGGCTTTTTTTTTGTTTTGTGGTATACCTATATAAATACATATTGCTATGAACTGTGGTTTTGAAATTAGCTTAACCACCATTCACGACAAATCCATCCAGCTAGGATATTCAATCGGTTTATTTCCAAAACTGGGACTGCTTTCCTCTCAGGGTTCCAATTATTGAGTTAGTAAAATAGTTAGGCGCCACTTAAAATTTGTTAGAGAAAAATTATAATATCTTTAAGTTACTTATAAACTCGAAAAGAAAAAGGTCAATTTAATAATAAACACAATAAAATTTAAATGAAGCTTTAATACAAAAATAATAAAAAATAAAAAAAAAAACTTTATAGAGTATAAAGATTAATATTGCCTCATTTAACAATATTATAAAGGTAAAAATAACGCATGAAAATTACATCTGCATGCATCTGCATGCGTGCAAAAACTTTTTTGAAAGCCGAACAAAATAAACTATAATAAATTACAAAGAAACTTTTTAATTTCTCCCAAGAGAACAAAATCAAAATAAACAAACTAATTTGACAGCCCGAAACAAACTAACGCATGTGCACTCACATGTGATAAAAACTGCCCTTGAAATACCAACGTACTAAACTTTACATTTCCAGATATTTTTTTACCAGAAATGTTAAAAAGCTTCTTTGCTATTTATATCAAATAACTAAGACTAAATCAATGCAGCAAAATTAACACAATATAAAAATACAATATTCAATTCATTCAATATAAAAAAATATCTTTAGACAATATATTTTACTTACGTAAAAAAATATATATATATTCGAGACACGTGAGTAAGAAAGTGTAAAATATAACAATTACGAGATTAACAAGCTCGTATAAATATCGGTAATGAATTAAACAAACACCAACCACAAATTAAATCAAAAAACTAACCCGAAGTTACTTTAAAAAGATAAAGATTGATCTTTAAATAAACACGACTTTCTTATCTCACATTACACTTGTGTCTGAAGTATACATCTAGCACAACGGCTTCGCATAAAAAATACAGTTTTAAAAATAGTCCACATCATAACATACGGCTTGCCCTCACGGCGCAAGTCGAATACATAAGAATATACACATGAGTTCAAAATAATTGTACAATCATAATTAAGTAAATTTTTATAATATTTACGGGGAAAAAACCACAGCAACCACAGTATTTGATTGTATTGCTAATCTTTTGTATTTTTACCATAATGTCGTGTCACAATTTTTTTTTTTTTTTACAAATAAAGACTGAATACTGAAAGGTATAATATTCTGAGAATGTTTAAACATTTAATAAATCTCTTAAAGGGTGTTAGAAATTGATTTATTATTTAAGTAATCTTTAATTAAAGAAAAATCTTTTTTTTTAAGGAACAGCCTGTAGATGAGCACGCCATAGTAAGTATATAAACATTTGGCATCGTGCAGGTGTAGATTTCGTTATGCTTATCTCATAGTTTTAGAGTTATTAATGATTATTTTCTAAATTGAGCATTATCAAGAAAAATCGTAGTAGTAAGCCTTGAAAAGTAATCTCATCTGTCAAAATTGTCACAAAGTTTATTTCGTATCCAACTGGTTTTAAATTGTTTACAAATATACAAGACGAATTAAATATTTATTCTAATAAATATATTTTGAATTTATTCTACATTCATGGTGAATCTCTTCAAATTATTAAAAGAACATATCTACTTTTTAATGAAAGATACCCACATTTAACAGCAATGAATAAAACTGAATTCATTCAAATTTCATTCGCTTTAGTGTTCAAGTCAAAAAGACCGTTTACGAAAGACGAAGGTAATGAAATCGTTGTTTTGGGATATTTTCATATGCATTCAACCAGTTCTATACCGGCGACGTTTGCAGATGTAGCAATTTCATGTACATCAATACATAGCATTTTAATGAAAAATAAAATCCATCCTTATTCTTTCCAATCTGTTCAGGCCTTTCGTCCAGGAAAACAAGATAGAAGAATTCAGTTTTGCGGGCCTATTATAACTAAAACACTAGAAGATCCCATTTTTTTATCTAAACTTATCTGGACAGATGAATCGAAATTTAACCGTGAAAGGATTTTTAATAGAAGAAATTGTTATTATTGTGCACAACAAAATTCGCATGTCATTAGAGAAGCAAATTTTCAAGACACTTTTAACTTCAATGTTTTTGCAATGAATTATAACCGCGTTGAATATGAAATTTATAACGAGAATTTAATAAACGTCAGGTATCTACAATTGTTAAGGGAAGTAGTACTGTCATTTTTGAATAACCTACCATACAATCTGATATGGCAATGTTGGTTTCAAATGGATGGAGCACCCGCTCACTCTTCGCATGAGGTATATCAGGAAAACCAATATCTTTGAGGATATTGGATTGGTCACAATGGGCCTTGGCTTTACTATTCCTTGTAAAGTGCTAGAGCACTTTACAAAGAATCTAAGAGAAGCAATAAAAAATATAATATTCCATTTAAAATATCAAAGTCAACTATGACTTCCGGTATAACAGATCGGATATCTAGGTGGTCAGAGCCAATGTCTGGTCACCTAGAATCCCGATCTGACTCCCCTTGTTTTTTATTTATGGGGTCAAATAAAAAATGAGGTTCATACGTCTCCCGTGCAAAACAGAACAGCTTATAATTAGAGTAAGAGTCGGTTTTCGAAATATAAACGCTGAGCAAGTAATAAAAGCAATTACAATAGAGTTTAGAAGAAGAATTATGCTTTGTTTAGATTGGAACAGAGATTCTTTTGAACATTTGTAAATATCATTCGTAACGCCTTATTTGTCTTTAATATGTTGATTTTATTCACTTTTTTGCTTGTTAAGGTATGATTATTTTTGTAATCTCATATAATACAAAATTTATTCTCAGTTTTCTAATTTATTTTCTTTTCTACCTTTTCGCAAAATGTTTAATGAATCTACACACAATTGGTATAATTCCAAAACTATTTAATTTTTTTTTCCAAAGCTTCCTACTAATAATATTCAATTTAGAAAATAATCATTAATAACTCTAAAACTATGAGAGATACACATGGGAAACCTATACCTGTACGATGCAAAATATTTATCTACTTACTATGACGTGCTCATCTACAGGTATTCCATCTAAAGAAACGATTTTTCTTTAATTAAAAAATACTGAAATAAACAATAAATTTCGAATATCCTGTAAGAGATTTATTAAATGTTTAGTGATTGATTACTCAGAATCTTATATCTTTCGCTGTCTACAGTAGAAATATGACGTAGTTCAGTTCAAATACGCCTTAGATATGTGATTTTAAAAAGTGCATTGAAAAAACAAAGAATGTCACAAAAATCAAAATAATTCAAAAACGGTTTATTCTTGTCATGTGTCAAGATTACGTGCCACAAATTTTCAAGTGTCCTAAGCCGTTAATAGAATATTTCTAACGAACGGGTTACGTGAAAAACCCTGGCTACATGCAGAATTATCACAGTTCTAAAAATAGATTTGCTAACATACATACAAGAACATAAACATTGATATTCCTTTTTTTTTTGAATAATTATTACTGATAAGTTTCTTGTAATATTTATGTAATTAGTAAAGCGACCCATATGTTTAATAATGATGTAAATCGAAGTTGTTTAATTTTATTTTTATCTTTCTGAGAATACGAAAATTGCATATATTTACCAGTTAAAAATGAACCGGGTGAAATTTGCGGAATCAGAACAGTAATAAAATATGTAAACAACATTTTGCTTGTATAATCTCTGTAGTTTCACGTGATTTTATATTTGGTTTAGGTTGAAATTTACAGTTCTCTAGAACTGTACTTTTTTGTATATAAGAAAAACAGCATTTTTCGGCAAGTATCAACGATTAATCTACCATAGAATTACTAGGAATCGGCAGTCAGGGATACATTCCAGGAGGAGACTTAAATTAATTTGTGGCAGGCTGATTTATTGCTTAGTTTATTAGTTTCTTGAGTTCTTTTGCGTAAATATGTGATAGACAGCGTAACTGCAACGTCTACACATCCTCTTGCATCTAAGAGAATCGACACAACTAATGCAGAATTTATATAACGTAACCTGACTTCGTGTTTGAAATTGCTATGGGATGAAAAGCACGATATAAATAAAGAAAAAGTGTTATTATTTGTAATAGCTGCGTATATGAAAGCGACTGTCGGCTCTTAGAACAAGCATGCAGTAGTATGACACATATCAGAGGAAGTCAGAAAATTTTACCCAAATGCAAATAAATTGATGTCTTCTGTCAAGAAAGCTTTTGCGAAAGTACTTGCACAGAAAAATTTATTTTGTGAAAAACTGACACTGATGTTATAACGTGTTGGGCACATGGATGGGAGTAGTATTCTATTATCATATGCATTTTGACGACGTTAAAAGTATAATACATATACTAGGTGGCGCAAAATGAATCACCCTGTCGGAAGATGTTATAACTTTTGCAAATGGCGTCGTACGTCAATCATATTTGACATTTGTGAACTAGACAGCTGCAAAATACAAACAGATAAACAATGGAGCGCTATACTCCGCAAGAGCGTGGAATAATTGTGTCGATTTTTTTTTACCAATAATCGGTCGGTGGTGTTAGCGCAGCGTGAATTTCGTCGTCGATTTCCTAATCGTGTCGCGCCAACTGGACAAACATTACGCCGCTTAGCTGCTCGACTCGAACAGACTGGAACCACAAGAGATCTTCCAGGGCGTGGCCGCCACCGGACTGGTCGTTCTGTCGAGAATATCGCGGCTGTGGCTGCTGATGTTGCTGAGAACGAAGAAACATCAACCAGACGACGTGCCACGCAATTGGGCATCAGCAGACGGACCCTACAGCGAATTTTAGTGAAAGACTTACACATGTTCCCATACAAAGTGCAAACAGTGCATCAGTTAATGCCCGCTGACCTTCAGTCGCGTGTGAATTACTGTAGAGCCATCCTCAATCTCAACAACGAAGTGAACGATTTTCAGTCGAAAATCATCATGAGCGACGAGGCGCATTTTCATTTAAGCGGTTACGTCAATAAGCAAAATCTTCGTTTCTGGGGCACTGAAAATCCGCGTGTGATGCACGAAAAGCCGTTACATCCACTCAAGGCTACTGTGTGGTGCGGTGTTCACGCGGGAGGAGTGATTGGACCGTATTTTTTTGAGGACGCCATCGGCAATACGGTTACTGTTAATGGCGAACGCTACAGGGCTACAGAGCGACTTCTTACTGCCAGAATTGAATGAGCTTGGCTTGGTGAACATGTGGTTTCAACAAGACGGTGCAACCGCACATACAGCAGGAGCCACAATGGATATTGTGAAGGAAGCATTTCCTGGTCGCGTAATCTCCCGGCGATTGGCATGGCCAGCAAGATCGCCCGATTTAACCATCCCAGACTTCTTTCTTTGGGGCTTCTTGAAGTCGCGGGTTTATGCCAACAAGCCTCAGACAATCGCAGCCCTTAAGTAGAATATTCGACAGGAATGCGAACAGTTATCACCAGAAATCGTACGGAAAGTTATGGAAGATGCGATAAAACGGGCACAAATGTGTATCAATACTGGCGGCAGCCACTTGGCAGATATCATATTTTCCAATTAACAGAAAAAATTGTAAAGGTCCAAATAAAGATTTTCACCACTAAAAATTTTTTTTTTAATTTACTAAAAAAGTTATTCAAAAACAAAATTGGATGATAATTTTGCGCCACCCTGTACATATAATACATAAAGTATACACACTGGATCCGAATGGTGCTCTTTCAATTTTTATACGTTCAACAAGCATTTATGGACCCAACTATTCAGGTAGATTTAGCCAATATTCATGGACATTTTTCCAGAATACCTGTAACCATACACAATCTAGAGGTTACTCCAACCAGCAAACAATTTCTTGAAGTAACACTGATGAAAATAGATTATATAAAGTAGTTAGTGGTCCTAAATCCGAAATTGATATTCTAAATACTGTAACACGTACAGTTTTCTTTTATTACAGGGGTTAGTGGTCGGATAAAAAAGAGAAGCCGACATATTTTTGGAAACCAATGTTTATTTAATATAAACATGTAAGCCATGTTACATCTAAGCAGACATTTTACTAAGGACCATCATAAAAAATATAAAATGTTACATGAAGATATACAACGACAAAATATTTCACTTTGTTTTTTGTGTTCCATATAATCATCTCTTTTTAAAAACCAACAGTAGTCGCCTAACATGGATGGGTTTTAGCATTCCTGGTATCGTATTTTGATTGTCCTGATGTCTTGATGCAATTTCTCTCCTTTTGTTTATTACTTACTGCACCTTAATTTACCGGAAAAAATCCAAAGGACATGCGACATCCTATAGGAACTCAGCTATGGGGGTTTTATAGTTCTTATGTTTCTTGTTACTCAAAGTTTTGTTTATACCTTCTTGTGCATAGCTGGGTAAAATTACCTTTTTGTACACTTTCAAGGCATGTTTGATTTTTAAAAACTAAAAGTATGGCACAAATCCGTTTCTATCCAAGCAGGGCTATACCCCAGGAGATGAAATTTCAACTCTAAAATTTTTAGACTTTTACATATTTATGCGTCGATCCGGGGACGCACTATAGATGGATTCCAGCGTCTATAGTATTGTATTTAGATTGTCCTGATGTCTTGGTGAAATCTCGTTCCTTGACAGTCATTTAATGCATCCAAATTTGCCAGAAAAAATTGAAATGTGAGTGCCAAAAATGTATTAGCCCTTCGCTACACTACCAAAACAGTTCCAAGCTGCTAATTCCTTGTCATTTAATTTTTCTTGAAAAAGAATCACTTAATCACTTTCCTTATTTGACGGCCCTTAAAGATGCCTTCTTTTAATTTGCATCACATAACTGAGGAAATATTTCTTTTAGGTACTTGAAACCATTACCTTCTTGTTCCATAGATTTAACAAAGTTTTTCATTAGTCGAACCTTAATATGGAGAGGCGGCAGAAGCACCCTTTTTGGGTTAACAAAGGGGACATATTTTATGTTTGATGTACCTAGGCCAAAATGTTCTAAGTGGCCAATCTTTCTTAATGAAATGTTCTTTTGTTTCTCGATTGTCCAATAGACACAAAAAACAAGAACACTTTGTAAAAACCCCTTAAACCCCTAGCAATATACCTCTACCACTTTTAAATCTCCATAAATATCCCACTAATACTGTTCATATTTTACTTGATTTAGTATGGTAGCTAAGTTGTCATACTTTCATTTCATTGTTAATGAATAAGTTAAAAGAATAGATGTTTCGTTTCCATTATGAAGAAAGATTGCTTTTAGGCTATATTTCGACAAATCTAGGAAAATACGCCACCCGGAAGGTAAAGTGAAATACTTGCATTTTTATCTAACAGGTGCTGCTGTTGAAATCTGGGAGTCTGAAGGTCAGATTTTTGTTTTGTTTTAACCCAGATCACGTACTACATTATTTAATTTATTTTGAGTTAAATGAAGTACACTGGTATTGAGTAAAATGTGGATCAGATCTTGATGGGGAATTAGAATCACCGGGAATCACAAAGTTGTTCAAGTTTAAAGGCGCAATCGATACCGGTAATTCTTGTCTGAGAAACCTTAGTGCAGAAGGTAAATTTGGATATTCAATATCGTCCATTCGCTTTTTTGAATACTCTTCGGTTTTAGTGATACCGAAGTAACAATCATTTTCATAATCAGTAGGTTCTCACCACACCATAGGAACAACAAACGATATAGATTTTTTCTTGCGATGCATTTACTGCACTCAATTTAGAGAGACAATTCACACAACTAACATGAGGCACGTAACTTGATCACAATTTGGAACTTAAAATAAATAAAAGATAGGCCTCATTGCCTTCTTGGGATATAGATTTAGCCTGTGACTTTCAAATATATCGTTCACATATATAACAGAACTTATCCGCTGAATTTTTGCGATATCGACGACTAAAACTTTCCATTTGGTATAAAATACTATAAAAACACTTGGTTGTATTGTACATGAGACAGAATCAAACTATATTATCTAAAGCCAGGTACAATTACTTTCAATAATCCCATGATATAAGAGAGGCAAACAGGAACTCGGAAAATGGAACGTGATAGGTCATTTCTGAGAAAAGGCGTTTTAATAACTACCTAAATGAAACACAAAAAGAGCATTTTCATTAATGTTACAAAAATCATGTCGACTTTGCTATTAATAAGAATTTTTTATCGTGTCATAGAGAAACACATAAAAGTCAAATATTTTACGAAAATATTTTTCATTAAATATACATAAATACAAGGGCCGCTGGTAATATTTCTGGAAACTGCAAAAAAAAACATATCATTTAGGACACAACTCAATTGTTTTTCAAAGAACTCGTTTCTGGCGCCACCACACTTTGGCATACACTCAAACCAACTTACGGAATTTTTCAAGGGCTACTTTAGGCTACGAAACCACTCACCACGCAATTTATTTGTGTTAATATTTTGAAACATAATGAACCACAAAATAATAAATTAGGTGAATATGGGCGGACAATTTAACATTTTTATTGGGTAGAAAATGAACGGTGCGATGTGTTGGGTGAAAGAGAGCGTTGTCATGACGAAAAATAATTCGCTAATTTCGTTTATTTCATCCATGACTTCCGTTAAGCAAGTTTTGGTATATCAATCAGCATTCACGGTTCTTCAAAAGCCAGAAAAAAATGCAATTACACCAAGACCTCGCTTAGCACTGTTTCGGTTTAACGCGGTTTTATTAGAATAGTGGTATTCCCCGAAAATTGCACCGTTGCAGCGTTGGGCTTCCCCGACATACAAACTATGTAAATGTGATGGACTTGCTTCATTCTTGCGATGGTACACACGCGTATTTTTATATGTGGTTTTAGAAATTTCCGAAATTTCTAAAACTACATATAAAAATATATATATAAAAATACAAATTTCAAATTTGTTACCATAATTGTAAAAAATCAAGAATTTTAAATAAATTGATAATTCATAATTGTAAGTACATATATATTTATGTAATATAAGTATTCATATATTGATAAATATAATAATTTTTAGTTTTTATTATGGGTGATAATAATAAACACGAAAATAGTTCTTCGAGGTGCACGTCAAACTCAAATTGGTGTTGCATTATACTTGTCGACTTCGACAATAACAACAATTCTTAAGAATAAAGAAAACATAGTCTCGTCCGCAACTACGACTACAAGTACATCTGCCACTAGAATTACTCGTTCGAGAAATTATGAAATAGAGGAAATGGAAAAACGACTTTCTATATGGATTGATGACGAAGTGCAACGTAATATCCCATTAAGCCAAGCGATTATAAAGGAAAAAGCTAAAAGAATTTTTAATCATATTCAAGGTGAAACAACTAAAACTGTTTCACAGATTTAAACGCCGAAATAGTCTTCGTAATATAAAGATTACAGAAGAAGCAGCGAGTGGAGATACAAAAGCGGCGACAGAATTCCCTACGACATTAAAAACGATTATTGAACGTGGAAACTATCCTCCAGAATTAGTTTTTAATGTCGATGAGATGGGGCTTTTTTGGAAACGAATGCCGAAAAGAAGTTATTTATCCTGTGAAGAAAAGCGTGCACCAGGATTTAAAGGCGCAAAAGATCGCCAACACTTTTGCTGGGTGGCAACGCCAATGGAGATTTTAAATTAAAACCACTACTGGTCTATCACTCCAAAAACCCAAAAGCGATGAAGCTAAATCAACTTTACCAGTAATTTGGGAATCTAATAAAAAATCATGGACAAATATGAAGATTTTCCAGAGTTGGTTTACTGAACATTTTTGCCCATCTGTGAAACGATATTGAGAGACAAAAAAACTTGAACCAAAAGCACTACTTTTAATAGATAATTCTTCTAGCCACCCTACGAATTTATCGGACTAACACAACTGCCTTAATTCAACCCATGGATCAAGGTATTATATCAAATTTTAAAGCTTATTACTTGCGGCGAACATTTAGACAGATGTTTGAAAAAACGGACGGAGAAGAAAAACAATCGATGAGATTTTTGGAAGAATTACAATCATGGATGCTGTGGAAAACATACATTTTTCTTGGAATGAGGTAAGGGAAAAATCTTTGAAAAGGGTGTGGAAGCACATTTGGCCAGATCTATGCAAGAACAATGACAGTAGAGATTCTGATGTTGATATGCACGAAATAGTGGATTTAACGAATCGAGCAGGTTTAGATGAGGTAAATGTGCAAGGACGAAATTTTGCAAGCACAGGAGAAAGTCTTTCTAATGATGAGTTCAAGGAGTTGGCGAATCAAGAAGATCGAAAAAATACCGAAAGTAGCGATTCTGAGGAAGAGCAAAAAGAACTATCAACTGCATTTTTAAAAACCAGTTTAGATATGATAACAGAGATTATGGACCAATTTATTGAAAATGATGAGAATTTTGATCGAAGTTCAAAGGTAAGAGGGGGTGTTATGGTTGCTTTGTCCACTTATAGACAACTTCTTACAGGGCATAATAGAAAAATACAAACGACATTAGATACCTTCTTAGTAAAAAAGCAGAAAGTTCAAGAATCTGAATGGTGTGAAACAATAATGATTTAGAGTCTTGTGTATTTTTATATACCCATTTGTAAGAAAACAAGTTTTTGTTGTATTGTTATAAAAAATATATTAAATGACTTTGTAAGTTCCAAAATACCTGAACAATATTTTTAATTTTCTACCCGTTCTCCCCTAACCTTATTATGTATTTACATGACGACATAACCTCGTTTAACGCTATTTCGTATAACGCTCTACCATGATGGAACGTATACCCCGCGTTAAGCGGGGTCTTGGTGTATTTGCTTCGCAGCACTGCATGGACGCATAACTTTCAAGTTTGATAGCTTTGAACGACCGAAAAGGTGCATTTATTACTTTCAGGATCGTCACCAGCTACGACCTCAGTTGAATTTGTTTAGTCTTTCTTTGGATTATTTGACACGGCCAGCCTTCTTGTTTTTGAACGTGTCTGTCAAACTGTACGAGGCAAAGCTTTCGTGCGTCGTGCAAAAACTTATTACCTTCGTGCTAATGCCCATAGACACTTCAACCTTACAGTATGTGGCATGCCGATCTAGTTCAGTTATTTCATGCACAGCATTTATATTAATAACATCAGAAAATTTTCACCCGAAAGTTTCATTTTTACGCAAAACTATTTTCATTTAAATCCTGTAACAGCAAAACTAGTTGACTTAAGTACAAATTGTCAAAATGAAGAAATGTAAAATTTAACGAAGATGGAAGTTCAAAAACGTTTTAAACTACTAGATTCTAGAAATTTTCCTATCAATCTTCATACCAATATAAATTGCAACATCCAATTACATTTGTTTTATTTTACTAAAATTTTGGTAACATGAAGGTGAGCGTATAAAAAAGGTCCTAAATTTTCTATTTTTTAATCACGCGTTGTCCGACATCTGTTTGCCTTATGGTGTTATAGAATTCATTAAATGATACTTCTAAGAATTGCTTTCCAGGTTACCTATAATTACAGTGGGCCTATATGTTTGTTCTCAGTTAGACTGAAAACATTGATATAATTTCTTTAGAGAATTTAAATTTCGCTACATGCAGATAACCACTGCCATGCTGGAAAATTGACTTTCTCAACTTCTAAATGTAGGAACCACGATAAAATTGAATTGCTTCTTGTATATAACTCCGAATGAACATCAGAGAACGCCTGCCTACTATAAGAAATACCAGTGTGTATTATAACTTTCATAAGTGAATGTACATGTTTTTAAACAAAAAGATGAAGGTCAAGATTCTCTTCACGTTATCTCCTAGTTCTCACATAACCAACCGCAACACATCTAAACGGAATCGCGATTGATCACTAAAAATAACTTGATGCTAGTCGATACTCCAGTAAAATCTTTTTCTGCATCCAATTAAACGTTGCTGTTAGAGATGTGATTAGTAAGGGAAAACGGCCATAAGCTCTTATTCCACGACAATTCCTTTTCAAGCCATCCTCAGTTATTTTATTACTCCAAATTGATTTCCGTTTGTACGATAACCAATTGTAGAGTGGAAATTAGAAAGGGCCTAAATGCCATTTTTAACGAAATTCAGTTAACAACATAGAAAGGTTCTAAATATCATACTTTATGTCATGTGAAAAGCCGTCAGTGGCAAAGTTAAAATTAAATTGTCAGGAGGTAGTAATAGATGTTGCTTGGCGTATGTGAGCAAGCGTTTTCATTTGATAGGTCCTAAGTCCATCACAGAATATTGCCAGTTTGTTTTAAAATCGGCAGGTGTTAGTTATGTGTTTTGTGTGTCTGTATATTAAAATGGAAGGATATCAAAGAATAAGAAAAGGTAAAGGTAGTGGCTCATATCATACTGAACAGAAGCATTTAAAATGGAATGGAAAGTCGTACAAAACGTATAAAAACAAAATGGTACCTGAAAAAACCATTCCCAAAGAGCAGGTTAGGTATTCAAACATAATGTTTCCCTTTCTGGTTCTAATCTTGAAAATATGTTATATGTAGATGTAAAGATTTTACATACGAAAGGCGACGTGCCCTTTGGGAAAAGTTTTATTGTCAAGATGCTAAAGCACAAGGGACGTTTTTAATGGGTTTAATGAGTATTTGTGCTGTGCAAAGAAGGCGGCACGGTTCATATGGGGATCCGCAAAACAGTCGACGTCAGGCCACTATAGCTTATTCCGTTCCTGATGGAAATTTGTTCGTGTATGTAAAAAACTTTTCCAAGACACCTTCGCTGTTAATGATAAAAGAATTCGCGTACTTATTGAGAAAAAAAAATGGGTGAAGCCTGTTATCATGATAAACGTACCAGACATGCTGCGCCAAAATATTCTGAATTTGACCGGTCGTTAGTCAAGGCTCATATTAACAGGATCCCAAGGGAAGTTGGCCATTACTCAAGATCTAAATCGGAAAAGGAGTACATTAGCCCCGACTTAAATATTCACAGACTGTTTAAAACATTTCTGCAATTGCACCCTGATTCAATAGTCACCTATAAATTTTACAGGTCTGTTTTCATAAAGAATTTTCCCAATCTGTGTTTTCACAGACCACGTGTTGATACGTGCAGCACATATGATAAACTTGACTGTCAAATCAAGGCCAACATTGAGTCAAGTCAATCTGCTAAAACTCAGCTGGAACTTCATCACCGCAAGGCCGAGAGAGCAAGAGAAGTGCTAAAAGAAGATATGATTGAGTCTCAAGAACCCGAAAGCATCAAGTGTTGTGTATCCATGGACCTACAACAGGTCATGTTTGTTCCATCACTGACCCACAGCGATATGTTTTACCTCTCACAGCTATCGTGCTACAACTTAGGTGTTCATATTGGCGATACGAATGAATCCTACATGTGTATGTGGCACGAGGGGGTAGCGTCTCGCGGAGCTAACGAAATTGCGTCAGGCCTCCTCCATCTTGCTAATCAAGGACTGATTTTTAAGAACCATTTAGTAATATGGTGTGATAATAGCGGGGGCCAGAACAAGAATAGAATTTTATTATTTACCTTGATGTTTTTAGTAGCCAATGTTGTTTTTGAGACTATCGAGCAGAAATTTCTTATCAGCGGCCATAGTTTCATGCCCTGCGATAGGGACTTTGCTTTGATAGAAAAGCGTAAGAAGGTAGCTAAGGCATATGTTCCCTCGGACCTACACGCAATAGTTAAATCAGCAAGGTACTCTCCTCCATTCAATATTGTTGACATGACAATTTCTGGCTTTTGGGACCAAAAAAAAGCTGCGGATGCTTATATTAACACCACAAAGTTAAATATAAGTAAAGCTTCAGTGATAACCATTGAAGAGGCTAATCTTCCATTTATTAAAATGAAGACCACTTTCTCTGATATTGAGGAAGGAGTGAAAGTCAATGTTTTAAAGAAAAATAAAACTTTAGCTGACCTTAGACGGGCTAACATAATCAACCTGCCGCCAGAAAGTAAAGTGTCTGAAAATAAAAAGGTTTCTCTTCGAAGCATGATTCCCTACCTTAAGAATCCGGCACACCAACGTTTCTATAAAGAGCTACTTCACATTGACGAAAATGTTTCAGAAAATCTAGAAAACGCCTGAAATTAACAATTTTTTACTAAAAAATGTCGATGACACTTACGCCCTTTCTAAATTTTGCACTTCTGTTTTTGTTTATATTGGTTATAGAACGTTATTTTGATAATAATTTTTGCTAATAAGTATGTTTTAAGTTTTGTACTACTTGCATATACCTATTTAATAAACGTTTATCAAAAAATTTTCTATGTCTACACTTAATTTTGAACTTTGCCCGTTTTGTTTTTCGCGATTATTTCTGAATTTTGTTTTTGGCACCTACGCCCTTTCTAATTTCCACTCTTCAATTATTCTATGGGAAAAACGACCTTCACGCCAATAATTCGTACACTCATTATATCAAATTGAAACTAGTAAAAAAGGTATAGAAACACAAAGATAAAAATCTCCCCGTGACTAGGCTTGCAGGCCCTTAGGATAGTAACATGGTAGGCTTCTTACCACTAGAGCCGTTCGGTAGACAAGGATGTAAACGTGGCTAGCGCTACGCACCGACCGCCTATTATTATCTCCAAGTATGGTTCTCGTCAAGATAACTTAAAATAGTATTTATCTGTGTTCCGAAAATTTGTAAAGCAGCAATAGGTGCTGTTTTAAATAATCAATATTGAAAATATTAATCATAGAAGTTTATGATATATATGAACATTTTATTAGGAGAGTTATGATATAAATATATCTTCCACAATACATCATTTTAATATAATACTCAATATAATTAATGTATTTGTCAATATATTTTTGTACCGCGGGTACAATGTGGTAATAAAAGATAGTAGAAACAAATACTGTAAATACAAGGAGAAGATACATAAGGAACAAAACAAACAAAAATGAAAATATAATGTAAATGAAAGTAATATGAATAGGTAAAATAGAAAACATATTATAAGTATACTAGAGAATATTAAAACATTTAATATTTTCTAAGTATGGTATAAACGTGTAATTAAAATCTCATCCACAAATACCTACAAGCGTTTTCCAATTAAACTATTTAGAAAATTAATGGGCAAATTCATAATAAAGGTAAACAATACATTTGGAACAACATATTTAACAAATAATTAATTTAATAATAAAAAATCAATTAATAGGGTTATTTCTTAATACGCAATTCTATATTTTCCCGTCCCTTTTAATCTGCCCGGAAACTAATTAGTTTTTTTAATGTAAAGGAAATATTGTAAAATCGGACTTAAGAATATTCCACCATAATGCGGTCCACCTGCTGTGTTTACTATTACTACTACTACTGCTAATGAAAGATCCCATTCTGATTATCATTAAAATCTCAACGTATATACAATTCATTTTACTTATCTTGACGAGAACTATTTTTGTCAGCCGGAGTCGAACTGGGATCGAAAAAAACGCCATCAGTATTATTGGCTATACCAGGATTTGAACCCGGTTCATCAGATTCATAGTCTAGTGACTTATCCACTAGACCAACATGGTTCAAATCTTTGAGAATCACTTAAAGTAGCACAGGAAAATGTTGAGAAAAAGAAGCTTTATGGTGTCCAAATTTTAGTCAATTACCTGTCAAACAAACGCAACTAAAGAAATGGAAAACTTTTGGATGCTGGAATTTATTCACTTGCATTAGAAATTTTATCCAAATGACAAAAATCATTTTTAATGGAAGGACAAAACAAAGTTGGAGTTTGCAGAAAATCACGTCATATGAAGTTATAAACAGAAAAATATCACACTTTCTCTCACAAGAAAAAGTATTGACGAATCTGAGAGTTTTGGATATAATTAACACGATTCGTGAAAAGAATTTATTGCGATACTTTAGCTATCGCAATTTCAGTTACAAGAACAAAATGTCTGAATGATTTATTTCTACTACAATAAAACCGAAATAATACTTGAGCTTTGAGAAACAAATGCTAACGTAAATATAAGTAACGTATGTTTATCTAGTTTACTTTCATATTTTGAACACGTAGCTAAAAATTCAAGGGACATAGTTGCCAATTTTAAACGAATTGATTGGACAGAAATGATTTGACTTATTTGTAAATAAAACATACACACAACTTCTCAAAAATTATATTTTTCTTCATAACATATTACAAAGAAACACTAACTACTTTTCTCAACTGTCTCAACTTAAAATTAAACATCAATACAGTAATTTGACTTATCATTTAATTAGTTGAAACTAAATAAATTAACAGATCCTGCGGTTTATAGACTTTAGTCTCGAAATCATAACCTCATATTTTACCAAAAATACCTTAAATGAAACTAGGTTTTTTTATGCCATAATGAAACAGTTGTGATATTTGAGTAGCTCACATACGTATTTTTTGTGAAGAAACAGTATCGCTAAGGGATATTCCTATATACCACCAAATCATCATTGTAACAGCATTGCTGTCATATGCCGATAGGTCCAACTCGCAACGGGCCATAGGCAACAATATACGTATGGAACGTAATGCGATGTGGCAACGTGTGTACGATGCCTATATTTGAGTGACTTTCTTAAAATTTAAATTTATTTTGCAGAATTATTGATTTTTTTACTTTTATCTTTTAGAAAACGTTATTGTTTTTTTATTACTTAAAATTACTTTATATGAAAAATAGTATACCATAAAAGTGTAAACAAAGACAGTATACATTGAAACGAATATTCATTCAATTGTATTGTCATGAAATTGAATTTGTCAATCGTTGTTAAATTTGTTAGAATGAATAGATATTTATATTTATCGGAAAATACTAATACTTAAAGCAAACAAATAAGGTGTGTAGTGTTTTGTTATAGGAATGTATAATATCCATTTCTTCCTGCATATTGATTATGCAGCTGATGCTTTCGTAATATGCTCATATTTGTATTATTTCAACTTATACTTCGGTCGATACATACCGACTTCCTTCAAACCAGGAGGAAGCTACAGTTGTAATTAAACAATACTTCCTTTTTTTTATTACCTACGGATATTCACAATTCCAAAATACGTTACAATGTTGCTTATTTTAGATTGTAATTAGCTGAATGCTGTCGCAAAACTGATCTCTGCATTTTTAAAAATGCCAGAATAGAATTAACCCCTGCCCTTATTATAATTTTACAAAGGAACAGACACGTACTTCAATTTCTACGAAAAACTAAGCCTACAGTTCATGTATAATACAGTGATAATGAAGACTGGAGCGTTTGTCGACCTACGAAGTTGTACTTTACTTGTTTATTGTTAATAAAAGGCTGATGGAAATATTACGTGAGATTTTGGTATCTGTATTATAATAACATCACGATAATAGTAGAAATACAAATATGAGCATATTACGAAAGCATAATCAATATGCAGGAAGAAATTGATATTATACATTCCTATAACAAAACACTACACCTTATTTGTTTGCTTTAAGTATTAGTATTTTCTGATAAATATAAATATCTATTCATTCTAACAAATTTAACAACGATTGACAAATTCAATTTCATGACAATACAATTGAATGAATATTCGTTTCAATGTATACTGTCTTTGTTTACACTTTTATGGTATACTATTTTTCATATAAAGTAATTTTAACTAATAAAAAAACAATAACGTTTTCTAAAAGATAAAAGTAAAAAAATCAATAATTCTGCAAAATAAATTTAAATTTTAAGAAAGTCACTCAATATAGGCATCGTACACACGTTGCCACATCGCATTATGTTCCATACGTATATTGTTGCCTATGGCCCGTTGCGAGTTGGACCTATCGGTATTTCATATATGTATAGATACACTACTATATGTGCATTAGCGTGCGGGCGCCAAAATTTACTAAATACAGTGGGTAATTGTATATATACATCGTGGTCAGAAAAATTCGGATAAGCGTCAGGTGCAGCCTGGTGGTCAGGTGGAGTTGTACGGTCCTTCGTTAACCCATGCAAAACCATCAAATTTGAAAATTTACGACTAGAATTTAGCGAAATTTATTATTAAAATTTCTTATGGAAAATCATTGCCATGAAATTGGAAAGTTGAAATGTGTAAAATTGCATTCACGTAGCTAATCGATTAATACTGATACTTTGAATTTTAACATTCCCTCGTTAATATTTTTTAAATTAAAGTGCATATGGCAAGTGCAATATGCTTGCTTGTTTAAAATAACAAACTAGTTCTTAGTGCTGTAGAATGTTCACTTTTTTATACAGGCTGCTCTTGCAATAAAAAACAACGTATGAAAAATGGAAAGATGTAATTATATAGAATATAAATTCAAAATATTTTTCCAAAATTCCCTCTCATAAGGGAGAAAATAAATGACAAAGATATTTAAAAATTTTCTGTAACGCCACTGTGCGATTATAAAAAGTATCACAAACAATATTTTAAAGTCGATCGACAATATCAAAAGGCTTTGTTATTGTCCAGCTCATCCAGCTGTTACGTGTGTAAACATACGATATAGCGTATGTGTGCGCGAGGTATTTATTATTTATTCACACTCTGATTATTTTGAATTCATAGGCGTCACGTAATACAATTTTTGGGGTTTTTAATTTCGGGGTTCGGTTCGTAATTAAATCAATATTTTGGATTTGTATTCTACATAATTACATATTTCCATTTATCATATGTTGTCTCTTTATTTCAAGGACAGCTAGTTTGAACATTTGTTATAATTTTTACATGTATTTTTGTTAAATTTTTCAAATAAATGAATAACTGGTAATTAATATAATGTGCCAGATCTCTTAATTTGAATAAAACACTTGTGGTAACATAACATTGTTAGCCATTTCATGATTCAAACTGAAGTAAATACTGATAACTGCTATCTGATTCCGTGTTTTCAAATTGACATATCTTTTAAACAGCTCATGTGGCTTAATGAAGGATCGTACAACTTTTTTGAATTAGGATTGTTGATTCAAAATTAACCATAGAATTGCTCTCTCTGGCGCTTATCACCATTTTTCTGGCTACCAAATATATACTATGAAATAAGCAATACCCGCACGCTTATGCTTTGCGAAGGTAAAATCTCGGATCCCGTTCTTCTGGTCCTACTCACATATTATTGATATCGAATGGAATTAGTTATTTATTTGGACCACTTCTATTATCTAAGCTTTTATTATAACATTATCAACAATCTTAAGATTATTAGGATTCCTATAGCTCTTATCACAGTAATGCTTATTGTAGACTTAAGACGTTTTTCCATTTTCTGAAAATGTTTGTCTTGTTTCCTCAAAATTTCAGTTAATGACATTATTTATCCAATCAAAAAATGCTTTAATTACAGTAATATGGGTGTGTTTCATCTACCGACCTATACATGTTAGTATTGATTAGGAATTCCATCTCATATAATACTTTAAGGGATACAGGTTTGCTTGTTTTTGGATGAGTCACATGATTTTCTAATTTAATAGATCGCCAGTAATTAATTCAACTTCATTTGTCTCAGTCAAAGTTTGGTGAAGTCTAAAATAAGAAAGTATATAATTAGACTGAAGTATAATTTTCAATTTATATTTGGCTTTGTGATTTAATGGGCATCTAAATATAATTACTAAGCAAACTATATACATTTTCTTCAATACCAATAAGAAGAAGACATTGCCAAACCAAGAGTTATTACTACGCCTGCGCTCGTGAACCGACTTTATATATCTGGCTGTCGCCATATAACATAAACGAGAAGGAAAACCATGAAAATCTTCTGGTACAGCAAACTACGGATTCGATCCCTATACTCCCTGCATCACGATAAGCCAGTGATTTACCACTGCGCTATCGGCCGGCTAATAATTTCTATTTGCGGTGAGAATGGCACCTATAGTTAATGAGTTTGTTACTGCATATTACATACAATATACAAATTATAAGAAAAAAATATACAAACATTAAATTTGATAAAATTTGATCATAAAAGTTACGAAGAATCGTACTAAAAGAATAAACAGGATTTGAAAGCCTCACTAAGTTAAAAAGTCGCTCGAGTGATTAGGATCCCGGTACCTGGTACACGGATGGATCGCAATCCAATCCGTACACAGATGCAAGTATATGTGGAATAGGCCATAGAAGGAAGTTATCACTAAGTCTGGAGGAATATACGACGGTTATCCAGGCTGAATTATTTGCAGTGGCAGCCTACGCCGAGGAAATTCGGAAAGCCGAGTGCGCAAACAAAAAAAATAAACATAATGACTGATAGTCAGGCGGCTATTAAAGCCATTACAAATCCATCTACCAGGTCTAAACTGTGAAACATTGTAAGCAGGTCCTCAATAGACTGGCACAAGACAATACTGTGTCTGATATGGGTTCTAAGAGGAACTTCATAGTACCAGAATCTGTATTTGGAATCGCTCAGGATTCCGATAGAAGGGAGATCCGGTTATGGCTATAAAGGGAACATAAAAAGAAATGGAGGCTAACGGAAAGTCAACTCTATACTAAGACACTACTACAGGAGCTGAACTCTAGGCTTTCGGACAACCTAATTCGTAGTAATAAAAAAGAAACTAAAATGATTACCGGCTTAATAACCTTTCAGGAAGCATCTGTACAGCATGGGTTTGGTTAGCGAGCCTTGGTGTAGGATATGTGAAAAACAGGAAGAAACTAGCCTTCATGTAATATGCACTTGTAAGAACCTCAAGGGACTCAGACAGAAACATTTTAGAAGAGATCCAATGAATCCAACGAGTTTATTCAAATTTCCCCTGAGGAGGATAGTGGCTTTTATCGAAGACACAAGACTAACAGAGTGATGAAAGATCTATTGGGGATGCTACAAAAAACACTGTGTTCAAGTCCCTGGAAAACCCAAAAAACTAGAAGAAAAATAAGCGCCTAACTAAGATTAATTTTGCCCAAAATTACTAAGTTCTATTCATGTCTTATATTTTGCAGCATTAAAAGGTGTATTCTTAACTAAATTAAATAAAATTAAACTTACACTGTATGGTGTAATCTATTTTGCCTCCTACTCTGGTATTCACATTAATAGCACTTTTAAATCTGCATAGATTCTATGATAGACATAGATCTTCTGTGATATAATACTGGGGCTCATTTCTTGTATTTTTATCTTGTTCAGCCTTTGCAAATTGATCTTCTTGTCCTCGAAAAGTTCATCTGGCATCGTACTTAATATAATTTAAAAAAACTGATCCTCTTTTTGCTTTCTTCATTTTTTTTGCCTTCACTCATGGAAACGAATATCTTGTTTCCATTAATAAAATTATTTAAATAAAATAAATTTCTCAAATTCACCGAATTTCCTTTGTAGGATCATTTTGTTTATAAGGTACCTCTTCAAAAGCATTTATTTCTAATGATTCACTGTTTTCTGTTTTCCCATATTTCAAAACCGAATCTTGAATGATCTTTATGTTGTAATTTCTGTATTTCTGAAAAATTATACTTTGCTTCATTACACCTCTTTTTAAGTTTTTATCTACTTAAAACGTAACGCCAAATTAACGTTACATTAATAAGCGTTTTGAGACCCACACATATATTCTTTCATTTTGTTTTCAGTGCGTTAGATCACACAATATTTCGGTTTTTACGTTTACGTTAACTTTATCTATGGATCTTTGTTAGATTTCTGATTTTGCTTTCTATGGTTATACAATAGATTATATTGATCAGTAAACATATTGGTATATATCTGAATAGTTTGCGCACTAGTTTTGATAGATCTTGATATAGCCCACATTCATCTAAATCACTTAATCAAATCAACATATCAATAAATGCGTATCTTTTGGTTCTCACAATATCTACAGAAGTGAACCTAATTTTAACAAAACTAAACACAGGTTGTGTCGCTAAATTCTGGATTAATAATAATTAGATGTGAGCATATTACTTCTTACGCAAGTAACTAAAACTGCTTTAGTACAATCAATTCTTGTTTTTATAACGCATTCTAATATTCTAGTTGGTTCGATATCCTCTGTTGGCTTAATATTTCGTGTTTCGACACTATTAGTCCCATCAATTCTCTTCCTCCTCCAACTTTAAATTCTGGCACTGAGGTATTGTTACAAAAATTACATAATTTATTTTCTTGCGGACTGGAACTGTTCTGCGTCTATTTACTTTTAGTTTGAATTACGTTTCTTCAATAAAGCTTCCAGAAGCATACAGATTCTAGGCAGTGCTTTAGCGTGAGATTCTGAGATGAATGGGTTATTATGAGGAGATAAAAGGCGCAAGTGATTATGAAGGATTCTATTTAACGAAATAACGTCAGTAAGTTCTCTATCGTTGCTTCTTGCAATAATTAATTAATACAATTTATTACGTTCTTGTAAACATTGCGTGTTTTTTTTGTTAGTCATAACTCATAACGAATGTCGTACAGTCTAAAAAAAAATACGTAAATAGTTTTAATTGGTGTTTAAGGAAATTAAGCAACTTTTTGAAAAAAGCATTTGGGTGACATTTTCTTCATATCTTAACCGGAACGCTTAGTATTAACCCTTTCGCGCCGTTGACCGTATTTTCCCGCACGAAAAAATTGTGACCAACAGTCGAAGACCGTATTTACCCAATTCATTGTATTTAGGCGACGATTGCCGTACGAAGCCGTCTTGCGGACGAAGTCCGCTGCTGTTTTATGTATTACATGTGTTTATTTGAAGTTATAGACAAGTTTAAACTTGCAGGTTATTCTATTTTTCATGTGTGCATTCGGCAGTAGCAGTTCTTATTTCATACTGTGTACAGGTTTTCTTTTTAAGTTGTTTACTTTATAAGAATCGGTGTTTATAGATTTACTAATATTTGTAGTTTCAACAAAACATAAAAGTAAGTAAAATACCTATATAACGTATATAATATATATGATAATATTATATTTTTGTAGAAAATGTCTCAAAATCGAACGAAATATTTAACGGAAAAAGAACTTGAACGTATTGCCCTTGATATGACACATTAGAAGACGACAATGCGGGAATTAGTAGTGGCGAAAGTGATTCCGATAAGGATATTGAAGGAGATAGTGAAGAAGAAATTATCGATGGAGTAGACGAAGAAATAAATGGAGATGATACAAATTCGACAGACGACTTCACATGGAGGTACACACCAACCTGGACTCCTCATGAATATGATTTTGATGAAAGTAATAGTGGTATTCAAAACAAAAATATTACTAACGAATCAACAGCTCTAACAATTTTTCAAGAATTTCTGAGTGAAGAATTAATTAACAAAATATTATTGGAATCTAATAATTATTATAAACAAATAATTGAGAAAGATGCTAATATGAAAAAGAATATGAGAAGTTTAGAGGCTGATGAGTTCATGTGTTTCCTAGGACTAACATTACTTATGAGTAGAGTAAAAAATTGGAAGTTCATGAATACTGGTCAACAAATACCCTAATAGAAACCCCAATGCTTACTAAAGTAATGAAAAGGGACAGGTTTAAATTCATAATGAAGATTCTACACTTTTGTAATAACGATGAACAAACTAATGATAGACTGTGTAAAATTAGTTCCATAACAACAGGAGTAAAATAAATTTGTCAAAAAAATTTTAAGCCGTACCAAAATCTCTGCATCGATGAAAGTTTACTACTATACAAAGGTAGATTGCTTTTCAAGCAATACATCCCATCGAAAAGCAGTAGATTTGGAATAAAAATGTTCATAATAAGTGATTGTAAAACTGCATATGTACAGTGGTTCAACCACTGAAATTACAAATCAGAATCCTGAATTAGGAAAGTCAGGACAAATAGTTTTAACTCTTATGAAAAATTACCTCCATAAGGGACATTCTTTATATGTGGACAATTGATATACTAGTCCATTATTATTTAAATATTTGCATCAACAAGAAGTAAATGCTTGTGGTACTGTTAAAAAAAATAGGAAATACATGCCAGATTTTTAACAAAAATTGCGAAAAGGAGAAGTAATTTTTAATTCGTCTAGACCAATCCTTGCAATAAAATGGTGCGATAAGAGAGAAGTTCATATGTTAACAACCATGCATGAAATATCAATGACTGTTACGGCAAAAGTTGATAAAGCAATAAAAGAAAATGTTCAGTAACCTACTGCAGTGCTCGAATATAATAAAAATATGGGTGCCGTGGATAAATTGGATATGATGCTAAGTGCTATAAAAAGTACCAGGAAAACCATCAAGTCTTTTTCCATCTTGTAGATATTTGCATCTACAATTCTCACATTTTATATAATATTCAAAAAAAGATGCAGACTCCATTAGCAGATTTTCAACTGGAATTAATTGAGCAAATATTTTAAAAATACAACAACCTTAATAAATCTATAACAATAGGTCGAGCTCATGTTAACAATCCATTAAGATTAACAGGACGGCATTTTGCTAATAAAATTCCTACAGAAGAAGGAAGTAAGCAGAAAGTAAGAAGATGCGTTGTCTGTAGCAAGCATAAACTGAGAAAAGAAACCTCATATTATTGCAAGGATTGCAATGCACCTCTTTGTGCAATCCCTTGCTTTGAAATTTATCATTGTAAGCGTACTTACTAAAAAAAAAATGTTAATTTTAATTAGGTACTCTTATTATATTGAAATAAAGTATAAAATTTATAAGCTATTTTGTTCTTATTTTTACTTTTCTATTAATTATGAAATTTAAACATACGTTTCTAGTTAAATACAATATTCAAGTAAAGACGCCGGTGAACGTACTTTTCCGATACATGTATGCTATAACGACGAAGACCGTTCGATTCCGAAACCTCATAAATAGCCCGTCTTATGGGCATTGCTAATGGAAAAATAGCCCGTCGCGAAAGGGTTAAGCGACCTTTTCTACAAATAAAAACAAAGTTTTGTGGACAATTTCTTTAAAAGCAACTTTTTGTCAATGGCGTTCATATACATGAATCGCGGGCATGATGTATGCATACATACATATATTGGCCATCATAACATCATGCATCATGATATTTTTCCAGAGACAGTCATAATACCTTCTTTAACTCTAAAAGTTCATATTTGCTTTACCAGGCACGCTTTATCTTAACCAACATTAAATCACCAAAGTTGAAAATTGAACTTTTTTAATTATAATTCGTTACACTTAATCAGTAACGCGCCAAGTATCTTCGGCGCCGTCGTGCGAAATACTGATAGGCGCCTTTACCCTATATGTATTGAGCCAAAATTACCAGTCATTCTCCCACAGTTCAACATTGAAATTTATGACGAACTCTTTAGACTTGTTATAATTGTTTTATGTAAATTTGTTGATTTGTTGTAAACTTTCAAAAAATGTTTTTAATATTTTTAAAATTTAACTTATCACAAGTGGCCGTAGGCGCCTTTAAGGCCTTGGCGCCGTTGTGCGCTGCACGACCTTGCCCAAATGGACGGCGCGTCACTGCACTTAATGTTGTTTCTTGTTTATGTAAAAAATGACTACAGTTCCAAAAGATTTTTATGTTACACTGATAATATCATGGCATACATTATATTATCATGATCAATGTCACTAATGCCAATAATTCTTTAATAATAATTTTTTTAAACATATTCTTTCTTATTATTGTTGCTGATATTTGAATTTTGTAATACAGATTCACAAGATTTCTATGCTGCATTATTAGTTATTAGAATCTAGTTCTGATAAATAACAATAACTAATTAATTTCACAGATTTATACTGCATCATAGCATAAAATTTTTGATAAGATTAGATATCCAATGTTGGTGCTGTCTTGATTCCAAGCAATACCCTAAACAACGAATACGGCCTGAGACGTCCCGTACAAGCGGTGGCTTAATTTTAAACCAGTAAATGTTGGTTGCTCCTTCCGCTGAACTACAACTTTGTAAGATATTAAAAGAAAGTTTTAGAACTAAATGAAGAAGTAGACAAGGAGATCTACTCAACCCGTTGCTATTTATTATGGACGAAATCAAATGAGATAAACAAAACTCTTTTTTATTCATATTTGCCACCAACAAGAAAGGCCTTCAAGAGAATGGGTGCAATGTACGGAAAAATATGGACTTTAAGTAAATCTCCAAAAGACGGTAGCAATGGAATCAGCAAATAATAAAAAAGAACAAATACAAGCTAGCATTGAAGAAGCAGAAAAATTAAAACACTGAGGATATATGAGAATATAACTGAGGAGCAATTACAAGACCACATGACAGATTAGTAGAAGAAATTAGGAAGCGAATAAATAAGGTAAAACATTATTCAATAAGAAAGGAATAACAATGGCAACAAAAACGAAGATTCTCAGAACAAACAATTTTAAGCAAAAGAAACGTTTGGAAAAAAGAAAGACAATATCTAGAGACAGCGAAATAGGCTAGACTAGATAAAATCATTAGAAAACAATTAAAAATAGAAATACACAACTAACATACGAGGGAAGATCAGTAAGTACCCGTGTTTGAAGACAGGTGGCGCTGCTGAGGAAGTTGGCATTACCGTCGTGTACTACCATCTGTCAGACAACATCATAATAAATTTCAGACTGATTCATAGGTTAGTTTTTATTTGGCAGCCAGTTGTATCACACGTGTTTCGTGTTTCTCGATAAAATGGAAAAAGAGCAATATCGATCCGTAATTCGCTTTTTATTTTTGGATGGAAAAACATGCGAAGAAATAAAAGCGAAGTTGGATGCTGTCTATGGGGACCCTTCATCATCTATGACAACCGTAAGATATTGGTTCAACGAATTTAAACGTGGTCGTACATCTGTTTTTGATGAGGAGCGCCCAGGCCGCCCGGCAGACGTGGTTACCGAGGAAATCGTTGAACATCGTCGACATGATTCTCGCTGATCGCTGAACGAAAGTGCGCGAAGTAGCAGAGGCCGTAGGCGTGTCGTACGGAACGGCAATTAATATTTTACATGATAAGTTATCGGTGAGAAAGGTGTCGGCCCGATGGGTGCCGCGATTACTTACGGTGGACAACAAGCGGATACGGTTGTCAATGTCGAAGCAGTGTTTGGACCTCTTTAAGAGAAATTCGCAGGAGTTTTTGCGTCGAGTCGTCACCGTTGATGAAACCTGGATCCATTATTATACGCCAGAGTCCAAGCGACAGTCAAAACAATGGATTTTTCGGGGTGAATCTGCTCCGAAGAAGGCAAAGACGGTCCCATCTGCCGGAAAGGTCATGGCCACGATTTTTTGGGATTCCGACGGAATAATCCTCATAGACTTTTTGCAGAAAGGAAGAACGGTCACGGGGCAGTACTACAGTGAATTATTGGACCGATTCGATATAAAATTGAAGGATACACGGCCCCATTTGGCGAAGAAAAAAGTGCTGTTTCACCACGATAATGCACCAGCACATTCATCCAGAATTGTCGCGGCAAAGTTGCATGAACTGCACTACGAATTGCTGCCGCACCCACCGTACTCGCCTGACTTGGCTCCCTGCGACTTCTTTCTGTTCCCCAACATGAAAACGTGGCTCATGGGAAAAAGATTCAGCTCAAACGAGGAGGTTATCGTCGAGACAGAAGCGTGTTTTGCAGAGTTTGACAAATCGTATTTTTTGGAGGGGTTAAAGAAATGGCAGAAACGTTGGGAAAAGTGTATTGTACTAAAAGGTGATTACGTTGAAAAATAAATAAAAAATTTGTGAAAAACTTGCGTCTTCTTTCCTAACACGGGTATTGATCCACCCTCGTACATATTGCTATGCTAAGTTTGATCGGAGTAATTAAGAGGAAGTTTTTTCATTCACTCAGCTGTCAATATTTCAGTGAATATTTTTGCCTCATGTATTAGTGTAAAATACAGAATCTTTATGCTTTATAAAGATAGATTTTTTTTCTTTTTTTTTATTTTTGTATTAAATATTCAGTTTAAATTTTTATCCTGTGTTTTATTTATTTTACATACCAATATTGTTGTTCAAGCTCAATATATAAAATAAGTAAATATTTGTGTGAACTTTTCACTGGCTCCTAGTATATTTCACAGACACGATTTTCCTTATTGGAACCAGAGAAGTTAGAAGTCTTATATTTGAAAATCCACCGGCTGAGAAACCTAGTTGGCAAAACTAGTTGTGGATGGTGGCGTATTAAATCTACAAACCACTATTCATAGCAATATGTATAGTTAGGATGAATGAACAGTGGAGAAAACTCTATAGAAAACAGAAATAAATGCAAGAAGAGGAAAAACTACCCAATAAGGAAGTGCAATGCAGAAATTGCAGTGATATTTAATGGAAAAAAACATTATCTCAACACCGATGGTAGAAAAAGTTGAGAATAAGTAGGTGCTTATTACCACTTTATACCATAAATCACCCAAAAAAACAGCCGGCTTGTGTTAATATTAAAGTAATTACAATATTTGATCCTTAATCTACGAGGGATGTCCGGTTCCAAAGGTACATTTGCGCGGCACACCGCGTACGTCGCTCCGATCAGGTTGAAACTTGCACGCATTTTAGATGCTGGGTGGCTATTGTCATTGCCTTAAGTTCAGTACGATGTGTGCAGTGACAGCCTCACAATGTCAGTTCCGATCGAAACATACTCCAAGTTTGAAGTGCGAGCGGTCATTCGTTTTTTGCATGCAAATAATGAAACACCTACCGAAATTTATAAAAAAAATACTGAAGACTTATGAAGAAGGCGTTATGAGTTGAAAACAAGTTAGTGTTTGGTGTAAACAGTTCAAAAATGGACTCACAGCTCTGAACGATGATCCCGAAGATGTGCGAAAAAAACCATCAACAACGAAAACGGATAAGAATCAATTAAAGGTCGATACGCTGATTCGAGAAGATCGTCGGTTGAAAATACGGGAAATTGCTCTACTGACAGGAATTCCTAAAGCTCTGTTCATGAAATCGTATCTGAAATACGCTATCGAAAAGTGTCCGCGAGATGGGTACCAAAACTGTTGACCGACCAATACAAAATACAACGAATGGCGGCGGCAATGGAACTTTTAATGCGCTATCGTCAGGAAAACGGATTTCTAGAGTCTATAGTTACAGGAGACGAAACGCAGGTATACCACCATACCCCCGAATCGAAAAAACTCGATGGCGTGGAAGCATCCGAGTTCACCAACACCGAAAAATTCAAAGTTCAGCAGTCTAAAAAGACAATGGCAACTGTGTTCTGGGATATGCAAGCCACCAAAATCGACAAATCAGCAGCGATATTTATTGTCAAACTCTCGAAAAACTACACCAAGACGAAAGGAATCAGGTTGTTGCATGACAATGCAAGACCGCACACCTCAAATCAGACGAAAGCCTGGCTTCAGAAACATAATTGGGAAGTTATTGTCCATCCGCCCTATAGTCCAAACCTAGCTCCTTCTGATTTTCATTTGTTTGGGCCGTTGAATGCTCATTTGTCGGGTAAAAGGTTTGAAGACGACGACGAACTTCAAGATGAAGTATGGCAGTATTTTAGAAATTTGGATGGCACCTTTTACGAAGAGGGTATACAGAAGCTTGTGCCTCGCTGGGATAAGTGCCTTAACATTGGCGGCGATTATGTTGAAAAATAGCTAACAGTTCACGGTTTTACTTAGTGTATGTTTGATTCCTATAAATAAAGTAGTCTATCTGTAATTCACAAATGTGGACATCCTGGACAAACTGGACATCCCTCGTAGAACGTGTGTGTTCTATAAAAATACGGTTAAATAACATCTGATACATAACTGATTTTAGAAATTGCTACTTTTATCGCTTTCTTGAAAAGATTGCGAAGTTTATCTATATTTAGGGTATCAAAGAAGTTCTAAATATACAAGTGTCCTTGAAATAAAAAGACAATGTATGAAAAATAGAAAGCTGTAATTATATAGAATATGAATTCAAAAAACTGTGAGTCAATTACGACTCAATTCAAAACTCCCTGAAAATTGTAGCATGTTCCGCTTATGAATTCAGAATCTGTTTACATACGTAACAGCTGTCGATGTTACAAAAACTATAACATCCTAGATGCTAAGGGGGTTGGATAATCTGGTACAAAAGTCGGGTGTTAAAAATGTATACTTTCTTGTGAATTTTTAAAAATGATATATTGAAGGAACATGTAAGATGTGTGCTCTACGAGGATTTAACGTCCTATTTGGTCACACTCTATATTTAATTGAAAAATTGTATCGAACGTATGTAACGATCGACAACTGAACGAAACTTAAAGCGAGATCGACAATAACAAAACTATTTTTTTATTATTGGCTTTCAATTTTAAGGTATCGTCTTTTATAATATGGCGTGACAAAAATTTTCTAATATTTTTGTTATTTTTTTTTTGAGAGAATTTTGGTTATATTTTCTATATAATCTTTCTATTTTTGATACGTCGTCTTTTTACTTAAAAGGCATCCGGTATATCATCCAATCTGTTGCTTTGTAAGAATCTATGCTTTTTTATTACTGTGGCAATTTAGTCTGCTAAAAATTGTTTCAAATTTAGAAATATTTGTTTTATAAAAGTCTGGCTGCAAATAATTTTGAATTTTCTTAGCTTTATCTTCATTACCATCTTTTAACTTTCTTATTAAGCTGCATACTAATTCAATTTTCTGAGTAAATTCCACATCTTTTTAGTAAAATGTATAAAATATATGTGTTTTGTCATCTTATTCCATATTGCTCTGCTAACCGAGTATGTATGTAAGTTTGTGGTCATGACAGACTTAAAATTCATTGTATAATAATTAGATACATATATTATCTAATACTTTCTCATCACTTGAAATATTTCTTAAAAAATCAACACGATTTAGACCTTGAAATAAAATTTATTGGGATTTATTTAATGAGAATTTTCGTTTCTTTTGTTGTAACCTAGATTCCAATACTTCACACCTGTCCATCAAAAATTTAAATAAATCATTTACTGTGGCTAAATTACTTCCTCTAGAAGATTGTTCCCAGAGTTTTTTAGTTTCGTCGTCGAATTTATTACTTAATATATATACTAATGGAACGTCCCAATGTTCTACTGGCAACTCTAATGCTTCTAATGGTTCGATATGTTTTAAAAATTCATCCATCAATTGACGCAAAGACGCAGCCGAGTCTCCGGAGATATTTTCTAATTCAAACAAAGCTCGCATATGGCTATTTACAATCAATTGTTTGTTTTCAAATTTATCTCTCAATAATTTTAAAGCTACTTTGTAATTATCGGAAGATATATCCAAAGATGCAATAACTTCGATTGCAGGACCTTTTAATGACATGAATAAATACACTAATTTTTGGACATCTGTTAGTTCCGACTTGTTGTGAACTAAATGATTAAAACCATCGTAGAATCGGAACCAATCCTCGTAACTACCATCGAATTCCGGTAAATCTATACTAGGTAATTGTACAGTATCTGTTTCGGATACATCAGTTGAAGGACAGTTACTGGGAACACTTGTGGAAGACGAAGCAATTACATTCACATCGATACCCTTTAATAACACTTTAGCTAATGATATCGCCTTGTAATAAATATTTTCGAATTCCTCCCGTTCTTTTTGATTATTATCGCTATCAGAACCTCCTAACATTTCAATATCGTCTTGTAATTTTTCAAAATCTTTAAGTAATCGGATATGATTTTCTAACCTTAACTCTAATTCTGTTTGTTGTGATTTCTCGAATGTCGACATAAAATTCATGAATCTCGTTAGTGATGCTTTTAGCTGTTGTCTTTTAGAGATTAAATCTTGAATATTTCGTTTGCTTTTTAACAGCGATGTCATTGTACGACTAACGAAATAATCGCAATGATGTAAACGCGACAAATAGATAATGTAATAGTACATATGTTTCTAATTCAATATAATTTATAATTAAATTGACGTTATTCTGTTCTAGAGAAGGAGGATTGAAACTAGAGAGGGAGGATACTCACGTTTGTGTATTATTTTGTTCTGGTCACTCACTCTACTTAAATAAATTATAAGAAATGCACTTGATTTATTTACTACTACTACTAGTGAATAGAATAGATTCAACTCAAAGATATAGTATTACATATAAAGTAATCAATCACGATAAAGAATATTGTTTACATACTGACGTGTCTATCGCAATTATCGAATATAATGCACATAACCTTACAATGCCTTGATAAAAATGTGTTAACCTGACTCCACCTAGTTAGTTCGATAGTGACAGCGCAAGTTGTATAGCGCATATATAACTGTAAAATGGACTTTCTATTTGAGTCTTTTCATTGAATATAATTCATTGTATGTGTACTCTTTAAAATCTTGCGCATTATGCTTCATGTTCACTGAAAAACACAAAATAAATCGAGAAGTTGTAGATCAGGGGTGCTCAGACTTTTAGGAATTGCAATCTATCACAAAACATTTAGGTGACCAAGCGATCGACACGTATGTATAGCAAACGCCAATTAAGTTGGCGCGAGGAGGGGGTGCGCAGAGAAGCCGTTTTTAAAAATGTCCACCCCTACTACTCAAGTAATTGTCAGAATACATTTGTCATTGACGTTTGACGGAAGATAATGTCTTTCCTAGGGGATCATAAAGTGATACACGCTCAGAGGTTAGAATTATCTGACATTTGATGTAAAACCAAATACAAATCTCCCCACTACTTCTAATCCTGCGCGAACTTACCCCTCCTCGCGCCAACTTAATTGGCGTTTGCTATACGTCTACCGACTACTAGAAGTAGCCTGGTTACAATTAAAAAAAAACCAGATTTATGAAAATGATTTATTACAATTACTTATATAAATACAAAGTATATTTATACGTGTATAAGTTAAACATCTAATAAAATTGCAACGCCAGAAACTTTATTTAGTCACTGCTTTCGTTTAGAATTTAGATGTTGATGCATGGCACTCCATATCATCCATAAACTTATCGAAGGGCGGTTCGTAATTACTGAGTGCCAATCGCAGACATGCTGAGAGATGTTCGTCAGTTAGTCGATTGCGAAATTGCGTTTTAACAATTTTAATTTCTGAAAATGCAGACTCGCACAAGTAAGATGATTGGAAGAATCCTGTTAACTGAAGAGCTATTTGTTTTAAACAAGGATATTTGTTGTCGGATATGAAAAACCAAAACTTGGCATCAGTTGCTCTGGCTTTGAGATGTTTATCTGAAATTATCTTCAATATCTCATTTTGTACTGAAGAGATCTCCATATTGAAAGTGTTTGATATTTTAGTAGCAATTTTTCTCAATATCTTCACCAGCCATAAGCCATGAAAGTTTCAATATCCATCAGTTGCTTAAAATCAGAGAAGCGTCTTTTAAATTCACTCTGAATGTTTCTTAGTTGTGTCTCGTAATTGTCATAATTTGTGACAACAGGAGAATTTGCTCTTCTTTTCAAAGCTGGAAAATTTGTATAGTCCTTTCTGTTTAGCTGATTAACCAGCAGCTTCAATTTATTTATATAAAAGCGTTTGTTGCGCTTACTATATCAATAATGGTTTTATTTTTTCCCTGTTAGAACTACAGGGAAAATGATTTGTCACATCCAATAGGAAATCTAAATCACGGAGCCATTCTTCATTTTTAAATATCTCAGTGTCGTTACCTCGTTTGCGAAGAAAAGAAATGATTTCAGGTAATAGTTCTTGAAGTCTCTCTAAAGACTCCGCGGCTCAACCATCTTATGTCTGTATAAAGAATGAAATCGGTGTGCTCGGCAGAGTCATTAGCTTCCAATTGCACTTTGAAGAGGCGTCGTTACAAGCTTCGTGCACGGATTGAGTTCACGATCTTTGTGGTAATATCCACATCATTCATATTTAGTATTTTTGAACATAGAACTCGCTGATGAATGTTGCAATGAAATGCTAAAAATGATCATCGTTAGTTCGATACAATGCAACAAATCCAATTTGATTGCCTGTCGTTGATGTTGCTCCATCAGTTGTAAGGAGTTTGTAAATCGATAGCTTATATTGTATTACAAAATTTAGGAAAACTTTCTTAATATCTTCTCCGCGAGTTCTTTCTTTCAGAGGCAGCAACGTTAACAATTTTCCCTTAGCTGACATGTCAGAAAATACCATCCGAATGAAAATACATAATTGAGCAGTATCAGTCATATTGGTGAACTCATCAAACTGCAAAGAAATTTTTTTAGTTTGGATGCCAAATCTGTGTTCATGATTTCGATACGTCTCGTAATAGTTTGGCGAAATAATAGAACATCCTTGATAGCAGATATAATCTCTGTTTTATTTTTGAAGTCATCAAATAATTCATTCGCCGCTTCAATAAATGATTCTTTTACTATGGCTCCTTCTTCAAAAAGTTTCTTGTGTTGCGCCAGTAACTAGGAAATTTTAAAATACACGATCGTTGCAGCTGAAAATCTGATGAATATGATGTGTTCGTCAGATTTTGACGAATGACGATGAGAGACGATGGGGATGAGAGAAATTTGGGCAAAGATGGTTCCCAAAAAACCTTTCATAGAACCAAAAAGACATTGGAAGATGCCTTGACCTTTTAGAACCGATTGAAAATGATTCCCATTTTCTAGAACCTGTCATTACTGGTGACGAGTCTTGGGTGTTTGAGTACGACCCGGAAAATAAGCATCAGAGCGTGGAATACCACACTTCAGCCTCTCCAAATGCATACTGATTTGCTTTTTTGATAGCCAGGGAATCGTCTACAAAAAGTTTGTGCCTGAAGGCTGATGGCCAATCAATACTTTTACCAAGTGATTCTTGAAAAGCGTCATGCGTGTGAGACCTAACATCAAGAACAACTGGGTATTCCATCATGTATTAAATATTAAATAACTACGGTTGTCTGTCAATAATTGTCAAAATCTGATATCAAAGATAGTAATTTACACTTGTGGACAAAAAATTCTGAACACTGAAGTAAATGTCTTTTATCAAAATTAGAATTCCTTTTTCTTTTGTTTTTTTTCTACAAGATATAAAATATTATCTATGAAATAAGAATTAGAAATTAAAGAAGATACGAAACATTTAATTTTTCAGAATAGTCAACAGAAAAACAAAAATAATGACGAACCCAAAAAAATCTTGGTGTGCTCTTTTGCAGCTGTTACCTGTTGTGTTGAAAGGTGATTTGAACTGTCAGTACTGACACTTATTGATTGACAAAATGCAAGCAGAAAATGTAACCCGAGAAATAGCTTTGAACGAAGATGGACATTTCGATTCTTCTGTCCAGATAATTTTAAATAAAAAATTGGGATCTTCTTGTGTTTTAGTTATAATAAACTCGCAATACTGAATTCTTTTATCTTGATCTCCTGGACGAAAGTCCGATTGGAAAGAATAAGGATGCATTATATTTCTCTTTAAAATCCTTTGATGTACATGAAATTCCTACATCTGAAGACGCTTCCGGTATAAAACTGGTTGGATGCGCATGAAAATATCCCAAAACAACGATTTTATTAACTTCGTCGCCCGCAATCGGTTTTGGAACTGTCTTCTTGACTAGAATATCAAAGCGAATGAAATTTGACTCTATTCGCTTGAATTTAGTTTTATTCATTGCTGGTAAATGTGGGTATCTTTCATTAAAAAGTCGACATGTTCTTTCAATAATTTGAAGAGATTCACCATGAAAAAATAAATAAATTCAAGATATCTCTATTCGAATAAATATTTAATTCGTCTGGCATATTTGTGAACAACATAAAACTAGTTTTCCACGAAATAGTCTTTGTGCCAATTTTGACAGATAAGATTTAATTTTCAAGGCTTACTACTACGATTTTTCTTGATAATGCTCAATTTAGAAAATAATCATTAATAACTCGAGAACTATGAGAGATAGACATAGGGAAACCTATATCTGTACGATTTAAAATATTTATCTACTTACTATGGCGTGCTCATCTACAGACTGTTCCATTTAAAAAAATCGAATTTTCTTTAATTAAAGATCACTTAAATAATCAATGAATTTTGAACACACTGTTAGAGATTTCTTAGATGTTTAGACATGGCTCGTGATCTTATACATTTTGCTGTCTCCAGTATAAATAATACATTGAAAAAACAAAAAAATTCACAAAAATTAAAATAATTCAAACATTTTTTACAAAAGAAACCTTAATATAAAGTTTTATAGTACTTTATAAGAAATCTAAAAAAGCAATAAAAAATATGACATTTCATTTAAAATATCGAAGTTGGCTATGACTTCCGGTATAACCGAAAGTGGTTCATGAGTGTAAATATTTTATTTTAACACATCAAGTATCAAGATTAGGTGCCCCAATTTTTCAAAAGTATCCTAAGGTGGTAACATAGAAAACTTCTAATGAACGGGTTACATGAAAAACCCTATATACATATTGCAATTGTTAATTGCAAATTTTGTAAATGGAACGACTTTTGGATAATAAAAAATTATTACTTACTATTCTATTGTCTCTAAGTGAATTTTCTGACGGATTGTCCTAAATTTTTGATGACTTTAATGAGATATATAATCTTGTTTATTATTAGTAGTAAGACATAAAAAAAAATAATTTCTTGCCTTCTTTTTGGAAAATATTAAACCAATAAATTTAAATTCGTTGTTGTTTTATCGTTTATTTAAAAGAAAACATTTTTCTCTAATTAAGAAATCCATAACATTATTATACATCATTATTTATAATAATTTAACATTTATAAATACCGAATGTACCACATTCATTTTTATTCTTTTTTAGCAGGAACATTTCTTTTATGATTAAATATCGTCCTCATTAAACTGGAAACTCCATTGTGTCTTCGCCTAGAAAAACACAAAATAATATTAATTCACTAAAAATGCTTTATCCTTATTACTATAGTAATTTGGTTCATACCTTTTTATTTTTCCATTATTTTTAGGAGCTTCTGTAGAATTCACAGTTGGAGTTATTTCACTAGTTTCTGTAGAATTATGCGTGTTGGAGTTGCTCGGTTTACTAATTTCAAACTCGTCGGAAAAGTCAAAATCATCTAGAGCGCCGCTCAATAGTGATTCCAACGGCGTAAGGGCAATGAGAACACCATCTATGTTAATTCTGTAATTTTCCGATCCATTCTGTCTTTGATCAATTATAATGTAATCTTCGTTAGTGTCGTTCTTTTCATCTTCTAAAAAGTTTTCTACCGGTAAACACCGTAAGTAGGAAACTCCGACAACGAAGAAACAGATTGTGGTTAAGATTGATCGGCACATCGCTACTGTCAATTTACTAATCCGCGCCGAATGACTTCTTGAGGTCGAATAAAAGAGATTCGAACGGCAAAGCTTCCGACAAAACTGACTTATTTTATGTCGTCTGGTTACACCTGGTGATCTGCTTTTACAGGTTCCGAGGACTTCAGAGTTGAGATTACAGTTAGACGTTTAAACAACGCATGTGGACGACTTTGCGCTTGTTGATGGTGTCAGATTATTTTTTTTTTGTAATTCTCTTAACTGTAATACATAGCAGTCAAGTTTTCGCCGAACGTTTAATTATTCGAAAGGTTAAAACTTGAAAAGAATGTTAAACATTAAAGATATATTTCCTGTTTTTAACATAAGTACCTACTATTCTTACAGCAAATTCCAAAAATTTTAAAAAATATGCTCAATATCGAATAAACTTGTATAGAATACTACTTTTAAGACGGAAAAAGGTCACAGCCTTTAATTGAACATAAGCACTTGCAAGCACCTAGATAAACAACGATTATACCATGCCTTGAATTAAATTTGTATCCAGAGTAGTCCATAATTTTAATATAAATTTGTTGACATTGAAAAATATTGAATCACACTAAGTAAAATTTTAACAGTTGTCTTAATGTTAACTCGTTAAAATGAATAAGCAAAACATTGAAATCATATATCATCCACTATACGCTCATTTAAAGATGCAAACAAGCCGGCTGTTATGAATCAATTAAAAACACGAGCTAAATAGTTGCGATGTCGATGAAATAAATATGATTAAAAAATTCCTTGTGAAGAAAGCTGTAAAATGACATCACACATAATATAATTTGGATGAATTTCTCACTAATAATTGTAATTGTGGCTATTAAAATATGTCAGTATAATATAATACGGTATAATTTCGACATATAGAGAAAATAGCTCGATTATAAGTTAAAACATTAACTAAGAAATAATTAGAATAGATGTCGTACGTGATTCTTTTTCTTCGTCTGATTCTTTGGGTTGCTCGTTGTACCACCCCCAACAGAACTCTCTCCGTTAGTCTTGTGTCCTCGATAAAAGCCACTATCCTACTCAGGGGAAATTTCCGAACTGTTTCTATCCGAGTCCTTTCAGTTCCTCACAAGTGCATATTACATGAAGGCTAGTTTCCTCCAGTCTTCCACATCTCCTGCACCAGGGCTCGCTAACCAAGTCCATGCTTCTTTAATGGACAATGTCCTGTATTAAGCCTGTAATCATTTTAATTTATTTTTTATTACTAGGTAGTAGGTTGGCTAAATGTCTAGCGTCCAGCACTCCTAGTAGAGTCTTAGTATGGAGTTGACCTTCCGTTAGCCTCAATTTCTTTTTATGCTTTCTTTCTAGCCATAGTCAGATCCCCCTTCTAGCGGCGTCCTTGGCTATGAAGTATCCTCTTAGAACCTTCCTTGGCCAGTTCGTCGGCTATCTCACTGCACTTAATCTCCTACTGTCCTGGCACCCATATAAGTGACACAGTATTATCTTGTGCCAGTCTATTGAAGGCCAGTTTGCAATGTTTCACCAGTTTAGACCTTGTAGATGGATTCCTATTGGCTTTAATAGCCGCCTAACTATCAGTGATTATTTTTTCGTTTGCGCAGCCAGCTTCCCGAATTTCCTCGGCCCAGGCTGCCACTGCAAACAATTCAGCCTGAAAAACCGTCGTATGTTTCCCCAGACTTCACAATATCTTCCTTCTAGGGCACGTTTCGCATATATCTGCACCTGAGCCCCGAGTGGTTCATGATTAATCCATGTACCAGGTGCCGGCACCACAATCGCTTGAGCGATTGTTTGCCTGTTCACTGGTCGGTATAGATATATTCGGCTTAGCTGTAAATATAATCTCAGGTGCCATACTCTTCGCCGGAATTTGTAATATCGGCTCTCCCAGTATAGTCCCTGTAGTATCTGTATGGCCCCCTATAACCTCATTAGGACACCATAAGACATTGATCCTCAGCCTCGAGATCGTAGCCATGGCCTTCGCTTTCACAAATAGTTCCAGCGGAGGGAGACTCACGAGGGGCTCCATGAAGACGGTTCCTGTGCTGTTCTTAGCTCCCGAGATTCCAAATAAAATCTGTCGCTGGAGAGTCGTAAGGAGCCCCGCTGATGATTTCAGCTTCGTCCTCCACCACCAGACAACTGCCCCATAGGTAATCGTTGGTCTTACTACTACTGTGTACAACCAGTGTACCACATTTGGTTTTGGTTTTCGGGACAGCTGTTCGGCATCTCTTTGACACTGTGCTCCAATTCAGTTTTATTAGTTAGTTCTAATGTTTGTCCAAATAGCCTTAGGCTGCCCAGATTAGTTAGTTTTCTCATGTTGGTAAAAGCTACCAACTTGGTTTTGTGTGGATTGACAGTTAATCTCTCCTCAAACACCATCTCTCCACGATTCGCAGAGCATTTCGCATGATGCTAGCCACTGTCCCCGGTAATTTCTCCTGGAACACAATAACAACATAATTGTCGAACCCCTGCGTCCATATTCCCTGGTCATTTAATGTTCTGATAAGATTATCCACTACTAGACTCCATAGTAGTGGTGGCAATACTCCTCCTTGAGGACGCCCTTTTGTTGTCCTCATGGAGATCGTTTTGTTTTACATTTGGGCATGAACTACTCTGCTACGAAGCATGTTATGAACCCAATTGCATGTGGCTCTTTATTTTTCGATCTCTTAAAGATCGAATAATGGAGAAAGTTGAGATATTATCGTACGTACCGTTCGATATATAATTTCTCGTAAGGGTCATTATGACCAGAGTGATACAAAGGAAATGTTTCCTCTTGCAAATAAGAAATATACACGAAAATGGTTAGAAGTTTTTAAATATTTTATGTTCGATATATGCATTTGCAAACATAATTTAAGGATAAAATTAAAAACGTTCTTGAATGAAGGGTAAGAAACAATATCCTATATCTGTTTGAATTTTTTTCGGGACTTAAATTCTTCGAATTTCACACTGACAAGGTTCAAGTTTCTGCTAGACCATATGTATCTTAAGGTATCTTTGGAATATCTGCTAGAATTTTTCGAAAACAAACTTGTTAGAAACAACCAATTTCCTCCAAGATCGTGCGATTAAACACCTTTAGATTATTTTGTGTTTCGAGATTAAGAGACAATGTCAGCGAATTAATGAAGATATGCTGATTCATGTCTTCGAATATATGAAACGTTGTATTAATTTTATGTTTAAATGTTGATACTCGAACATCTGTTGTGATAAATTTAATAAAATATATTGTCCTTGTATATTTCATATATTATACCCAGTATTCATTTAATTGATTAATTGTACCATAATAAACGTAAATTTTCTGTGTGACTTTAAATGACGTTTTATTTAAAGTTCCATTCAAGAGATTTAAGTACAGAAATGTGTTTCATAGTCTATAGGTATATGCCAGCGATATGAGGATTTTTGAGATATTATTATTATGAATTTTCTGTGAAAAGGTTCAGAGAGCGTTTGTTTGCAAGAGATTTAAAATACGAAAAATAACATAAAATAATGAAAATAAATTAGAACAAAGTACTCACATTTATGGATTAAAACATAATTAATCCTTTAAAATATAAAATTGTCAGTTTTATTGTGGTTCCGAACACCCGTTACATATATCTACGTGTTCTTATGTATCCAGGGGAATTACTTTGACAACTTTATGTCTATTATAAACATATTTAAATATTCCATTTGCGTGTTTATCAGATCTTGTTTTATATAAACTTCTTTGGAAATATGTGATACCCTAATGACTGAAATTAATAAACGCTTCATCTTTACTGACAATATTTTAAAAATAGTTAAGTCACTTCACGGGCATAAATGATCTGATGAATTATTTGCGATGTCATTATTTTTGTGAATATTCTGTATCAATACTTGCAATTATTTTTTAATAACAAACAAAATGAAACCTTTTCGGAAGCTGGAAAATTTTTAACTACATCGTCGATAAGAACTGCTGTACTGTGGAGATCAAACCATGTTTGTCTACATTAAAAAGAATAAAAACATTTTTAGGAACCTAGGATATGGTTAAGCAACATCTGTATGGGCAATGTTAAGTACAAAAAGCATGTTTAAATTAAATATCCAATTTGCATGAACGCGTGATAAATGTTTTTTTGCAGATGTTAAGGAGCGAACAATGAATTTCAAGTTTGAATCACTTTAAAATATGTAATTAGTAGTTACAATATCTCCATTAAAACGTTCAAATTTCTGTAACCAACGATACCTTTTATCTCAAATTCGATATGACGATAAATTTCACAAGGAGCTGCCACTGTAGTTAACAAAGAATATGAAGGTTATATTTATGGAAATTTGGTTCTAGATTACGTTGTATGCAATTAGAAATAAGTTTAAAATCATAAATAATAATTTGTCATTTATGTAATTTATTTAAACGTAAGATATGCAACTTATTTAACTCAGCTGTTAGATGTAAAACATATTAGTACAGAAGATTCACAAATTACAACTTTATCAAATATACTTCTGTTTTACTACAAAAGCCTATTCTGCACCTTTTTTATTTGAAAACTAGCAACATTAAATATGAATAATGCATAATGTTGTAGAATCACTAACAAAGTTTGCATTAACAATGATCACATTACAAATAAAATAAAAATATTAAAAAATATATCAAAGTTAGATTAGCACCTAAACAATCCTGCACTTTACTCCATCATTCAAATGCTAACATTTTTTTTCGGTTTCTTTTTAACATGTGAGTTTTGAGAATTGAGAATTTGGAAATCTGTGCTTCACTGTGTTCCTAAACAAGAAACTTGCCCTCCTAAGAGTACTAATATGTTTTAAGAAATTCAAGAGATGCTCCAATTGATTAATTGCCTTCTACTAATACCTGTCATACTGTCGGTTATATTTGAAATTGGTAAACAACTTACACAATGGTAAGAGTAATGAATGTTTTCTGTTTTCCGTTTGTCAATACAATATGGCATGTAATAGATATATGATCTGACCAAAGATACCAAAGATATATGAAACATAAGACTTAATAGAGTCTAACGTAAGGAAAGCAAAACTTATTGGTCGATCTAATTAAAGTTGTATACCCAAATCTTGTCTATTGTTATAAACTACTAATATTAAAATCTCAATTCTGTCATTTTAGAAATGAGTGGCCATTATTTGTTAATTGTCTCTTTTTTGAAAACGACTACACCTTTATTGGGCGAGATTAAACGTATTCGCTGCAAGAAAAATTTGAGTGCTTGTTTGAGGCCAAATGGTAGATGATCAACTAATTCAAACTGTTTGAGCAGTTGTATGTGGGCAGGAATTATGACGGCCCAAGATTCTAGTTGTAATAACGGGTGTCTATAAAAGACTGAACTTTTTTTATTAAGCCAGGCAACAATTTTCCAACTTTATGTCGACATGCCTGATTTTTAAATTCAAATTTGTCAAAAATTTAACAACGTAAAAGTAAAACATCAAATAAATAAAACAATTTATTGATTTTACTTTCAAAACGGTTTTTATTGTCGAGCAAAATATAATTTTTTCTATTTTGCGTTCGAAATGAACTCATTATGAAACCCAAAACAGTATCGAAATGAGCTTCATTTCGATACGCTTTTTTTCATTTTTCAATGTTGGCGTTGTTCGAATACAGAAATAAATATCATTGCTGTCATTTGATTTTAAGAATTTATGTACATTTGACACATATGATATATGTCCGTATTTTACACAAACAACGTATGCTGTATACAATTGACAACAACATATATATGTTTCTATGTCAATCATGTTTATATTTTTAAATGAAGTATCAAGTAATGTTAACGAAAATTAGTAAATAATATGTAATATAATATACTTCGCAGATAGCAAGATTTAAATTTGAAAATGTCAAGTATCAATGTGACCAACTGCATGCTTTATATAAAAATTAAACTCTGATCTTTCAAATTAAATAATTCCAATTTAAGCAATTTATTAATGTAAAAAACGCAAAATAGAAAAAATAGTATAAAAAACTCGTTTCATAAGGCCTTTTGCCGCACTCGCTCTTTAGAAAACTGGCTCGTTTTCTAAACTAATCTCGTGCGGCAAAATGGTGCCTTATGAAACTTGTTTTTTAATATACTATTTTGTAATGGCCTATTTTCGAACTGCTTGCAAAATGAAAATGGTATATACTCCAAGCAATTAACTTATGATCAATTTATCGGAATATGTTAGAATAATGGAAAAGTTTTTAAAAACTGGTAATATGAGTAAAGATAAATCTACTGGTCACCCCACTGTTGTTACACGCTATATTTTGGAAAATGTGAATCAAATTGTTAAACAAAATCTTCATATTTCTGTATGTCAATTATATCAACTAATAGGTAAGCTCTCCTTATGAACTAATTTTTCTTTTAACCTTTCTTATATCCATTCTAGAATTTTCCTATGAATAGATACTCTTATAATTAGAGAACGGACACGCTTACCACCCAGTGCAGTACTGGCGAAAGGCTGTATTTCTAAAATATTTAATTTTATTTATATAATTGGAAAACGAACGGGTGGTGATCTATAAAATTACGAAATACATATGTATTTGTTGAAAAGTTGTATTTATAAAGTTTTTAATTTTATTTCTATAATTGGAACATTTTTATTTGTTCATTTTGTCGTTCAAGTTGAGTAAAGGAGTATTAATATTGACTAGCAATAGTTTCTCAAGGTTTTCTTCTGTCAATTATAAATAGAAAACGTCCTTTCTACATCGCAACTGGTTATAGGTGCATACTGGAAATATTCTTTTATTTCTTCATATTTAGCCGTTAGATTTTGTGGAATTGTCTCCATACATAATTGCTGCAATGTAATTAAATCTGGATTTCTATTAAGAATTGCTTCAAACTTTTGCCGAAGGCCACACCCGAAGTCACTTGGAATACTTTTCAAATTATTAACACATCTAATGTGGTTAAGCCGTCATTTTATTTGAGATTTCGATTTTCAAAATAAGTGATTAGTTTTGGCAATTTTCCAAAGTGTTCGTGAAGAAAGTACAACTGATTTTTTAAATTTGGGATTTGTGTGAGCTCCTTGCACTCACCAATACTTCTAGCATCCTCCTTTAGCAGTGTTACGAAATGTTTTAGACTATCGAAATTCTCAGCATAATAACTAGTAGCTTCCAGCCATGTTCCCCATCTAGTTATTACTGGAGTGGGAGGCAGTGACAGAGATGGAAATTTTTCCCTGAAAAGAGCTACTCTCAATGGTGCTTTTCTGAAAACTTTTTTAAAAGCTGATACAAGTCTATCAACTTCCGGAAAAGTGTCTCTGATATATTCACAGATTCTGTGGAGAGCATGTGCTACACAATTAATATGCAGCATATTAGGATATGTTTTCTTCAATAGTCTGCCTGTTTTTAACATATACGCAGCACTATCACAATAAATTTCGGAATCACTGACAATGGACATACAATCAGTATGACCGTCAATCCAACTCGCCATTGTTTTACAATGCCGTTCTCGACATTCTTCCATATCATGTCTGAAAAAGTAACTTAAACAATGCTCTAGATCTAAATAAATGAAAACTAAAAATGTGTGCGTAAGTTATTGAAACTGAACGAAATTCAATGCACACTCTTACGTTGAAATAATTGGTAGAAATAGATTCAATCAAACGATATTAAACAGGATCTATCACAAAAATTACGATGTAATTAACAGTTAAAACTATGAAAACAAGAAACTTACTCACAGCACTTTATTTATCTTACGAAATATAAACTAATAAATAAAATACATTATAAAAACCCCGCTTCTATCTACGCTCATGAAAACACTTTAAAAAAGCACTATATTCTCGGAATACAATAGCTGGCTTGTCCATTGTTATCGCGGCGAGACCAGGTGTCCGAGTAAGTCAAACAAATACTTCATTGAATTACGCCGGGATGTACTGAGCGACGTTATACACAATTCCAATTTCCGATTGCGTTTTATGGAAATTGCGTCCGTTCTCTACTTATAATATCCCGAAAAAAAACAACTACGTACATTTATTTACATCCATATTAATTATCAATTGTCCATCAAATTCACCTACTGACTAAATTGGACGAATCCATATTTGTCAGTGGTATAATGATCATCTGCATAATAACATTTGACCAGCAAAGTATGACATTCTATTTTGATGAAGCATGGTTTCACCTGTCTGCTTATATGAAGTCGCACAATTGTAGAACTGATCGGCAGATAACACACACGATTTAATTGAAGTACCACTGCATTCAGTTAAAATTGGTGTTTAGAAGGTAAGACAACGAATTAATGGGCCAATATTATTTCGAGAAACAAATAATGGCCAAAGACACCAGACTATTTTTTAGAGTCGTTCATAAATCAGTTGAATAACATAGATGTAACTAAAGGTATTTACACCAGATTCTGCCACATCACACACTGTACATACAAGTATGAATTATCTACAGCAATTTTTCCCAGACCATTTGATAAGTAGGTTTATGGGAAAATAGATCGCCTGATTTTAGGTCTCTGGATTTCTTTTTATTCCTTTATTTACAAAACGTAATGTACCGAAATCTCATAAACAATTTGCAAGAACTACGGCACGCTATTGAAGCGGCAATTACAAATGTGGGACCTGAAGTGCTAAATAATATACAGTGGAGTCTGGATATAGTAAACCCGCTTTTAGTGAACTTCCAGCTATAATGAATGCTACTTTAGGTACAGGAAATTTTTCCCATAAGACTAATACATTTTTTAACCGGATATAGTGCTCCCGTTTATAATGAACTTCCGAATAAAGTGAACCGAATTTTATTCACGTCAGGTATAACATTTCCGTTTATAGTAAACTTTCCGGGGGTTCCCCGTTTAACATACGTGTTTATAGTAAACTTTTCCCTGGTGTTCGGTAGTTCCCCGATTTTAACTTCGGATGTGGAGTACATTAATTTTATTTTCAGTAGCATTGCAGACTGTGAACAGAGTGAATTTTATCAGTTTAGTTTATAGTCTCAACAGAGTGACATTTGTCACGAAATGAGTTTGTCTAAAGCTAAAGTGTCCGGAACTTGGAAGAAAAGAAAGTATATTTTATCATTGTATGGTAACGTTAATGTTAATTGCAAAAGAATGAAAAAATCAGGTCACCAAGAGCTGGATAAGGGACTTTTACAGTGGTTTACTCAAAAAAGAAAAGATAATGTTGCCTTGAGTGGCTCAATTATTCACGCAAAAGCTTCAGAAATGGGTAGTAAAATTGCTAAAAAAGAATTTACATGTTCTAAAAGTTGAATTAAACGATTTTAGCAGAGACATTGCATCACTGGAGGAAAAATTGTTGGTGAGTCTGCATCAGTTGATATGAATGTTGTTTACAAAAAAGGTTTAAGTATATCAATACGTTAAGCACGTATTACGCATTTGTTACAAATGAAACAGATATGCAATATACACGTCTGTAACTGTACACATGGACAATACACCTCGTATTTTCCAGCATTTACTTCTGCTTAAGACACGTGTTTCTGCCATCTACTATTAGGCGTCATCAGTTAAGCTAGTGAAGTAAATAAAGCTTAAATCGCCTCATAAGGTATAGCAAATTTTGTCCTATCAGGTGGCACCACCATATAATCTAGTGACGGGCGAAAAAGACTATACCGAAAGTGGCAACCTTTCCCTTGACCGGCTATGCCGGTACAGAAGAGAAGAAAATACGTAATTATGTGTAAGTCCATTAACACGATGCCAGATGGCAGCAAATATACAAAAAAAGGTTTAAATATATTAATACGTTAAGCATGTATTACGCATTTGTTACAAAAGAAACAGAGTAATTTTTTTATGTCGACATAAATTTAAAAAAATCAGATTATATTCATTGTAGTTCTATTGTTTTGGAACAAGTAGGAAATTGTTTTAAGTAGTAAGAATAAATAATAAAGATTATTATTAGATTTCTATGTTATAAAAAATTATTATAAATTGTAAAATTTTGCTCGCTTGGAATCAAGGGCATTTTTTCTTGTGTTTGATGATTGCACATGCGTAGATTTTGATCGTGTATCAGATTTGATTATACAGTGTGGTTCTCTAGGGAGGAATTAAAAATAAATTTTATTATTTTTAGATAAGTTTGTTCGGAATTAAGAGAAAGTTTTTTCATCCACTTAGCGGTCAAATGTACAGTGGATATATTTTACCTAATGTATTATTGTAAATACATAATCTTTATACTTTATAAAGATAGATTTTTTTTCTTTTTTTTTTGTATTAAATATTCAGTTTAAATTTTATCCTGTGCTTTATTTTTGCTATAACGTTAATACTGCTGTTTAATTAAAATTTAGTAACTCATTTAAATATAAGTATATAATTTAAATAGTGAACTTTTTACTGGCGCTTAAATAACTTTCTAGAAACAGTCACGATTTTCCGATTGGAACCCGAGAAGATAGAAGTCTCATATTTTGAAAATTCACCGGCTGAGTAACCTAGTTGGGCAAATTAGTTGTGGATGCTGACAATAGTGCGTTGAGAGGAGCCCATTTCTGTTGAAATTTGTCGGGTCGATGTAGATGGATTCTGAGCGACACTTGCTTGTTTATTTCTCTATCTTCATCCATCCCTTTTTTTGATTTTGGTTTAACGAACGAACCATAATCTGCTAAATTATCCCATAATCTCTTAAAAGTAGGTAGCGACGTCTGACTCGATCAAAATAATTTTCAAAATAAACATCAGCAGCTCTAGTAGAATTTTTCTGGCAATGAATGTAACATTCAACCATATCACGCTTTTCTACGTTAGAAAATTCCATAGCCAATGCAAACTTATGATTAATGGCCGTTTGCACCGCTTATAGTTAAGTTACAATTAAATTAATTAATAGTTAATTGTCAATGTTTGACAATTAACTTGACTTAAAAGTAAAAATTAACAGCTCTCACTTCTGTGACTCAACGTGAAAGCAATGTTAGTATATTTATCTCGACTGCTCCAATGAACACTATTGTAACTCAGATTTTTCGTTTTTTGAATTACAAAACACCAAACATTTTTTTTTTAAGTTTTTATCTTATAAAGTGAACAATCATAGAAATGTCTATATCCTCTTTATTTTCTAAAATAACCATATCAAACCTTATATCATTGTAATCAGCAAAAAATAAGCTTTTTAATTATGTCAAAATCAACTATGGTTTCAATTTAAAAAAACACAAGTTTGTGTCATAACTCGATAATCGTGAACGAAAAAAAAATCTATCTTTATAAAGTATAAAGATTATGTATCTTTCAATAATACATGAGATAAAATATATCCACTGTACATTTGACCGCTAAGTGGATGAAAAAACTTCCTCTTAATTCCGAACAAACTTATCTAAAATAATAAAGTTTATTTTTAATTTCTCCCCAGAGAACCACTCTGTATATTCAAATCTGATACACTATCAAAATTTACACATGCGCAATAACATGTACAAGAAAAAAGTACCCTTGACTCCACTCGACCAAAATTTTACAATTAAATTTTTTTTACATAGAAATTTTAATAATAAACTGTATTATTTATTCTTACATTTAAAACAATTTCCTACTTGTTCCAAAACAATAGAACTACAATTAATATAATCTGAATTTTAAATTTATGTCGACATAAAAAAATTATTCTACTTACAATTCGGAGACTTACGAGAACAGTTGTTTAATCTTTTAAAAACATCAAATTACGAGAATAAAAAATCTCGTAGAAATATCGGGAATTAATATGAAATACCATCAACTATGGACACTATCAAAAAACAACCCGAACTAATTTCAATATAATATATATCTTTCAATAAACACAACGTTCTCGTGTTAAAGCAGATCTTCGTCTCACGTATAATAAACATGGGAGATTTTATTTTTGAAAAAAATACCCTTGACTCCACTCGACTAAAATTTTACAATTAAATTTTTTTTACATATAAATTTTAATAATAAACTGTATTATTTATTCTTACTATTTAAAACAATTTCCTACTTGTTCCAAAACAATAGAACTACAATTAATATAATCTGATTTTTAAATTTATGTCGACATAAAAAAATTATTCTACTTACAATTCGGAGACGTACGAGAACAGTTGTTTAATCTTTTAAAACCATCAAATTACGAGAATAAAAAATCTCGTAGAAATATCGGGAATTAATATGAAATAGCATCAACTATGGACACTATCAAAAAACAACCCGAACTAATTTCAATGTAATATATATCTTTCAATAAACACAACGTTCTCGTGTTAAAGCAGATCTTCGTCTCACGTTTAATAAACATGGGAGATTTTATTTTTCTTTTTATAGTGAACCTTGGATATAGTGAACTAGTTTTCAGGCATTTTTCAAATTCACTATATCCGGACTTCACTGTATTTTGCAATTTGTCACCACAAGTTCTGTGTTGTTTACAAGTAGAAAGCCATTAGATTAACCATTTCTTTGTACATACATAAATGTATTATTTATAATATATGTTCGTGAAATTTATTTCGATTATCATTTTGTATAAATCTCACTTTTGAGATCACATAATATTATTAGTAATTTTAGCCAAATGTCATCCATATTTATACAAATAGGTATTCTAATTCAAAAAGATAGATATACTGATTTTCAAAAAAATCCGAACACCAGTAGGAATTGATCAATTTTAATAAAATTTATACATAATGTTTGTTTAATCAAACTTAAGAAATTACATTTTAAAACCAAAATATTAAAAAATAAAGTTAATAATGAGTGGGAAGTTGCGGTTTTTTATGCATTCGATAACTCTTTCGAGGCATGCTGGGGAATGTCATCACAGGCTTCCTGAATTCGGTGACGGAGGTCAAGTAGGAGATCAGTCGAGTGCCAATCATATCCCGCACAAGTTCGATTGGTAACATCTGGGGAACGAGAAGGCCATGGTATCAGGGTCACGTTATTTTCTTGTAAGAACCTTGTAGCAACCCTTGCTGTATGAGGACGTGCGTGGTCTTGTTTGAAAAGGGGTTGAATTAACCTTCGTAAGTATGGCAGTGCAACAGGCCGCAGTACGTTTCGTATGCAATAATTTGCATTCAAATTTCTGTCAATAAAAACTAAAGGTGACCTGTTACCGTATGTTATCGCACTTCGTAATATCACCGACGGTGTAAGGGCAGTATACTGTTCCACAGCAAATTCTATATTTTTGGGTTTCCACGAAATTGTCTTACTCTTCTGCGACCATCGTGGACCCACAGACAAAATCGGGGCCTCGTCAAGGAATACAACACGATTCCATTCACCATCCCAATTTGATATAGCGTTACACCACTCAATCCGAGCAGCTCGATGTCGAGGTGTCAGTGGGAAACATAAAAGTGGTCTATACGAACGAAGCCCAAAAGCTGATATTCTACAATATATCGTTGCCATAGAGACTTTTTGTTGTAAAACAAAACATTTCCAATCGACTAGGTAGTGGAATCTGTCTTGTAAAGCCGCAATCCTCAAATGAAGATCTTCCCGTGCTGTAGTTGTTCTAGATCGTCCGGATCCATGATGACGGTTATGGCTTCCTTCTTCAGACCACCTGGACCAACACTGTAACACTGTAGACAGACTGCGTCCCATTGCGGCCGAAAATTTATCTTATTGGAAAACCGGCTTCCCGCATACCAACAATGCGACCCCTTTCGAATTCACTTAAATAATTGTAATTCTTCCGTAAACGGCGCCTAAGAATAATGACTTAATATAACAAAAACAAATTAGCGTATCGATGCGAGAGCTCGCATCAACCATTATTACAAATAATACAAATCTGCATAAAACAAATCTGTATCCGTACACATGGACATAACAGCTCGTATTTACTAGCGTTAACTTCAACCACAGATGCATGCGTTTCTGTCTAACGACTTTGTCAATGCGGGTTTACGAAGGAAGTAAGCTTTTACCCCAGTAAAAGCTGTTGTTGAGAAATTTCGTCGCACTGGTAGTGTATTGTTTCAACGTAAAGGTTCTTCAGGTCACAGGCTGTACCAACGAAAACGCAGGACGTGTTTTTGACTAAGTTCTGCATTCACCGCAAAGAAGCCCAGTAAGAACTGCATGTAAACTCAACATCAATGAAACATCTACACGTCAGCTATTGAAATCAATTGGTAGTTATCCATACCGTATTCAAGTTGGACAACGACTAAACGCTGCGAACAAACGTGCAAGGGAAATTTACTGTGATCGCATATTGCTTACAGCTTAATTTACGAGAATCTCGAATTCTTGAAAAACATATGGTTTTCAGACGAGAGTCATATTCTTCTCAACAGCTATACTAATCGACAAACAACTCGATTTCTTGGATTTGAACGTCCTGATGTTATTGTAGAGAAACCGCTCCACAGTGTTCGATTTACAATTTGGTGCGCGGTTTCTTGTCATGGGATAAAATTATCCATATTTCGTTGAAGACGACAGTCAGAATCCACTTACTGTCAACCAAGATCGTTACAGAGAAAACATTATTGTACCTTTTGTGAGAAATTTACAGAACTTTTGCCGTGGACGAAATCTATTGGTGTGCATACAATGGTTTCAGTAAGATGGTGCAACGAGCCATACAGCTGCGCGCACCATAAACTTACTCTGTCAGCATTTTTATAATAGAAAATAAATTCTCGAATAGCAGACTTCGAATATCCTTCCCATTCACTGGATCTGACGCCAGCTGATGCATACATTTGGGGTATTGGGTACATTTGGGACAAAATATTTCGCTCAGAAAATCCGCCGGACAATATTGCAGAAATACGAGAAAGAATCCAAACATTTTTCCGGCATTACACAATTTGACATTGTCTTTCTTTTGAATCGGTGTTAAGCTATATAGGTTATTCAGTGAACAATATACCATGAGTGCTTCTTCAATTCCGGGCTGAAACCCTGTCCTCGGCACTGCTGCTTTCCTGGCCAATGCTTCGTCGACTGTTGCAAGGGCATTATGAAGGCTGCTTCTACTGCAATGAAAACTGTTTTCTGTGCAACAACAGTAATGCACAAGTCAAAGTGCTCTTGCTGATTGTGGCTTTGAAGAAATTTAACACCCATCTTGTAGTTCGGATTTAGCACCCAGTGACTACTTTTTCTTTCCGAATCTCAAAAAAAAAAAATTAGGAGGACAAAATTTAGGGAAGATGAACTTATAGCAACTGCAGAGAACTATTTTGCAGAGAAACAAAAGGAATATTTTTACTATGGATTAAAGATGTTATCGAAACGGTATAATAGCTGTCAAAAGCAAGCAATTATATTGAAAAATAACTTGTTATTGATGCTCTAATCGTTTGCTTTCATGCCTAGTCCGGGAATATAAAAACGTCTCCTCGATATGTGTTGGAGAATAATGAACTGTCGTAATAGTGTAAATAGGATTTACTGACATAACTGAATTCTATAGTTTTAATTTTGAAGACTGTCTTTAGATACTTCCCACACATTGTTCTGCAAGTCTATTAATTTCTATTTAATAAATTATTAGTAACTTTATCCATTCATTAATTCTATTAAAATAGTAATCCCGAATAAATTTTATAATATTCCAGAATTATTCTCCATTCTCTACTTCTACAATGTAATTTCAGAGAAATATTTAGTTAAAGTATTATTTTTTCAACTTATGTATTGAGCTGGAGTTATACTATTAGGAGAGATCAACAAGATAACTCAAAAATATTTGGTAAAATCCAGTTTTTGTATGTACATACATAGAAAACTAATAATTACTTGTTAACTTTATCATTCTGTTTTAAAACACGTTTAATCCGTAATTACCGTAATTTAAATATTTTAAATGGTGAAAAATATATAAATATTCTCTTGAATTAGTATCAGTAGTTAGTAGAAGTGTTAGTCGTCGATATAGAGTATAGTTTACATTGTATTAAATATGAACTTGTTAATCTTCATTCTTGCCTGTATGGCTTACGATATCCTTGCTGTGGATTTACGTAAGTGTTCAACACTAATCAAAATATTCTTCTGAGTTCATGAAAATGTGATATTATTATATTTGTATTATTTTACAAATAAATAAAAGTAATAAATGTATGGTTCGATTCAATTTACATAATTAAATATATATTATATAGTAGGGAGGAAAAATGAATAGAATGAGTTCTAATCTTGTCTTTTTTTCTTATAATTAATTTCCTTGGTTCGGGGCTTTTTCACGTACATTCCTTATTTCAATAATTTATTTAGTATATAATTCTTTACATTAAATTTCTTCTCTTCTGGTAAACTTAATTCTTCATCTGTAATTCATATCGACGATCCTTTATCGATTCAAATTTCCTTCTTTTATATTTGCTTTGTATCTTCTAGGTTATTTAATATTCTTTATAATTCCATTTCATATAAATATAATTGTTATTTCATTTAATATTAAGTCACTAAAACTTCTTACTTTTGCTTTCACATTTGTATTACATTTAGTTTATATTTAAAAAGAAATATCCGTAACTAGTATTTCAATTTAATTTAAAAAAATCATTACTATTTTTATAACTTAAATTTTTCGATTTATTTCCAACATGTTACCGTCAATAATCTATCATTCATATTTTTTTTCCTCAGACTACTTATTTACAAACTAGTTTAGATATGAAAAACCTATATTTCATATTTTCTTATCCTTTACATATTTTATATTTATAAAGTATAATGTATTTAAAAAAGATAATATATATATATATATATATATATATATATATATATATATACAAATTATATACAGGCTGATATAAAAATTGGAGCTATATTTTTAATTGAAAATAGTACACACAAGATAATCACAAATGAAAAAAAATTATGATGAAAGTTGTAAAATAATAGAGATATTCACACTTATGCGAGCAACACATAATACACACAAAAAAAAAATTAATTAATTTAATCCAAAACTACAGTTTACTATTGAAAAAGCTATTAATTCAAAAATTAACTTCTTAAACCTAACCTTAATACGCACCGAAGAAAAGACCTACAAAATTATACCTCAAATCAACTACATCTGATCAAAAAAAATGTAGCAACGGGATTAATTAATAGAACGATTAAACTAATAAACACAGACTTCAGACCAGAAATAATACCACAAATAAAAGATTCAATACAGAAAACAATTATCCCCTCCCACTCAAAATTAAAAGACAAAATACCTACATTAAAAAAAGCACTTTATATGCAACGACTGCAAATGTGTATACATCGGCCAAACAACAATATCTACAAGAACGTTTAAATGGACACAAATTCTCAAACAATAGTGCAGCCTTAAAAAACATATCAAGCAGACCAATCACAATTTCGACAAAACTTCAATAATTAATTCTGTAAAAATAACAAGGTAAGAAATATATGTATTAGAAAGCGTCCACATAAACGACACATTTTATAAAACCAGATGTTCTGAATACGGTTAACTAACACACACAAATTACTCGTATTTTTGAAATTTTGAAACGCATCCATATAACGAGTACAGTGCATATATATATATGGTAGATTCAATTAGTTGGAGATTTAAGCTCTTTACTTCAAAATGTATATATTTAAAACATTTTGAAATAAAACCAGACCTTAAATCGCCAACTAATTGAATCTACCATAACATACAAAGGTCACGAAATTATATATATATATATATATATATATATATATATATATATATATTAAAAAGGAATTTCTTATTTTCTTGGCCGTAATAATAATACGAGATAAAAGTAATGTTTTTTTGGAGTAGCGGCCGAGTAATTAAAACAATATTTAATTTGACGATTGGGTACTACACATAGTACTTTTTTCAAAACCTAAAATTTATTTAAATGTTATATATATGTATATATATATATATATGTATATATATTTATTGTTGTACATATTTGTATATTGTTATTTATATATTACGGAACTTCACAAAATTTAACCTTAACTTTATAAAAGCAAGAATATAAATAAACCCAATTGTCAAAACAACAGCACTAGAACTTACTTCTGCGCATGCGCGACAGCCTTTCTTTTCTTGTGCACTTCATTGTGAGAGGTACTGTCTCGTGGCGCCATCTACATTTAAACAATAGTGCTGCTTGATATTATATTATTAGACCTCTACTTTCTTTCTACTGGTCAGATCGAGGATTTTAATAACTTTAAACCTTCTTAGGACAACGCGAATCATTTTGCAAAAAACGCACGTAAATAGGTCCAATAGTTTTTTAGTTTATAACTGACACACATACAAACATTTCCTTTTATATACATAGATAAAATATAAAATTAAATGACCTAACAAATACGTAAAAATGAAGAATTAAATTAAATATGTTTTTATATTATTATCTTTCGCAGTTAACTGGAAATTAATAAAATTTACTAGCAAGGAATGTACCCAAACCCGGAGATTCCGATTTGAATGAAACTTGCTAGTTAAGTAGGCCTATAAGGTGTATGTAATAAATTTCTTTCGGTTGCATGCCTGTATAAATCAAAATATTGATTAATATAGGCACGCAACCTTTTATGATTTTCACTCTTGAAAAAATATTCATCCCAACCTAACTGATACATGATATGAGATCATTCCATATACCGAGAGTTTATTTTTTATGTGACTTCATGGAAATGTTTAATTTACCGAATAAATTGGTTCATCAAAGAATTTCCCTTAAAAGCTTAAGCAGTGAGTTTTTAGAACACATTTTAACTACTTTATTTCAATTACGGGAGGAGGGAGCGTGTAGCAATATTTTCGAGAATACAGGGCATAGATTTTAGCATATTTTAATAATACTCAAGGCTATATGCCTTAATTAATATTTTTTTGAACATTACGAAGGAAATGATTAAAAACCAAATTTAGGTCGAACTCAAGGTCACTTTTCATTCTTTAAAATGCTCTTACCGGACCAACTAAAAACGGTTTCTTACACTGCTCTTATAGGTTACTCAACTCTAAGTTTCAACAAATCGGTGTTTCTACTTCTAACATAATTTGCATAAGCATAATTTAAGGGAAAAATGCGAGAGCAACTAATTTATCTTTTCAGATTACATCGACATTTTAATAGAGGTACGTCATCGCAAAACTAGATTTTCAAATGACGTAAGATATTCCCAGTGGAACAAAGCAAGTTCGAAAATGAAATTCGTGTGAATCGTGCTAACACGAACAATACTAAGACTGACATTAATAAAATTTGGTGAACTTATTGAAGGTGAAAAGCCGCCGACAATTGTAGAAATGCGCTGAAGTGAGTGTACAATAAATACATATATGTATATGCATGTATAACAGGATGTAAACACGCCACTGTATAATAGAATTTATGAATGAATAGACACAATGTACTATTCATAACGAGCACCTGCTCGAGGAATGTAATCGAGCTAGCAAATAGTGGGTACATACTATACCTGAGACTGCCACAACGTTTTATCGGGGCAATTGGTCATTCAATCGCTTCTGCCCGCTCTCTGGTTATTACATCCCCAAGCCGATGAAGCAACCAAACCAAAAGACGAACTTGCACCCGTCGAAGGCAGGCTAAGATATATTGTGGTCCTCACGTCTCGTTAAAATGTATTCTTTAGCCTTATTCCTTTAATTTAATCTACAGCTTTGAGAAAAATGTACCCTTGACGTTCGGGTTCTTTTTCTGGAATTGCATATAATTAGCGAAGCTGGCCTCTTTAAGCCTGTATATAGTCGAACTCAAAGCGAACAAGAATAGAGTGGCGAACACAAGATAAACTAGTACTTGTTAAAGGCAAACAAAGCTTTTTGGGGAGAAAATCCTTGCAACCGTGTATCGAAATTACAAAGGCGAAGTTTACACTGATTTCTTAACCGAATAAAAGACAGTGCCAAGCTATTGTGATGTAGTACGCAGTCAATAATTAAGAACGTATTTAATAAAGATTGACCCCGGGTCTCCTTCATGTTGCACAAAATGTTATTGCTTGATCGTTACGAAAAGAAGAAAAAGAGATGAATTTTTGCATTGGATAATTAAACGTTATGAAAGATGAATATGTTTATTACCAGAGAGCGGACTCGAGCGATTGATGATTCATAGCCCATAGGCGTCTGCCTTGTATTCGCAATAGGTTTGTTTCTGTAAGCGATCCGTGAGTTTCGAATAATTTGATACGTGTGGCCACTGCATAAGTGACACATACCTACATATGCAGTTAATATGTATCTGTCAATGCACAACAGAGCGAATGTAATAAACGGTTCGGTAACCGGCAGCAACTACTGCTGAAACAAAAGTAATGCTGACAAGCGAATTGCGTATCGAATTTTGCATAAAAATAATTTACAAGGAACAAAACTCAAAACTATGTATTTTCTGTGAAGCATTGAAAGTGTAAAACATTACAATGAACAACTAAAATTTGTGCAAGGTGTTCCTGTGTTAAATTAGTTCTTCTAGATGTTAAAATGTCTTTAGAAATAGAAAACGTCCGTTCCACGTCACAAAATATTTATAAGAAATAAAAAATTTTCAAATTCGATTTATCCTCGTACGTTGAACTACAATTTATTTAAAAAAAATAACCTTCTATAGAGAGAACGCTGCTAATTACTTTGAACTTGTAACATAATTTGTAATAATTCAACCATTTACTGACAATTTTTATGTTTATTCCATTATTTCTATATGAATACCAATGGCCTTAAGAAATTCTATACGAACTCGTCTGATATTTATGTACTTTTTAACCTAACAAAGAACTCTTTCTTTTGCAGCGCCCTATTTAAAAAAATGTTCGGTACTGGATCCAGATCTGAATACGTGCATGAAAGAAAGTGGAAATTTAGGAATACCGTTCTTAGCTAATGGTAATTAATTAACAACTTTTACTAGCACTAGTTTTAAATATAGTTTTAAATGTACTCGATACTCTAGCATTTTCTCCTGAAAAGAAAACATTGTCCAAATTCTATGCATCATTCACTATAGTAGAAACATAATTTCTTTGTCGCTTGAAATTTTTCTCCATTCAAAAGTTCCTCTAATTGTTGGAAGAGTCTTAGCCCTGTTCCTTCTTCGCTGAAGTGTTGTTTACTTCTACCAAGGGATTCTAATCCGCTACTAGTTGTGACATTCTGTACAAAAACTGAAGGTCTGGGGTGGGGTAATTTGGAGGTCAGAGCACGATTAGCGTGGAGTTGTCTCGATGAAAGGGTACTGTGCAGACGATATCTATAATCACGGCTGAAATCGTTAGAATGAATTTCTATGGATTTTCAGATTTTGTGATTATAATATTACGGGATAGATTCTTGGCGGAGTTAAATTGAATTTAGTTTCTGGTTTCCAACTTATTCTCAGTAAGTGCAGACCCGGCTCCGCGACGCAATCTAGTGCAACGCTCGTGATGAGCCACATCTATAATATATATAGCGTTTTTTATCATAATGTCGCTTTGGAATATGAAGCATTTTTAACGCTATTTTATTTCGTGATAAATGTTTATAAGTTTATTTCAAGAATAACTGAAAACTTGGGTACACTTGAAAGAATATTTTTTGTACAGTTAGAAATAATTTGAATGATATTGTCACTGTTCAAGAAAATTCATTTAATCTTATTCCGTGTCTCCATTACTCCTGTCAACTAGATTGTATGTGTGCATAATTTATCCTCCAAAAATTATTCTACTCTTTTTTATCTCTCTCCAACATTTCTATAATTGTCCAGTTTTAGTTTCTGTTTTGGAATACTTGCGCCATTTCGAAATTTCCGAAGTTCTTGTTCTGTTATTGTCCCTTCTTATTATATGTCCTAGCCATGTGATTCTTCTTTCTGTTGTTTCTTGTATTTAACCAACTTGTAATTTCTGTATTTCTAATACAGTCTTTCCTAATAACTCCAGCAACTACTCTTAGGTATTTCATTTCGCATGTTTGAATTTTGTTTTTTGAAGCTACATGCGGGGTTTAAGCCCCATAACCATAATTTAAAATCGATACGCATACACTACTGAATATTTTAATTTTTGTTTCTGTTAATACCTCTTTTTTTGCCCCCATTAAAAGCCTTGTTTAGAGAATAGTTTGAATAGAATAGAGTTTGTTGCAAAATTTATTCTATTTGCTATTTCTGGTTTGAAGGCGTTTTGTGTTCAAAGTTGACCCTAGGTATTTAAAATTTTCGAATAAATATTTACTTGCTTTTTTTAAGGTATAAATCCCCTACCACATTAATACTCGCATCCTAAATACTCATTTCGACTACTAAGTTGTCACATTCAGTAGGTGTCCAGAAATCTTTAAAACGTTATCAATTTATTTTCATTAAATAAGTTTTTTTGATTAATTAATTAAATTCTGTTTAAGAAACATTTCTTTATCATTTGAAATTTATTCACTTCATTCAGAGGGACCAGGCATTCCCCGTTATTAATGTTTATGGCAGTGTTAAATACAATTTTATAACGTACTTTTATTTACTTCATCCTTCTGAGAAAATGTATTTTGAAGTATGAATTGATCATCTAGTTTATTGTTATTTATTCAAGCCTCTTTCTGTTTTGCATTGTTTCTACTTAAGGTATAGCCGCTATGATCACAAAATGTTTAGACACATCAGTTAAGCCTTGCAATGTTTAACTCAAAAGCTTACCGCCTATTGTGATAAGCACGCAGTTACCCGTTAAACCAGGTGGATTCTTTACAAATTTGTATTACGATTATATTTTCAAAGGTCTCTTGTATCAAACAATAGTATTTCGGAGACAGGAGTTATCTAAGGTCGAGTCTGGGTAAAACCCTGTATCTATCTTGTTTCGACCAATCGTAAGAAATAGGGTTGGAACCTTATGATTGTATTTTTCTTTTACCAGACTAATATTTTTAAAATTAAAAGTTTAAGTTTCCTAATATCCATCAACGTAATCACACGTGTCATTCCAAGGAACTTCAAGCGTTACTGAAATTAGAAATGTAACCAAGTTTTTGTAATCATATATTTTGCTGCGGCTTATGTAACTTTAGTTTTCTATATTTAATAATTAAAGAGTGTTGCGCCTTCGACAAGTGTTTTTTTATTCTGCGAACCACTGAACAAGAGAAGACCTTCTATTCACATGTTGAATCAACAACAATTCAACAAAAATTAGTTATTACGGATTTACGACACGTGATTACGCAGAAGTGTAAAACCCAGCCACATACGCCCCAACAGTGGGTAAAAATAAGTGTTGAACAGAGCACAGGAAAGTTAACACAAAATCGCGAAACACTTTAGAAGACACCTTAGTATACACTGAGTTTATATTAATGTGGTAAGGGATTTCATACCTTTTTTTAAGTTTTTATTCGCCACAGTCTCCAAAGAAAGCCTTTTGCTTTTCTTTTCCAACTACTATAATTTCAGTCTTGTTTATATTAATTATATATTATGCTTTTCGAATTATTTTCCCCATATTCTCGTATTGAAATTTTTCTGCAAGTTTTTCTCGTTATCAGCCAGTATAACTGCATACAACAAATTAGTGATATATACATACTGCAGACGTATTATTCCCACCATAGCATCCCTCAACTTTTGCGGGCAGTTTTTGCAATTTCGTCTATTAGTACGAGTATGATGAATACAACAGACTTCACAACCTAGCAAGTATCTACCACATTTCTCGTATCTCTGAAGTTACTTTTAATCGCTGTTAATAGCCTATTTCCAATCCTTTTGTCTTTTAAAATTCATCAAATCATATCTTCGGGAGCAGTATCAAGGCAGTTTTCAATGCAACAAAGCACATGTACGGACTGTTATATGCTTGGCTTTTTTTCCATCATTTACCATAAACTAAAGAGATGGTCCATCGCTCCTATTTTTGGTATACATTCACTTTCTTTTTCATATAATTCCGTTTCTCTTATTTCTCGCAGTTTCTGCTCTAAGAAAGTTTCATAAACCTTATTCATGCACTGAGAAAAAATCGAACAATAAATCTATATCAATTAAGACAGGTTAAATATCTTGGATTTCACTTAGGTCAACAGTTAATATGAGGAGTCCATTTCAAACAAGATCAAAACAGCTAAGCTTGAAAACAAAAACGCAATTATCTTAAAAAAAATAATTTTTAATATATAAACTATTCTAAACCAGAACTATGGAGCTATAGTAAGCCCTCAAACACCAAAATTTTACAGACTTCAATAAGCAAAAGGCTACATATACTAATGCCCCATTATTTGTCAACAACAAAACTTTGGAATAGTGACTTTATTATTCCAAACATGAATGATGTGATCGAGAATCGAAAAATATGTTGATCTCCGATCTCTAGATCTAGTGAAGAGAAGGCTGAAAAGATAATACTACGTGACTACTATGTTTGTAACAAATATTTACTTTGGCAACACTGAAAAATTGGCTTGCCTGGTTATTCGTATATAGGTACAACTTTGTAGGTAATGTCATTTGTATCATATGAATGCGTTAAAAATCAGGTGTGCTAACATAAAATTACAGAAGTGTTACCAACTTAAGTCGAAAATTTACAATCATTTATAGTCTCGTTGAAGATACAAGACAAAGATGATGCGCAATTTGAGGACAAGTAGCAATGAAAACTTATTACTATATTGGATAGTAAATATGCAAAACAAGATTTTAATCCTTATAGTGGTATTTTTCCTTGGTTTATAACGAATAATTTTGTTTTTATTTTAATAGGTGATGATACCATAGGGTTGGCATCATTGTCGCCCGTGCTTTGTTCAGAACTTCCGCTCAGGAGAAAAGAATTTGAACTAATTTTGAAGAACGTCTACTTCGATGATTTTAAAAATTTAAGGTTGTCAAATGTCAAGTAAGTAAACGCAGTAAATACATAAATATATGCATGCAATCCTTAGCTATTTTTTATCTTTGATAAATCTAATTTTTAATGCATACATTACTCAAGAAATGATAAGCGAATATTGGAAAGAATAGTTTAGTGGAGTAGCGTTTATTCTTTGAATTTTATTGTGTGCAAAATTCTGGTGTCGATATTTATCCGTTACTTTGTCTATCTGCGATATATAATGTATGATTCAAAATCAAATTGATGATCGCACTGCACTTTGTGGGTGGATAAAGCAGTTTTATCTGTTTTAGAGTATTTGTGACCCTGGATTCGTTTGGGTAGATATTGTTTAGTCTGAGCTATGTAACAGCTACAGGAATCATTACGTAGTATTTTAAAGATGATATGTGCTGTTTGTTTGTTTTTTCTATCCTCGGCTTGAGTTTAGGGAAAAAGTATTTATTCGTATTACTAAGTCACAGATATATTATATTGTTTTAGTGCATATTCTACTCTTTCTGCTAATTGTTGAACATAATGAGCCGTGATACGAGGAGAGTCAATATATAAGTTGCAAGTAACTTCTTCAAATTTATTTCACTTTTCTGCATAATCACCTGTACATTCAGAGACTTATCCCATCTCTTCACAAAATTGAAAGCTGGCGGCAAAGAAGTCTTGTGGTTGCTGTCGAAGCCAACGAGTAACCTCTTGGATTACGGCATCATCGGTTTCTAAAAGAGGGCCACCCAAATTATTTTTTTAGGGGCCTAAACAGATGAAAATCACTGGGGACTATGTAGGGATTGTAAGGCAGATGTTCCAAGCGATCCCAACGTAAAATTCGTAACAACTCCTGCGTTATTCCTGTTGTATGAAGGCGGGCATCCAGAAGAAGCACTCCCTTTGTCAGGAGTCCAGGGAGCTTGGCATGGCCTGTCGGAGTTCCCGCAGGCTGGTGCATGAAGGCAGGAATTTCTGCAGTATGACGCCTTACACGTCCCAAAACACGGTGAGTATAACCTTGCAGCCAGAGGTTATCATCTTGAACTTTTTTTGTGTGTTGACGAGGTGGGACGTTTCCAGTCCATGGAAAATCTTTTCGATTCTGGTTGAAAGTGGCGAACCCACGACTCGTCTCCCGTAACAATTCGTGACATGAAGTCCTCTCCTTCCTCAGTGTATCGAGTGAGGTGCTGCAAGGACAGAGTTATTCTCGTCATTTTTGCTCTTCAGAAAATATCTCGTAGGCACGCGGTCAGTCAGAGGCAGCCGGTGTACGATGACGGGTGTGTTGCGTGAGTAAACACGAGACGAACAACGTGCGGTAGTGGGTTTTTTTTGTGGGTCAAAAGGACTGCCCACAGATGAAGTGTTATATGTCTCACGGAAAGTGTGTTCAGTTGGATATAGGAGTTTAGCAAGGATAGGCATAGCATCAGTGATCGGGAGCGTCCCGGACGTGCTGCGGAGGTGTCAACTGAAGCCACAGTGCAGCGTGTGGAACAATCCGGCCTGTGACGATCGATGATGTAGCGCGTGCTATAGAGCGGTTGCAGTTTCGTAAATTTCTTCACGGTGGGTGCCCCGCAAGTGGGCGTCTAATATACAAATGGTGTAAGGGAAATTTATATTTGCGACTTATACAGAGGTCGGCATAAGTCAGGCAACGCCCTCGAAAAATCGGCATAAGTCCGGCAACGCTCATAAGTCTGGCAACGCTCTCGAAAAAGATTAAAACGAAGCATGTTCGTGCTTCAGACAGTTGTCTCGGTGTCATGATAACACGTGCTCGTCGAGTAGACGCGTTTTCAGAATGAATAACCGATACAAGTTCACGCTTCAAGAAAGAGTTTTTTTTGTTACGTCGTATCTTCGTACGAACGCGGATTACGAAACTATGTTTACCGAATTTCAACAACAATTTCCGAATTCGCCGCTACCAAATTGTTCAACAGTGTGGAAGATGTACCAGAAATTCTTAAAAACGGGCTCTGTTGCCGACGCGCTTGACGTGCTTCGCCGGACCTGCCTCACCGTTGAGAAACGTTGCAGTAAATGCATTGATCAAGATGGCCATCAATTTGAACACTTACAGTAACCCCTTTTCGAATCCCTTTTGTAATTTCTTTGAATAAATTCATTTTGACGCTGCATTTTTTTCTTTTAATGCAAATTTGTTGCCTGACTTATGCCGACCTATACTGTCTCACGTTCGTATATGTTGTTTTATTGTTGACGGTGTCTGTGGACACAGACAAATCTTACATACTTTTTCCAGTAGAATTCAAATGTGTAATAAAATATACGGGTTCTTATTTAAGATTTCAAAGTCCCACCTACATGAACGGAGAGAGATGGACTAATTTAGCGCTCCATTGAATTATTAAATTTTAAATATGTATATTTTTTCGAGATATTTGAAAGTTTAAAGTTAAAAAATACACCCGTTATATTAAATATATGTGGGAGCTGGTATATTCGATACTATAAGCTATCGGTCTTAAAGGAATATTATTTTCATGTACTTTCTGTAATCCATATATTGCAGGTGGCTAGGAATTAAGTGTCCGTATCTTTTTTCTAGTATTAGTCTGTTAAGTATTTTATCTATACCACTTATTTATTAAATTACTATCTCTATTTTGAATATTTTTCTTTTTTTTTTTGTAGATGTAAATAAAGAGACAACGTATACAAAATGGAATGATGTAATTATATACAATATAAATAAAAAAAAAATTCCCAAAATTCCCTTTCATAAGGCAGAAAGAAAAATTACAAAGATATTTAAAATATATTTGTTACGCTACTATGTGACCGACTATATTATAAAGAGTATCGGAGACAATATCTTAATGCTGACGACAGTAGTTTTGTTATTGTCGTTCTCGCTTTAAGTATTGTCTCCGATTCAGTTAGTTGTCGATCGTTACATGTGTACATGTTCACGTTTGATATGATTTACCTTTACATTCTTCGATTAAAGGTAGATTATTTACCAAATTGGACGTGAAATTACATCTTCTTTTAAAAATTCGCAAGTATAAATTTTTAGTAAGTGACCTTTCGTACCAGATTATTTAACCCTCACCCTCATATTGTCTAAACAATGTTATCTTCTTCAATTTTCATAGACATAAAGATTGCAGCATATGTTTGCTGTAAATTGAATAGTTTTTTTTATAAACATTCTGAATCCATATTAATATTTTATATTTGTTACTTCTCGCAACAAAAAAAAAACATTCTCGTAAAACACATGAAATTTTTAATAATTCACTTGAATGCATAAACAGCTGATTTTGTACGTAAATATTTTGAGGTTATTGACATTGTCAATGTTATAGTTTTTATAACATCGACAGCTGTAACGTATCTGTGTAACTTCAATAGAGGTATTTATTATTTATACACATTCTGAATATTTTGAATTTATATTCTACACAAACATTTCCTTTTTTCATCTTTATTTTAAGGACATTCTGTATACATATATATGTATACAATATATATAAGTATACATATATATATATATATAGGTATATATATATATATATATATATATATATATATATATATGTAACCGTTAGTGGAACATATTGCTATGAATTGTGATCTTGAAATTTGCTTATTCACAATTCACGACAAATCTATCCAGCTAGGATACTCAGTCGGTTTAATTTCAAAAAATGGGACTGCTTTCCTCTCAGGGTTCCAATCGGAAAAGTGGTTGTCTTTTCTACAAAATTTATAATGCGCCAGTAAAAGAGTATTGACAAATGTTATAATTATATTTTTTTAAGTTACTTGTAATCTTCTTGGAGTAAGGTTAAATAATAATCCAATATAAAATTTAAATGAAAATTTAATACAAAAATCAAAAAAGAAAAAAAAAATCTTTATAAAGTATAAAGATTAATATTGCCTCATCTAACAATATTATAAAGGTAAAATTAACGCATGGAAATGACCGCAGCATGCGATCAAAAACCTTTGTGACTTCCGATCAAAATTGAAACTAATAAATTACAAAGATGCTTTTTAATTTCTCCCACAAGAAAGAAAATCAAAATACACTATTTGACAGACCGAAACAAACTCTAACGCATGTGCAACCACATGTAAAAAAAATGCCCTTGATATCCCAAGCGTACTAAAATTTTACATTTACAGAAATGTATTTTTTTTTATACTAGAAATTTTAAAAAACCTTTGTCATTTATATCAAATAACTAAGATTAAATTTCAAAACGATAATAATAATACAATAGAAAAATTACAATATTCAATTCGTTCAATATAAAAATAAGATATCTTTTATAAAATATATTACTTACGTAAAAAATATATATTCATAAACTCGAGACACATGAGTAAGAAAGTGTTAAAAATCAATTACGAGATTCACAAACTCGTAAATAAATCGGTAATGATTTAAGCAAGCCCAAAAACACAATTAAATCAAAAAACAAAAACCGAAATTACTCAAACAAAGATAAAGATTTATCTTTAAATAAACACACCTTTCTTACTTCACTGAACACTTGTGTCTCGAGTTTATGAATATATATTTTTTACGTAAGTAAAATATATTACTATATATACTATATATATTAAAAGATATCTTATTTTTATATTGAACGAATTGAATATTGTAATTTTTCTATTGTATTATTATAATCGTTTTGAAATTTAATCTTAGTTATTTGATATAAATGACAAAGAAGGTTTTTTTAAAATTTCTAGTATAAAAAAAATACATTTCTGTAAATGTAAAATTTTAGTACGCTTGGGATATCAAGGGCATTTTTTTACATGTGGTTGCACATGCGTTAGAGTTTGTTTCGGTCTATCAAATAGTGTATTTTGATTTTGTTTCTTGTGGGAGAAATTAAAAGCATCTTTGTAATTTATTAGTTTTAATTTTGATCGGAAGTCAGAAAGGTTTTTGATCGCATGCTGCGGTCATTTCCATGCGTTATTTTTACCTTTATAATATTGTTAGATGAGGCAATATTAATCTTTATACTTTATAAAGATTTTTTTGTATTAAGTTTTCATTTAAATTTTATATTGTGATTATTATTTAACCTTACTCCAAGAAGATTACAAGTAACTTAAAGAAATATAATTATAACATTTATCAATACTCTTTTACTGGCGCATTATAAATTTTGTAGAAGAGACAACCACTTTTCCGATTGGAACCCTGAGAGGAAAGCAGTCCCATTTTTTTAAATTAAACCGACCGAGTATCCTAGCTGGATAGATTTGTCGTGAATTGTGAATAAGCAAATTTAAAGATCACAATTTATAGCATATTTTTGGCTAAACCAAGCGTGGGGCGAACAGAAGAAATAAGCAGTCCCATTTTGAAAGTAAAACGACTGAATATCCTAGCTGGATAGATTTGTCGTGAATGGTGGTAAATTAATTATCAAAACCACAGTTCATAGCAATATGTTGAAAAATAAAATTCATTTACGGCTGGGAAGATAATATAAAAATATTATGAATTTCACCGTAAAAATTATATTTTCTAAAACATTGTAAAATTGTATGACCATACATTTGTATATTTTTTTAGTTTTGACGTAAAAAATTTAATTGTGAATAAGACATATATAGTCGAAAAGTTGAAATTTTCATCAAACTACGAGATCAATAAGGGCAAGCTATTAACACGTACGTTGACGGGACAAGGCAACTTCAAATTATCGTTAAGTACGTATTCGCTGTAGTTTAAACAAAAGAAGGTAACGTTAAGACAAGTATCAGGTGTAGTATAATAGATAGATACGTAATTATAAGTATTAACTGACCAGTAGATAAGTAATAAATGTCCGCTTACGATTCTCCTAAGGCGCGAGGTCGTTCTTAACAGATTATACTTTTTATAGATTGGACATCTTTTATCATAAATTTAATCTTTTTAGTTTCATTTTTTACTAACAATCTGTACTTAGAACAAAACAATAAGGTAATGGTATATGCGCAAGATAAAATAGTGCATGCGGAACAATTTTTCACTGAAATTTTCCTCCTAATTACTGCAGTATAATACAAAGACATGTATAGCAAACGCCAATTAAGTTGGCGCGAGGAGGGGGTGCGCAGAAAACGTTTTTAAAAACGTCTACCCCCACTACTCAAGTAATTGTCAGAATACATTTGTCATTGACGTTTGACGGAACATAATGTATTTGCTAGGGGATCATAAAGTGATATACGCTCAGAGGTTAGAATTATCTGACATTTGATGTAAAACCAAATACAAATCTCCCCACTACTTCTAAACCTGCGCGAACTTACCCCTCCTCGCGCCAACTTAATTGGCGTTTGCTATACAGAATAATTGAATCATTGCTTGTTCAGAATCTAATTCTAAGATATGTCAGTTTAAACCGTTTTAATCGGGATAACAGTAAGGCAGTGCATTTGAATGCATACTAAGTCTACCTTTGTATTTTCCAATCAAACTTTTTCGTTCTTTAACACAAGTACAGTTTTCATTTTCAAATCAACTTATTGTTCTGCTGATTTGGCAATTAAGTAATTGCGGATTTTTAAACAAAATAAAAGAATCTTTTTATAGAACTGTGTTTAGAGCTACACTCTGTATGTAGCAGTATTCCTTCATTTTATAATATTCCAGAATAATTTTAAATACTTCAGAGATTTTATCAAGCGTGTTTTTAGGGCAATAGCATGTCATAAATTCAAATTAAAAAAATAAATCTTTGTGATAATACTTATGACGTAATGGTATTTACATTTTTCTAGAGTAACGATAGATTCCAGTTTATCTTTTTTTAATATATTTGAATTGTATTCAAGTCCTCGTAACTGCAAACACATGCTGTACTATTAATACACAGGTACAAATAACCGTAGTCCCAAAATGAAAACACCGTTGAAGTCGATGCGTTGTGTCAGAAGGCGTTTCTCTTGAAGGACATCCGTCATATGTACTGCTATTTTGAAATTATAAATCCAGTCTAAGATCTTTCCAATCACACCTCGTAGTTACAGCAACAGAAACGGGAAAATTACTGAAACGCCGAAGAAAGTTAGTGAGTTAACAGTAATAATTAGATATAATGAGATCAAGGATGTTTTCAAAGAAAAAAGGTGTTGAAACAAGAAATTATAGATGTTAATTGAGTTATAAGTTGTTCACTTTATTTCTCAATTGTCGAAATTCACTTGATTAACTACACGTAAATTAGTCAACACAAAATTTTCTTGTTTTAGCAAGGGAAGGCAAAAGTGCCTGTTTAGTTTACATTAAGCAAAGTGGGGATTCGAATATTTTTGTTCTAACAAATTTTTGTACTTTCAATAATAAATTGAATCTAATAAAAGTAACCAGTCAAAGCAAATAAATTATGTATTGAGCAAAAAAAAAATAAAAGTAGAAACTAATGTTAATTAAGACTAGGTTCTACATTAAATTTATGAAAAATGCAGTTAGAGGATATAAACTTAACGGAGCAAATATGGGGCTAGAATTGTTTATTTTTGTACTGATATTTAGACGGCATGCATGTTTTATGTGTGGTGTAAAAATAATTAAAGACGAACTAGGAACTGATTTCGCAAAACTGACTATGAGAATACTAAAAGACGTATTTTCTAAAAAAAAGAAGACTATTCGTTAAATTATAATCAAGGATTAGTTTCTGGTTTGTGCTACATTCGTTATTTTATAGTGAAAGACATGAGTGCGTTGATAACATAAAAGACATTCTTCAAAATGTTCATAGAAATACAAATGTAAAAATTCGATTGTAAATACGACTTAACATATTTCCTGTGATCTTGTAACAAAGACCAAAGTATTAGATGAAAATTACTCTTATCACTGAAAAGAAAAAATTTGTGTCCAAAAGTCAAAAGCGAAGAAAATGCAGATGCCTGTAAGACAGTAAATTTCTTCAGCAACGAACTATCTCTGAACTTTTTCTTTAAGTATTTTAGAACAGTATGTAGCCGATACTTTCACCAAGTAATATATTAATTTTAAGCTTGATTTAATTTGATGTTTAATTTATGCAAAAGTCATTCCAATATCTAATAGACTGTACCTAGTACTATCATAAATACTGTTACATGAATTTTTAGTTGTTAAATATCAATGAGAAAAGATTTAGTAACAATTTTTACAGTATTTATTGACCAATAAATAAGTAACAAATATTTCAACAAATTATTCAAAATGGCCTCCATTTGCCTTATCGCAGAACTTCAGACGCTCCGACCATGCAACTATTGCAGCACTTACTTTTTCCATTGGGAAATTTGTCACGGCGTGCCTTAAGGATTGCTTCAGAGACTCCAAATTCGGATGTCTTTTAAAGCACACCATATTCTCTAAATTCGACCATAACTTGTAATCTAAGGGATTAAGGTCCGAACTAGAAAAAGGCCAATCATCCGGAATAATAAAATTCGTTACGTTGCTCTGAAGTCACTGTTGAGTTGTTCTGGTCTTTTGATCCGGTGCTGAATCATGTTGGAATGCCATGGTTCACTGTTAAACGATGTGTGGTTCAATGGTTTAACAACGCATTCCAAAACATTTTCCTAATACACGGCTGCTGAGGTTTTAACCACTTTTTCACAAAAATGAATGTTTGTCACTCTTTCGTAACTGATTCCCCACCAAACTATTACGGATGAAGGATGATGACCTCTTTGTACCCTTGGAACCAACTATTTTGCTTCTTTTGATTATCTAGCATGAATCCTGTAATTTTCCATATTAAAAGATTATTCAACAGTGAAGATCTTTTCATCTATGAAAAGGATTCGCTAATGTTGTTCATTTGCGTATCGAGTCAGACGATGAGATTTTTGTTTCCGTTTCCTTTTTAAATCATCGGTAAGAAAATGTCCCATGTATCTTTTATATGTTCTTATTCCAAGGTTTTGATTTATGATGCACAACAATATTTTTATTTCGTGGCTCATTACTTTTTGTTTCCTTAATGGATTACGCCTAATTCGCACTTTTACTGCTTTAATGGCTTGTTGAGTTCTAACAGTGCGAAGTCTTCCTGTTCTTTGACGATCTCTAACATTACCGTTGTCGTCGTATAATTTTAAGGTCCGATATACGAACATACGACTAATTCCCAGTGGCTAGAACGTTTTGAATATTAAAGATTTCTCCATGGCCCACTTATGCAAAGCAATTACAGCAACGCGGTTTTCCATATCTCCCCATTCCATTATCAAACTGCATTTTATCTTTAAAATTTGCACACACTTGACTAGCAGGAATGTCAACTGACAGTAAATATTCGTCTTTTGTTTATTATATTTTTTTGAATTGAAGTAGCCTTTACTTGATGGAAATTCATAATTAATGAAATAAAAATAAAAAAGCAATATTACTTAATTTCCACGTTATTGAGGTAAAATCCCATAACAATTGTTTCGACACACAGTGCCTTCCTCAGATTGGAGTTTTATTGCAAACCAAACTTAAAGGATCTTGACAAATTTAAACTTAAATGAATATTATAATGTTAAAAATAATTATACTTAGAAGGAGGGTTCAATAATAGGTACTTTCTATTCAAGATGTAAACTTTATTACACAAAGGGCCCAAGTTTACCGAGTATAAACATAAGAACGGGAAGACCAAAATAAATGAAAGAATCACTTGTAAAATAGGAGTAATAAAGGAGAATTGACGAAATTTACCTGATTATTAAGTAAAAGGTTTGCATTTTTATGTTTCAAAATTTCCATAATTTCTAGAAAATTAAATTTTTGCGTCAGATTCCAAAGTTATAATGAAAATTTACGGGCTTTTTCTATTATATTTGTAACAGTACTTGTGATTTATGCATAAATTTTTGTAATAGTATTTATGATAGTATAGCAAACGCCAATTAAGTTGGCGCGAGGAGGGGTAAGTTCGGGCAGGATTAGAAGTAGTGGGGAGATTTGTATTTGGTTTTACATCAAATGTCAGACAATTCTAACCTCTAAGCGTGTATCACTTTATGATCCCCTAGCAAAGAAATTATGTTCCGTCAAACGTCAATGACAAATGTATTCTGAAAATTACTTGAGTAGTGGGGGTGGACGTTTTTAAAATTGGCTTCTGCGCATCCCCTCCTCGCGCCAACTTAATTGGCGCTTGCTATACTACGTAAAATAAAAATAATACTTATTTTTTCATCTCAGCCTTATTATATCACTGTTGAATTGTATATTAATTGTCAGTTATTACCTCTAAACACATCTAGTATAAAAAATTGTAGCGCTGTAAAATTGTGTCAGTCTATTATATTTATTTTATGTAAGTCAGATAGTGTACAGGTTTTGCAGTGCATTTTACAGTGCTATTTAAAACTGCGGTTTATACAATTACCTTCTAAATTTTCAGCCAATAATCAAATGAAATGCACGACTAAGTTTCTAGAAACACGTAGGAATAACGATGCGTATTTAAAGGTATTGGATCACACTTGCAATTTAAAGCCTATACGAGCTTACTTTACATTTGAAGACCTAGAAACAGATGACATTGGTATGTATTCAATATTTGACTATAATTCTTAATTGACTAAGTACATGTTTTGAAATTGGTTTTGATTATTTTTACCTTAACATTAAATTTTTTCCTAAATTTAAAATTTTGTCCGAAACAGATTATCCTTTTATTTTACAATAGAAACTACAAATATAATTAATGCTTATGTAATAATGTTGTAAATTTTTGAAACTATATAAAACATATAAAATTAGTAATAATAATCGGAAATAGGTATATAAAACTAGAAAATTGGAAAATTTTAATTCCATAATCTTTAAGTTGGGACAAAATAGTGTGACATTCCATAAGAGTTTATTTGTTTTTATTACAATTTCCCAAACCAAGAATTTAGAGGATGGAGAATTGCAACTTGCTGAAGATGTGCAAGCTTTAGACGAATATTATAAGAAGCCAAACCCTTAAAAATCCGAATCATGTGCCTTTCATTTGTGCAATAAAGAAGCCAACAGAGAGCTTAATATTGAATTACTCCAAATAAACTTTAAATCGGTCTCTGACATACAAGCAGCACCTCTGTAAAACTAGTCAAAAGGTGAAGACTCGCAATTATATATTACATAAACTTGGCAGCAATTCATGGGGAGTGAATAGGGAGACCTTGCTAACGGAAGCCATTGCACTGGCTGAATACTGTGCTGCTGTCTGGTATCGAAGCTCTTGCGCCAAGTTAGAAGATATCCAACTTAACGATACAAAGAGGATTGTCACCGGTACTGTTAGATCCATTCCTAGTCTCTGGTTACCGATTCTTTCTAACATTACCCGACCGGATATCAGATGTCTTGCTGCAGCACAGAATGAATTGGCTAAGATTTCCAACAGCATTGATCTTCCTATACACGATAATTTGGAGAAGGTCCCCAGAACCCGACTGAAATTTAGAAGACCGATTGGGCTGGATGCGGAAGTTCAGCATCCCATGAACGATTGCAGAATAGCCCTCCTCGAACAACACCCTGAATCGAGGAATTAAGATTTAATTACTAATCCGTCAGAACCTCTGTCGGACGTAACCCTCCCATATAGGCAATGGTCTCAATTTGAAGAATACGGTCCACACAAGCACGAAAGGTGCAACTCAATGCTGAAATACTAGTCTATGAGACTGCGTAAATGTAGAACAAACTATGGTCCACATAGTAAATGACTGTCCCAGAAAAGGTTTCTATGGCGGCATCCACGAGCTGAGCAAGGCAACTCCTGCAGCTCTGGACTGATTGAAAAATTTAGATATTAGTATATCAATCAGTTTTATGACTCTTTCCTACTAGAAGTGATTTATACGCTAGTATCTAAATTTCGATTTCGCTTTTCATACGAAATAAATAAATAAATTAGAATTTAAATAACTTTAAAATGAATTGAATGTTTTTTTACAAAAACAGCCTTAATTCAATTTTCATATTTAACCGTTTTTGCTGGAAATACCATTGGGTTATGGTCGTTTTTGCAAAAACTCCTATATTTCACATTGCTGTATCTCCGGACTACTGCTGTTTTTAAGGATACTGAATCATCAGCTACTTGGGTCTACTCGGAGTTGTAAACCTCAACTCTGGCATTTTGGGACTAAGGTTATTTTTGTAAAAAGACTCTTCAATTCTAATTATATCAGTGCTTTGTAAACGTCCATCTTAACTGAAAAATTACTTCTTTATTTATTATTATACCGGGTGGACTTTATGATGACGTTGAAAATAGTTTTATCGCTCCTATTGATATTGGTTAACGGATATTTTCTCTTTTTTTGAATCAGATTTTAATTATTTGCCTTACTCCTTTTCGCATGTAACTGAAGATGAGCTGATTAAATTGATAGCTATTTTTCCTAATAAATATACAGCAGGGAAGCTTTTACCTACTTTCTTGATTCTAGAATTCAGATATGTTTTCGCATTTTTTCAAATACTTATAAATCTTTTCGCGTCTTCTCTTAACGATAGCAAAGCAAGCAATAGTACTCATACATAAAAAAGTGATAATACATTACGATCGAACTACATGCCTATTTGAATATTATTTATTATTATTATAATCAATAAACCTTGAAATTACCCTACGGGTGTCAAGGTATCACTTAATTTTCACTATGAAACTTAATTCTATTTTTTATTATAAATGAATTTTTCCCATTCCTTCTTATTCTTTGCCGCAACTTCTGCTTCTCTCCATGTCATTCCACGTTTTTGCAGGTTTTCCTCTACTGTATGTATTCCTTGGTCTACCTCTCTTCCTCTTCTGTATTGGCCTAGCCTTCCATACTCTCTTTGTCTGCCTTGTTTCTTCCATACGAACGACGTGTCCGAACAATTTCAATTTCTGTCTCTCTATACCTTCGAGGATCGGTTCCGTATTCAGATCTTGCCTTATCACTTCATTTCTTATTCTGTCCCTGCGTGTTACTCCCTTGACTGCTCTTAAATACCTCATCTCCATCGCTTGTATTTTGGATTTTGTTTTGTTATTTAGTATCCAGCTTTCACACCCATATGTTAGTATTGGTCTATATACGGTTTTAAACACAGTCATTTTTGTCTTCGTTGAAATTTCTATATTTCTGATGAAAGTGTTGTTGAATGTATAGTACAACTTTGTCGTGCTTTCAATTCTGCCATTAATCTCTGTGTCTTCTTTCCCTTCTCTATGAATGTTTACTCCTAAGTATTTAAATGTTTCAACTTGTTCGATGTCCTTTCCTCCTACTTTAATTGTTAACTGTTTATGGTTTTTCCCTATCGCCATCACTTTAGTTTTGTCTGCGTTAATTTTCATGTTTCTCTTTTTCAGTGCTGTTTCCCAAATTACCAAGTTTATTTGCAGGTCCTTTTCGTTATTTACGTATACCACCAAATCATCAGCAAACGCGTTCTCCGCTACCTCCACCAGCCCCATATTTCTATATCCTATTTGTATCTTTTTTGTGTTGTTTTTAATATCTTTCAGTACGTCATCAAATATTATATTAAATAGTATAGGACTAAGTACTCCTCCTTGCCGCAATCCTTCCCTTGTTTCAAACTCTTCTGATTGCCTATTACACGCTCTCACCACGTTTCTTGTACACTTGTATATGCTTGCTATTGCTTTCCTCAGTTTGCTATTTATTCCTCTTTTTTCTAGGCTCCTCCACACCATGTTTCGAGGTATACAATCGAAAGCCTTTTCTATGTCTATAAAACCTATGTATATCGTGCTGTTTGCACTCTTTTCCGTCATCTGCTTCAATGTGAATATATTGTCCTGTACACTTTTACCTTTTCTAAATCCACTCTGTGACTCTTCGAGTTGCGCCTCGATTATTGTTTTTAATCTCTCTTCGAAGATTCTTTCATAAACTTTTAGCACGACGCATAATAGTGTAATTCCTCTATAATTCTTACACTGTTTGTTGTCTCCTTTTTTATATATCGGTAACAAAACTCCCATTTCCCAATCCTCTGGTATTTTCTGTTCGTCCCATATTTTATTAAATAGTATTTCTAATACTTCTAGTCCATTTTCTCCCAAATTCTTTACCATCTCTGTTGTTATTCCGTCAATTCCTGCTGTCTTGCCTCGCTTTAGCCTCTTTAGTGCATATTTTATTTCTTCCATGGTTATTTTGTCCTGTTCCGTGTGTTCTTTTTTTCTTGTAGGCGACTCGTGCAATATTTCCGGTTTGTTTACTTGGTCATTAATTTCCGTGCTTAGTAAATCCTCAAAGTATTCTTTCCATCTCGCCATAATGTCGTTCTCATCTTCTAGTATTTTTCCTTCTTTTGATTTTATGTACAAGGTTTTAACTTGATTTCCTTTCCTTAATCGTTTCAGTACTCCATACAACAGTTTTTGATTTCCTCTGCTATCTCTCTCCATTGCTTCCCCAAATTCTTCCCATGTCCTTTGTTTTGCATCTTTTACCCGTTCTTTAACTTTTCTTCTCTGTTCTTTATATTTGTTGTATGTTTGATTATTTCTGTTGCATAAGTAGTTTTTCCATGCTTCTTTTTTTCGTTTTATTTCTTGCTTTATCTCTTCATTCCACCACATTGTTTGCTTAATATGTTTCCTTATTTTACTATACCCACAACTTTCTTCCGATACTATCATTATTGTGTCTCTAACTATTTTCCATAGCGTTTCTATTTCTATGTTTTTACTTATTTTTTGTTTGATTTTACTCATTTCTCGCTCAATTTTTTCTTTGTACACTTCAACGGTCTCTTCTTCTCTAAGTTTGTATGTCCTAACTACCTTCTTCTCTTTCCCTCTTTTATTAATATTTGTTTTTACTTTCTCGTTTGTTTCTTGGCTATCTATTTTTATTTTCGAGAGAACCAAATAATGATCTGTATTTATCTCACACCCTCTCCTTACTTTCGTATCCTTTACTTCTCTCCGGTATTCTCTGTTTATTATGACATAGTCTATTATCGATTTTTCGTTTCTGCTTCGTACTTCCCTGGTGTATTTATGAATATCCTTATGTGCATAGAAACTATTTGTTATAACTAAGTTGTGAAATATACAGTATTCTATTAGTCTTCTTCCATTATTGTTTCTAGTTTCTTCTCCGTGTCTGCCAATCGTTTCTCCTGTTTCATTATCCTTTCTTCCCACTCTTCCATTTAGGTCTCCCAATATTATTACCCGTCCTTTGGTTTCTTCTGTTATTTCAGATAGCTGTTCCCAAAATGTTTCTTTAGTTTTTACATTTTCATCTTCATTTGGTCCGTAAGCTACTATGATTGTTGTTTTCGTTGTTTTTTCAAAGTAGAATTCCACCGTCAAAATTCTTTCCGAGACCGCAGTCCATTTCTGTAAATGCTTTATATTTTCTTTTTTTATATAGCAAGCTACTCCTTCCCTGGCTCTCCTTTCTATTTTGACTCCACTATACACCAACAAATGTCCTTCTGTTAATATTATTTCACCTGTTCCTTTTTTTTTTGTTTCGGTGATACCAAGTATATCCATATCGACCTTTACCAATTCATCCACCAATTCTTCTTCCTTTCCTGTTAAACTTCTAACATTCCATGTTCCCATCTTCCAGGTGTTTGTTATTCTTTTTGTTTTGCCTATCCCGTTTTTTCCTTTTGTCTATTTGCATTTACCATCACTATGTCCCTTTCGGTTATTTGAATATTATTTCCTAATAAATATACAGCAGGGAAGCTTTTACCAGTTTCTTGATTCTAGAATTCAGATATGTTTTCGCATTTTTTCAAATAATTATAAATCTTTACGCGTCTTCTCTTAACGATAGCAAAGCAAGCAATAGTACTCATACATAAAAAAAAGTGATAATACATTACGATCGAACTACATGCCTATTTGAATATTATTTAAATTTGCAAAACTGTATGAAAAAGTGCTATGTTGAAATAATATTTTGCCATTTTATCTCATCTGACAAACATGGTTTTATATCTGGACGATCTACTGCCGCTAATTTATGTACAATATATCAGTATATCAGCGAAGACTTGGCCAGAGAAGCCAATTTTAATCGCATTTCATAGGTTTGTCGACTTTTTTGCAGGTCAATGAACCTGAATTACAGCTGTATTTCCCTAAATAATAGAGGACATAAAGATATGGACCGACTTTAACTACATTTTGACCCTAAAAATTTGGAAATTTTTGATGAATTACAAAGAAATTTCTTTTTTGATTTTCAGTTAGACATTTATACGTATTCTTCAGATTCGCATAGCTGGGGCGGTATTCAGCGGTAACTCTGTATAAAAAATTATTACATAAACAAAATCAAAATATTGAATAATCCTAAAAAATATAATCAACAAATCAAACTATTAATAACTTTACTTAATGGCGCTTTTCATTTGCGTCTCTTTAATTATTATGGTATTGTTATGCTCCACCATTTAATTTGGAGTATATCTATGTAAAAATACTAATTGCATAAAAATCACTAGACAATTTTTTCAGATGATATGAACGAGTATATCAACTCTCACTGGCAAACACTGTGGGATATAATTCAACCAGGAATAGAAAAATTTTTCGAAGAAAACATCTTATTGGTCGATAATGCTATCACTGATAATGTTCCACTGAAAGGTATTTTCGACGATGTTGAATAATTGACGAATTCATGTCCCTCTAATGATTGTATTAAATATGTTTTGAAAATCGTGCGTTTTTTTTTTACCCTAACCAAATTTTCCACGACTTCTAACTCTAGCCCATATTGCTAGATTTAAGAGAACATTTTAAATAAAAAATAAAATCTGCATTTATCCTGTGAACGCTTCAATTTTCTGACTAGTCTAGTCTAAAGTATAAGTAATTATATGAGGGTGGTTCGAAAACTATGTGGCCTAACAAGCAAAACGCAAATTTTTTTGACGAAACGTTTTATTTTTCGATATAGTTTCCTGCTCGCTCAACACATCCTTCATTGTAGGTCCATAAATCCAGGTCTTCGAAATAGCTGTTTACAGCAGCGATTACCTCGGAATTAGACAAAAACCTCTTACCGCCGAACCATTTCTTCAGGTTTGGAAAGAGATGACAATCGCTAGGAGCCAAATCTGGGGAATAGGGCGAATTAGGCACTAAGTCAAATCCCAGTTCATGAATTTTTTCAACAACTGCGTGATGTACTTACAGATGTTGTAGACTATTTATATCGCTCGTCGTAATGACGTCCATTTCAGCCCGATGTTTCCGGTCTCTAATTATAACCTATAGAGACAGTATATAATAATATAAACCTCAGGATAATTAATTATCAATTAAGTTTAATGAATTTTATAAGAAAAATGCCTTTGAAAGCATTAAGAGAAAAATGATTCCACAATTGTTTATATGCGATCCAGGACACAGTGTCTATCATCTCCGACATTATAGCCGCCCACGACAAACCGAATGATATATCCGAACTCGTAAATGTGTGCCTCACTTCCACGTACTTCCAATTTCGAAACAAGTTCTATGAACAAGTGTCGGGAGCCGCTATGGGTTCGCCCTTATCCCCGGTAAACCTAAATGTTGGTTTAGATATGTAGATGCATCCTTCCACTTTGTTCCCCTGGCTTCCAAGCACTCTGCCACTACACTGTTCCACTCTTTTCTCGGTCTTCCTCTAGTCCTCTTTTCCTGTGTCCTTGCCAGCCATATCCGTTTCGGTTGTCTCTGGTTTTCTATTCGTATTACATGTCCGAACCACTTCAGATGTTGCCTTTCAATGCTCTTTAAGATCGATTCCACTTTTAGTTCTGCCCTCACTGCTTCATTCCGTATTCTATCTCTTCTTGTAATGCCTTTAACCGCTCTCAGGAATCTCATCTCTGCCGCCTGGATTTTACTTTTTTGCTGCCTTGTTAACACCCGGCTCTCACTACCATACATTAATATTGGTTTATGTATAGTCTTGTAGACTAGGATTTTTGTCTTAGTTGATATTTCTTTCTTTCTTATAAATTTGTTATTCAAAGCGTAGTATGTCCGTGTTACTTTTTCTATTCTTTCATTTATTTCGGTTTCGTTCTTACCATTCTTTTGTAGATTTACGCCCAGGTATCACATCGTCTTTACTTGCTCTATTTTTGTATTGTCCAGTGTTATTAATGCTTGCTTGTTTTCTTTCCCAATTACCATTACCTTTGTTTTATCGCTGTTAATTTTTTTAAGTTTCGGTTTTGAAGGGCTTCGTTCCATATTATTACGTTTTCTTGCCGATCTGTCGTGTTTTTTGCAAATATTACTAGATCATCTGCAAAGACGCAGTCAGTTATTGTCGTTATTTCCATATTTCTATAACCCACTGGTAATTTCTTCAGTTTGTGCTTTATTCTTTTTGTACGTCATCCATCACTATGTTGAATAGTGCTGGGCTCAGTACACCACCCTGTCTGAATCCTGCTTTAATTTCAAATATCTGTGACTCTGCATTTCTCGTTCGTACATAATTCTTTGTGACCTTATACATACACTCTATATTGTTTCTCACTTTCTTATTTACACCTCTTCTTTTTAGGCTTTCCCATATCGCTTTCCTTGGTACACTATCAAACGCTTTCTCTAGGTCAATAAACGCCAAGTACGTATTGCTTTGCTGTCTTTTTTCCATTATTTGTTTTATAGTAAATATGTGGTCTTGACTCCTCCTCCCTTCCTAAAACCGCTTTGTGAATCTCCTAGCTGTGTCTCTATTTGTATTTTTAATCTTTGTTCCAGTATTCTTTCGTACATTTTGGCCATTATACTCATCATTGTTATTCCCCTATAGTTCTTACATTCACGGTAATCTCCTTTCTTGAAGATGGGTAATATCACTCCTATTTCCCAATCTTGTGGTATTCTCTCTTCTGTCCATATTTTGTTAAACAGTTTAGTTATAGCTTCTATGCTTTTTTCAGCGAAGTTTTTGATAATTTCTGGTGATATACAATCATGACCTGCTGCTCTTCCTGTTTTTATTTTTATGATTGCTTCTTTTACTTCTTCTATTTTTATTTCTTGGTCACCTTCGTCTGTTAATTGGGTGGTTATTTGTTCTTTTTTTTCATTATATCCTTGTACTATTTTTTCTATATTAAGCATATCCTCAAAGTATTCTTTCCATCTGTCCATTATTTCTTTGTCATCTTCAAGTATTTTTCCCTCTTTTGATTTTATGTATTTGTTATTATAGTTTGTATCACTTCTGAAAGTTTTCAATACTTTATAGAATAATTTCTGGTTTCCGTGGCTATCACTTTCCATTCCTTCCCCGAATTCTTCCCATGACTCTTGTTTTGCTGCTCTCACTAGTTCTTTTACCCTTGTTCTTTGCTGTTTATACTTAGCGTATCTTTCTTCTGTTTTCGCTTTGAGGTATTTCGCCCACACATGTTTTTTATATTTTATCGCATCGCTTAGTTTAATAATACATATTACTATTAAATAAATATTTTGGCTTAGATAGAGGCCTTTCTAAATAATTGCGAAAAACTTCAACGGAGAGATACATGAGATACTTGAGTCACTTTGAGCAAAAGCGTTCCTATACAAACGGTTCCATTTATAGTTACAAAAGCTAGATTTTAGAAATTTAAAAAAATAGATTTTGATTTTATTAGTTATTTATTTTAACAACATTCTTAAAAATGATTTAACAGAAATCATTTACAATATAGTAAAAAACATAATTACACATTATTGACCAAGAGCAATTTTTCAAAACATTTGACTAAATAAATCTGACACAATAAAAAATTATTTATAATAAATGTTGGAAATGGAGTCACTCATCTAAAATGTAAGACATCATTAAAGGAAAGAAAGGAAACTTTAAATTCCTCAGTTAATATTAAAGTTGTTTAATAAAAATGTATCCAAAACAAATTAAGCATGCTTTTAGTAGTAAAATTATTAATATAAACATAACCTCCTAAACTATGATTTAAAAATAAAATTACATAATTCCTTCAACTCCTTACGTTAATTTGTAAATAATAAATAAATAAATAGAAGATATCAATATAAAACAATTATTAGAGAAAGACAATATTGTAATTTAACTTATTTTTAATAATAAAAACGTCCATATCTACCAGATATAACTATATAATGAATAATTTTTATAAATCGACAGAACAGTGACCTTCAACTTGTGAAGTGCACCTCCTAATGTTGAGAATTATGACCATAGGATGTATCAATTATAATCATATTATGATAAACTTGCGTTTCGGGTTTATCTAAATAAAAATAACGCTATAATAATAAAACACACTAAATAACATTTAATAACTAATAATAACAGTATTTATTTCAATTTATATAACAATATCAACACATTGGCGGTTACTCGTTGATTGAATGCTTCCTCTCTGTCAAGCGCGATTAATATCAGTGTCCAATAATTTTTCTGTACTGGAGATTTCTCGATTGTACGTGTTTGATGACATCATCCATTCAGGTATCGGCACTTTCCGGAAGAGTCAGTGTCCTGTTGACATCGCACGGCGGGTGACGTCAATGCATGACTGACATCATAATATCAATTGTTGTACACAAAGTCTAAAATATAACCAGAGTTAACACAGTTTAGTAAAGGATATATAAGAAAGCGACAGAATCTAATAATAATTTTCGATTCCATCATTTTAATCCAATATTGCTTCTAGTAATAGTACCTTCATGTTACAATCAAGAACAGAAAAGATTGACTTGGCTCTATCAAAAAGACAATTACTTGAGCTACAGCCTGATATTTATTCGCATAAGCTGACAAACACCGTTTACTAAGAGTTGCTTCCGAGGAATATAACTATCACTGCTGAGATTTACTGTCGACAACTCTATCAATCCAATGTTAAAGCTATAAATACGAGGGGGTATTGATATCTAGTTAGCTACGCCATTTTCTTGAACAAAACAAAATCTTATAACGGCAACAAATAATAGCATTTTAAAAGTGTCACTGTAAAATCCAAGGCCAAAAAGTTGAAATATTGCTGTGCTGTAAATTCTGAAAGAAAGCATGATGAATGCAAATGTGAAAATCGATAAACTGGAGTATCGGGTATCATAATATAGAGGTTAAATGGTAAGGAAATTTACGAAGATATGCGTAACACACTTGGCGATCAATGCCCATTATATGCGACTGTAAAAAATTGGATTGCTTCATTCAAAAGAGGAAAACTTTCCTTCGAAGATGAGAAGAGACCAAGAAGACCGATTTTGGATGTCCATATATGAAAATATTGACGTAGTTCATGGCATGATATTATCAGATCGTCGAATTTTTCTGAAACATATAGCTGGGGCACTAAAAATTTCATATGAAAAAGTCCTGCAAAATGGATTCCTAAATGCTTGAACGCCGAACACAAACGAGCAAGACTGAAAGCATCACGGTCAATCTGTGTCGGTTTTGAAAGAGATCCAGATTTTTTGAACCGTCTTGTGACTATAGATGAAACATGGATCCATTTTTACGACTCAAGACACAAAACAGCAGACGATGGCGTGGAAGCTTCATGGTTCTCCAAGGCCTAAGAAGTTTCGAGTTCAATAATCCGCTGGAAAAATTCTTGCTTCAGTTTCTTGGGATATCCGTGGAATAATTATGACAGATTACCTAAAAAAGGATCAAACCATCATTGAGGATTCTTATTCTAAATTACTTACCACCCTGAGAGAGAAAATTAAGAAAAAAGAGACGTGGCATATTAGGGGTTTTGCAAGACAATGCCCCTACACACAAATCGCGTATTACCATGAATAAAATTCGAGATCTAGGGATCGAATTACACCCGCTCTATTCCACAGACAGCCCCCTTCGACTATTATCTATTCTCTTGATAATTTACTAACACTTGGTATATTTGTTTCACAAAATGTATTTAAAATATCTCTGACATATGTTTCGACTTATTCAGTCATTCTCGAAGAGTCATGTAAACTAAGTGAAAAGTGTACTCCTACCAATATTTATGAGTTATTTTTTTTTTAAAGGTTCATTACAACATCGATTGTGGGGGTGTTTGAAAAATCCAACTGCGTGTTTGTGACCTGTCTGTTGAGATTTATGGCTTTTTTAATTTCTAAAATTTCTAAGAAGTCAAGCCTTTTACCCTTATTACAAGAGTGTAAAAGTTTGAAATTATTAGCATTAAACAGATGAGAATTTTGAATACAGTGTTCCGCGAATCCCGTGACCATATTGCCATGTAGAATAGAACTTCTATGTTCTTTGATACGTTCTTTTATAGAGCGTCCTGATTGGCCAATGTATACCGCGTCACAATCACTGCAAGTTAATTCATACACCCCTGACTTATCACGCAATTCTGTTTTTCCTTTATTGTTAACTAGAATATTTCCTAAATTGCATTTATTTACTAGGATGACATTTAAACCTAATTTATTAAGTTTATTAGAAACTTTATTGCTAACCCCAGGTATATAGTTTAGGGTGTGAAACACTTTGTTAGTTTTTGTGTATGTATGTCCGGAGTAAAAATTTTTCGTAAGGATAGCCCGTTGTTTTTTGTAAATCATTTTGTCTAAGAATTCTGTTTTATACCCGTTATTTCTAGCTATAGTTTTTATGGTATATATTTCTTTTTCGAAGTTCTTATTATTTAGAGGGAAATTAATCAGTCTGTGTATGAAACTGTGAAAAGCTGTCATTTTTATATTCCACGATTGGTTGGAATTTGCCGGAATTACTGTATCTGTTGTAGTGGGTTTTCTAAAGATATCAAATTCAAATCGTTTATCAACTCTTGTTAATTTTAAGTCTAAAAAGTTAATCGTTCCGTCTTCCTCTTTTTCTATTGTGAATTGTATTTTATTATTAAGGGAATTTAAATAATTGAGAAATTGGTCCAGCTGTCTGTCAGTGTCCGACCACAAGCACAAAATATCGTCTACATATCTGCCCCAAAAGGAAATGTATTTTAATAAAGGACTGCGGTTAGAATTATGAATGTGTTTATCTTCAAAATCTGCTAGATATAGTTGGGTAGCCCTCTTAGCCCTTTACTCGCTGAACTATATCTAGCAGATTTTGAAGATAAACACATTCATAATTCTAACCGCAGTCCTTTATTAAAATACATTTCCTTTTGGGGCAGATATGTAGACGATATTTTGTGCTTGTGGTCGGACACTGACAGACAGCTGGACCAATTTCTCAATTATTTAAATTCCCTTAATAATAAAATACAATTCACAATAGAAAAAGAGGAAGACGGAACGATTAACTTTTTAGACTTAAAATTAACAAGAGTTGATAAACGATTTGAATTTGATATCTTTAGAAAACCCACTACAACAGATACAGTAATTCCGGCAAATTCCAACCAATCGTGGAATATAAAAATGACAGCTTTTCACAGTTTCATACACAGACTGATTAATTTCCCTCTAAATAATAAGAACTTCGAAAAAGAAATATATACCATAAAAACTATAGCTAGAAATAACGGGTATAAAACAGAATTCTTAGACAAAATGATTTACAAAAAACAACGGGCTATCCTTACGAAAAATTTTTACTCCGGACATACATACACAAAAACTAACAAAGTGTTTCACACCCTAAACTATATACCTGGGGTTAGCAATAAAGTTTCTAATAAACTTAATAAATTAGGTTTAAATGTCATCCTAGTAAATAAATGCAATTTAGGAAATATTCTAGTTAACAATAAAGGAAAAACAGAATTGCGTGATAAGTCAGGGGTGTATGAATTAACTTGCAGTGATTGTGACGCGGTATACATTGGCCAATCAGGACGCTCTATAAAAGAACGTATCAAAGAACATAGAAGTTCTATTCTACATGGCAATATGGTCACGGGATTCGCGGAACACTGTATTCAAAATTCTCATCTGTTTAATGCTAATAATTTCAAACTTTTACACTCTTGTAATAAGGGTAAAAGGCTTGACTTCTTGGAAATTTTAGAAATTAAAAAAGCCATAAATCTCAACAGACAGGTCACAAACACGCAGTTGGATTTTTCAAACACCCCCACAATCGATGTTGTAATAAACCTTTAAAAAAAAAATAACTCATAAATATTGGTAGGAGTACACTTTTCACTTAGTTTACATGACTCTTCGAGAATGACTGAATAAGTCGAAACATATGTCAGAGATATTTTAAATACATTTTGTGAAACAAATATACCAAGTGTTTTATTAGTAAATTATTAATCATGTTTCACCAAGAGTCAACCGTGAATTCTATACATTATACTATTCTCTTGAGTGAAGAATGTTTAAAAGGTCGTTAATTTTTGTGTAACGAAGAGGTAATGGAAGCTGTGGAGGGCTGGTTTGCAAACCAAGAGGAATATTTTTTTGCAGGATCGCTGTATTAAGTGTATTAATTTAAAAAGAGACTATGTTGAATAATAAAATATAAAGTTCCAACTTTAAATTGTTTTAATTGTAGGCTAAGAATATATCAATACTCCCTCGTATATTACTGTTATTACCAACCTATTATCAGTTATCCATTACCTAGGAAACACAATTGTTCAATGATTATTAAAACTCAAGGAAATGTAGTAATAACAACTTCATACCATATATCTTAAAAGGTCTAATAATAACAATTCTTGTTGACGAGCTAAATGATAACAAGCTAGAAAATTTACACTCTAATTCTTGTTGTTTTCGCGTAAAAAATGCGGTAACCAAACACACAATTTTTTAACTTTGCCCGTGGAATACAAATGTCGTTGGTTACAATCCATTACAATGGCCAATTCCCAAACTGATTGGAGTAGATCATCAAAAATTAAACCATACAGACAATTTTGATTAAAGTATGATGTTTTTCCTAAACGTTGAGAATTGTTTATGTCAAAACTGCCTTCTTTAAATCAAGAAAACCATTTTGCTGCTGTATTCTCCCCAGTAAAGTTTTCTTCGAAAAACGGTGCAATTGGTTCTAGCTGCTTCCGATGCATTGAAGTGTTAAACTCGAACAAAAGGATACGTGGGAAATGCTCGTTTTTTCCACCTTACGTTTTCTTTTGTCATTAATTAATACTATCTTTGCATAAATTCACAAATTCAAAAACAATTGAATTAAACAATGAAACAGCATTAAACTAACTTTTTTTATATACCTACCTAACAATCTTTTTACAAGGAATCGTAGAAACAAAAAACGCAACAAATTTATGTATTAATGCATTTATAGCTATGTGAATTAGTTTAGTTTTGAATGCAAGTGTAGCTAGTGATTTATCAAAACTTATTACTAAATAATTAAATAAAAATACAGATGCATTCAAGTAAGCCCACTCGCCAAATTAATCGACTATAAAAAGTATTATGCCATAAGAATAACGAAGAGTTTCAATTCAGTGTATAATGAGTCATAGTAGCGCTTCACTTTAAATAATCAAAATTGTTTAATCGAAAATACTAAGAATAAATTAAATTATATTCAAAACAAGATAACTACAAAACAGGCAACAACTATTTAACTTAATTACACTAGATTTTATATTTTATGAAAGTTAAAATTACTCTTTCCACAATATAGTTTTAAATTCTAGACACGTGTTTCGACAACTAAGTTGTCATCATCGATAGCAGGAAAGTATAGTGCACTCGAAACCCTGGCACATACGTTGCCCAAGCAAAGTACATCACTATAATTCCAACCTATTAATATTCTACTCTATATCGTGGTAAGAGTTGTAACTTTTACAATCTTGGATTTTATTCAGGTTCAAATTCATATTTTATACTTATTTTTCTTTTTGAAGTCGATTATACGTCAAGGCACTAATTCATGAGTGGGTCATGCAAAGCGAACTATCCCACAAACCCAAAATATAAAACGCCCATGCAATAAAATAAAAAAAACATTTTGCTACTATACTAACGGGCGACTATAAATAATTGAACATTTTTTGCTTAAACTGGCAATAATTTTGCAACTTCATGTTGATGTGCCTGATTCTTAAATTTAAATTTGTCAAAAATTGGACAAAATAAAAGTCAAACAAGTAATTCTAACTTTATGTCATCCATATTTATACAAAATATTCTAACCTAAAAAGATAAATAGAAAGTGTATGATCAGGAGAACCAATTTCTCAGAGTTGCCAAATTACATTTTTGCTTCAATGATTTATAGTCATAAACATTATTTATAAACTGGCGGACAAAAAACCGTCCGGCTCATTTTGACATTTGATAACAGTTTAACAAAATTAACACGTTGTGAATGAGTTTTTAAGTTTTGAAGGTTATTGAGATGCAAAATGTCAATGCACAGGTACGAGCAATAACTTTTGGTCGTCAATGTCATTATTTGACAAAATTTAAGTTGCTGTATTGTAAAACGATCGTAATGGTAATAACTAAAGACGCCAGACTATGTGCCCGAACAGTAGCGTGATGTGGAGGGATCGAGTAGACGCGTACGACGATCAATTCAGATGTCGTTGAGACGTTGTAAGCGATACATTGTTAACACAATCGTGTTGAAAATGTCGGGAGTGCGTAGAAACAATGCATCGACTCGGTTGCATGCTAACGTAGTAAAGAAATTTTTACATCGGTTTCCCGATTTAATATATGACGGTACCGTAGTGAAATGTTTAGTTTGTGAAACAACTTTATTAACTTGGAAAGCAAGTCAATGCCAAAGACATATAAATAGTGACAAACATAAATCGAATAATAGTGGACGCAGATCATATAATAAATTTGTGTGTGATTTAACAATGATGTTAATTGCGACCAATATACCAATGCAGAAAGTGGAACACCCAATGTTTCGTCAGTTTTGGAAGAAATACAATCCTACGTGGAAATTACCAGCAAGAAGTACGCTACGGAATGACGTACCGTCAGTGCGTGAGAGAATTGTAAATTGTACGAAAAATACGGTAAAAAAAATCCCTGTGGTTAACAATAGACGAAACTACAGATATTAAAAAACAGTCCATACTAGCCATTCTAGTACGGACGCTGACTCCGCAAGGACCTTCTCCTCCTTATTTACTAACCTGTAAACGAATGCAAGGGTGTACTGCCAGAGCGATAAATGATGTATTAATAGAAACACTACACAAATTTGAGATTTTACCGAAGCAAGTGTTAATGTTAGTTACCGATGCTGCCAAGGTTATGTGTTCCACGGCAAACTTACTCAAAACGATTCAACCAAACCTGCTGCATGTCACATGTTTGCTTCACGCTTTACACCTTGTAACAAACACTATACGTACAACTTATCCTGATGTGGATCAACTGATAGGACAAACGAAAGCGGTTTTTCTTAAATCTCCGAAACGGATTCGGCTATTTCATTCGCTGTGTCCTGATATACCCGAGCCGCCGCAACCAATTCTTATACGATGGGGTACTTGGTTAGAAGCAGCATTTTATTATTATAAACATTTTGAAAAAATTAAATCAGTGATTTTACAACTAGATGCCAAAGAAGCAGCTGCAATACGGCTCGGCCAGGTTCAATTTAACAATCCTCAAGTTGCAGCAAATTTAAAAATTATTTACGACAGTTACGTTCCAATACTGGACGCAATAAAAAATTTACAGAACACTGCGCTGTCCTTATCGGACTCATTAGCAATTATTGACCACGTAAAACTAGTGCTGCATATCCTTGAAGATGAAAAAAGTGATTGTGTCCGTGAAAAATTTAACAGTGTATTAGATAAAAATGTAGATTTTACAAAATTAGGGCAACTTTTTACCAATACTGAAGATCCGTTGTACAGATACAAAGAGCGCTTTAACTATGCAAATATAACATCTCTCAACGTCGAACAATCCTTCTCTGTATATAAACATATATATAACGTCGCTACGTACGAACCTTTCCGAGACTAATACAGAAACATATATTATGGTGCAGTTTTTTCATCGCGCACATCCGCATTTTTTTGCAAAAATGTAAACATGTTGGGTAAGTTATTTATGTTTTTTCTTAACGTTTTGTATAGGGATTCGATATATTTATTTTTAAGTAAGCGCACTGTTATTTTGCTAAATTCTCCACGCAACGCCACTGCTGGGGCACATAGTCTGCCGTCTTTAGTAATAACCTATAATTTAATTTGTCACATATTAATCAAATTTACGGAACTTTTGCAAGTCCTAGACGTGTTGCTACCGCAGCTTCAGAGAATCCAGTTTCTATTAAGGAAATAATCCTTACTTTATTAAAATAGGATATTGAGACTAATTAAGAATAATTAAAAAAACAAGACCGACAGACTTCAAATTTATATTAACAGTTAATTGACAATGGATATAATCAAACGGGGCAAAAATCAACAGTCGGATCCAAAAAAAAAGTAGATAAAAAACAGTTTTTTGTAATAGACATTCTCAAAATGATTTGGTGTAAGTGCAGCTTCAAAGTTACCTGTCAATATTTTGTAATCTATCAAAATTGATAACCTTAAAATTGATATTAAATTATTTGAAAAATGCCTTTCATAAATGAAGATATTAATGTGAATATTATTGCAGATTTAAATAACGGTTTCAAAATATGAGAAATTGCTGCACGAAATAGTGTAAGTAAAAGCACGGAATTTAAAATTATAAAAAAATGACGAGATCACTATATAATTTCTAGCACTCCTGATTCTGGTCGCAAAAGAATATCTACAGCTGAGCAGGACCGCCATCTGACAAATGTACTCCAAGAATATTCATTTGCTTCAGAAGTAAATGCAGCTGATAATTATATAAGTTGAGAGTAATTTTCCGGGTTCTGTTTTCACTGCCCGACGAAAAATTAAAGAAGCTCATTTACGGTGTTATAAAACAACCGAAAACCCTAATCCAAACACAACCCATAAAGAAAACTGTGTAGAGTATCCACTTGAACACTTGGTACATAATGGAGACTTTTGGGAAAATTTTTACAGACGAAAAGTTATTTCGAAATAAAAAAAATGGACCGATACATGTACCTATACCGATCAAGAGGGTATAGATTTCAAGAAAACTTTATCAATGATGTGTATGCATAAAATTTCAAATAAATATTTTGGGTTGGATTTCAATTCACGGCACTGGTGTTTTATTAAAATAGAAGGACATATAAGTTCAAATTCTTAAGTCAACATTCTAAATAATGTAATGTTGGTTTCAGTGGACCTATTTTTCCAAATCGTAATTTCATTATTCAGCAAGGTAACTGTCCGATCTATACATCCAATACAGTCAAAACATGGTTTAGATAAATTAATATCAATGTGTTGGATTTTCCTCCAAGAAGTCCACATTTAAATGTTATTGAAAATAGGGATTAATGATTAACGAAATAAAGAGTTTAAATCTAAGGCCCCAAAATAGAAGAATTGGTAGAAATAGTTCAAACAGCATGGGCGAATGTAGATGAAAATAATTGTATCAACCTTTACAACTCCATTGCCAATAGATTAAACGAAGTTTTAAATAAATTCGGTTCTATTACTAGATATTAATGTTTATATTTGTTATTAATTTATTTAATATTTAGTAGGCTTTTTCCTTTTAAACAAATAAAAGATCTTTTAATAATTATTCTTAATTTATTCTTAATAAAGTCTTAATTTAATATTCCATAGAATTATTCCATTGGCACTAATGACATTTCTAATAAAGCCAGGTTTAGAAAGCCCGAAATTTTTTGTCTACTTTTTTTTGCTTTCTACCGTACATTGTAACAATTTCCTCAAATTTTGCAATGACATTGATGACCAAAATTTATTGCTCGCAGCTGTACATAGGTATAACGTGCCTTCAAAAACTTTCCGCGTTAGAAGCGGCCATGCTTTTTGATAAAGGTTGGTGACAGTGTACGTAATCTGTCGCAAACGCATAATTTTGAATGAGCTTGGCCGTCTCTAATGAGGAAAGTTTCTAAGGCACGTTATTATCTGCCATATGGATTTATTTAAATATTTTATTTATAACCTATAACCATTCATATGCTATTTTTGAGAGATCAAAAACCAATTTCACAATACAAAAAAATGAGTCGGACAGTTTTTTTGTCAGCTAGTTTACCATTATACTAGCTAGAATAGAATGTATAAACATTATGCCACTATACCACCTACAATAGAATGCATTAACATTGTACCACCATACTACCTACAATAAAATGTATAAACATTATACTACTATACCACCTACAATAGAATCTATAAACATTCTACCACTATACTACCTAAAATAGAATATATAAAAATACTTAAAAAGTATGTGTGTTATTGATATTCTTCTAAAGTACTTCTAGATCTTCCAACAGGTATTAATAACATAATAAAGAATTACTAAAAAAATACGAAGTAATACATCGGTCTGTATATGCTTAATATCAACTGGTACAACCAACACATGTAAAATCACAAATTTGAAGAAAGCGATATTACTTACAGAATTTTTAAGATAATTTGGAAATGACGAAATATTAATTTATGATTATTAAAATAATCTCCATAATTTGAATCTTGAAAAATGTCGAAATTTTTGTTAAAAAGATAACGAATTTTAAGATATGAAAATATTACGTAGATAGTTTTTGACACCTGAAAAAAAAACAAAAATATTAGAATAAATACAAATTTTATGACTAGGCTGTCTCAATTCTAATTTATATTTCGATTTAGTAATTCTCCATGACGGCGGATTAAAAGAATATTGTTTCCACATTTTAGAATGTATGAATAAACATCCTGAAAGAGATTGTTTTTAACTAATTTATCACCTGAAATAAATAGAAACACAAACAAAATATCCAAACAAATACAAGGGTCTATAAATAACAATTGAATAACGTTACCTATAGATATATTCAGTCTAAGAATATACATAATTATTTACAGCTATCACACAAATCTCCTGATGTACAATTAATTAAGACAATATTAACACAACGTTTCATAACCTAAAAAATCTAAAAAAAAAATTTAACAGTAAATTTCAAAAAATAAAAGTAAAACAATATCGATTTCGTATTTTATCTCTAGAAAAATTCATAAACAAAACAGCGAAACATGTACAAAATTTCTTAATACGAACAAAATAATGTTACCTCTAGATCTTTAGAAAGAAATAAAAGAAAATTTTATTGATTTTTGAAACATTATCTTCACACTATAGAACCTAAAAATCTACAAAATATTCAAAACAACAAATAACAAATTTAATAACAAGAATATTAAAAAAATAACACAAGTAATAATTAAAGAAATAAATAAAACAATATTACCTATATATTTCACGATAGAAAAAAAGAATGTATCTAAACTAAGCCGAAATTCAAAATACAATTTTATCTTCATAATCTGCAATATAAGAAACATGTTTTTAAAATATTTGAAATATTTAAGTTTTAAAAAGATGATATATCCACTGATGGGGAAAAAATTTAAAAAATCCGAGACACATCTACCTGAAATCAAAATATTATAAATTAGAAGCACAAATTTTAAAATACGAAAATATAAAACGATTTTTGTCAACCTGAAAAGTTATACACAAAAAATATTAGAACAACCTGCAGACTATATCCCTGAAGACTTTCTCAGTTCAGACAGAAAATATTTGAAATGTTCATATTCCAAGTCGATGAATTAGAACGATTTTGGCTTTATATTTTACAAGCTAAAAAGGTGAAAGTAATTTTTTTAAACAAGTCTATCATCTAAAATGAATAGAAACACAAACAAAATACTGAAACAAATAAAACTGTCTATAAATAACAATGGTGTAAACATTACCTGCAGATATTTTCAGTCCCAAAGTCTACATAATTAAAATTTCCTGGAATTAATAAAAATTTTCGCATGTGAAAAGATTGAAAAAAATATTATCCCTCATAACCTAAAAATGCTAAAATAAAATAAAGTAAATTTCTAAAAACAGGAATAACACATTGAAAAAACACGTTCAAACAAAATTATGAAACAATTGATAATTTTCGTTAATTCGAATAATAATAATATTACTTCTAGATCTTCAGGGAAAATGGATGAAAACCAAAAATTCGATTATCTTTGAAACGTTGTTTTCATAATCTGTAAACTAAAAATATATTTACAAAATATTCAAAACATATCAGTTTTCAAAAAACGACAGATCAGCTGAAAAAAATATATTGACAAAATCACCATCTAATTTAAAACAATATATAAACTTCCACCTGAAATAAATTAGTGGGGCAAATAAAAATTTTACCTGCAAACTTTCTTAGTTCAGAAAGGAATATTTAAAATTTATTCCGATTTTATAATCTTAAAAGATGCTGAAAAAAATTTTGGAACAAATTCACCGTCTGAAATAGGAACACAAACAAAATATTGAAACAAATAAAAGTTTCTATAAATAACAATTGCATAATGTGTTACCTGTGTATGTAACCTGATATTTTCAGTCCAAAAAGCTACATAACTAAATTTCCTGCTGTGAATAAAAAACTTCTCATGTGAAAAGATTTAAAAAAAATATTATCCCATCATAACCTAAAAATGCTGGAAAAAAATTGGCAAGCAAATTTCGAAATAAAAGAATAACGCATTGTGAGGTTTGTCTTTTGTCCTGAAAAAAACATGTTTAAACAAAATTATGAAACAATTTGAAATTTTCATTTATACAAATAATAATAATATTACCTTTAAAGATCTTCAGGGAAAATGGGAAAAACCCAAAAATTCGATTATATTCAAAACGTTATTTTCATAATCTGTAACCTAAAAAAAATTGTAAAATATTCAAAACATTTCAGTTTTCGATATATCAGCTGAAAAAATATATTGAAAAAATCGCGATGTATGAAATAGAACGGAATATTTAAAATTTCTTCAGATTTTATTATCTGAAAGGATGCTGAAACAAATTCGTCTGAAATAGAAACACAAACAAAATATTGAAACATATAAATATTTCTATAAATAACAATTGCATAATGGATGACCTCCAGCTATTTTCAGTCCAGAAATGTACATAAATTAAAATTCCCTGCTGAAATAAAGAAATTCACATGCGAAATGATATTTTCGTTGCGGCATATCTAAGAAGTATTGAAAGTTTTAGGTTTTTAAATTAAATTTAAAGAGAAGATGCAATTCTTGGTGGAGGAAATATTGATCATAAAACTATCTAGAAATAAATAAGAAGAGAAGGATATAATAACTTCAAAAAAGCTTGGTATTAATAAGAGGAATATTCAAAAATAAAAGAATATCTTTGTATTCTCTTGCTGTTGTAAAATAATTTTTTCGTTTTTCGATAAATCTGGACACTAAAAATAACTAAAATAAGTTAAATATTTCTAACTATCTTGGGATTGTTGTGGAGTAATTAAATTTATATTGTGGATCATTACATTTTTCTAGTAAATTGACCATTTTCTTATTAAAGATCACTGGCTGAAGTAACTTAACACGAAAAATTTTATATGTAGTTGTGCAAATTGCAAAAAAAAAAAAATAAGTGAAGATTAAAATATAGAATCATTTAAACTCAAAGTTGTCGAGAAATGAAGAACGAGAGATGACGGAAATAAGTATTAAAGAAACAGGATCAGTAGAAGACGCAAGGAAGGCAAGAAGACCACGAATAGGAAGATCCGTTGAAAATATTCAATGTGTGCAGAAAAGTGTTTAACCTTACACGTAGATGATTTTTTACTCCACATGCATCCGTATAAAACTCAGCTGGTGTAACAAGCCCACAAGACGTTAATGCGCATCTAAAATACAGCCGAGCCATATTAAACCTTGTAGACATAGAGGAAGGTTTTGTAAACAAATTGTGGCCAATTTTCACCTATGCGGCTTTGTAAGCAAACACAATTCGCAGTATTAGGGTACACAGAATCCACAATTAATTCACTAAAGACCTCTTCATAGCGAAAAGATTACAGTATGGTGCGCAATTTCAACCCAAAGAATAATCGGGCCCTATTTTTCCAAAATGAAGTTGATTACACACAATCGGTAAATGGAGATCGATAGAGGGAAATGCTCGAAATTTTTTTTACCAAGACAAGAAGCAGATCAACACTACTGGTTTCAACATGGTGCCACTGTCCATACTGCCAGAGCCACAATCTCTTCAGTCTCTTTTGGACACATTTCCCGAATCGATTAATTTCAAGAAACGGAGATTTGAGATGCGCCCCAAGATCTCACTACTGCAGATTATTTTCTTTGGGGTTATCTGAAAGAAAAGGTTTCTGGAAACAAGCCACAATGCTTGAAACGACTTAGAGCGAATAGTAGGAGAAAGATTTTGGGGATATCTCAAGAAACTTTACGAAAGGTCATGGAAGATGTACTAAAAAGAGCTCATATTTGTCATCGCGAAAAGGGACATCATTTGTTAGACATAATTTTTCGTAAACAGGTTTTTATTTTACTACTAAATTCGACAACGTAGACTAAGCCCTCTATAACACTTACCTTTAATTTACCTTTATTTACTAATTTTAACAAAGTACTTGTGTTCATTGGTGCAACAAGATTAGGTAAAACACAGTTTGCATTAGCTCACTTTGCACAACCCTTACATATAAGGGATAAAGAAGATTGGAGACGATATACTGAAAATATTACAGGCATTATATTGGATGATTTGGATTTTCCTTCTTAGAGTTAACTTTTCTAAAACTTTTGGATAATGAAAACCCTATTACATAAAATGTCAAATATGGTTCTGTTCGTATAAGGGCTGGTATGCCAAGAATTATTTGTGCTAACCATGAAGAATTTCTATGGTCAAAAAATACACATGAAGAAACCAAGTCAACACAGAATTCTTCTTGGCCGATGTTTCGTTCACTGTTGCAAGGGACATCTTGCCTCTCTTAAAACTGTGTCCCTAAATGAATGTCTCTAAATGTGTGAATGAATGTTTGATAAATCCATTATCTTCCTACAAGATATCACTGATTGAAGATAGTATTTTAAGACAAAAATACAAGAGAAAATTAGAAATAAAACAATGAATTAACATTGTATTTATTTAAAGAGAAGAAGTATCTCAGAGTTCTCTTGCAGTTGCAAGTAAACCTCTTGTTTCCTAATAAACTGTAGAATATGTTTAATTAAATATTACTAGCTTTGATTTTGTTACCTTGAAATTGCCATAGAAGAAATTATGAAAAAAAAAAAAATGAAATGTTGATGAAGTATGTATTACATTTAAACATTACACAAATTATCTTGAGATAGTTTAAAATTAAAATTATTTGAAAACACCGTATTAGTCTTTTTAAAGAATTTCAGACGAATATATGCAACAAATTAATTAGATTTCTTATTATGAGAACTTTAGTTGTTTTGATAAAATTCAATTCGTCTACCAAGTTCAGTTTAAAATAACTGCAGTACTTATTTGATCTTATCATATCTTATATACATGAATTCCATTAACATTTTTTTGGAAAATCGATCATATTCCTATTATTTTTAAACAAGAACTCAAAAAAAGTAAAGCAAAGAACAATAAATTAATATTAAAAAAATAAGTACATGTGTCTGGATTCTCTCGCTGTTGTAATTAAACTTTTCGCCTTTTGATATAAAAAATTTTCCTAGCTTTGACTTCTATATTTTTTGGAATTGTCATGGAACGATACAGTTATTGTGGATTATTAAAAGTTCTATCTGAAGAGATACTGAAAAAGATAGAAGCAAATTGTTTAAGATATCGTGCCGGTTACAAATCACACACTATCCTCATAATACACGATTTATAATTAGAATTATTTTAAAATCTACCACCTTCGACTGAATTCTTAACAAAATTACAAAGAAGCACATATGGCAAATTCATTAGATTTTATTATGAAAACTTTAATTATTTAAGAAAATCCCATTCGTCTACCAATTCCAAAGAATAGAAGTATTTTTTATGTAAGCGAATGTCTAACATTATTTAATAAATTAATCATTTTCATACCAGAGACCTACTAGAAGACGACAATAGTAGTTTAAAACAAGAATATAAGGGAAATAAAAATAAAAATAAATTAATGTTGTGACATGCGTCATGCAGAGCTACGTCAGCCAGTGGCCTAGCAATGACGTCACCGGCCGCGACTCCTGATCACTTTAGAAGGCGAAGGATCTAGAAAACCCGAGAGACTCAAGAGAAAGGATAACTCATTGAAGACGACGAACTTAATATCGTATTTATAAACGTGAATATAAATAAATATAAATATTTTTATTGTAGGTGTTATTGTTAAGTATTACTTAGTGTACTTTGTATTAATATAGTTATTCTTAATTACTAGAGACAGACATTCTCCGTCGGCTAACACTGGCGCAGGAGAGCAAGGGGTTTGAGTGATTCAGAGCTGCTGTCGGCTCAAGTTGTGCATCTCGCGTTTCCCACTTTAGTACGTGAACAGCCATCGTCATAATACATAGATGTATTTACGAATACGCGTATGTGTAATTCGAACGCAAAGCATTGAAAATGTTGAAAGTTCATAGAAATTTATCAATTCGCCTGTTTACTAAAAAGGTAAGCAGAATTTTATGGCAATTCCCAGACTTAAGATGTAATGGTAAAGCAGTTAGGTGCTTAGTTTTTTGAGAAGAGTTTATTACGTTGGAATCCACGTTTACGTAGGAAACATGTGAATAGTGCGACACACAAATCTAAAAAAAAAACGGAGAGAGACCGTATAATCAATTTCTTTGTGATTTAAGTATCATCTTAAGTGCATGTAATATACCGGTTGAAAAAATCGGACAAAGAATGTTTTGTCAGTTTTGGAATAAATAAAATATTACGTGGAAACTACCAAGTGCGAGGACGCCACATAGGTAAATACCCACGGTGCGCGAAAAGATGGATAATTATGTAAAAACCGTAGTAAAAGATAAAAGACTGTGGCTCACTATAGATGAAACTACAAATATAAAAAAATCCATTGTATCGATTCTTGTACGGGCAATGGCCACGCAAGGACCGTCACACCCTTATTTGTTAGTCTGTAAAAAATTGCAAGAATGTTCTGCTGAAGCACTTCACAATGTATTAGAACAATACACAACTTTGAAATTCTATCAAAGCAAGTATTAATGATGGTTGCCGATGCTGTGGCAGTTATGCATCGCATGAGACAATTTTCAAGGAAGTTCAGCCAAACTTACTACACGTTACATACTTCATGCTTTACATTTGGTACCAGACACTATACGAAAATGTTATCCCGATGTGGATCAACTAATAGGATAGACGAAAGCGATTTTTCTTAAATCTCCGAAACGTATTCGGCTCTTTCATTCACAATGTCCTGACATCCCGTCGCAGCCAATTCTTACACAATGGTTGGAGGCATTTTATTATTTTAAATATTTTGATAAGATAATGTTGGTGATTTTACAACTAAACTCTAAATAAACAGCTGCAATAAGGCTCAGTCAAATGCAATTTCAAAATCATCAAGTTGCAGCAAATTTAAAAATTATTTACGAGAGTTACGTTCCAGTAGTGGATGCAATAAAAAAATTACAAAACACTTCATTGTCCCCACCGAATTGGATTGAACTTGTTCCTCACGTACAAACAGTGCTAATACTTTGAATGATGAAAGATGTGTTTGTCAGAGACAAATTTAATACTGTATTACGTAAAAATGTTGATTTTACCAGATTAAGATAACTTTTTAACAACAGTGTTGCGAAAGATTCATTGTACAAATTTAAAGACCAGTTTAACTACGCGAATATTACATCACTAGCTGTTGAACAATCTTTTTCTGCGTATAAGTAGATATACAGCAAAGGTCAAATCTCAAGGAGACTACTGTAGAAACCCACGCTAGGCTGCAGATGTTATCTAAGCATCGAAGCATATTGGGTAAGCTGTTTAGTATATTTTATTTGCATTTTCAATAATTCTACGTCAATTTTTTTCTAAATAACGTGCAGTTTTATTTCGATAAACCCCATGCAGTGACGCCAATGCTGGCCGAGTTAAATGTCTGTCTCTATTAATTACCGTGTGTTTTATTAATCGGACCAAATAAAAGAATTATCACAATATTGTGTTAATTCAAAAAGAAGAAGCACATATTCTCTGGATTCTGATATTGTTGCAAATAAATCTTTCGCCTTCCAGTAAATTAGTATATTTTAATATAATAAAATATGCAAAATTAAGACGAATGTAGTATCTTAAGACAAGAATATAAGTTAAATTAAAAGAATAATAAATTAACATGTATTTATTAGAAAAAGAGAAGCATCTCTTCCTCTTGCAGTTGCAAGTAAACATCATGTCTTGTAATAAACTGGGATATGTAAAAATTATTAAAATATGTAAAATTAAATATTTCTAACTTTGGTTTTACGACATGTTAAGACAGAAGAAAAAGTAAAGAAAATATACGAAATGTTGACGAAGAATGTACTGAATTTATAATACGTCGCATTATGATTTAAAATTAAAATTATTTCAAAAGCTTCTTCCTTGATTTATACACCATATCAGGCACATTTTAAACTAAATAGATTTCTTATTATTTTAGTTGGTTGACCAAATTCAAATCGCCCGACAAGCCCAGTTTAAAATAACTGGAATAATTATTTGATTTTATGTAAATGAATGCCTTTAACTTTCTTTGTAAATTACTCTCTACTAGTTTTCCTACTATAGAACACCGATTGAAGATATGATCTTAAACATAAACATACAGAGAATGTAAAGACAATAATACAATGTGACTGAATGCCAAGTCTAAATAATAACCACGATTTACAGCAAATAAATATTCTTATAGAAACAATAAAATAAAACATTTAAATTTAAAGCTGTCAAAAAAATGAATAAGAAGACATGAAGAGAAGAACAGTAAAATAACTTTATATTGATGACAGATAATTAAAAAAGAAGTTAGTTAGAAAGAAATTCTTTCATAACCATTAGGGCTGGGCGATACCGACGTTTTCAGTATCGGGTATCGATACCTACCGATGTATCGGGTCTGTGCACGGTATCGATTATGAGTACCGGAATAGGTAAAGTATCGATAGGTATCGATGCTTTGGAATCGATACCATGGAATCGATACCTTGGAATCGATACCTTGGAATCGATACCTTAATTCGATACCTAGAAATCAATATTCATAACCCGTTTTCTAGGTGTTGATTGTTTGATATCGGTTTCAAGAGATATAAAATTAATTTGCCGATTCTACCATAACTACGGTATGAAATTTGCAATATTGTGAGATTTTTTTTGTAATAATTATAGTTATGTCATAATAAGGATATTTGCTACACACAATAATAACATCCTTTTAAATATATATTATATAATATATATATAATGCATATATACTTAAAAATTCTTTACTTAAAAAGTTATTGCAACCTTTATGTACATTTAAAAAAATGCACGAAGGTAAGCTATCCGATACATGGCTACCCGATACATCGATACTTAGCGAGGTATCGTTTGTTTGATTCAAGAGATATAAAATTAACTTATCGATTCTACCATATCTACGGTATGAAATTTGCAATATTGTGATATATTTTGTTGTAATAATTATAGTTATTATGTTTATGTTATAATATGAATATGTGCTACGCATAATATAAAATTCAACAACATCCTTTGAAATATATACTATATAATATATATAATGCTATATATACTTAAAAATTCTTTACTTAAAAAGTTATTGCATCTTTTATGCACGTTTAAAAAAATGCATAAAGGTAAGCTACCCGATACATGGCTACCCGATACATCGCTACCCGATAGATCGATACTTAGCGAGTACTGGAATCGGTAAAGTATCGATAGGTATCGATGCTTTGGAATCGATACCTTCATTATGTGAGGTATCGGGTACCCGATACCAGTTATGGTATTGGGTATTGGACGATGTATCGATACTTCGCCCAGCCTTAATAACCATATATTTATTTTATTCAAGGTTTTGGTTTAAAAACAGTCCGTTCGGTATGAACCTCGCTTCGTGATTATTTATACATAGTTGTAGGTTATTGCATTGTATACATGCAAATTAATGTATTCACAATAAACACATAATAATGTCTTATTATTATTATTGTTATTATTATTATTATTATTATTATTATTATTATTATTGACACGATGACTCTGAATTATCTTGCTGCTGTAACTAAACCTTTCGTCTTTCAATTAATAAAAAAAAAAATATGCGATATAATTAAAATATGCAATTAAGTACTCCTAGCTTTATTTGCAAAATATTATATTTATTTTATTAAAAAATCTTTAATAAGGATGATAAAATTTAGAATTAACACGATCTACTTTTAAACTTATACTCATTACACTCATTAATAAGGAACACAACTATTCGATAAATCTTTCAATAAAATAATTGGAGTACTTATAATAAAAAATTTCATTCATAAATTTAAGGCAATCATGTGTTAGCTTAGTATTCATTAAAACTAATATAGATAAAATACGATAATACTAATATTGATAAACTTAAGACATTTGTTTTTAATAAATGATTGTCTCTGAACCTCCCTGCTAATTCAAATAAATCTTTCGCATTACAAAAAAATGTAATATGTAATAATTTTAAGTATTGCAAATATTTGTGAAATTAAATATTTTTAAAAGCAAATAGTAATATATCATAATACATATTCCTCCATGACAACGCAAGACCGCATAAGCAAGTGTAACGCTGGACAAAAATTTAAAGCTTGGCTGATTTTATATGGTTCAATCCTTTTTAATAATTGCGAAATACTTGGAAAGTAAAGAATTTCTCTTATGACAATCAAGTGGTTATCAAAAACCTTTTCTACGTCGAACCCAGCTGAATTATACAGCAAAAGAAGCCTGTGCTTCACAAACGATACACAGTTGGTACTTATTAGCGTGATACAATTACAGGTAATTCATTATTTAAAAAACAAAATGTATTTCATTAAGAATTTTTGAAGAAAGAAATATGTTAAGATACCTCGCAGTTACTGAAGTTTTACTTTGCATAATTGTTTTTGAAATCTTTTGCGTTAAAGCAATTGTAATACGTAATAACTTCAGATATTGCATTATTTATGAAATTAAATATTTTTGAAAGCAAGTAATACATACCGTAATTCAGTAATATACACTAAAAAACACTGATAAACACTATTTTTCACTAATATAAACTAATATAGATAAAATACGATTTTTATAAACTTAAGATATTTGTTTTTAATAAATGATTGTCTCTGAACCTCCCTGCTAATTCAAATAAATCTTTCGCATTAAGAAAAGTGTAATATGTAATAATTTTAAGTATTGCAAATATTTGTGAAATTAAATATTTTTAAAAGCAAATAGTAATATATCATAATACATACCGTAATTCAGTAATATCCACTAAAAAAAACTAAACACAATTTTTCACTTTATTTATAACTGCTTGCCCCTTCCCCGCGAGTGTAAAATTATATAATCGTGGATCTAATTTGTTTATGTAGAAATTATAAATTGGTCATATGATGTTATCCGATTAATTAAAGTAATTGATGAGATAATAAATTAAACTAATTATTATCAATTGTAGATCAGCGAAGCGCCTGTGCTTTGAACCTAAAGACTTTCTTTGACGAAGATAAATCTTTACAATCGACTGCAAAAGCTGAACACAGATTCGTACGTTCATCAGTTGAAAAACGCCTTGCACTCGTCGATAGGTAACATATTCCTCCATGACAACGCAAGACCGCAAAAGCAAGTGTAACGCAGGACAAAAATTTAAAGCTTGGCTGATTTTATATGGTTCAATCCTTTTTAATAATTGCGAAATACTTGTAAAGTAAAGAATTTCTCTTATGACAATCAGGTGTTTATCAAAAACCTTTTCTACGTCGAGCCCAGCTGAATTCTACAGCAAAAGAAGCCTGTGCTTCACAAACGATACACAGTTGGTACTTATTAGCGTGATACAATTACAAGTAATTCATTATTTAAAAAACAAAATGTATTTCATTAAGAATTTTTGAAGAAAGAAATATGTTAAGATACTTCGCAGTTACTGAAGTTTTACTTTGCATAATTGTTTTTGAAATCTTTTGCGTTAAAGCAATTGTAATACGTAATAACTTCAGGTATTGCATTATTTATGAAATTAAATATTTTTGAAAGCAAGTAATACATACCGTAATTCAGTAATATACACTAAAAAACACTGATAAACACTATTTTTCACTTTATAATTACTGCTTGCTCTTCCACGAGTATAAAAATATACAATCGTGAATCTCATTTGTTTGTGTAGGAATGGTAAATTGGTAACATATCATCTCATCAATTTGCGCGATAATAAATTAAAAAAATTAATTCCTACATTACCCAAAACAAGGCGCTAATTAAATCAATGTCAACGTAACGAAATTGAAAAACGATATAATTAGCTTCCCGATAGGGTCGCTCGTCGCAAAGAAACCGCGTCAACAATAAACTTTAATAATTGCTCAAAGTTTCAAAAAACAAGCTCGTCTGGTGTTCATATAAGAACATGCAAATTAAATATTGAACAAAGCCATATTTAAATAAATATAAAATTAATTTTATTTTATGTTTATTTTATTAATTTAATGTATGACAAATCTAGGTACGTTTAGTTCGATTGAATTATTATTTAAATAATAAAGACAAATATATTTTAATATTGGATTAAACATTGTTCAATAAATAATCCTAACTCAAAACTTGATAGTGCTAAACTAAAAAGTGATTAACTAATAAAACTAGTGGCTCCTCTTCTTTTTTCGTACCTGTAAATTCCCTACATCTAAGACTAATTCTCATTCTAACTATTCACTAAAAAACGCAATTGATATTAAATATGTATAGAGGCTAGTTATTAAATTGAAATTTTATTCAGAATCATCAAAATTACATTATATAATTTATAGTGCTCTTTGAATTAAAAACTATTTATTTAGCAAAATTGAATCAAAATTACTGATTATTTAATATTTAAAGTTATAAAATTCCCGGCATATACGTACTCTAAAATATGAAATAAAAATATGAGACGACAGACGTGTAAATATATAAGCATGCTTAGAGAAAAAAAACCCTGACCTTTCGAAGACTCATTTTCTATACCATCCAAATCTGCAACAATACAAACAAATGATTAAAACCTGGGTATATTAAAAGTATTTATTTTATTATTAAGTATATACAACGATAAAAATTCAAAACATTGTTAACTGATTAGTGATCAAGTAAAAAAATAGATATGCATGTAACTGCATATTGTAATATTTTAAATTTTTTGTAATTTAATAAATTTCCACTGTTAATTCACTATGAATTCTAAAGTCATGTCTAAGCTTTGAATCTATTATTTAGATTTTTAAATGTAAAAATTAAAAATAATTTATAAATATCAACCAAAGATATTTATTAATAATAATAATAATTGTGTACACACACATGTTTGAAGTTAACTATATGCTAACTCAATTTGTAAAACTCTAGGGGTTATCCTATTTATATAATGTGTAATCAAATTTTGACCTAAGCGCTAATAAATTAAAATTATGAGAAGATACGTCCTCAGAGGCCCGTAGATATTTTTTTAACATTTTTATTGCTCAAACAGATTATAGGGGTGAATTGATTACCTCTGTTTGTTTATGTATTAAAGGCTCAATAGTTAGCTTTGATACGTGAATATACAATGTCTCAAAAAGATCTAACAGCCCCTAAGAAAGAATTTTCTCTGAATTTTAACTTATTATTAAAAATTTGATGTGAAGAACACAGTACGAGTTCATTATTAATATTTTTGTGAACGTGTTCTTTTCTCCAGAGATGCAGGTACGTATTTCATCTCTCTATAGATTCATCAGTACGCCCCTACTGAAGAAGGATACATTCACAAAAAAGAACAAATTCGCTATCTCACTGAAATTAATAAGACCAGATTTTTAATAATATTTTATATTATTAAAAATACTTTTGTATTATACAAACTTGGTGAGGCTTTCGGCTTTTCGCCCACTCAAGTATGTTTCAAATTATTCTTTAACTTGTTGGTATTTAGATTATATGGATTTTACACATTGTATAAATACGATACTATTCTAGTTTTACATAACAAATAAGCTTTTAATTCATTTCGAACATCTGAAGAAATCATTATGTGATGAAGAGCTTATTTCTCCAAAGGTTGTACCTTAACCAAAGTTGTTTAAGTCATTATGCAGTGTATTATAATTAAAGAAAAATAAATAAAATGGCCATATATATGCTTATTCCTAATAGATATAAAGGTGAATTTTCTTGAAGGCCGAATAAGTTTAATATTCAATATTGTCCTAATTGAAATAATAAGTATTAAAATTAATTTATATGAAATAAAACGCAAATCAATACAATACAAGAATTTTCATTACCTTCATCGCAGAATCCTGGAACAAAGGACATCCTTCAAGGTGGTTTCAGTCATTTACAAACACTTTTATTTAATAACCGTACGTGAACGAATTTTTATATCACTTTTAACGCTTTATTTTAACCGTATTTAACGCGACGATATAGTTCGATTAGTCATCATAGGCACGCGTAATGTTTCTTCAACGTCGAACCCAAAAATCACTTTCCTAGTTATCTGTAAAAAAAATTATAAAAAATATAATGGCAATCAATATGCTTATTACTAAGGATGCACATTCAGGACCAGACGCAGCGTCGGAGTGGAAGGGGCTTAAATTGCACGCGCATGTAGTAGTTATAAGTAGAGCTGAGGATGTTTGCGGTACGGCAGGACCGTATGTAGTGCATCCCCACCAGCGTATAAACACGATGCAGCGAAACACTTTAGTTAGTCGTGAACTGGCAACGTGATCGTGTCTTGTCTTGAGCTCTATTTAATAAGTATGACGGACGTGCCCAAGCCAAGAAAGCGCCCATTGTATAACGACGTGAAGAAATTTATCCGAGACTTTCCCGATTTGTATTATAATGGAGCAAAAGTGGTTTGTAAATTATGCGATAAACAGTTACTTTGCTGGGACAAATACGACTGTAAAAGACATGTTGAAAGTGTACACCACAAAGACAAAAAAAATAATGTGCTGTCTAAAACGCAATTCATTTTCGATTTATTGACAATGCTACTCGTCTGCGATGTGCCAGTTCACCTGCTAAATAAAAAAGCCTTTCACGACTTTTGGAATAAATACAATTCCAACATAAAGCTACCGTCACGGAGAACGTTACTCACCTATTTACCAATTGTGCGTGAGGACATTGAAAACAGAATGAAAGCAGTAGTAAATGATAAACAGTTGTGGGTATGTGTCGACGAAACGACAGATCGAAAAAAACATTCTATTGTGAATATTATAGTGCGTGTACTAGATCCTGTCAAATCAACATTTCCCATTTTATTAGCCAGCAAAAGATTGGAAAAGTGCACTAGCGAAGTAATTACGAAGGTAGTGCTCGATACGCTACAAAAATTTCAAGTTTCAACTAATCAACTCCTGATGTTTATGAGCGATGGTGCTGCGACAATGCGTTCTGTAGGCCGTTCTCTTAAAGCAGATTGTGAGAGACTTTTGCATGTGACATGTAAAGTTCATGCTTTACACCTTGTGGCACAAATATGGAAACGTATCTAATGCTACAAACTTACTGCAAGTCTTATCCACTTGGCGCTATGCTATAATAATCGTAAATAAGGTAAGTGTGTTATTTATATACAGTACACATAACTGACATACCTAAGTGATATAAATAGCGAATACATGTAAAGCAATAAAATCACGCATGCATCACCGATCGAAACAAGGTCATTATATTCGTGCGTTTAACTGAATACTATCCTGGCACACCGCAAACATCCCCAACTCTAGTTATAAGTATTAAAAAAGCAGAGGGAAAATTTTAACTTTATAAAATTTTGTAAAAAGTATTAGAAAGAAAGCATCAATTTACATAACGTATAATCTTGTAACAGAATAAAAAAAGGCAATAAAAGTGAGTACAAATAATCCAGGTATCGTATCAAAAGACCTGCGAAAAATGGACAAAAAAGTAGCAGAGTAAATTTCATAAATAAAATATGTAAAATTCTCGTTTAAATAGAACATAATTTTTGTTTATTCTCTGACCGATTAAATGAACATTATTTAAAATCCAATATGTGTATTTCGAATTCAGTCATTAATCTAATTTTGCTTTCAAAACGGTCATCGTTAATTTTATTTCGGCAAGTGCATAAATAACGTAAATAAAGATATATTTGTTTTGTAAAATACAAATATGACAAAAAGAAACTCATGAGTTATGGTAACAGACTACTTAAGTCAGCATAAGGAGAAATCGCATATCAGTGAAATACTTAAAATTGAGATAATGTAATAAACGTGTATAAGAATATTTGAATTAAAATAAAGTCACCAGGTATTTAGCTGCAGAACTGAAGAACGTCTTTTTGTTCACAAAAAACAAATTTGTTAAATTTTGTTTGTTTTTTAAAAAGTTAATTAAGTAACATCAAAGTTTAACTCATGTATTCCAAGAACATCTGTTGTGTTTTATTCAAAACTAATAACACAACAAAGAAACTCGCAAATAAAAAATACACCATTAAAATATCGAAATATTTATAATTTCGTATAATAAATTCAAATTGTATATGATGCATTGACGTTTGTTTTTGCACGAATTATTATTTTTAACCGCGGTTGCTTTATTTTGAATCTGGTATAATACATGTGTGTTCAACTCGACCCACTTCCACCCCAAATGTGCATATTTTACTTATGCTCCCGAATGTGTATATCCTTACTTATTCTTCCTTATTACTAATAGATGTGAAGGCGAATTTTCTTTAAGGCCGAATTAGTTCAATATTAAATATTGTAATAATAAATAATAAAATTAACTTATATGAAATAAAAGGTAAATCAATATAATACAAGAATTTTCATTACCTTTATCGCAGAATCCTGCAACAAAGGACATGCTTCAAGGTGGTTCCAATCACTTCCAAACATTTCTATTTAAAAACCGTACGCGCACGAATTTTTATAGCACATTTAACGCGACGATAAAGTTCAATTAGTCATCATAGACCCGCGTAATGTTTCTTCAACGGCGAACACAAAGAATCATTTTCCCAGTTATCTGTAAAAAAATTATAAAAATATATTGGAGAATTAAAAATATTAAGGTCTAAGTAAAAGAAAATGCGAAAAATATAATTACATATATATCATGAAATATTAATTTAATTTTTTAATGTTTGTCATCAATTTTTACTAAAAAGAATTAATTAATTATCGAGTAAAAATATTAAATCTAAAACAAACTGAAATACAAAGACATTATTAAATAAATATCTAGAAATACTGATTTAAATTATAAATTTGAAAGAAGTTTATTCGTTATTACATCATTTAAAACAAAAAAGTAATAGATCAATAATGCAATTAAATTTCGTTACCTTCATCGTAGAATCCTGAGACAATGGGCATCCTTCATGGTAGCTCCAATCATTTCCAAACACTTTTATTTAATAACCGTACACGAACGAATTATTATAACACGTTTAATACTTTATTTTAGCCGTATTTGACGCGACGCACCGTATCTTTAATTAACACTATGTATACTCTGCGACAGTACGCGATATAGTTCGATTAGTTATCATAAACACGCGTAATGTTCCTTAAACGTCGAACACAAAACAAATACTTTCCCATTTCCTATCTGTAAAAAAGAAATTATAAAAATATGGTCGACGACAAATCAAAATATTTAATCTAGATAAAATAAAATGCTCCAAGTATAATTAAATAAATATATAATATCGCAATTCTTATGTTGGTAATTTTTTGAAAGCAAATAATACATACCGTAATTCAGTAATATCCACAAAAAAAAAACACTGAAACACTGATAAACATTATTCTTCACTTTATTATTACCGTTTGCTCTTCCACGAGTATAAAAATATATAATCGTGGTTCTCATTTATTTATGCAGGAATTGGTGACATAATAAATTTTAAAAAAATGATACCTGCATATACAAAATGAGGCGCTAATTAAATCATAAATCAATATCAACGTAACGAAATTGACACACGAAATAAATTATCTTCCTAATTGTATCGCTCGTCGCGAGGACCCCGCGTCAACAAGAAACTTCAATAATTGTTCAAAATTTCAAAATACAAGCACGTCTGTTGTCCATATAAAAACAGGCAAATTAAATGTTGAACAAAGCCATATTTAAATAAATATAATATTAATTTTAAGATTTGTATGAAAAATCTAGATAATAACAACAAATATATTTTAATATTGAATTAAACATTGTTCAATAAATAATCCTAACTATAAACTCGATAGTGCTTTACTAAAAAGTGATTAGCTAATAAAACTAGTGGCTCGTTTAGCTGACTATGTTCTTCCATCTTCATACCTGTAATTCCCTACATCTATCACTAATCCTAATTCTAAATCTAACACAACACCGCGACCTATTCACTAACAAAAGCAATTGATATTAAATATGTATAAGAGCTAGTTATTAAATTCAAATTTTATTTAGAATCAACAGAATTAATCATAATAACTATTTATTTAGTAAAATTGGATCTAAATTAATGATTATTTAATATTTAAATTTATAAAATATAAAACAAAACGATGGACGACAGACGTGTAAATTTATAAGCATGCTTAGAGAAAAAAAACCCTGACCTTTCGACGAATCATTTTTTATGCCATCCAATCTGCAACAATAGAAACAAATTATTAAAATGCTGGGCATATTAAAAGTATTTATTTTTCACTTAAGTATTATTTGTTCATTTCACCTTGGATACGGTTACCATAAACACGGTCATCTCGCCCGTGGGCGTTATAACCGGGCGATATGGCTCATATCGCTCGGTAGCTTATTCACAGGATATACATTTGACTGAACTAATATTTTGAATTTTTAAGAAAATCTAAAGAAAAAAGCAAAACTTTAGCATTCTTTATTAAAATTAAGAGTATCTATCTAAACATTGACAACTTGAAAACTTCAAAGTGTCAACAACTGTTATTTAAAATAAAATTAAGGTTAAATCATTGATTCATGGAGTCATGTTAGATTCGTAATGATACGTAACGACTGTAAACAACATGACAAATCTCGGAACTTCTCCAATGTAATTTGAATTTTCCGCTTAAGAAATTAATTCTTCATGAAAAATAAAATCTTGTATGAACCACTGGCGTTATGGGAATTATATTGCCTTCGGTCGACATTTATCCCTTCGGCTGAATTAACGTCCACCTCTGAGCAATATAATACCCATAACGCCCTTGGTGCATAAATAACTATTATGATTAGAGATCACGTAAAAAAATAAGACAGGTATGTCACTGTGTTGGTATTACAGTATTTTTAAATTCTTGTAATTTAATAAATTTCCACTGTTAATCCGCTATAAATTCTAAAGTCATGTCTTAGCTTTGAATCTATTATTTAGATTTTTAAATGTAAAAATAATAAATAATTTAAAAATATGAATCAAAGATATTAGTTGAAAATAATAATACCCAACTGTGTATACTTGATATTTAAATTTAATTACATTAGCATCGTCAGTAGCTAGATTTAATTTTGCAAAAAGGAAATACAGGACACTGTTAAATTGAAAATAATAAGACCGAAATTGCCGATTCGAAAAATCAAGAAAAAAGTTAACAGGCCATTATAAGATCGGTAATTTTAAAGTATTTGGAATTGTAAACGATGAATAGGAAGAAAGGACCTATGCTAAAAATATGTGTGACGAACACTTTGAGGCGTGTTTGTAAAGAAAATAAAATTGTAGATCGTTGAGAAACTAATACACATACTTTGATATTAACAAGCTTGTTTTAAGATTTCCCTATCATCGGAGCAGTTATAAAATTACAGAAAATAAGACGTCTGTGACACAAAATACGATTACCAAAAAATGGCGTTATAAAGAATGTGCCTTTAAATGGAACCGAAAGCAAGAAATAGAAGTAGGTACTTGTAGACCAAACGATCTAAGAAAACTTGATATCGAAAACTAAGGAGAGATTTTATAATAATAGTATATTACATACCGAGCGGGGAAGTGCTCTATTACAGCCGAGCGTCAAGGTAGCTTACCGAGGTGCAAAGCACCGAGGTAAGCTGCAGGCGCGAGGCTGGAATGAGTTCTCCCGAGGTATGTATACGATTTTACTCACAATCTACTATTAGTAATTCTATATAAGTTTTATTTTAAATAATAATAATAATAATACATGAGTATCGGTATTTATTTTTATGATAATTTGATAAACTATTTTAAGGAAGATACTTGTAAAATCGTTGCTAGGTAATGTAATAAGTTTGTTGAATCTGACAGTTAGGTAATTATTTTGCCAGTTACAAAATATAGTACGGCATTTTTAGTAATAAAAAATCTTTATACGTGTATACTAAGAAATATGTCCGACAGTGAACTTGAATGCACCCCACCAGAACTGGAAATAGGTTTATTATTGTTTCTTTACTAAATAAATACATAGTTTGATTCCAATTTATTCTTAAAAACATGTTTTAATGCCAAAATGACAATGATGTCATATTTGTGACTAATGAACTGACACTTGCTAGCTGGGAAAACACTTTTCCGGCTATAGCTGGGAAAGTGAAGTAGGTAAGCAATAAGTCGCTTCCCGACTGTTTCGAAGGGTACAAATCTACAGATTACTAACCGATTGTGAGTAAAATTATTTTCCTATTAGATATCGTTCAGCGAATATTGTGTGGTCAAACAAAAATGCAAGGAAGTTTAAAAAATATCTAAATAACAATATAAATTTAGAGATACATGCTGATTCAAAATGTCCCCTTCCTCTAGTTTTCTCAATAAAAAATATTGAAATAACAGATTCGTAGCCACATGCATGGATACATCACCGTACTTCTTATAACAAAACTTCAATGATAAAAAATTAAAATTCATTGAATAACCTCTAATTTGCCATTGAACAGCATTAAAGTAGCCTAATTACTGGATGTAGAAGACGTTTTATTTTTAGTAAAACATTGTATACATAAAGTTAATGTAAATCATGTAAACTCTGAAAATGGTAGAACTTACTGAACCAATATGGTTGGAGAGTTCTAATAAAATATAGTGACACAAATCAATTATTTACTATCACATTTACTATATCTAACAATCCTCAAAGAATCATTTCTTTTCAATTTTAATTTGATTATGTGCATTATTACGCATTGTATAAATACGATAAAGGAGAATTCTAATAAAATATATTGAGACAAATCAATCATTTACTATCAAGTCTAAATTTAAAGATCATTTCAATAATTGGCTATTGTTAAGATACTTTTCAACCTCCCGTATCTCGAAGAAAACTTTTGTAAACATTAAAGGACCTCAAAGCGAAGTAATTTGCCTTATAAACTAATGGGGGAACCGTACTCTGAGCAAAAAGAAAATTAAGCTTGAATTTTGTATATTATCAATCCAAAACATCTAAAATACGCCAAATTTCGGATAATCATATTATCTATATATATAGCAAGCGCCAAATAAGATGGTAGTCTTTGTTATATATTTGACTCTCATAAATTATTAATTTATAAAGTGATAGATGTGTTTTTTACGCCACCTATGGTATCTTGCAAATTGATGTAAAACTAAATCCAAATCTCCCCAATACTTCTAATCCTGCGTGAACTTACCCCTCCGGTCGCCAACATATCTGGCGTTTGCTAGACCAATGTTTAACGTAAACGCCACTTTAAAGTATTTGTGCTATAAATTTAGTGAAATTGTTTATTTTTTGGGAGGCTAAAAGTGCATCCCCCCCATTGGGTTATAAGGTAAATTAGTTCGCTTTGGGGTCCTTTAATGATTCCAAAAGTTTTTTTGAGATACGGGAGGTTGGAAAGATCGTAACAATAGCAAAATAATTTACAAAGCAAGGAATTAAATTGACTATATAAGTAAGATTGATAACATCCAATATTCTGTTGTATCTATTACCAATAAAGACTGATTGTTAAAATTTTCACTTTTTAATTTTTTAAATATAGAATTATATTTCGCCAAAGGTTGTTCTACTTATATAATGCGTAATCAAATTTTTATATAGCAATAAATTTAAATTTCGAGAGAACACTTCCTTAGAGGCAGGTAATTTTTTTTTTTGTTTATATTGCACAAACAGATTACAGAGGTGAATTGATTACCTGTGTTTGTTCATGCTTTAAAGGCTCAATAGTTAGCTAACTAAATAAACAAACAGAAGTAAACAATTCACTCTTATTAAATTTGTTTGTGGAATATATAACGTCTCAAAAATATCTGACAGTCCTCAAAGAAGAATTTCCTCTCTATTTAGCTTATTGGTAACGGGTGTTCATTTAAAAAGTCAATCTAGTAGCATGTGATTTACTGAGAACATTTTGAAGTATGTCGTAAATTAAAATTTACTACTTAACTTACGAAGTCGTATATTTTGACAGTTTCATACATACAAATAAATAACAAATGTGATTGACATTATGAAATGTCATTTGGATTTACGTTTACGGAACAACAAACACATACTAATATATATGCGTCTTATTCTATCAAAATTTCAAAGTAACCTAGATTTACTTTTCAAATGAACACACGTTATTTAGATTACATGGATTATTACATACTGTATAAATAAGATACCATTAAATTTTTATAAAGCAAATAAGCTTTTAGTTCATTTCAAACATGTGAAGAAATCATTATGTGGTGGAGAGCATATATCTTCAAAGGTTGCACCATAACCAAAGACGCTACATTTAAGTAATTATGTACTGAAATAATCGTTATATATATTAATACATATATTAAATTTTAAAAAAATAATAAATAAATAAGGCAATCTGTATTCTTACTACTAATGGATATTAAGGCGAATTTCCTTTAAAGCCGAATCAATTTAAAATTAAATATTGTCTTAATTGAAATAATAATAATAACATTAATTTATATGAAATAAAAGGCGGACATTGTTAAGATCTTTCCAGCCTATATATTTCCTATATGTCGAAAACAACTTTTGGAACCATTAAAATATCCAAAAGCGAACTTATTTGCCTTATAAACTAATAGGGGGAAACGTACTCTTAGCCAAAGAAAAAATTAACAATTTAAGTAACTTTATAGCAAGTAATATCATGAATATCTAAATTTGGCGTATTTTGGCTGTTTTGAATTGATAATATACAAAATTCAAGCTTAAATTATCTTTTCGTTTTCTAAGAGTATGTTTCCCCCCATTAGTTTATACGGCAAATTACTTCGATTTGGGGTCCTTTAATGATTCCAGAGGTTTATTTTTTGAGATACAGGAGGTTGGAAGGATCTTAACAATAGCCTAAAAGGCAAATTAATACAATATAAGAATGTTCATTACCTTTATTGCAGAATCCTGGAACAAAGAACATCCTTCAAGGTAGTTCCAATCACTTCCAAACACTTTGATTTAATAACCATGCGCTAACCAATTTTTATAGCACTTTTAAGGCTTTATTTTAACCGTATTTAACGCGACAATATAGTTCGATTAGTCATTACAGACGCGCGTAATGTTTCCTCGGCGGAGAACACAAAAAATCCTTTTCCCATTTATCTGTAAAAAAAAATAATTATAAAAATATGTTGGAGAACTAAAAATATTAGATCTAAATTAAAAAAAAAGCCAAAAATATAATTACATAAATATCAAGAAATATTAATTAATTTTTTAATCTTTGTTATAAACTTTTACAAAAAAATAATATTAATTATCGAGTAAAAATACTAAATCTAAAACAAACTAAAACATAAAGACATTATTATATAAATATCTAGAAATACTAATTTAATTTGTAAATTTGAAAGAAGTTTATTAGTAATTACATCATTTAAAACAAAGATGTCATATACCAATAAAGTAATTAAATATAATTACCTTCATCGTAGAATCCTGGGACAAAGGGCATCCTTCATTGTGGTTCCAATCATTCCCAAACACTTTTATTTCATAACCGTAGGCGAACGAATTATTTGTTATTATTTTAACACTTTATTTTAACCGTATTTAACGCGACTGAATGCGACGAATGAAAACTTTACTAAATTCTGAGACAGTATGCAATATAGTTCGATTAGTCATCAGTCATCATAAACACTTAAACGGAGAACACAAAAAAACCGTTTTCCCAGTTCGTATCTGTAAAAAAGAAATGATAAAAATATAGTCGATGACAAATAAAAATATTAAATCTAAATAAAATAATATGCGCAAAGTATAATTAAATAAATATCTAGAAATATTAATTTAAACTTAATAAAAACAAATTAAAATTAATCTAAATATTAAACTCATCAAACGTGTTATTTTATAATAAATTATTTACTTCTACAATCAAGAAATTTATAAAATACCTTCAGTATCTCCAGCAGCAATCCGCGTTGATATTGCCTGGGTCATAACGCGCTCATTCTCTCACTTCTAAAGACAAAACTAAAATGCACTTCAACTAAATTTCAAAATTCTTATGTTGGTAATTTTTTGAAATCAAATAATACATACCGCAATTCAGTTAATATCCACTAAAAGAAAAACTGATAAACACTATTTTTCACTTTATTATTACCGTTTGCTCTTCCACGAGTATAAAAACATATAATCGTGGATCTCATTTATTTATGTAGGAATTGGTGACATATAATAAATTTAAAAAAATTGATACCTACATACACAAAATGAGGTACTAATTAAATCAATATCAACGAAACGAAATTGAAACACGAAATAAATCATCTTCATAATTGGATCGCTCGTCGCGAAGACCCCGCATCAACAGGAAACTTCAATATAATTATTAAAGTTTCAAAAAACAAGCACGTCTGTTGTCCATATAAGAACACGCAAATTAAATATTGAAGAAAACCATATTTAAATAAATATAACATTAATTTTAAGATTTGTATGGCAAATCAAGATGCGCTTAGTTCGATTTGAACATGATATTCATTTAATTTTAATATTGAATTAAATATTGTACAATAAATAATCCTAACTCTAAACTCGATAGTTCTAAACTAAAAAGTGATTAGCTAAAAAAAACTAGTAGCTGACTGCGCTCTATCTTCTTCATACCTGTAATTCCCTACATCTATCACTAATCCTAATTCTAACTCTAACACTAACACCGCGACCTAATTCACTAACAAAAGCAATTGATATTAAATATATATAAGAGCTAGTTATTAAATTGAAATTCAATCAAAATAACTATTTATTTAGTAAAATTGAATCAAAATTAATGATTATTTAATATTTAAATTTATAAAATAAAACGATGGAACAACATACGTGTAAATTTACAAGCATGCTTAGAGAAAAAAAAACCCTGACCTTTCGATGACTCATTTTCTATACCATCCAAACCTGCAACAATAGAAACAAATTATTAAATGCTGGGCATATTAAAAGTATTTATTTTATTATTAAGTATATTAAGCGATAAAAATTAAAAACATTATTAACTGATTTGAGATCACCTAAAAAATAGACATGCATGTAACTGCGTAGGTATTGCAGTATTTTTAATTTCTTGTAATTTAATAAATTCCCATTGTTAATCCGCTATGAATTCTAAAGTTATCTCTTAGCTTTAGATTTTTTAATGTCAAAATAAAATATAATAAGTATATAAATATCAATAAAAAATATTTGTTGATAATAATAATATCCAACAGTGTATACTTGATATTTAATTACATTGAACATGTCAGTAGCCAAATTGAATTTTGCTAATAATATGAATATGAGTACAAGGGAAGTGCTAGGCTGTCTCGAACAAGTATAACTTCAATAAGGTAGAAGAAGAATTTAGAAACAGGATTAATTCAAAAATTTAAAAAGAAAATACAGCCGCAAAGGCACTGTTGAAAATAATAAGGCCGAATTTGCTGATCCGAAAAAGCAAGAAAAGGTTTAACGGACCGTTACAAGATCGGTAATTTTAAAGTTGGAAAAAGTTTATTAGTTATTTTATTACGTCATTTAAATCAAAGAAGTAATAAAGTAATTAAATTTAATTACCTTCATCGTAGAATCCTGAGACAAAGGGCGTCCGTCCTTCATCATGGTGGTTCCAATCATTTCCAAACACTTTTATTTAATAACCGTACGCAAACGAATTATTTAACACTTTTAACACTTTATTTTAACCATATTTAACGCGACGCACCTTATATTTAATGAACACTTGACTATATTCTAAGACAGTACGCGATATAGTTTGATTAATAAATACACGTAATGTTCCTCAAACGGCTAACACAAAAAAACACTTTCCTACATCGTATCTGTAAAAAAGAAATGATAAAAAAAATATAGTGGACGGCAAGTAAAAATATTAAATTTAGATAAAATAAATTGGCCAAAGTATAATTAAATAAACATCTAAGAATATTAATTTAAACAGTATAAATACAAATGGTTTCTTACGTTATTTAAAACCAAGAAGTATATGTAGCAATAAAGTAATTCAATTTTTATTTAAATATATTAAGTTAAACATTAACCTCATCAAGCGCGTTATTTTATAACGAATTAATTATTTCTATAATCAAGAAATTTATAAAATACATACATACTTTTGTATCTCCAGCAGCAATCCGCGCTGATATTCTCAGGACTATAATGCGCTCGCTCACTCACTCACTCGAAACGCCAAAATAGAAATGCGCTTCGACGATATTTCAAATTTCTTATGTTGGTAAATGAAAAAAAAGAGATATGCATGTAAATGCATGACGTTAAAATACATAAAAACGACGTTCAATCTTTTTTTGGTGAATTGGGTCCATGTAGGAACACGCAATTTAAATATTGAACAATGCCATATTTAAATAAATAAAATATGAATTTTAAGATTTATATAATAGAATCTAAACACATTTAGTTCGATTTGAACATGATATTAATTAAAATAATAAAGAACGATACATTTTCACATTGGATTAAACATTATTCAATAGATAATCTTAACTCTAAACTCGACAGTTCCAGCTAATAAAACTAGTGACTCCTCTAATAGACTGTAAGTCCCAACATCTAACATTAATACTGATTCTAAAGCTAACACTAACACAACGACCTATTCACTAACAAACGCAATTGATATTAAATGTCTTTTTTGATAGTGATTGTTAAACTTTGGAAATGTAGAAAAAAATTAAATTTTGTTTAAATTCACCAAAATTAAATTATTTAATTTTTTGGCTCATTAGTAATGAGTAGAGCTGAGGATGTTTGCGGTATAACCATGGTTATATCATGTAATAATCATGTAATAATCATGTAACCATAGTAATTTACTATGGTTACATGATATAACCATGGTTATACCGCAAACATCCTCAGCTCTAAGTAATGAGTAATGATAAACAATTAATATATCAACAAGAATATTTAAATATTATTTAAAATTTAATATCAAAATTTATAAAATTCGCAGAATATACTTACATATTCTAAAATACAAAATAAAGAGATGGAACGACAGAACGTGTTAAGTGTATATACATGCTCAGAAAAAGAAAAAAAAACAGACCTTTTGACGACTCATTTTCTATAACTCCGAATTCTGTAACGCAGGGAACTGCCTCACAATAGATCCAGGCACAAAATAATTAAACGCGCGGAAGCGCATTTTTACAACACTTTATTCTATCCGAATTTTAAGTGACGAGATTAATTTAACGAAAATGACGGATTCGCGATTAGTGTTCGTGTCCAACTCTGCAACAACAGAAACAAATGATTAAAACCTGGGCATATTGAAAGTATTTATTTTATTACGTGTGTTACGTGTCCGTAACGCTCAACGTTTCATCATGTTATTTTGTAATATTATTAATGATATCTTCAATATATTTCGCTCCATTTCCAACGAACCTACCTGTATAGGTATCGTTATTTTAATATATATTTTATTTCTTTAAAGTTTTTTTTTTTTTTTTTTGGAAGTTAAAGGCTGCACCTGCTCAGTCGGGGTTTGCTTGCGCTGTCGCCGTGTCGTGGGTTGCGTTTACGGATTTCTTTTCCTACGGCCTGTCTGGGGGTCAGAAGAATACCCAGTCTGGCATAATCCACCATGTCGTAAGAGGCGACAAAATGGAGTCATGTTCAGTCTTGTTCTTACCATCCTGAACACTGTTTTTAGTTGGCCTGTCTGGGGGCCAGACGAATAGGTACTCAGTCTGGTACATCTGCCATGTCGTAAGAGGCGACTAAAAGGAGTCATAATTAGTTCGTTCCTTCGTCCCGAACATTGTCGACGAATCGTATCTCATTCTTGTTTTTTTACTTTTAGTTTGGACTTTCGTTTTCCTTCCCTTTTGGAGGATGTTTCTTTTGTTTGGGAGTTTCTCATTGTTGGGACCCTTGCGGAATACCTTTTTCTTTTTTGGAAACATTTAGACTTTCTTTTCTTACCGTATATTTTGAACAATCTATCTTTGACATTTACTTTGAGATAAGGTATAGCTCGTTACCTTACCGTTATCGTTCTCTCTTTTCCTTCTCTTGAGTATATCGTGTCTCGAGTTTTGTTTGAGTTCCTATGCCAATTCTTAAAAAAAAAGTAAACTTCTTTTCTTTTTTTTTTTTTATAGGGAGTGTTAGGGGAATTATTACGTGTCCGTAACGCTCAACGCTTCATCACGTTATTTTGGAATATTATTAATGATATCTTAAATATATTTCGCTCTATTTCCAACGAACCCACCTGTACAGGTATCGTTATTCGTTATTTTAATATATATTTAATTTCTTTCAAGTTTTTTTTTTTTTTTTGACTGGTCTTCAGCCGCATAATTTAAATTCAATGTATCCATTTAAGTATTCTTTAATATACAGGGTGTTCACACTTAAACCCGCACCACTGGTAACTCCGTTATTATTGGAGCTACGAAGTCGTCCAAATTAGCAAACTAGTAGGATTTTTCCTGGCGGTTACGACGATAAAAACAAAAAAGCAATTGAACGTCGCGTTTTTCAGATATTTGACAGAATGTAATTTTTAAAATGGAACATCCTGTATATTTTTATGCGGTTGAATAAAGAATTTAGTTCTGAACAAAAATGTTTCAATACATTATCTCAAAAAAATTGAAAATAAAAAGTTATCACGTGATTTCTTTAAAGGGGCATATTCCCGAGATAATCAGAAAAGTACCCATTTTAAAATAGGACACAGTATTATTTAAAACTCCACTCAGAAAAAAAGGAAAAGAGAAAATGAAATTAGCCTACATTACAATAGTTACAATTTAGATCAAGTAGGCACCAATCAAAAAAAAAAATATATATTCAATAACAATCCGTCAAATTAATCTGTCAGTGTAAAAATGGTCCTCATGTGGTTTTCACACATGAGGAAAAATGTGATATTATGGAAGCTTACATATTTCAGAGAAAAAACACTATTAGAGCTCGCGAACATTATAGTGTAATGTTTCCCGAGCGCGCGATTCTTCAAAGAAGATATTTCTTGGAATTATACAGACAATTTCAGCGAAACGAAGAGGTTTTCAAGAAGAATAGAACGAAGAAGCAATTTGTGGTTAGTGAGGAGGTAGAGATAAATGTACTGGGATATTTTGAGGCGCATCCTAACAATTCAATTAGAGAATTGGCAAGAGAAATAGACCTTTCATTGGGAACGATTCATAAAATTTTGAAAAAATATAATTTTGAGCCATACAAATATCGGCTAGTACAAACTTTGCATCTTAATGATGATATAAGAAGAATGGAATTTTGTGAATGGTTCCTACATAAATGGGAAGATCCAAATTTTCCTCGATATGTTTTATGGTCGGATGAGAGTAACTTCTCTAATAAGGGAATGTTTAATCGAAAAAACTATCATTTTTTGGAGTCGGGAAAATCCTTTTTTGGCTCATCCCACTAATCCACAACATCGGTTCAGCCTTAATGTTTGGTGTGGTATGATTGGATCTAAAATTGTGGGTCCTTTTTTTTACCGCGGCTCATTGACGGGAGAGAGATATGAGGACATTATGTCTCATGTATTGGAAGATTTCGTGGAGAACGTGAACTTGATGGATAGGCCGCGGATATACTTCCAACAAGACGGTGCACCGGCTCATAATCACCATATCGTTAACGCATTACTGGAGAGACTGTTTGGACCCCGTTGGATTGGAACTCATGGACCAGTTCTGTGGCCCCCACGCTCACCAGATCTAACTCCGCTAGATTTTTTTTATGGGGCCGAGTGAAAAATGAAGTTTACAAACATCGTTACCAAAATGTGGAAGAACTTCAAAATACCATTACGGCCATTATTCGGAATATTTATGGAAGGACCCTTCTCAAAACCCCGCGCTGCACTCAGAAAAGAGCCCGCAAGTGTCTGGACCAAGAAGGTGGTACCTTCGAACAATTATTTTAGTTATGTCTGTTGATTGATAGTGTTCATTATTCTTTTATTTGTTATTCTTAAGTTTCGTGGACGAAATCAAAATAAATTTCGCTAAAAACACAACGTTTCGTTTGAATTCATTTAGGAATATTATGAACAAACCTTCTCGGACCTATACAAAAATTTTTTTCATCCGTTCAACAAGAGAATAGTCTACAATAATCGGTACATATTATTTAATTACAAATTTCGTTAGGCATCCCTAAAAACAAATCCTAAATTCCTAAAAATGCACGGTATCTCATTTGAAAACTTACGTTTAAGTGATAAAGTAAGCTAATTTTAAGGATGTTTATGATATTATTTTATTTAATATCTGAAGATGACTTCAATTGGATAAACATGTGAAACATGCTACGTCTTTCATCAATTTTTTTAAACAAAATGCAATGATTAAGAAATCACGGGATAACTTTTTTATTTTCAATTTTTTTGAGATAATGTACTGAAACATTTTTATTCAGAACTAAATTCTTTATTCAACCGCATAAAAATAAATAGGGTGTTCCATTTTAAAAATTACATTTTGTCAAATATCTGAAAAACGCGACGCTCAATAGTTTTTTTTGTTTTCATCGTCGTAACCGCCAGGAAAAATCCTACTAGTTTGCTAATTTGGACGACTTCCTAGCTCCAATAATAACGGAGTTACCAATGGTGCGGGTTTAAGTGTGAACACGTTGTATATTACACTTGGTTTATAAGTGAATTTATAACTTAATCATAAGTTCACCATTTCAATATTTGTAACAAGTTTTTTTTTCATCTCATTTACGGAGTGAAACAATAAATAGGATTTGTTTGGTTGGAAAAAAAAAAACTTGAAAGTAATTAAATATTATATTAAATAACAAGTTTTTTTCTTTTTTTCTCGAACCTAAAAAGAAAAAAACCTGAAAAAAATTAAATATATTTTAAAATAACGAATAACGATACCCTATACAGGTAGGTTCGTTGGAAATGGAGCGAAATATATTGAAGATATCATTAATAATATTACAAAATAACGTGATGAAGCGTTGAGCGTTACGGACACGTAACAATATTTAACGATAAAAATTAAAAATGTTATTAACCAATTATTTCGAGAAAATACAAAATTTATTATTATATTGTCCTTTAAAGAGTTCTCGCTAAAAATGGACATGCACGTAACTACGTATTACAGTATTTTTAATTTCCGGTATCAAACATGTTTTTTAAATGTGATTTAATAAATTCCCACTATTAATTCGTATTGAAGTCTAAAGTTATGTCAGCTTTGTAGCTATTCTTAAATTTTTAATTGTCAAAATAATAAACTAATTTATAAATATCAATAAAAATCAAAGATATAAGTTAATAAGTTGAAGCCCGATTGTGTATATTTAGTTACAGCAAACATCGTCGCTAGTCGGTAGTTGGATCGCATTTTTTTAAAAATATGTACATATATGTAAGTACAAAGAAAGCATTGTCTCGCTCTCTCTCTCTTGTAAATGTAAATTCAACAACTCTACTAAATATTAACATTAGCAAGAAGAATTTAGAAACAGAATGAATTCAAGATCGAATTTACTATAAAAATCAAGAAGAGTGGAATTATAGATCACATACACGTAAACAATTCAGTCTTTCTATAAATCTCTTTGTGGAATTTAAACGTCTCTAAAACTTCTGGCAGCCCCAGATTCTCAATTTGAACTTATCGGTATTTAGGTTATAGGAGGTATATTATACCGTATGAACGCCGGGGAGTGATTGATCTACCACAATGTAGTAAGACGAAGACGAATAGCGAGTTTATGTGGTTAGGGTTGAGAGAGTATATTCAATCTGTTCTACTGTCTAACTGTACGGGCGTTCCATTTCTTTATCCAACACATTCTACATACGATCTAAGAACGAATAAAATAATCTCTCTCTAACACATTGAATATTCCTATCAGTCGCTTATTGTGTTCAAGCAAGGCGAAAATACTTGCAGTTGGCCAGTCATTACTTATATATCCATCGATCGCACGACGTTGTGCTCACGGTATATATGACAAATGTACAAAGTAAGTTAGCAATTACTTTATTTCAAACATCCGAAAAAGGCTATGTGTAGCGAATCAATTATTTTTAAAGACGGGCACTTAGGTAGGCAAACAGCAGCGTCAGTGCGTTGGCTTTACTGAAATAAAAGTGCGCGCGTTATTTAAAAAAAATGGTTTCAGTTCGAATTACACCTACGCCTATTCGTAAATACGTCTATAAACAACTTCACACTATAATAGCGATACAAGTCCATCAACTTTTGGTAAGGTGTCTCTGATATATTCACAGATTCTGTGGAGAGCATGTCCTACACAAGTAATATGCAGCATATTAGGATATGTTTCCTCAGAGATACCTTTCCAGAAGTTTATAGACTTGTATCCGCTTTTCAAAAAGTTTTCAGAAAAGCACCATTGAGAGTAGCTCTTTGCAGGGAAAAACTTCCATCTTTGTCACTGCCTCCCTCTCCAGTAATAACTAAGTAGCGAACATGGTTGGAAGCTACTAGTTTTTATGCAGAGATTCGATAGTTTACAAAATTTCGTTACACATTTAAATGACGATGCTCAACAAGGATGTATTTCATTCAAAGAGAACAAATTTCACAGAAGAGAACTTTGAGAAAGTATTGCCAGTTAATAATAATACTCTTTTACTAAACTTGAACTACAAAATGAACAAATACAGATGTATTTCGTATTTTATAGATAACCACCCGTTTGTTTTCCAATTAACAGTTAAAACAATCAAAAAAAGAATCTAACTCATCGTACTTTATTTATCTTACGAAATATAAACTAATAAATAAAATAAATTATCAAAACTCCTCACTCTTCTATCTACGCGCATGAAGAAAGGAATTTAACTATAATATTGAAGTAATTGCGTTACAATTCAACGACAAAAAACAGAAGTGCGGTTAATCTAATGAATAGTGCCATTCAATAACTGCGTGTCGTACTTAGTGATGTTATAGACTATTTATATGGTCCATCGTAACTTCGGCCTGATGCGTCCGGTCTCTAATTATGTAGGTATAACAAAATGAAATGTTAACGGTCTGTGTGTTTATTTTTACTATTATTAATACTAATAGACATTAAAACGAATTTTCATCATGGGTGAACCAAATTAATATTAAATATTGTTTAAATTAACATACTTAATAATACTAAACATAAAAAGATTTTCATTACCTTCATCGCAAAATCCCGAGAGAAAGGACATCCTTCATGATGACTTTAATCACTTTGAAACACGTTTATTTAATAACCGAAAGCGAGCGAATTTTTATAGCGTTTTCAACACTTTATTTTAATCGTATTTAACGCGACGCACCGCATATTAAATTAACAATTGACTATATTCTGCGACAGTATGCGATATAGTTCGATTAGTCATCGCAGACACAAGTAATGCTAACACAAAAAATCACTTTCCTAGTGATTATCTATACAAAAAATATAATTATACAAACATGAAAAGTGTAATTTCTACATTAAATATACCTATCTATTCAAGCAATTTATAAAATACCTTATATATCACAAACGCGTTCACACTACTAAAACTAGAGCAGAAGTGCGCTTCGACGAAATTTCAAACCTCATTTTGGCAAATGTAAAGAAAAAAATTTGTAAAAAAAGATATATGCAGGTAGGTAAATGACGTTGAAATACACTAAAAATATTTTCAGCCTTTTTTTATAAATCGAAAAAACATTTCACGAAGACACTGTAAAATACAGTTGTTAGGCAAATTCAAGTGGAAATCTCTAGAAATAACATCTTATTATTGTAATTAAACAGTTGTTCGTCATTTTAAATTAAAACACATCATTTTCGCTAAATAAATAATTCATTTTACCATTGGAAATTCTTTAATTATTTATTTATTAAGCTAAGCAGTTCATTTGCAATTTGAAAGTAGGTAACAGGAATTAATTTATTTAGTTAAAAGTTTTGAAATTGTGAATTGAAATCGATGTAGTTTACTCATTTTTATCAATTTGGTCAATTTAGGTACTAACACTCAATCAGGAATACAAAATTGGTCACAAGAAACATAAAAAAAATACATAACAAACCCTGCAATATAATTAATTATTAATTACAAACCGAAAAAAGTTGATAAAAGAACTATATCAGCTCTATATATGATAAATTTATTAAACACACAAAAAAATTCTCACATCGTCTAATAACAGCAGATAAATCAAATATAATCAATGTAATAATATTAAAAGAGGAACTAAATCAAATATAATCAATGTAATAATGTTAAAAGAGGTACATGATAAAAACTACGAAACCTATTAAATGACAAATCTACTTACAAAAAATAAAGTTATAAGTCGGTGTGGCTCCTCACGACTCTCCAGAGACAGGCTCTGTTGGAAATCACGGGAGCTATGAACAGCACGGGAACAGCCTCCATGGAGGCCATCGTGAGTCGCCTTCCGCTGGAACTATTTGTAAACGCGGAGGCCATGGCTGCAATCCTGAGGTTGAAGGCCAATAACGTATGGTGTCCTAATAAGGTTGTAGAGGGCCATACAGATATCACAGGAACTATACTGGAAGAACCGATATTTCAAATGCCGGCGAACGGTATGGCACCTGAGATTATGTTCGCAGCTAAGCTGAACATATTTATACCGACCAGGGAAGAGGCAAAAAGTCGCCTGACCGATTGTGGTGCCGGTACCTGGTACACGGATGGATCACAATCCAATCAGGGAACAGGTGCAGGAATATGCCCTGAAAGGAAGATATCGATATGCCTTGGAAAACATACGCCGGTTTTCCAGGCCGAATTGTTTGCAGTCGCAGCCTGCGCCGAAGAAATCCGGGAAGCCGACTGCGCAAACAACAAAATCAACTTAATGACTGACAGTCAGACAGCTATTAAAATCATTATGAATCCATCTATCAGGTCAAGCAGGTCCTCAATAAACTGGCCCGAGACAATACTGTGTCGCTGATATGGATGCTAGGACATGAGGGAATTAAAGGCAATTAGATAGCCGATAAACTGGCCAAATAGGGAACATAATAAGAAATGGAGGTTAACGGAAGGACAACTCCATTCTAAAACACTACTAAGGGAACTGGACGGAAGGTTTTCAACCAAGCTAATTCATAGTAACAAAAAAGAAATGAAAATAATTACCGGACATTGTCCTTTAAGGAAGCATCTGTACAGAATGGGCTTGGTTAGCGAACCCTGGTGTAGGAGATGTGAAAAACAGGAGAAAACTTGACTTTATGTAATATGCACCTGTAAGGAACTGGAGGGACTCAAACAGAAACCTGTCGGAAGAGATCTATTGGATCCTACGAGGGTACTCAAACTTCCCCTGAGGAGGATAGTGGCTTTTATCGAGGATACAAGACTAACAGAGTGGAACTGAGAGATATATTGGGGGCAGTACAAAGAGCAGTGTGCTCAAGTGCCTGGACGAGCTGGCGTCCAACCCAAAACAGAAGAAGAAGAAGTAAAACTTCTAAAACTGACCGAATCAAATCTCCTTTATTTCGTGGCGTTGCTCGTTCTACTTCAATTTTCATTAATCCCCATATGTTTTCTGTGGGACTAAGATCTGGAGAAGCTGCTGGCCATGGAATTGTTGCCAAGTTTTGTTCTTGCATCCAAGCTGTAGTGTCGGCAAAAGTATGGCATCTTGCATTATCCTGTTGAAAACGCCACCCTTCTGGATATAAAGCATGAGCGGTTTCAAGAAGAAAACCATTAAGAATTTCACAATACTTTACACTATTAACGGTGCCATCAATTATACAGAGAGGTGTAGCACTACGTTGAGAGGTTGCTCCCCAAACCATTATTTTAGTGAGAAATTTGGAAATTTGAACGGTAACTTTTTCTCTTGATAGGATTTTTAGATGATTTGCACCAAGCTGAAGACAACTTTCGTCAGATATAAAAACATCATTAAAATTGTAGTCTTGAAAACGTTGGCAAAAATCTATTCTTCGTTGCCTTTGTAGAGGTGTCATTGCAGGGATTTTTTTTGGTTTTCTTGTTAAGTAACCTTGTCTTTTCGGTGAAATGCGGACGGTTTCTGGACAAACTCTTATTTGACGTTGCTTTCCAAATCTGTTAGCCAGTTTTCGAAACCCTAGGCGTGGTTTTTGTCATCCTAAAATCACTAAAGCGTTCAGATTGTTTCCAATAATTTTACGCGGTCTGGTCCATGGCTCATATCTCTCCCATTTCTTATCCTCTTTATTGCCTCATATACTGTACTTTTTGCGAGTTCTGTCAATTGTACTAATTTTTAACGTTTTGAACACCTCTTCTATACAAATGTTCCTCCAAATTTCTTTTTTGTACTTGCGACATTATTTCACAAATATTAAGACTGTTAACAATCAACAATATTTGACAGCTGATTTCGTTATATGATTTTGGCCATGGCCTACTGTCGCTACAACCTACTTAATGCATTACTTTTGTATTAGGATGTAACAAAAAAGAAATATATTAAAATTAAGAAAAATAATAAATTCCGGATACTTTCTAGACGGACTATACATACCTATACCATTTAGTAAATCAAATTACCCTATTACATCATCTAAAACAAAGAAGTATATATAGTAATAAAATAATTAAAATTTTATTTAAAAAAATGAGTTTCTTATAAAAAACTGTAACTTTTAAATTAATTATTTCTATAATAAAAAAATTTATAAAATACCTTTTGTATTTGCGTGTTAATATTCTCAAGAGCATAGCGCGCTCACTCTCTCAGTTCTAAAGTCAAAACGAATGCCCGCTTTATTGGCGAATACATAGCAAGGAATTTACAAAAAAAAAGTACATTTAGATAAATGCATGACGTTAAAATATATTTAAAAACATTGAATCTTTTTCGTGAATTGAGAAAAACTTTTCTTTAGAAAATACAGTGGACCCCTTCTATTCGCGCTCCCTGTATTTGCGAATTCGCTTATTCGCGATTCTGTTTTTACTACCATTTCTCATTATCCGCGGCTCCGTATTCGCGGTTCAGTCTAAAGTTTCGGTATTTCCCTTGTTCATTTATTTCTTTAGAAGTTTACAAACTGTATGTATTTGGCTCTTATACGCAATATGTATGTCTGTAGGTATATCTATTCGTGTCGATTACATACATACATACCTGTAGCTTATACATACATACATACCTATTATTTTTGTAGCCCGATATTCGCGAATTCAATGTTCGCGGTGTTTTCATGGAACGCAACCCCCGCGAATAGCGGGGGTCCATTGTACTGTAAAAAAAAATGTTCAAGTAAATTCAAGTCGAAATGTTTGGAAACGCATTTTTACAATAAAATTTAAATTAAGCAAATTGTCTGGTTGAATTAATTTCTAGTGACATTAAACAATTAAGAGCAGCGTACGAAATTTCAAATTATGTACTTATAAGTACATATTGGCAAACGTAAAGGAATTTGCAAAAAAAAATATTCAGGTAAATGCGTGACGTTAATAATATTATATTAAAACAGCATTCAATATTTTTTTGTGGTTTGAGAAAAACAGTTTAGGAGTAATATGGACATCATACGTCGCCGTACGTGCCTTATCTCAATGAAGATAGATGAATTAGAGAGAATTAGTCTTGTAAAAATTACTTGTGAAATGTATTGATTTTAATAAGTTAGTCGTAATTCACGTAATTGTAACCTTTGTTTTGAAAAGCAATAAAAGTTGCTTTTTAAAAACTAATTTTACGTTTCAAACAGAAATACAGTAAAAAAGTTGTTCGAGTAAATTCAAGTCGACATGTTTTGATTACGTATTATTATATTAAAATATATTAATATGATATTAATCAATTGTTCTATATTTTGGCTTTATTTTAAATTAAAACGGTAGTAAGTAACTTCAATTACATTTCTCATCCTACATAACCAATCCAGAGTCTGACGCAGTAAAGGCAGTGAATTTAATTTGTAATGGTATTAAATTATCAAGAGCAGCATACGAAATTTCAAATTCCTTATATTGCCAAATGTAAAGAAAGGAATTTGTAAAGAGAAGGATATTCAGGTAAATGTATGACGTTAAAATATATTAAAAACACATTCAGTCTTTGTTAGGACGATTTTGGGTTTTAAGCATGCATCGATCATAAAAGTAGATAAAATATTGTTTTTTTTTTATATATAAATTAATTAAATTTCTATTTAAATAAAATGAAATTGAATTTTAAGCTCCTTGATAGTTGTGAAGTGAAAATATAAAAAATAAAGAATAAAAACAAAATACTAAAATATTATGAAATAAATATTCGTTAAAATTGAAAAGTAATTAAAATTTAAAGTAAAATAATTAAACTTTTATTTACAAAATATTGGGTTAATAATAAACTCATAAAAACCGTAATTTTAAGTTAAATGTTTCTATAATAATGGAATTTTTAAATTACGTTTTGTATCTCCAACAACAATCTGCGTTCATATTCAGTCACTCATTTCTAAAGCCAAAACGAAAATTCACTTCGACGAAATGTCAAAATTATTATAGAAACAAATTTGCAAAAAAAGGATATTCAGGTAAATCCATTAAAATATATTCAAAATACATTTAATCTTTTTTTGTGAATTGAGAAAAACATTTGCCTAGGAAACACTGCAAAAAAATTGTTCAAGTAAGTCGAAATGCTTAGTGTATTTTTAAAATAAAATTAAGTTAAAGAATTGTTTCTCATCTTGCCTTTATTTTAAATTATAGCAAATTAAAATCGCTAATATTTAAATTTATAATTTACTTTAAAACTGCATTTTTTAATGACAAAATTAATTCATTTCTAAAATTAACATAATGCACTATCGAATGCAAAAAAAGTCGTACAGTAGTGAAGTTATATGTAAAGTCAATTTTTAAACATTTTAGTATTGTGACGTTGCTAAGGTACTTAAGATCGTAGTAACGTGCAAAAGTCATTTTTGACACTTACACCCACTTGTATACCAACGTATAGCAAACGCCAAATAAGTTGGCGCGAGGAGGGGTAAGTTCGCGCAGAACTAAAAGTAGTGGGGAGATTTGTATTTGGTTTTACATCAAATGTCAGAAAATTCTAACCTTTAAGCGTGTCACTTTATGATCCCCTAGAAAAGACATTATGTTCCGTCAAACGTCAATGACAAATGTATTCTGACAATTACTTGAGTAGTGGGGGTGAACGTTTTTAAAAGCGGCTTCTGCGCACCCCCTCCTCGCGCCAACTTAATTGGCGTTTGCTATACTCTCGTGAGCAAAAAAAAAATGGGACACTGTTTCTGCGTGGGTTTAAAATGCGACTACTTAAGTGGCTATCTTTACTCATAATAGTAAGTCAGGAATTGTCAAAAATGTGTGTTTCATTGACATTTATTAAACATTTTTAAAATATATAAAAACAAAACTTACTAAAAACGCTAGAGAAAGAATATAATCAAAATAATAAGTATTTCGTCATTCCATCATTATTTATAACTGCATCTAATCTTGTAGACATTGAAGACAATATTTTATACAACATTTAAAGGAATTTGATGCCAAGCATTTTGAAAATTCTTCCTGGGTAACAGCTCTATCTCATTAATCCCCATAAATTTTCTTGAAACTATTGTTACTGTAACTAACGTTTCATCTTCCTGCGAATTCGAAATTTTGTTACGTCCGGAACCTATTCTCCGATTTAAATAGGTAATCCTCTTTCCTCAATTTTATATATTCTTGCGGCTGAACTTTTACCAAAATTAAATTGAACTGATACAGTCCTTAATGATTTCCCATTTTCCAAACTAGTAACAAGTCTTTATCAGTGTTCGAAAGATGCGGCATTTTCAATTTTGAATTAGCATTTATGATAAATAATTTTACGTGCAGTAGTGGACATAATTAACTAGGACAAGTCAAAAAATTAAGTAACCTTTTATGTGTATTAAATCTTTACCGAAATTAAATTGTTCTGTTTTATATGTATTATAAAATTATTAACTTGCATTTGAATTACAATTCTGGTAAGTGAGGATGTCTGTCAAAGCCTAGTTTACATTATTGGATTATTCACTGTCCTATTTATTTATGTCCATTACTGTACAGTTTGAAAGTTAATCAAATATCGTCAAAATTACAAGGCTAAAAAATAACGGAAATTGACATAACGATTTTGACACTGTCCCGATTTTTTTGCTCACGGCAGTATATTATTTTGTTTATGTTATTTGACACTTATAGGTTATTTGAATATTATTAAAATATGACTGTACCACATTTTTTTGCATTCGATAGTACATATACATGTCCACTCTAGAAGGGTCTAGAAAGGTGAAAAACAGCTGTCAAAGTTAAACCGATTTTCTGATTTAAGCATGTGTCTCAGTTATAAATAGGATGGGAATAATTCAACTAGTAAAAATAAAACGTGATAAAAACCCTTAAAAAAATTGGCCTTATTAACTTAAAGTGATTTTGTGAACTTTCATATTTATGAGTAGAGCTGAGGATGTTTGCGGTACGGCAGGACCGTATGTAGTGCATCCCCACATTTAACTATTTATCTAAATATTCTCTGAAATGATTTGCCGGATCTCATAAATTAATAGAGTGATATTTTAGTATGCACTGGATATTGTTATTATACAAAATCATAATAGCCATTTGTATTTATGGATCATAAACAATAATACGCATGTATTTGTATTTGGTTGTGAATTCAATTTAAACTTAAAACGAATCGTAATATTTTAACGACAAGCCGTCCTTACAATACATGCATTCGAGACAAAGTGTGCAACTCTACGAATAACTTCCATAATTGATCGAAAATGGACATTTTGGAGCTGAAGTAAAGCCCCTATTCTTAGAAAATTTTATTACTGTCGTTAAGAACTATTATTATAAACAACAAAGGCCTTTTATTAGTGTTGAAGTTTTAGTTTCATTGAATTTCCATGTTGTAAGTAGTCAATTGTAAAGTGTTCATTCACAATATTCTAAAACAAGGTGTAAATTTAACTAAAATCCAGAAAAACACATTCTGATAATATATTACTAGATTAGAAGCTGTGTTTATTACTATTTATTATATTATTTTTATAACCAAATGCAATAAAAGCTACGAAAACAAAAGAAACCTCGATTTATTAAAATCTTGTCACACAGCCTTTCAAAGCCTGGCAGCACATATTTTGCATATATTTTATATATACTACCTACTTGAACTAGGTGAATGAAGTTAGAAGTTATAAGTTATAACTTCTAACTTCATTCACCTAGTTCAAGTAGGTAGTATATATAAAATATATGCAAAATATGTGCTGCCAGGCTTTGAAAGGCTGTGTGACAATGCTCTATTAATTTATGAGATCCGGCAAATCATTTCAGAGAATATTTAGATAAATAGTTAAATGTGGGGATGCACTACATACGGTCCTGCCGTACCGCAAACATCCTCAGCTCTATTTATGAGTTGTTCTTTTTAAGTTTTACAACCATATAATGGGTGTCCCAACAAGAGCGCCGGATTTAATTTTAAAGAAAAACACGTTTATTTTTTGAATTAAACAAACATTTTTATTTCAACATAAAGAAAAATAGTTCCGATTAAACGTGAAATCAACATCAGGCAAATGGCCACCACGAAACCTCTGGCAGGGTTATTCTTTTGTTGAAATTTTGTATAACGCTTTCGCATAAATGTGGCTGTATTTCACCAATAACGCGCCGTATTTCCTCTTTAAGATGTTCAACTGTTTCAGGCTTATTCGCATATACCTTTTCCTTCACATAGCCCCAAAGAAAAAAGTCCATTGGTGTTAGATCGCACGATCTTGGTGGCCAATGTTGATCGCCAAATCGAGAAATGACACGGCCTGGAAACTTGGGCTGCAGTAACACCACGTTTCACGTGCTGTGAGACAGGTCACACCGTCTTGTTGGAAAAACAAGTCCTCCACATCAATTACATCCAACCAATTCGGGACACAAGAACTCCGTTAACATTTCGCGATACCGCACACCATTAACAGTTAGCGCATTTCCACCCGCATTTTCAAAGAAATACGGCCCAATCACTCCGCCAGCCCAAAATGCACACCAAACAGTTACTCGCGGTGGATGCATTGGTTGTTTGAGTATCACACGAGGATTTTCAGATTTTCAGCACCCCAAATCCGACAGTTTTGCTTATTTACGTATCCGTCGAGTTGAAAATGTGCCTCATCTGTAAAAATGATTTTATTCGAAAAATCCGCATTAATTTTAAGATGTTCCAACACCAAATCAGCAAATCCACGGCGTTGCGCATGGTCCCTTGGCTTGATTTCTTGCACCAATTGAACCTTGTACGCCTGCAAATGCTGATCTTTTACCAAAATTCGTTGCATAGTGCTTCTGGAAATGTTTAATTCTTGACCACGATGCCGAATGAAAGTTCCTGGATTCTCGGCCACAGATTCCCTTACTGTGGCTATATTTTCGAGTGACCGACAAGGACGACGACGAACAATGATCTTCCGATCCATCAGCGTAAATTTGGTCTCACATTTTGTAATTAAACGCCTCACTGCCGATTCATTTGGCGCATTATTGCGACCGAAAGCTGACGTAATTGGCGAACTGTTTTCGCAAAACTTGCGCCATTTTTGTGTTTTTACAATAATTAAACGTTGTTCGTTTGAATACTTCTCCATATTCTTAAATCGCGTGGTCTGTATGTGACAACTGTCAAATAAAAATCACCGTACAACTCGTATTAACAAAATGGCGGCAAATTTAAATCCGGCGTTCTTGTTGGGACATCCATTATATACCTACTTTGTTTATGGCCCAACAGAATCTAACCTTTTGATTTGTCACCACTACAAGAGCTTTAATTGCGTAAACATAAAAGGACAAGATAAATATCAGCCAAAACATTAAGAAAAATATTTAGTTATATACTAACATTACATTGACTGTAATAATTACAATTTGAAATTGAAAATGCTAGATTGACCATTTCTCTTTTCAATATATCTTCTCTATTCAATAAACAAAATGACTGTGTTAAATAATTATTAATTAGTAAACATATATGTACTACTTGTATATTTACTCTAGTGTATTTTCTCTTATACTACTAATAAAAAAATAATTCTAATTGAAAGTAATATAAATAATCATATTCACAAAAAATATTACATAGAAAACATTTAAAAGCAGCAGATATCAAAAAGCCACAGCAAAGAACAATCGCAAGACACAAGTACCTACAAAATGATAAATAAAAAATATATTTTTTGTTGATGCCTATATAACAAAGTGTTTGACCACATGCTCTATCCTTTCATTACAAAAAAAAATAATAAAATGTATATAAAGATGACCATGAGAATTAGAAAAATGTACTAAATAAAAAAACCTAAAAATTTAAATAATTACAACAATTAACATACCATATGCATACGATCTTTGTTTCAGCTACTTATATTATTGCATTAACTTCTAATATGTATTGTTCGTCAACAAATATCGCCTTAAATAACATTGAATTTTCTTGAAAATTTTCAAATTAAATGTAGTTGTGTATCGGAAGGAACTTATTATTAAATCTACGAAACATATTTTAGAATTTTAATGCGAAGCTGCTATATAAGCGTTTCACTTCCAAATAAACCATTTAAATTGCTTAAATACTTCTTAAAAATATTTTTAAAATGATGACATGAAAAGATCGTTTCTTTTTTTTCTTTGTAGTGCCATCTGTAAATTTTGATGTCAACAGCCATTAAACGGGTGTTCAGAAACATTCGAAGTCAAGTGGACTCTGAACAAAAAATCGTATATCTTTACTTGAGTATCTGATACTAATTTGATAACCTATAAAATTGTATTAAGTAAATGTATCAATATATCTCAGACATGACTTCATATTTTCAAGGACTACTTTGACTTCGAATGTTTCTGAACACCCGTTATTATCAATCTCTGTTGTAATTTAAAGTCACTAGATAAATATACTAGGACATATAGTTAATAGATAGAAGTTTGTGGTAATTCCCTAAATAGTTGCCAGAAAAAAATAGGGTTAAAGTTGATTATAGAACAATAAACATATTATTTTATGGAATATGTATATATTTATACGAAAATACTTTTGAAATGGTAAGTATACTGTTTTGTTATATAAATACCAGAAATAAATTCTTAATAGATTTATCAAATTACTTGTAGGAGCAATCGTACCAGTACCGAAAAAAATGTTGTGTACCGGGGAAGAGATTTGTCGATGATCCACAAATACGGTACTTTACGTTTCCAAGAGACGATACTTTAAACAATAATTGGTTAGCAGCGGTAAATAATAGTGCACTGTTAGAAATGCCTCAGAAAAAAGTGCTACATTCATATAATGTTTGTCAAAGGCATTTTCAAGATAATCAGTTTCAAACTGAAGAAAAATTAAAATTAAATCGTGGTACAATACCTACTGTACATTTATCATTAGAAACTGATTCACAATGTACATTAGCTATAAGTTGCTCAAGCACTTCAGGTTTACAAATTGGCACACCACAAAGAAGAAATATATCAGTTGACGCAAGTTGTCTGAATACATCAACTTCTATATCAGTTTCACCAGTATATCACAGTAAAATATTACACCCCAAAGACGTAAGTTACATGTAGATGCTGTTTTAGTTAAGTTCCATATTCATTCACAACATATGCAATTACTACTTATTTACTAAAGGCTTTGTAGATATAAGATAATTTATTATTTAACTTACTATAACTAGTAACATTTCACATTAAGTATATGTATATATTTTCTTGATTATGTCTGTATTGTTTGTAATAATTTTTCTCTGATTCCAAGAAAAATTGAATTTTTGGGGAGAATGAAATGATTGGATACAAGAATTATATGTCTATAATAAATTAAAATTCTTGTATTTTTAAAATGTCAACACCGAGAAGAAATAAGTATGTGTTATTCCTTAACAGTTGTTATGGCAAATCATTTTATAAAACTCGTGAATAAAAAATTGTCTAAACAAGATGCTAGACCCAATACGGTTGTTAATGCCTATTTACAACAACATGCATCAAAAGTGTTGTATTATATGATTTATCTAATGAACATATTTAATAAAATATTGCTTTTTTAAAAAATAGCGTTTACTTTATTAAAACTTTCAATTTAAACCCTGCAAAAAGATGTGCCAAAACAAGTGAATATTCTCGGCTGTTGTTGCAGATACTTCTTGGTGAAAGATTTTAACTTCATACAGTAAATAATAAAGAATAAATTAAAACACTTGGCTTGTTTCACTATGAGATTTATTTAAATTCTCTAACATCTGTTTCGGCTGTTATACCATTCTCAAAGAGATCTATAAATCTAAAGATAAATCTCTAGATTTATAGATCTCTTTGAGAATGGGATAACAGCCGAAACAGATGTTAGAGAATTTAAATAAATCTCATAGTGAAACAAGCCAACTGTTTTAATTTATTATTTACTGTATGAAGTGAATATTGTTGTTACTGGCACATACTATTCTATTCTTGATGTTATGTGGAACAAACATTAGCAAAAGATGCGTAAGTATTGTTTAATTGCAGATTAAATATTAATTATATTAATTGAAATATTTTTTTTACTTTATCTAGCGACAAAATGAAGATTTTATCTGCATTTAGTCACTAGATAAAGTATAAAAACTTGAATACTTCTAATACGAGTAAATACATATACATTTAAATTTTCCGCGCAAGCAATTTAATTAAAATCCGCAACTGTAGAGGGCGAATGTCTCCACGTTTTAACATGGATTTGACATCTCTTGTTTATTCATACTCTCTGAATTCCTATCCAAGTGCACACTTGTGATCATAGCTGTTCAATCTGTGTCAGTCTATGTGTTCAATCGTTGTTAACCTAAGGTAAGTCAATGTCTTGATATTTATTAAATGTTAAGTAAAATATAATTCGTCTGACATTATGTTCATTTTCAACGATTGTGTCTAAAATTAAAGTAAATCAAATAACTGAATCCTGACCCACGCAGGGTTGCGAGATATTTTTTCTGAGTTGTAGCCAAATTATAGAATCAAAGTAGCCACATTTACTGGCGAATTGACCAAAAGTTTTTTAAAAATCTTCTTTTTATGGTGAAATAATAAGTAATTTTAGTAAATATAAAAATTATAGGCGTTTTTGTCAATCGCCTGCATCGTAGAATGCATGTATAGTTGGTTGTGGACATTTAGTAATTTACATTTTAAAACTGAGAAATTTGAATTTTATTAAATAAGGTTGTAAAGAAAAAAAAAACTGTTGTTTCTAACAATCGCATTTAATGAAAGTATAATAGATTAACACATTTAATAAGAAGTTTAATAACATGTTATATTTATTAACCCACATACACTTTATTAAATTTAGAATTATAAGTTTATGTACAATATATATTCATTCATCAAACGCATATATCCCATATTTCATCCATCACATGTCACATCTGATTTTTCTTTTTCAGTAGTATCGTAACTAGTATACATTTGGTTTGTAAACAAGAACATTTTGTGAGTGGGTTTAAAGTGTTTACAACATTCATTTTTTGCATATAAATGCAAACGAATTCGTACCAATGCATCCATTAATTTGAGATTCATTCGGTTTCTTGGTTTTGTCTTTATCACATTCATGACTGAAAATACCCTCTCCACCACGGCGTTGCTAACAGGTAAAGATAAAAGGCTTAGTATAAATTCACTTAACAATTGAAATGGTTTTTCTTTTATGGCATTTTCATAAAGTCGTACAAAAGACCAGAATTCTATAGTATCTACTGGTATTACTCCACTTAGAAATTGATTTGTCCAATTTATAGATAATAAGTTTCTCCACTGCTCTTCCAAAGTATTTATATTTTTTGAGGACTCTTGTAAAATATGTATTGGTAAATCAGCAAAAGATGGCCGTAACTGTGAAAGACAATTTTTTGGTGAAAAATATTTTAATTTTTCTAATAATTCCATATTGTTTGGAATTTTTTTAGCCAACTCCACACATAATCTTTTCAAATAATTGAAACAACGCATTTTTAGCATGATACCTAATTCATAAGAGAAAGTATCTTTTAATTCAGTGAATTTTATTTGAAAACCATATCAAACGATAAAAACACACAATGTTGTATTAGATTTACACTTTATTATAAATAAATAATAAAGTGTAAATCTAATACAACATTGTGTGTTTTTATCGTTTGATATGGATTTACATCAAGTAAAGGCAGAATCGATTCAATTTTTGAAAACCATATCCAAAATCTACTTCATCTATACTTAAAAATGCCAGTTCATTTTCTAAGGTTTGCTTCAAATAGTTAATGTTATATTTTTCCTGCTGGAAAGCAGTTTGAAAAGTGGGTTTTAATATTCTTTGACTGACTGAAAAGACTAAACATTTTAAATTATCATAAATAGTCTCAACATCAGGGCTAGTGTGTTGAAATAACAAATTACAGTCATTTAGTTGCTTAAGCAATGGCATTAAAAATGTTAAGTAGAGGTAATTAATATTGTCTTTGAACATATCTGCTAGTGTTCTAGCTGAATAACACTTTTCATCTAAACCTGCAATATCGAAGTGTGTTTTTAGTTCTAACCATTGATTTAAAATTCTTTCAACAGAATTATATCGAGAAAGCCATCTTGTTTCACAAGGCTGTATTAAATTCAAAAATGATTTTTCTCCATTATTTAATAAAATAAATATATCTTTATAATTTACTCTTCTTAAAGGACTATAAGAAAACCAGTTGTATGATTCTCTTATTAAAAAGTCTAATGAAGCTGGGAGTTCTTCAGATGCTTTTGAACTTACTATATTAATTGAATGACATGCACTTTACTAACTGCAAGTTTGGAATATCATTTTTCAGTAACGTAAATAGTGAATGATTTTTTCCACAAAGATTTGCTGCTCCATCAGTACCTAGGCCAATTATATTTAGATAATTAATTCCTAAACTATTTAGAAAGGATTTTAAGGCTTCGTATAAGTCTGCGGCTGTAGTTCTGTTTACTTCAAACATACCCAAATAATCTGTGCATACACTATTACGTTTTTTACTAAAAAATCTAATACAGACTGCCATGTATTTATGTACAGAAATGTCTGTAGACTCATCTAAAATTAATGAAAACTTCACACCATTGAGATCATCAACTAGGTCCTCCAAAATAGCTGGAGAAATAACATTCATTATTAATGCAGTACATTTAGTTCGATGCATTCTTTATTGTTCTTCTGGCATATTTGTTGCATTTAAAAGGTCAGTAAGATGATTCACACTTAATATTGATGTATGCATTACAGTGTATACGGCTAGTTTCAGTTCTTTGTCTTTTTTTGTGTTTGTTATGTTTTCATTATTTATAATTCCTAAGTGTAAATTAGAAATTGTGAAAAAACTACACAAGAAAAACAATTTAATGTAATTACCTAATGATTTTAACGAAGGTTGATTTAATGGTCGAGTGCTATATGCACTTTTTCGTAAATTCTCTATATGCATTTTTGTAGATGCATGTTTAGTTAGGTCTGTTTTATGTGCTCGCAACTCAGATTTACATACTTTGCAATATGCGCCTATTTTTACCTTGCTCTCTTCTAACCAATCTAAAAATGCATACAATTATGGGTCAAAAAAATAAAGATAACAATAACAAAATTAACACTACCTCTAAATTGTATCTCTTCCTCCCATTGTTTATTATATTTTTTTTGTATATTTAGCATACTTTGTTTTCGGTGGCATATTTTAAAAAATTATAATGAACTTATAATTAAGTGAAAAATATACATAAATAAAATATGTAAAATAACGGATTAACGGACTACATAAATGCATAAAACTATTAAAACAAAAGACTCCAATATGTGGTGGAAACATAAAAATGACCTTTATAGCCCAACTAATAAGATAAATAATTGAACATTTTAACTTTAGAGGATGTGTTCATAATATCCATTTTAGGAACGTATCCTAAACTATTTTTAAAAAGTCGCCTAAAATAGCCTTGGTAAAAAGTTAATAGCCTGAGATGGTAGCCTGTAGCAAATTAAATAAAACTGATCGCCAACAAACCTTTTTCAATAGCCCAATCGGCTATTTATCGCCCAACCTGGCAACCCTGGACCCACGAACGTGGTTTTTATATTGTTATCGTTTTTCAATGTCATAAAAGAAAAACATTGTTTTCGCGTCCAAAACATGGCAGTAATTAATAACTAGAATAATTTTATTTATTATACTGTTATCACTGGGAAGTTGTAACACGTGTTGTACGGTAGGCAAAATTGCTTATCTGAATTTGTGTTTTTGTAAAGGTTTTTAAATATCGCAGAGAAAATATCTGCTTAAAGCTGACTCGTACTGTAAGTTGTTTCTATTCTTAGTTTGCTAGTATCATAATCCAGAAAGGTCCAAATCACACAATAGGTATTTGACTGCAGCTATTTTTTTATACTTGGAAGTAAGTGAATAATCTCATTTATCGAAAGAAAGGCATACCTATATTCAGAACAGCGTTGCCAACTGTATTAGAAGCTGTTATAGTACGGTCACTAAAGTTATTATAGTACATTGGAAAAAAATATAGTACAATAAATTAAGATACGTTTAATTCCTATATTACTTAGTAAAACAACACAAAACTCTGAATAAATAAAAAAAATATATATTCTATTTAGAACATAAAAACGAATTTGCGGTAACAGGTAATCATTTTAAAAAGTAGGTGTATCAGCTGAAATTAAGTTCAAGCTCAACATCCTCAATGTCTTCATCAGATATGTCAGAATCTTCCAACTTCTTTTTCTGAACGTGCTCATATATAAACTGATTACAGCCCAGATACATTTGCTTTGATGGATCAAATGTTACGCAAGAACCGTTCTTTTCTTTTATACATTGGGATGCAAGCAAGGTACCGTTTACAGTCTTTGTAATTAATTTGTTTCTTTGTTTGGTTTTTATTAAATTAACTTTACTAAATATTCTTTCACATTGGGCATTAGAGTGCGGAATGCATAACAAATTTAAGACAAATCTGGCTAAGTTTTGAAACTCGAAAATATCTAGTGAATTTTTGTAATGCAACAAACGCGACCAAAAAAGATCTATTTTTCCTTCTTGTCTAATTTCCTGTTGTGAAATTAAAGGAAGCTTTCTCCACTCATCATCAATTATTTGTTGTACGTCAAGACTATTAGATGGAAGAAATCTTTTGGAATGTTGAAATATTGGAAATAAACTTGGATTACTATGTCTAAAACTATTAGAGAGCGAATTTAATGGTATAAAGAAATTCAAATTTTTTAAAAGTGGATCATTAAAATTAAATCTGCTTTTAATTTGTTGGCATGTGGTAATCATAAATAATTGACAACGGGTGAGGAAATGAGAAACTAAATCTGGGTGTCGTTTTACTGTTTCGTCTTGAAGAAGATTCATGACATGTATGCCGAGATACATATTTTTAATATTTAAAAAGGTAGTTTCATTACTTGGATCTATTAGCTCAACTTTAGTTTTAAAAACGTAATTTCTTTCCATGTAACACATTAAAATTTCTTCGTATAATTTCATGGTTTAAATTTGAAATATTAACATGTTCGGCTTGAAAGTACGCATTAAAATTCGTAAGTTTCGGCAAAATGCAACTCGAAAAATAATAATAAAGTTTCATTAAAGGGTCATTAAGATCCTGGTAAATTATTTCTGTAGCAACTAAACGGTCAGTTAAATATGTACTCGTAAAATAAAGCCTCAAAGCTTCCCATTGTTCCAGAATTCTATTAACAGCCTCATTAAAACTTAATCATCTAGTTTGTGATGGGTGTAAGATTTTGTGAATATCAGTATTTGTAAACATTTGAAATTGTTTAAAATCATGTTGCCTTTTTGAACTATTTTTAAAGTGACTATATATATTTCTCACCAAATCTTCGCATTTTTTTGGTAATTTTTTGCAGGATTCACTAGCACAGAGATGTGCAGAGTGGCAAATACATTTCATAATTACAATGCCGGGATAATGTTCAATGAATCGGGAAGCGACACTGTTATGTTGGCCCATCATAACGTTCGTTCCATCCGATCCAAAACCAACTACATTTTCCGGAGGTATACCATACTCCGCAAAAAGAATTTACAATAGATAAGTATAAGTGCTCCGCAGTTGCACCCTGTCTATTTTCTACATCGGAATATACTTGAACAAGTTCCCAAAACTTGCTAACAATATTACCCGTTTCTTCGTTAAAGTACCGTACTACAATACAGCTGCATTTTTCGGAAGATATATCCGCTGACTCGTCGGTTAGTATGCTGAATTTACATGCCTTTAATGTTTTAGCTAATTCGTTTTTATGTTCCTGACCTATCACATTTTTTACAATTTGAGTGAGTTTTGTTCTCCCCAAACGCAAATCTTTCGCAATTTGAGAATCGGGAAAAATATCCTTCATTAATTTAGTTAAATGATTACTTAATGAAAATGGTACATTATGTTCCGCAAAAAAGCCAGCAAGTTTTAGTTGTGCTCGTACAACTTTTCCCTCTGGTAACTCAGATTTCGGTCTAATAAAACCTATCAGTGATGCTTGCGATTTCTGCGATTTTACCATTTGTTTATGTTTTGCACTATTCTCATGGAGTTTCAATACCTGAACCACCGATTTTAATGAACAGGAACAAACTTTACAGTACGCTTTTATTTTAGAGTTTTTATCACCACAAACCCAGTTAAAAGTTGATTCCCATTCTTGCCGATATTTTTGTGTTCTTTTAACACATATTCTCTTTTTTGGAGGAGTTGAGGGACCCTCTTCATTATCGCTCTTATCCATTCTTGTAATATATAGGTAATTTATAAGTAATGCGAATTCTACAAGTAAAATAATACTTGTAATTATATACATATTATCAGAACAAAATCATTTAAACTTACTTGAAAATACCACCAACAACAATAAGCTACTTATTTATGATCTGATTTTATAACTACACCAATAACGAATTAATTATCTCAATTATCTGAGCTAAACTGATACAGTCTCTCTTCTCTTTCTTTGGTAAATAATAAATCGGGACATCCCCCTTAATATTTCATACTAAAGTCTACAGATTTACAGTTCAATTCCACCATTAAACATTAGATGGCCCTAGAAGCGGTTTCTCAAATTATTCAAATTTCATGTTGAAGTTGTCAGTTAGTGATGTGTGACAGGTGTTATTATTATAATTAGTGAATCTATAAATTTTTGTATATTGAGAAGAAACTTGAAATTATAGTACAAAATGCGTACTATATTACCTTTGAAATTTTATAGTACATGAAGTTGTGATTATCGTACAAATACTATAATTATAGTACGGTTGGCAACGCTGATTCAGAATACCAATTATTCATTAAACTCAACTTGTTTGTTAAAGTTAACTAATTGCCTTTCGCAGTTACTTTATAATAGCATACTTTACAGGCAAATAAGCTTGACCGTTGATAAACTTACCTACTCATTCTATCAACAACACAATTTCTCTCAAAGTTAGTTGCATTCCAAAAAAAAAAATATATTGAAGTAATCTAAAAGTTGGAATTTTTTAAGGACAATTTGTTGTGCTTAGGTTATCAAAGATGAGTTATATGTTTACATTGTCATCATCGATTAAATTATAATGAAAACATGTCTTTACCACAATTGTTGTTATATTGTTTATTACCGAATCTTTGCTATAAAACTATTATACTATTATATGGTCTTTGGTTAACTTGATAATATTTTTAACCATCTCTCTTAATTTCAATTATCGTTTCAATTTGCGTTATCTGACTATCTTTTCGAGTGATTCTCCTATATTCAAATAAAACTTTTTAGTGTATTCCAAATATGAATAAAATATTTCTTCCAAAGTAATATAATATTCTCTAATTTCTTGATCCGTTTTTGTATTTAATGTTATTTTTAGGGATTTAATATTACGAACACTCAATAAAATCCATATTGTTTTATTTAAATTATTTGGCGAAACATTTATAATATATTTTGTTATCAATTTTTTATAATATGATAATTCATTTTTAATCTTATCATAATTTATTATTTGGTATTCTATTTTATAGTTTTCTAAAATTTTCTTTAAATCTTTCTTAATATCGCGTAAATTCAGTGGGGGATAGCCACCCCCCACTGAAATTCCATATTGTATAAAGCATAAAAGATCATTTGTTATTATTATATTTTTCTTTTAAATAACGTAAACCATATATCGGTCACCCACGTACTCAAATTAATTTTATAGGAGTAGTTATTTTTAATTATAAAGTCAAACAGGTTTAATGGATTAGCATTAATTTTATAATTATGTATTGCTTTAGAAGATTATATTCGTTAACGTTAGTTTCCTATTTATCTAGCAATTCTTCTAATTTAAAATAATATTTCCTAACTTTTTTTGCCTTATTGTTATTCAACATCATTATTAATTCTTTAAAATTTTTAATCATTTTGTATATATTTATACAAATTTGCTTTAGCATGTTTATAATCTATTTCTTCGTATGAGATTTCCTTGTCTTTTAAAAAGTCCTTAAAATCGCGTTATTTCTTCAATAAATCCCATGAATTGAAGCAAATTATTTGTGATTAATATTTTTCTTTTTCTGCAAAAACAACATATGTATTTCCAAAAAATACTACTATCAATTTTAACTTCAAATATGTCTCCTGCTATATTTTTTTCATAGCATTTATGATTTTTCATAACCCAATATTTTTGCTAAATCTTTACCTTTAAACAAAGGTTGATTATCATTGTCTAATATGAAAAATAAGTCTTGATCATAAACTTTCAAGTAACAGTATTATCTATGTCAATAATTTAATTTATTTTGTATTATGGAGTGAACGATCCCATTTATACTAGCTGTCTCAGTTTCAGGTTATCGTTTTTCAATAGGGAATATTCACAATTTAGAAAGTATTTTTTGTCTGGCAAATAATAGCATCCAGTATTATCAGCAATTATCTTTTTCTTCTTTAAGTTTATAATAACAACAATAATAAATAATTAAATTCGAAATGTAAATATTCCCGGGAAAACGCAACTTTTAAAATGGCTGTTGAGTGTGACGTAGAAACATAGTAAACACGTTAACTGTCACTGTTGCACGGTTGATTAGCGTTAGGTTATACGTGGATTATACATTTAAGAGATCATTATAATATAAAATAACGAATGGCAGAAAAAAGTACTTATTATTGGTGTATTGTTCCGTGTTGCACAAGTTCATCGATTAGTACACCAAACAAAATATTTATACACGTTCCTAAGGATGCTAAAATGCGTAAGTTGTGGCTGCAGGCCGCCCGAAGGGACCCTAAAAAGATATCTAAAAATACAGGAATTTATTGTTGTGAAGACCATTTTGATGTAAGTAAAAATATGCATGTATGTTGGAGATAATACTCGCAAAACTCATTCCATAAAAATTAGCTTAACATAAAGAAAGTCACATTATTTACATGTGTTTAATGAAATATGTATCTTATTCATTTTAAAATTGTTGTATAATTACCTACATTTCTTATTTTAGTTACCCAATGATATGGAAAATTGGCAAAGATTTAAATTAATGAAGGGCAATGTAAAAAAGAATATGAAAAAAGGTATAGTACCACACCGATTTGTCTGTCAAGCAGATCGCAAGAGAGCAGCATCACCACTAGTACAACACCAGGCATTTATGAAACGTCAAAGAATTGATGTTTTAGGAGAATTACATCAAAATGTTTTATCGTCCAATGATAAACCATGTAGTGGTAATGATCCTAACCTTGCCCGTGAATTAATTGAAACAGTCCAAGATACAGCAATCGAACAGAGTATAGTAGATCCCAGATATCAACATGTTTCAACACAAATAAATATAAAACCACATGTCCGAAGCAAATATGTCCAAGTAAAACCATCTACTACAAATTCTGCTTCGTCACCGTTTAAAACTACCATAAATGTTTCAACATCACCAATAGCACATAAAAATATTCATAAAGGGAGATTTTCAAAAGTAAAACTATTAAAACAAATTTCTATTTCTAGTACTTCTAGCAGTGATAGTACTGAAACATATAAAGCATCTACGGATAGTGAAAGTGATGCCCTCTCAACGAAATATCAAACCGAATTGTTGAAATCTACATCAACATCCAGGACTATTGAAGTAATAGGAAGAAACACTCGTCATTACATTGGTGTTCCTGAAAACTGTTATTTTATTGTGAAGCTGATAAGTGAAACAACTAGTATATCCATAAACAATATATTACTGGTTTTGATGAAAATTCGATTGAATAAAACTTTTGTTGAACTTGCTGATGATTTTGGGATAAGTTCTTCCCATGCAAGTAAAATATTTTCAAAGTATGTGTCAGTTATAGCAAAATATCTGAAATGTTTTATATGTTGGCCTAAACCAGAAACTATTATTCAAAATTTGCCGCTTGCGTTTAGAGCTCGATATAGTAAGGTACAATCTATAATTGATGCACTGGAAATTTAAATCCAGAAACCAAGTGATCCGATAAAACAAGCTTTAACATGGTCAGAATATAAAAAATGCAACACAATAAAGTATTTGATATCTTCTACTCCTGATGGAATAATTAATTTTATATCGCAAGGTTTCTCTGGAAGAATAACTGATACACTGTTAACAGAAGAATGCAGTTACTTAAACATACTTCCACCTGGTGCATCGGTTATGGCTGAGAGGGGTTTTAAACATGTGGAGCATTTATTAACAGCGCTTGGATGTAAATTGATTAGACCTCCAAGTGCTGTAAACAAACAAAAACTTTCTAAGCAAGAAGTTATCGAAACAAAAAGAATTGCCAGTTTACGTATCCACATCGAACGAACTTTAAAAAGAATTAGGGAATTTAAATTTTTGAAACCTCCCTCTTGCATACACAATAAGCATATTCCCTTAACTGATGATGTCACATCAATATCGCTGCTGCGTTGGTAAACTTACAAGGACCACTTGTAAGAAAATAAATTTTTGCATTTCTTTAAATTTGTGATAGAGCAACGATGCGCATACTGCAGCCCACTGTCTATATCTACGAGTATATAAGTCTGTGCATCCCTGTGATAGAGCTTTGTACAATTCAACGATAAATAAAAGACAATATATCAACATATTTATTTATTTTACCTTACCTCTATTTGAATTAAGTTTGTACAGATGAATATAGTTTAGGAAAAATATTAACTTTCCAAAATGTTTCTGCTATTTTCAATGTATCATTAACATAATCCTTATCGTAATCTATTTTTAAAATAGTAATTTTATGATTTCTTTCAAATTCAGGAGAGGCAACACAAAACAAACATTTCCTTTTGTTGGCGATATACATTTGAATTTGGCTTCTACATTTAGCACTTATACTATTATCACTTAAAATATATTTTTTAAAAGTCTGTTCAGATGTAGGACACTTAACTTCTACCACACATTCTTCGGTTACGCCATCTGGTGTTGCGCTTAGATATGGGTAATCTATACACAATAAAATGCCACATTTTAAAATTTTTGTTTTTATTTGTTTCTCTGCTTCTTCCAAAACTCTAGATTCTAATGTTCGTCCTCTTTGCAATACAGGAGTATCAGGTACTTTATAAGCACCTAGAATACTTTCCACTAGAGTACCTTCTGATTTCTTGCAGTGTATAACATCATAGATTTTTGATGCTGTTATACGTCCATAACGTAGTTCGTGCCACATTTCACTTCTATATTGTGATTGCGTTAATTTTTCAATTGTTTTGCAGATACTTTCATCCATTTTCAATTTTGAAAATATGTAATACAAAATCATCACAATCAATGCCACCACTCCCATTAAATTTAACTATCAGTTGATGAAGTGACAATGACAAAGGGGGTAGCACTTTGTAATACTGTGAGTGCTTCAATAATTGTGAATTCACATTTTGTTTTGCCATCTCTTGCAGCGTCTTCTCTAGAAGTATTGTTTTGACAGTTCCGGATCAAGCTTGTTGGAACCAAATTCACTGACTTTTATATATTTAAGAGATGTCCCAATTTTAGAAAGAGTTGATTTTTTCCAGTAGCTTTCTGTAGATGTGGTAGCTGGTTCTTCACTTCTACGGTGGACCCACATTAATACTGCTGTCGCATGTTTACATCCACCTACAATAATAGCAACAAATATGATACAATAATTTTTGGCAATTTTAAATCTACAAACCTTCCGATGCAGGACAATTGTGGCATTGCACAGATTCAACTACTTCTGTGACCTCATTAACAATTAACGTTACATTATATTGTGTTGAATGCATTTTATGTTCAGGGCATACTTTGCATTTTACAATGCACCTGCTTTGTTCTCTTCTCACTTGAACATAACCTATCGCAGCATCTCCGTACTCTTCCCTTGATGCCCTGTAACAAACCAAAATGTGCATAAAACTTACATATAAGTAATGGCGAAATGATTATAAATAGGTAATATGTATGTATTTGCATTTACCTCTGTGTTTTTACTCCTCTCATTACACAGGAAATAAATCAGATATTTTCTTGAAAGAAAGCAGCAACCATTAATGAGTTCACTTTTGGAAGGTTATCAGATTGGGCCTTAGTAAATCCTTCTTCCATTTTCAATATTTTTAAAAGCATTAAATTTATAGTCAGTGACACAAAAATATATATACTTTAGGAAAAAAAAAAACTCTTTTTGAAGTGCAAATGCCGTTCGTTTACCTCCACTTTAACATTGTATTTACCGTTTACGTGCAGCATAGATAATTATAACAAGTATACTTGTTATAATTATCTATGACGTGCAGTGATGTTTACTATGTTTGTACGTCACAATGGCGTTGGCCAATAGCGTAGCGTTCTCAAGTTGACGAAATATTTTAAATATTTTGCTATTTTTAATTGCGAATATTTATTTGAAATAATTTATTTTCATTAAAGTAAGAGTTTTGTTACTAATTACTAACAGTATATTGTTCGAAAATTGTAGACAATCAAAATTATAAAATGTATGCATATTCCCTATTGCTCCAATTCATTTGCCATGCTTTCGTATTGTGGGAAATCCCTCTGATGTCAATTTTTCGCTTCTTCTTTCTTGGATGATAAAATTCTTTCCGTACGTTATTTGTCTTCATCATATAATTACTTCTAATAGCTTTATTTATATTATTATTATTCTAAAATAATTGCTGTCTTTTCTCTTGAACCTACGTTGATATCTAGCTTTTCATTCATTTTATGTAGACTTTTTATAATACGTAGGTCCCATATTGCCTCACATATTGTACTAGATCCCTTTTATTACAAGTATTTATTTTTTTGATAATTAATTAAATAAACATTAAATTGATCACCTCCCTATACCACACATATTTTTTTGAATCTCGAGGCTTATCACAATTTTACCTAAAAAGGGACAGTGTGTTTTAGCATGCACTGTTTATAGATAATTTCTTATGAAAAAAAATGTAATAAATTAAATGAATCGCTCACATAACGATGACCAAGAAGCATGGCAAATGTTTCAGAAAAGGTTAAACGATATGAGAAGTAAAGCCAATAATGACTTTGAACGATTAGTATATCGGAATATGTTTAATCAGTTTAAAATGTATGAAAATAACGTATTAACCTTGGCAAAACTAGATTTTCTTAAAATACACTTTCCTAATCCTGAAGTCTGATGAATAAATTTTCTAATAAATGACAAGTCTTTGCTCCATTTGTTTGGAATTAAAATGTCCAGATGATTTTTATAACTATAGAAATAAATATGAAAAAACATGTAAACAATGTAAAAAAGCAGTTAATTCTACTCGTTTATTATGTGATTGTGGTAGATATTACACTAGAACTAATTTTAAAAGGCATATAAAAACAGATTTGCATAAAAATGGATTGAATTTATTTATTTACTAAAAATTGTTTGTTAGATTTTTTCCTATAATAAATGGAACGAAGGAACTTAAGTAATCTTCGTTTATCTGAGCTGTTTAATATTGCAAAATCACTAGATATCAAATATATTAGAAAATATAATAAAGCAGACTTAATAAAAGCTATTATTAAAGCTGAAGAGCAATTACATAAGGAAATAAAAAACGGAAAAAAATCAATTATGCCTCCTTTGCGGAATTCGGACAGAGTCCTCATGAGCGAAGCGAATTCAGAAATATTTTCATTTGATGATGATTTATTTGCTGAACCAAGGAAAAAGAGAGTTAGGAAAATCAAATGTGACATATGTGGAAAATATATCAAAAGCACCCGAATGCAGCTACATAAAGAGAAAGAAAACAAAAAGAACCTAAAAACATTTCAGTTTGATGACGATATATTTGCTAAACCAAAAAAAAATAGAGTAAAGAAGATAAAATGTGATATGTGTGGAACATATATCGAGGAAACTCGAATACATTTGCATAAATTAAAACATGATTTGAATAGTCGTCGTTTGCTCGAATTACGTAATATGGCAAGATACATTAAAAGATACAATAAGTCAGAATTGATAAACGAGATTATTAATGCTGAAGAGCAATTAAAAATAAAAAGAAGAAACAAAAACAGCTTGGAAATATTTCCGTTTAATGATGCCATATTTCCTAAACCGAAAAAAGAAAGAGTAAAAAGGATCAAGTGTGATAAATGTGGAAAATATATTAAGGAAAGTCGAATGCAGTTGCATAAAGCAAGACATAATCCAGAGCCAGATTTTATTTTAGTTCAGGTTGCTTTTAAGGGAAGATTATTAACGTATCAACATAATAATCTAGAAGAAGGTATAGATATGGAAACACATGGATATGATAAAAGAAAAGGCTATTAAAATAATTATAAATGCTTTAAATCTCCATAAAAATATTAAAATTAATTTAGAGATGGAATGCGAGTTTATGAAACTGGAAAATGAAGACTTTACAATGATACATAAATTTCAGTTACTAAATGTTATACTAAGAGAAAAAGATGGTCTGGAGGAATATTGGGATGAACAAAAGGATTTATTTATATCAAAATGTGATGAATTACAAGAAAAGGGATCTGGATGGACTTTGAAAAATATAAATTATTTGCGCATTAATATAAACAAATATACACCTTTAAGCGGAAATTCATATGTAGAATTACCCAAGTGGATTAAAGATAAAAAAGCTTGCGTTAATGTTAAAAACAACGATAACAAATGCTTTATGTACAGCGTAATATCCTGTTTACATCAAGCAAAAGAACATGTAGATAGACTGAATCATTATAATAAGCCGGAATATATAAACGAATTAAATTTTGAAGGAATAAATTTTCCTGTCAAAATCCAGGACATACCTAAATTTGAATCACATAATAAAATTAATGTTACCGTGTTTAGTTACGAAGAACAATATTTTATCCTTTGTATCATAATAAGAAGCGATTCTATGAAATGAATATCGACTTACTATACTTTGGAAATAAAGACAACAATCATTATTGTTGGATCAAGAATTTGAGTCGATTGTTAAATGATCAGTTGGAAGTAAATAGAAACAAAAAACATTTCTGTAAAAGATGTTTAAACTACTCCGCTAGAACTGAAGATGCTTTAAAGAAACATCAAAATGTGTGCTTTAGTAATGAACCATGTGTTCCGAACATGCCTGAAGATAATGTATTAAAATTTAAAAATATTCAAAGCATGTTAGGACATCCGTATGTAATTTATTCCGATTTTGAAACCTATTCATACATGCGAACCAAATCCTGAATCATCATATACTCATAAAACACAATCTTATATTCCCTGTGGTTATGGATTATACGTTAAGAGTGCTTATAATAATATTGATAACCTATTGGAAATTTACAGAGGAGAGGAAAGTGATAAATGTTTTATAAAAAGAATAACTGAACATGCCAGAACAATATATAAGTTATTAAAAGAAAATAAACCCATAAAAGATATCGAACTAGAAGAATATAAAAAAAACAAACATTTGTTATCTTTGTGAAAATGTGTTTTCTATAGAAAACCCAAAAGTAAGAGATCATGATCACTACACTGGAAAATATAGGGGAGCTGCTTGTAGAAAATGCAATTTGAAATATAGACAACCATTGTTTATTCCAATTTTGTTTCATATTTCAAGTTCTTACGATTGTCATTTGTTTATAAAAAATCTAGGAGAAGATAAAAGTCAATTGAAATTAATACCTAATAACGAAGAGAAGTATATTTCTTTCAGTAAAATTTTAAGAATGGATGATAATGGATATATCGAATTGAGATTTATCGATTCATTTAGATTTTTAGCAAGTAGCCTAGACAATTTGTCATCTAATCTGGAATCAAGTCAGTTGAGAGAAATAATTAAATACTTTTCAAATAGTGAAATAGATGTGTTATTTAGGAAAGAAAAAAGCAAGATAATTAGAAAAGGAATATATCCTTATGAATACATGGATTCTTTTGAGAAATTTTCTGAAACAAAACTTCCAATAATAGATAAATTTTATTCTTCGCTCACAAAAGAAGGAATTTCTCAAGAAGAATTCAAACATGCAGTTCAAGTACATTTTAAAATTAAAAACTTGGGTGAATGGCATGATTTATACTTAAAACTAGATGTTTTGCTGTTAACTGATGTATTTGAAAATTTTAGAGACTTATGTTTGGAAAAGAGTTATGGACTCGATCCTGTTTGGTATTATACAACTCCGGGGTTAGCTTGGGACTGTATGCTCAAATATACTTCAGTGGAATTGGAATTATTAACTGATTATGAAATGTATTTGTTTTTTGAAAAGGGAATTAGAGGAGGTATTTCACAGTGTAGTAACAGGTATTCGCAAGCAGATGAAAATACTCAGATTATCTATATAGATGCTAATGATCTATATGGATGGGCTTTATCTCAGAAATTACCAGAAAAAGATTTTAAATGGTTGACTTGTGATGAAATTAAAAATGTCGACGGTATATTGGTATCAGATAGCTGAGATACGGGTTATGTTTTGGAAGTCGATTTAGCATTTCCAGTAGACTTAGCAATTCATAACAAATTCAATGATCTCCCTTTAGCTCCGGAAAATAGAATTCCTCCGGGCGGAAAAGTAGAAAAACTACTTTGTCATTTCTATGATAAGAAAAATTATATAATTCATTACAAAACATTAAAACTTTATAAAAGTTTAGGTATTCGAATAACAAAGGTTCACAGAGGTATAAAATTTACTCAGTCAAATTTCATAGCACCATATGTAAAATTTAATACTGAACAAGGACAAAAGGCGAAAAATGATTTTGAAAAAGATTTCTGGAAATTAATGGTTAATGCCCCATATGGTAAGTCATAAACATGATATATTTACTGAAGAAGTAAAGAAAAAGTCTCTAAGTTGGAAAGATGATAAAAGATACCTTTTACCTAATTCTACAGATACATTAGCTTATGGACACGTATTAGTATCATCATAGGTACGTTCATGGACATTGTTGAATAAATCGCTATTTTTGATTAGTGTTGAAGTAATAAATTAAGAAAACAATAATTACAATTACGATAATAAACATAAGAACAAAAATAATAATTTTTAATTTATTAACTTGTTGAATGGCGTGCAAGAACACAGAAATACATAAGTAAGTGAGTTCCGTGATCAAACTCAAATAATCTGAGAAATTACGAACAATAATTACTGTGCGTGTGGTAAAAATAATAGTGAGATAGAGTGTATTTGATAGTGCCGGGAACTAAATTAAAAAACTACAATAGACAAAGGTTTGTTTTTCTGAATAAAATAAATTGTATAAATATATATAACTGAACATCTGGCTTGACCGATAGGAGCACGACCTCCGACGGGGAGACCGGGGACGGGCTTTTTGCGCGGCGAGCTATACGATTAGAGACAATAATAGTGTAAGTATAGAACAGGGACGGACTTCAAGTAAGGTAACAGGTAAAATTAAGAGGAAATTTTGATAATGGATTCTGATACGTCTGATGATGTAAAACGTAAAAGAACGGACGTACTAGAAGAGGACTCATTTAAAAAGTCGAAGAAAACATATAGAAGCCCATCAAAAACAAACGATGAAATGCTGAAAGAAATTATGGGAATGATGAAAGGACTCTCCGCTGACATAAGGGATATTAAGACTGAACAGAAAATGCAGGGAGAAGATACTAAAGCATTGAAGGACGAAATAAGAGAGTTACGGAAAGAACAGGTAGAATACAAGAAAGAGATAAGAAATCTGAAGGAAATAAATGGAAAAGTGATGGATGAAGTCAATGAATTAAGAAGTGAGGTAAAACTATATAATGAAAGAATTGAGAAATTGGAAAGTGTTAGAAGAAGGAAAAACATAGTAGTACAGGGGATGACAATGAATACAGGAGATGGCAATATACTGAAAGATGAAATGAGAAAGCTAATAGAAAATGAGATAGGTGTGAAAATAATAATAAAAAAGGCTAGTAGATTGGGGATAAAAACATGTCTAGTCGAACTAGACAGTGAAGAGAATAAAAAAGAGGTCATGCAGAATAAAAGTAAATTAAAAAATAGACAAGGCAGCCAGATATTTATTAATGAAGACCTAACAAGAGAAGAAAGAGATATCCAGAGGAACATTAGACAGAAAGCAAAAGAAGAAAGGAGATATGGAAAACAGGTTAAATTGGGGTTTGCAAAGCTAATGGTGAATGGGGAGACTTGGAAATGGAATAGACAAACAAGGATCCTGGAAAAGATTGAAAGATTAATAAACAATCCAAAAAACTAACCAGAAAGACAAAGGACGGTAGTATGGAACTGAACAGGCAACGAAATGGACACGAGCTGAAATCAAATAATATTAATGGAAATGCTCTCGAAGTACTGGAAGAGAAGGGAACTGAAACAGATGGAGAAATAAATAGCACTGAAAAAAGAGGCGAGGCAAAAACCCAAAAATGCAAACAAAAAATGAAAGGAAAGGTGTGGAGAGTAGCAACATGGAATATACGAAGTATAACGGGAAAGGAAGAGGAACTAATTACAGAATTTGAAAAAGCAGACATAGATATCTTAGGAGTAACTGAAATAAAAATTAAAGGCAAAGGGGAAAAAGTAGTACAAAATGGCCATCTCTTAATATATAGTGGGGTGGAAATGAATCAAAGAGCGAAAGAAGGAGTAGGTTGTATAATAAAAGAAAACACTATTAAATATATGAGAAAGTGGGAGGCCTTATCAACGAGGATAATGAAGATAGAAATGGAAATTGAAAAACAAGCAAGCACAACAATAATAATTGTGTACGGACCTAATGAGGATGACGCAGCAAAGCAAAAAGAAGAGTTTTGGGAACAATTAGAACAGGCAACAGAGGATGTCAATGCAAGACTAATTGTATTGGGCGATTTTAACGCAAGAGTTGGGAAAAAGGATGAAGAATCAGGAAAAGTAATTGGAATGCAGGGGGAAACAATACGAAATAATAATGGCAAAAGACTTATCGACTACTGTTTAACTAATAATCTAATAATCACGAACACATTCTTTGCCCATAAAGAAATACATAAATACACCCGAGAAGTTAGAAGCAGGGGTGAAAAATCAATCATAGACTATGTACTAATAAACCAGAGCCATAGGAAAGAAGTCGAAGATACTAGAGTGCAAAGAGGTCCAGAAATATACTCGGATCACTACTTGTTGCTGTCAAAAATATTCATTCCAGGAAGGAAAAGCCCAATGGTGACTAAGAACAAAAAACAAAAGACAAAAGTGGTTATAAGAAACTATAAACTCAGACAAAATGAAATAGCGACAAAATACAAAGAAAAAATTGAGCAAGAAATGGAAGAATTAAACAAACTGGACACAGACAATAATGTGGAAATATTATGGACAAATATAAAAAGCAAAATACATAAAGCTGCAAAGCAAGCGTGCGGAATTATAAAAATAAATAAAAACAAAAAACAAACAAGCTGGTGGTGCGACGAAATAAAGGATGCGATAAAATATAAAAAACGTGTGTGGGCGAAATACCTCAAAGTGAAAACAGAAGAAAGCTACGCTGGGTATAAACAGCAAAGAACAAGGGTAAAAGAACTAGTGAGAGCAGCAAAACAAAAGTCATGGGAAGAATTTGGGGAAAGAATGGAAAGTGATAGCCACGGAAATCAGAAATTATTTTATAAAGTATTGAAAAATTTTAAAAGGGATACGAACTACAATAGCAAATACATAAAATCAAAAGAGGGCAAAATACTTGAAGATGACAAAGAAATAATGGACAGATGGAGAGAATACTTTGAGGATATGCTTAATATAGAAAAAATAGTACAAGGATATAATGAAAAAGAAGAACAAATAACCACCCAAGCAACAGATGAAGGTGACCAAGAAATAAAAATAGAAGAAGTAAAAGAAGCAATTATAAAAATAAAAACAGGAAGAGCAGCAGGCCATGATTGTATATCACCGGAAATGATCAAAAACTTAGGTGAAAAAAGCATAGAAGTTATAACTAAACTGTTTAACAAAATATGGACAGAAGAGAGAATACCACAAGATTGGGAAATAGGAGTGATATTACCCATCTTCAAGAAAGGAGATTACCGTGAATGTAAGAACTATAGGGGAATAACAATGATGAGTATAATGGCCAAAATGTACGAAAGAATACTGGAAAAAAGATTAAAAATACAAATAGAGACACAGCTAGAAGATTCACAAAGCGGTTTTAGGAAGGGAAGAGGAGTACAAGACCACATATTTACTATAAAACAAATAACGGAAAAAAGACAGCAAAGCAATACGTACTTGGCGTTTATTGACCTAGAGAAAGCGTTTGATAGTGTACCAAGGAAAGCGATATGGGAAAGCCTAAAAAGAAGAGGTGTAAATAAGAAATTGAGAAACAATGTGGAGTGTATGTATAAGGTCACAAAGAATTATGTACGAACGAGAAATGCAGAGTCACAGATATTTGAAACTAAAGAAGGATTGAGACAGGGTGGTGTACTGAGCCCAGCACTATTCAACATAGTGATGGATGACGTACAAAAAGAGATAAAGCACAAACTGAAGAAATTACCAGTGGGTTATAGAAATATGGAAATAACGACAATAACTGACTGCGTCTTTGCAGATGATTTAGTAATATTTGCAAAAAACAAGACAGACCTGCAAGAAAACGTAACAATATGGAATGAAGCCCTTCAAAACAGAAACTTAAAAATTAACATCGATAAAACAAAGGTAATGGTGATTGGGAAAGGAAACGGGCAAGCATCAATAATACTGGACAATACAAAAATAGAGGAAGTAAAGACGATGAGATACCTGGGCGTAAATCTACAGAAGAATGGTAAGAACGAAACTGAAATAAATGAAAGAATAGAAAAAGCAACACGGACATACTATGCTTTGAATAACAAATTTATAAGAAATAAAGAAATATCAACTAAGACAAAAATCCTAGTTTACAAGTCTATACATAAACCAATATTAATGTATGGTAGTGAGAGCTGGGTGTTAACAAGGCAGCAAAAAAGTAAAATCCAGGCGACTGAGATGAGATTCCTGAGAGCAGTTAAAGGCATTACAAGAAGAGATAGAATACGGAATGAAACAGTGAGGGAAGAACTAAGAGTGGAATCGATTTTAAAGAGCATTGAAAGGCAGCAACTGAAGTGGTTCGGACATCTAATAAGAATGGAAAACCAGAGACAACCGAAACGGATATGGCTGGCAAGGACACAAGAAAAGAGGACTAGAGGAAGACCGAGAAAAGAGTGGAACAGTGCAGTGGCAGAGTGCTTGGAAGCTAGGGGAACAAAGTGGAAGGAAGCAGAAGCAATGGCAAGAGACAGAAGGGATTGGGCAATGTTTTGTTCGTAAATAAAAAGTTTTTAGACGCCTTAACACCTTCGGGTATAATAAGGCTTTATCGATTATATATATATATATATAACTTGTTGAATGGGACTTGAAAACTTTTTTCGGAATTTTGGATATTCTTCATTGAATATATTTAAATTCTTGAATACAGTACATTCCATTTAATTTACAATTTTTGAATCTTTTCATTTATTGCTCTCATATTTTTAGTATGTCTTTCAAATATTTTCAAAGTTCTTTTCTTTACATCATCGATGTTTGATGGTATTACTACTGTTTTGTTTCTTAATTCTGCTAGCTTCTTAGGATCATAATTATTGTAGTTATCTAATTTATATTCCAATTCATCTATTTTATTATTAGCGGACTCTAGCTCACAGTCAGTCATAATTAATTGTTCAAGGAATAAATTAGCTGCTTTTCTTGCAATATATTTATCTACAACTTCTTGTTTGAAACCAACTATTTTTGCTCCATCTTCTAATCTGTCTATTTCAGTAATAATAGGTTTTAAATCTTTTTTCCATTTTTCTTTCTCATCGTTGGGAATGTATGAAACTAGTTTGTCCATTTATGACTGAAAAGTTTCTAAAGATTTACTAATTAATTCATCTGTTTCTTCATCTAAACTTATATTTTTACGACTACCTGCTTTATGTTCTACATTATCGAATATTTTTTTATTTTTTATTTTATTTTTTTTCTCTTTTGTTCCCAATTGTTCCGATTTGTTCTCTTTTGTTCCGGATTGCTCTGGTTTGTTCCCGTTTGTTCTCGTTTTACATGCAATCTTAATTAAGGGAATTTCTGGAAATACTTTTTGTTGGGGCAACTAGTGTTTTTGGTCGTCGCTCCTATGTTGACTCACCACGCACGGGTTGTAAGGCCGTATACGCACTAATTTTTTAATCTTCGGTGACAGTTATTAATGAAATGCGGCACATCCAATTTAACACCTTTATTTACATATTTACATTACTTCATACATAAAATTTGTTGTATAATGAAAGACGGTTGTCTTTTGATAAAATATGAGACTGGTGTCTCTTGATATTAAAAGTCGATTGCTGTCTTTAACATTGTTCTTACGACTGTTTGTCTAGAACTTTATTATGTTAATACTCGCGACTGTTATTAATTAATGTGGACTGTTGTCTTGAACATTGTTCTTACGAGTATTGTAAGAACGTTGTTCTGTGGCGAATTGCTACTCGACTTGTCTTAGTGACTTGAGTTCGCGGCTTGCTTTAGCGAATTGCTTCTCGACTTGTCTTATGGCTCGAGTTCGCGACTTGCTTTAGCGAATTGCTTCTGTAGTCATCGCGTGCAGAACTATTTAAAAACTTTTTAAACATTGTAAGCAAAATTTACCCTTCCCTTCAATTAACAAAATAGGCCACATGCGGCTAAATGACGAACAAAGGTCGGCAAGTTACAAAGAAACGCCTTGCTTGTATAAATTGTGCCTACAAATCAGCAAACGTTGCATCTAGTTTTTGAATCTAACTGTATACATGTGGAGGCACGTTAACTAATAAATATAACTTGAAACTTATCTAGAAAAATGCAGCGATAAATAAGTGCCGGTATAATAACATTGCTGACATATATGTGTGCCACAAATAAATAAGTACCGGGCATGCATATCTGATGACAAATATGTAATACGCGGTATCATAAATTTTATCGTGAAACGTTTGCATCTTAATACAATAAGAAGAATATAATAATTACATATACAGAGGTATTAATTTTGTTTCTGACTCTTATACGTATTTAAATACTATAATCTATTATTTCTTTATATTTCATGTGTAATATTAAAATGAATAATACTTATATTGAATATATAATACAAAATTAATAATACTTATGCTTACTATACGATATATAAATTCGTTTCGTTTATAAGACGAAACACTTTTAGATTTGCAAAAATCTGTCTTTGTTAGTTTTTTATTTACTGTAGAATTGAGATATTCAATGGCAAAATTACGATTTCTCATTTGCGTTACTTCATTGATATTTCTTGGTATATTTAGTTTTTTATCTTGAGTAAAAGATTTGTAACTATTTTTAAATTGTTGGAGTTCAGATTGTTGTCTTGTTTTTAATGGTGTGTAATACTCTGCAACAATTTTACTGTCTTTCGTATTTGTCATTTTTTTTAAATTTATTTTAGAAATTTTGTCTAATATTAATAAACTTTTGTTGGTTATGGTTTGCCATGTAATAGAGATTTGTTTTCGGTCTAATTTGACTTGTATGGTTAAAGGCAATTTATACCCCTTCTTATAATTAAATTATTATAAATAAATATAAAAATCAATGATCTTTCCCAATGCAAATGATTGTGTTTATATTTTGCTACAGCTTTCTTGATAACCAGTCCAATTTTTTTCTCTTCACCTGAGTTCATCATGCCTCGTGGTAGAACAAATAATGGACAGAATACACGCACAACTCCCACAACAGCAACAAAACGCGAGATAAGGACACGGTCACACGACACACTTCAACTAGCTGCAGTGAGTGACTTACTTGTTCACAAGTAAATATTGTGTGAATGTTCAATATTTGTATGTTTCTGTATTTTTTCCCAGGGTACAAGCTCCGACGGTGAAGTTGTGGGTGTAGGTGGAACAGCTGCTGTCTATGGAAACAAAGTAAGTTGTTGTTGTGTGAGTAATTAAATAATTTAATGACTTTTAGTTACAGAAACCAAAGATCGAGTGTAGTTCAGCACTGTTTTCGGAGATCAAGGCAACAGACCACTTTGTTGATAAGACAAAAATGATAGAGGTGCTTTTCGATGATTCAAAATATATTTTGATAACAAGACCAAGACGATTCGGTAAATCTACCATCATGAACATGGTCAAAGAGTTTGTGAAGAAGAAGGTATACACAACAGGAGATAAAGTAGGACAAGAAATCCTGAGATCAACAGAAAATGATCGTGCATTTCCTGAGATGAATTTGCGTCTGTTTGAAGATGGGAACTTGGAAATTTCCAAGTGGGATGAGTTCTCTCGCCATCGTGGGAAATATCCGACCATTCACTTAGATTTCCAATCGATTGGTCATGGTAATGATTATCTGGGAATTTTGCTTGAGTTTAGGAATGTCGTAAGAGGTGCATTCAATCAGCACAAATATTTACTGTGGTCAACTGAAAAGCAGCTTGACAGACGCGATAAAGAACAGTTTGACAAATACCTGTATCCAAAACCAATAGAGGAAGCCATATCATTGGAAGTTTTGGAAGTTTCATTGCTAAACCATATAACAGAAGCTTTGCCATTCCTAGCTCAAGTTTTACACCAACACTACAATCATGAAATTTATCTTTTCATTGACGAGTACGACGCGCCCATTAACAACACACTCTTCAAAAATAAAGATTTTTGCGAAAAGGTTAATGACCTGCTTACCGTTTTCTTTAAAAAACTTTTGAAGCGAGAAGACAGTTTCATAGCTCGTGCTTTAATCACAGGGATATCTTATATGAGTTCAGTAGGCTTGTCAGGAGTGAACAATGTGATAAAACACATGTTTCTCAGAGGAACACTGGGTGGTGATGATAGGTATGAAGTATTTTATGGCATAACAGAAGAAGAACTGGAGCAGCTCACAACAAAGTTTACTGAGAAATTTTGGCAGGGCGTGAACAAACTCCCTAAAGAAAAAGTGGCATCATATTACAACGGATACCAAAGTATTGGACAGAGTAGAGTCCAGATATATCCTATTTGGTCAATTGTGAACGCTCTAAGAAATGGAGAGCTAAGCAATTATTGGGAGGAGTCTGGAATCATGGCGAGCGCAAGACAGGGACTTAACATACCAATTGTTCGGATCGCAATTGAAAAGTTGTTGTCGGGAAGACACATCAAATGTAAAATTCCATCTAACTTACAGCTAGAACACCTCCAAGACCTGAGGGATGTAATTTTGAAGTGGGAAGAGAAAAGGACTCTCTTAAGACCTGATGTTTTCGTTTCCTTTCTGATGCAACAAGGGTATTTAATGTATGAAAAAAATATAGCAGGAGACATATTTGAAGTTAAAATTCCTAATACACTTATTGAGAACGAATTTAGAAATCTGATCAAAACGTATGTTAGAGATAAATATGATTTCCTCATTACATCTGTAACGGCAGTGTTCGATGAGTTCCCAGATGGTCCAGATGATTTAAGTCATAAAATTGTGCAGAGGTTAGTTAGTTCTATGCAGGAGGTATTTGAACATGTGAGCGAAAAGTGGCACCATTGCAACGAAGACGCGTACCATTGGGTGATTTTCCACTGTTTGTGTAAGTCATTAAAGTACACGTGTTGCAGTGAACTGTCGGGAGCGGACATTGCGTTCAATTCAGAAAATATAGCAATAATAATTGAGGTCATGTACAGTCAGAGTCCATCAAAAGCTTTTAAACAAATTGAATGTAAACGCTATGTAGAAATTTTGAGGAAAAAGTTATCAAATGAAAATATCAAATGTCATTGTATGGGATTGAATGTGAGTAACAAAAATAAAGTAAGCATTGCCTATAAGAATGGTTCAGTGGGTGAATGGTAAGTCTGGTTCACCACGTATGATTTCTTTGTAAAATGAAGACTGAAATGTGCCTGTTGTGTTTATTACATTGTTAAATTCCGTTTCTAAATCAGGTTAAACAGTAGGTTTATGAGACATGTAAAATGAGTTTATAGTTATTATATTCAAATAAAGGAATTTGCAAAAATTTTACTCGCATCTTTAAAATATTTTTTTAACTTTCAAACTTAAAATAATATATTTTTGGCCGGTTGTATAAAGATGTGCTAACTAACATGATTTTAACTGATCATGTGACCCCTTTTTGAACGTGTTGATTGTTTTATTCATGTTTAATTGATTGTCAAAATCTTGTTAAAGTAGACACAGCTTTATACAACCGGGGCTTTATATTACACTTTATTATATATTAATAAATGGATGACATGTTTCGCTACGATGTAGCTTCTTCGGATCTTATATTACTACTTATTTATTAATATATAATAAAGTGTAATATATACTGGAAATTAGTATAAGTGTTTTACTTAAATCCCATTTACATATAATGGATTTCCAGCAAGTATCGGCCGATTCAATTAAATTTAAGCTTTATAATTTTATTATGATGAAAAACAGTAAAATAATAAAAAAATCTTATCCATGGCGACCAAAGGTGGGTGTTTTGCAATTTTTTTTATATAAACAAATACAATAATTCTCAATAATAATTATTTATTTTCAGTATGTAATGTATCATATTTCAAACTTTTTAATGTAATGACAGTTTTTACCGTACTAGTGCGGTAAAGAGAAGTTTACCAGTTTTCATTGCAATTGCTTTCACTTGAATGCTTGTTAAAAAAATAAACAACTTCGTAACTAGGGTATGTATTATGTATCGTAAAATTTCATTTTTTTAATCAATAAGAAAATTAGCATAATATATTCAATCCGAAAACGACTGTATAAGATCCATTATAGGCGTGTTTGTAAGATATTCGCGTTCAATCCAAGGGGTCTCGGGTTCGAATTATTGCGAATCCAACTTTTTTTATTTCGTAATATTGCGCAATTTGATGTATTATTGTAGCTGATTAGAAATTATAATGGACAAGACCTAAATAGCTCAGTTAGTAAAGAGTTAGATAGAGGTAATTACAAGGTTTTGAGTTCGATTCCTATCGCCGCCTTTTTTATTGAGAATGCAGTTGTTCTTAAGTCTGAACTGGTGAGATCTCGAGTGGCCATAGAGATTGAGGACCCACGAAGATTGATGGGCAACTGAGTGCTGCCAAATATTCTCAAAACATTTCTCGGTTTTGGGACTCTTCCATCTATTCATGACTTACAGTAATATCGAACAACAATGACCTGTCCTGTTGATTCGCCAAAGGCTCATGGATTGATGGTCGTGCCGATGATTCTCTTCGATAGACACATACCTATAAACGGTATAAGCTGTCGTGAAAGAGGAGATGCTGTAAGAACAGATCGGATTGTAGTCGGAATGAAAACGGGGAATGTTTTGCACATATTTTTATTAATTCTGTAAATATTCTGAATCCAAGAATTATCATGAAGGCATAGTCGAATATTGGGGTGTTGAAAACAAATATTTCCATGCCATGACAACGTTTACGTTCACGTCTTTGTTAAAATTACCAACGCTTGATCAACGTTAAACGTTGTCGTATACGTGTGATATTTTTTGATAATTAAGACACAAACCGAACATGTTTACGATAACATTAAAGTTTTAATAGCGATCTCTAAATGAAAATCCATAATGGAGTGTTCAGATATTTTAGTAGACTTCGAACAATTAGGTGTATCTTTTTTATGTGCGTATAATAGTTGAATACAGTTGGGGTATGCAAAATGTATTTGGTAATAATTTTTAAGACCTTTGCCATGCGCCAATTGGCTTGGTCCAGAAATGAAAAGCTATTTTTGGGGTATCTAAAAACTAGGGAATTTATAAAGGTTTTTCCTGGTTTTTAAAATAATTTTACTTGGAGTGTCGAGGATTTTAAGTCGCTTTAAGTTGTTTTTCATTGATTTTTCCATGTGCCAATAGGCTTGGTCCAGAAATGAAAAGCTGTTTTGAGGTGTGTGAAATCTAGAGATTTGACAATGGTTTTAGAGCAGTTTTGAGGTAATTTTAATTGATTTTTGCATGCGCCAATTGGCTTGGTCCAGAAATGAAGAGCAATTTTTGGGGTGTCTAAAATCAAGGCATTTTGTAAGTTTTTTAGATCTTTTTCGGATGGTTACTTTTGGGAAAACACTAAATTTGTAGGATTCTACCCTGTTTTTCGTGTGCCCAATTTTTGGTGGCCTACACATATTTGGGAACTTTTGGGGTGGATAAAAATTTATGATTTTTGAGAGGTTTTAGGCCCTATTCGGTTGTTTGCTTTTGGGCAAACAGCTAAATTTCTAAGATTTTGCCTTGTTTTTTAAGACGCCAAATGTCCTGGCCCACAAGTAACAATTTATATACTACTGAATGATGATGAACTTGGAAGAAATTATGAGGATATGTTTACCTTAGATGAAATAAAAAAGATTGAGAAATTATTAAAAATACAAATAGTTATAATTTGTTCAGAGAATTTCAATAATATAATTTATAAAGATGAATATAGAAAATTAAAAATATATTTATATAAAAATAAAAATCATTTTGACGTTATAAACAGTTTAACAGGAATCCTGTTTTTTTCGTTTCCTTTATTTCTTCTCTTGAATATAATTTGTTAATAACTTTTTCTATTTCTTTATTACTTTTCTTTGAGTAATCTTCAAATGGATTAAATGCCTTTTTCCACTTGGGGGGAGCATTTCTTTGTCTTATTAGGTAATCTGGTTCAAATCTTTCCAACATAATTTCCTTTAACTTTTGTTGTTTAATTTTATCAAAATTTTCAGGATATATTTTTCTAACAATATCTTGTAAATTTCGTAATGTTGGTTTAATATTTAAATTATTAAATGTTTTTTTCTTTTTTTCTTCTGCACTTGTTGATCCATTTATAAGACAAAAAATTTATTAAATAATTTTGTTTAGTCTATTCTTGTGGATGTTAGTATTCAAGTGATCTTTAAGATAATATTTACGAACTTGTTTTCCACATTCACAATTAATTTTTTCTGAATTAATAATATAACTACATTCTTTACAGATAAAACCTATTCCATCTCCTGATAATTTATTATTATGAAATTGATCATAACACTTTTCTATTTTACAACAACTACACTTTTTTATTTTATTAATTCTGTTTTTATGAATATTAGAATTTAAATGTTTTTTTAAATATTTTTTATTTATTTTTTTCCCACATTCACAATCAACTTTTTCATCGTTATTTGTAATAACATAAACACATTGCTTACACCAAGATTGTAAATTATCTATAGTTATTTTACTTTGATGATATTCCTCAAAAGGTTTAGAAATATTACATTTAGTACAGGTTTTCATAAATATTAGAATAAAATTTTATTCAACAGTTGTTAATCTTAATAACAGATTTCTTAATTGTTCCAAGATACTCTTATTAGGACAAATTATATTAAACAAACTTAAATCAAATTTACCAGCTCTCACTAGATTATTTGTAAATTCATTAAATTCGTAATAAGTAGAATTTTTTAAAAAATATAAATTTGCATTAATATATCTAAATGCACTTGTAACATTTGTTGATATAGGGGAGAGTGGGTAGGTATGGGTCAGTTTTCAAATAATTCAAGAATTAACCAAAATAAAGAAAGATACAAAATTACAGTTGTAACATATTAACTAAGTAACATTTTCAGCCTTGATGTCTCACAATAACTTTATATAATTTCTACAAATAATCTTTAAATATAGGAAAATGTAATGGCGGAACGTTTGACCCATACCTCCTGTATGCAGGGAGACTTGGGTAACGCGATGGGGTAAATTGGGTCATGTGATGGTTGTGTAGTTTGCTGTCAAAATTGCTACAATTTTATCATAAATTTATTAGTTTTAAATGCAACAACAAACTTAAATACAAATTCTCAATAAAAAACATATATAAAACTGTAACGACCTCTGAATTAACGCATATTTTCAAAACTTCCTAAGTCTATGTCAAAGGTAAACAAACTCTGTGTTCTACTTGTACCAGATATCTGTCAGCTTCTTCCGGATAATATGTAAGTATACCGGTAATAGTATGTGCAAGAATTTGATTTTTTTCGTAAGAAATTTATGGTGTAATTTCCTTTTTCACTTATTCCTTCGACTCTCCCAACATAATGCAGGCGTGTTCTTTTAGTTGAAAATTTAACTAACACATAATCTCCAACGACAGCAGAGTTAACAGAATTATCAAAATTTTCGGATATGTCATCTTCTACGTCATATTCCGAAAGATCTGAGTCCACCGGTATGTCGCTGAAGTCATCGGTGTCACTCTCTTGTGGTATGGTTAACTTTCGCTTTTTAATTTTTTTTGGGACATTCTCTTCGCTTATATTTTTTTTTACTATACCAACTTTTTTCATAAGTCTTTCATTATCTTGTCTCTGTGTTTCGTTTTTTTCAGGGGTGCTAGTTAAAATTCTGGTGCGCCCCTTTTTTCGACCTCTCTTTGATTCAGTTCTTGCTTGTGCCTTGGGATATGGCAGTACTGATTCGGGAGTGATGATGGTAACTTTTTCTAAAGAAGTTATTGATTTGAATGGTGGTGGTGTCGAATTTGAACAATGTGCTACTGCAATATCATCATTTTCTGATGTGAGGACTTCATTTTCTTGATTCGCTAAGTTTTCTGGTAGCGTACGATCAGTCACCGCAGACATCAGGAAATCGTCAGCAGAAAATATATCTGCATTAAACGGGTGAATTCCAGTTTTTTCGAATCCAGCCAAAAATTCTGCCTTGACATCGAAGCATCGAATGCAACTTTACTTAGTCCAGCAATGTGATATAAGGTTATAGTTCTTCCAGGATTTGATGTCATCCATGCAGAAGCTGCTGTATTGTAGCGCGCCTTAAATGGTCCAAATATAGAAATATCTAGCGGTTGTAACCTGTAGCTACAATGCGGCGGAAAAGTTAGCAGATGTATACCGTGCTCCTTAGCTAAAGAGATGACGTCGATATTGACATGACTTTCGTGATTGTCTAATAACATCAAGCAGGGAATTTCTTTGGATACTTTCGAATATCTTATAAAATGCTTCAAAGTTAGCACGAAATTCTCTTTTGTCATCCACCCTGTTTTGTGTGTTAATCCCAAACTATTTTCTGGTCCATTCATAAGCATTGGCTCACTGAATTTGATTCTCGGAAATACAAAAGCAGGAGGTATTGTATTTCCACTGGCATTAATGAAGCAACACATTGTTACTAATGTTCCTCTTTCTGCGCTAGTAACTTGTCCTACCTGTTTTTGCCCTTTCTTAGCTAATACCCTTGGGGGTTTGTGGACAGTGGTAACACCTGTCTCGTCACAGTTGTATATGTTTTCCGGGCAGAATTTATGCGTGTCTAATAAGATTTTCAGATTGTCAAAGAAACTTTTAACATTATGGGTGTTAAAACTAGTTGACCTTCCCAAACTGGTTGCCTCGGGTTGTCGTATAGACAATTCAGGATGCCGATTCATGAAATATATCAACCAATCACGTTTCGCAGCCTTCGATTAGTCCCATTCCTTTGGATACTTGACTTCACATTTTACGGCATAGTCATATGCAAATTTGCGAGTTTCTTTGGTGGTTAAGCCATAATGCATTTTACTGCAGGTCTGTAGGTACTCCGACAACAACTTTTCATGTTCTGAAAATACCCGTCTAGAATACGGATTTGCAACAAAGGTGTAGTTAGCTTGTTCCTCTGGTTGCATTTTTTTCGCATTCTGTACATGCCTCTGTAAAGCAGATCTAGAAAACCCTAAATCAGATGCTACTTGTCTAGCGGAAATATTATTTTGAAGTACAAATTGCACGGCGTGCGATATCTGCTCAGCAGTTTTTCTTTCACGATTGGTTCTTCTTTTATAATCTCGAGGCATTTTAAATCTGTAACCAACAACAAGTATAAAACATTCACCTAGTATATATAATGATAATGGGGAGGTTTGGGTCGACCCAAATATCCTCCTCATTTGTGACCCACACCTCCCGCATATGCATAGTAAACAAAATTTAATTCTGGTGTTAAATCTTTTAGGTTAGAATTTATAATCAGCAAATACTTCTAAACTGTCCCTTTATCCATAACAAAAATTGCAAAAACGTATCATTCCTAATAAAGTAGTAACAGCTATTTCATTTAGAGATTAACTTTAACAAAACTTACCATGAAAACACACTATTATTTGTAGAAAACGAATGCCACCATTAACAAACGCCACGCTTCGACCGGTAACATTACAGCTACTGAAGCAACTAACAATACACATGTGCACACTAGTTTCCTAATACAAAGGAAAATATAAGCACTGACCCAAACCTCCCTCGACCCATACCTACCCACTCTCCCCTACCAGGAAAACGTTCACTAATTATTCCATAATTGATTGGTTCAAATGTACATTCACTTAGTTCTAAATAATAATAGTTATCATAGGAAATATATGTTTTACCTGAATATGTACTAAAAATTGTATTTATTTTATTTATTGACTTAATTCCTAGATTTTCCAATGATCTACCATCCCAACCATTTTTAATTATTAAATTAGGAAAATCAATTAAATATAACAACTTATTTGAGACAATTAGAATATCTCCATGAATTCTTTGATATATATGAGTTATGGTTGAAAATGGTAAATAATCTGATATTTTTCTTGGTTGTCTATATCTATTTTCACTAAGTCTCAAAATCCAAACCCATTCTTTATAAAAAATATAAAAGTGATGATTTGATGTAATTAGAAAATTTTCTGGAATAATTTTACATAAATCAGGTGGATCAGAAATTATTTTTGGAACTTGAGTTGTTGATGTTGTAGATGATGTTACAGTAGATTGTTTAGATAATTTACCATATAGATTTTCAATTCCCAAAATATCATCTCTAGATAATTGTTTAAATTCATCAATATAATAAGGAAACATTATTGAATTTCTAACAGAAGAATGACCTAAACCTAAAGTATGACCAATTTCATGTATTAATGTTGTATATAAATTTATTTTACCAATAGGAGCTATATCATTTACTATATATTAAAAATCCTCAATAATTTATTGAATTAGTATAAACAATATTAAATTTCCAAGTAACCCATTGATATTTTATAGTTATAGTTTATAGTTATAAAAAATAATCACTGTTCATTAGATATCCGCAAATATGTTCCATTTATTAGATTTAAAATAATTCATTTAATCAAACTATATAATTATAACCATTAAGACCAGTTTGTTTTATATACTTTTCTCTTGGAAAGAACTGTATATTTTCTTGAAATTGTTTCTCTCTTAAATTAATTTCTTCATTTGTTATTTTTTCTGCATTATACAAATTTAACATTTGTTTATAAAATTTATAACAAATTCTGTATTCTGATAAACGTTCATTCTGTTTAACTGACCTCTCCAATATTTCGATAATACTACTTCCTAAACCTAATAATGATAACGGAAGGTAGTAATATGCGGTTAAAACAGATGTACTGAATAATAATTTGAGAATGATTAATAAAAGAGATATTCTAGAATAAAACACATAACTTTTACGATATACGTACATATATTTTTCTAAATATTCTTTCATTTAATTTATAAATAAAACATATGAACTATCTTCGATATCGCAGCGAAGTGCTGACTCATTTTATGTATTTTTATAGACGATTAGAAATTATAAATAAAAAAAGCTTAATTGCTCACATGATTAAGTGTTGGACTAACAATCAAAAGGTTTTGGGTTCGATTCCCATCTCTACTATTTTTAATTGATAATGCAGTTGTTCTTATATCTGAACTGGAGGTCCGTCAAGTTGGCTCCCACACTTTTGCATTTTCAAAATTCAAATACGCAATCGTTTTGTGCTGTTTTGTGCCGTAAAGCACGAATTTTGTGCTCATCCCCTTCCCGAGATATCCGCGTATGAAGAGCAAGTCCGTAAAGTTGACTCCCACACTTTTGCATTTTCAAAATTCAAATACGCCATCGTTTTGTGCTCGTTTTGTGCTCGTTTTGTGCTGTTTTGTGCCGTAAAGCACGAATTTTGTGCTCATCCCCTTCCCGAGATATTCGCGTTTGAAAATTGGGAGCCAACTTGACGGTGGCTCCCACATTTTCGAATTTTCAAAATTCAAATACGCCATCGTTTTGTGCTCGTTTTGTGCTGTTTTGTGCCGTAAAGCACGAGTTTTGTGCTCATCCCCTTCCCGAGATATTCGCGTTTGAAAATTGGGAGCCAACTTGACAGTGGCTCCCACATTTTCGAATTTTCAAAATTCAAATACGCCATAGTTTTGTGCTCGTTTTGTGCTGTTTTGTGCCGTAAAGCACGAATTTTGTGCTCATCCCCTTCTCGAAATATTCGCGTTTGAAAATTGGGAGCCAACTTTACGATGGCTTCCAAATTTTCGAATTTTCAAAATTCAAAAACGCCATCGTTTTGTGCCGTAGAGCACGAATTTTGTGCTCATCCCCTTTCCGAGATATCCGCGTTTGAAGAGCAGGTCCGTCAAGTTGGCTCCCACACTTTTGCATTTTCAAAATTCAAATACGCCATCGATGTGTGCTCGTTTTGTGCTGTTTTGTGCCGTAAAGCACGAATTTTGTGCTCATCCCCTTCTCGAGATATTCGCGTTTGAAAATTGGGGGCCAACTTTACGATGGCTTCCAAATTTTCGAATTTTCAAAATTCAAAAACGCCATCGTTTTGTGCCGTAGAGCACGAATTTTGTGCTCATCCCCTTCCCGAGATATCCGCGTTTGAAGAGCAGGTCCGTAAACTTGGCTCCCACACTTTTGCATTTTCAAAATTCAAATACGCCATCGTTTTGTGCTGTTTAGTGCCGCAAAGCATGAATTTTGTGCTCATCCCCTTCCCGAGATATTCCCGTTTGAAAAGTAGGTCCGTAAAGTTGGCTCCGTTAATATCTCGTTAACGACTGCTTACGAGAATTTCTAGAGAGTACGAAAGTGTTTAGAAATGGAACATAAAAGAATTATTTTAGGAAAAATCTTAAAAAATTTCTACCGGAAGTGTCGCTTTTACTCTTAGCGCAAAACGGTTTTTGGCTATTATCGCTGAAAATAGAAGGTTTTTCGTAGGCTTCCTAAGTATAGAAAAGTGTTTACAAATGAATTTTGAATAACTTTTGTCCAAAGACTTTTTCAAAATGTTGAATAAAATTTTGAAAAATTTTTCATAATTTACGATCACGAAAATTTCTCAAGAGTACAAAAGTGTTTGAAAGTAGATTCTCAAAAAACTTTTCTAGAAAAGTTTTTCAAAATTCCCACCGGAAGTGCCACTTTTACTCTTATTGCAAAATATTTTTAACTATTATCGCAAAAAATAGGTTTTCATAAATTTATGAAGTAGGTATACAAAACTATTAAGAAACTAATTCGTAATAAGTATAAAGAGACCGTGTGGTGACCACATCTCTTTTTATAAAGAATGTCTCA